>CM044564.2:12772405-13372405 GCA_024416835.2 Perccottus glenii
GAGGACATTTGGTGTTTTATTTGTTCATAGGTGAGTTATATGCGGTCAATTTTACAAAAGCCAAGCTACAATATAATAAAACGTATTAACAAAAACATTATGCTTTCTGTAGGTCTGCTGAGTTTCCCACTGTTTACAGGTAAAGATAGTTGAGCTGCATGCTTGTAAAATTTTTATTAATACATGTGTTCTTTTTTTTAATCAGATTGTGACAAATTAAGGCTGGTGGGACCTACAAGGTGTTCGGGTAGAGTGGAGGTCTACAATGACGGCGACTGGTGGACAGTATGTGACGACAGTTGGGGTCGCTACAATTCAGAAGTGCTGTGTCGAGAGTTAAACTGTGGACCGTTCATTGAGAACAAAAACGGTGCCTTCTTTGAACCAGGAAAAGAGCCGCTTCGGTTAGACAGCGATGACTGTAGGGGATCTGAATCTCATGTTCTCTCCTGTTTTGACAGACCTTTTGGGGTCAATAACTGCGACCACTTAAAAGATGTTGGAATTGTTTGTTCAGGTATGGTCACTGTGTCCTCTTCAAGCCTCTCCCATGGTACCTCTCAAATGGTCGTTGCGTAAGGGCGCCGCCATACGGAGATTTACCGCGAAATCCAGCGATATACAGCCGTCCACCAGAGGGCAGGCTCCAAAAGCGGAAATATAAGGAGAAACCCAATGACGACTTTACAGGTGTAAAAATCATGTTTACAGCCTGGTACAAAAGATGGCTCCTGTCTCTAGAGCTAAGTTTTTACTATGTGACAACTCTGGGGGGGGTGAATTTTTGATTATTACGTCCGTTTATGCTATCTGAAAAGTGTAGTTTTGTGAATAAATTTGGGTGTGGCTACGTCGGTGAGCATGTGTCAATCACCGAGCCACACGAACGTCGTGTGGCTAGCTGGCTAACAAGTGGCTAGTTAGCTATCACGGAGCTGCCCGGAGCTAGGCTTCTGTTCCTGACCCTCGGCTGTTCTCTGAGTATTTGAGAAGAACGTTGTTGAAATGGCTTGCCTTGCTGTTGGCTGTACTAACAGACTCTCCAAGAAGTGTGGTCTTTAGTTTTTCGGTGAGTAATAAAATTTTTGGTTTTATGGATGGTTTTAAGAGCTCTTTAGCGGGTAAATATATAGCATTACTCAGCTACTTAGCCTAGCTACCAACTTTTCCCCATCTAACACAGCTCAAAACCCACATAAATTCTAAGTTACCGTACATCGAGTACGGTAATTTAGAATTAGATGTTAATCATAATACTGTTCAAATTTATTTTTACTGGCTTTGCTTTAAAAAATAGATCCAGGTATACAATATATCATGTCATTTCTTGCTCAAATCCAAACACTATTTGCATTGCGTACATGGCTATTAAACATAGTTTAACATCAAAACAATAGATTTATTCATGATAGCTGTAATATGTTTCTAAGTGATCGAATTAAGTATGTTATGGCTTTGACATATAACGTGCAAATGATTGAGCGCAACTTGGTAACTGCTGTTAACCTAGTGCTGTTAACACTTTTCATTTACATTCAATACATCTAAGGTATAAACTACTTTTTAATATGTATAAATCTGGGCTTAAAAAATTGGTAATGTAAACATATGTACATAGCTTATGTTAAAACATAATCTTTTTTTAGTCACTTAGTCTAAGAGAAATTATTATAAGCTTATGACCATGATATTTTGTTTATGTGAAGCCCTGTTGTTATCTACCTAACCTGCAGTTGTTATTGTAACACTATATGTACAGTACAAGTTTGGTAACCTTTTAAGGTCATACTAACACCTATTGTGTTTTTGTATGTTTGTTTAATCCAGACAGACTGGACCAGTGGGTGTTGAAGATGAGGAGACAGAACTGGACTCCTACCTCTTCCAGTCGGTTGTGCAGTCAACACTTTGAGATGGATTGCTTCTGCACTGATTTGAGGGTACCCAAAGCTTTGTGTCATCTTTATTACAAGGACAGTACATAGTGACCAACAGTACAACTGTATAATAACATTAGTCCACATGGGTTATTGTAGAACTGCACAGTGAGTCACAAGCGAGCAGCAGCTTTATCAGAAACATCATTAATTACATGCAGGCCATTAGGAGACAAATAAAATACAAAAAATAATTCAAAATTAAAAAGGACAAATAGAAAACATGCGTTAGTTACACTACAGACATCTTATTAAGCAAAGAGAAACAGAAGTTGTTAAAACAGCAGGGCACAGAGGGTTTAATACTGACAAGTCTGATCTGATAAGCCACATTTTGGAAAGAGAGTGAAATAATCCAGTTAAATTAATTTTTCTGATGGTAGTTGGAATAATATTCCATTATTTGGAAGCTCGAAAAGAAAGCGGCAGACTGACTGAAAGCTGTTTTTCTAATCTATTTAGTCTATCAATTTGTTAGTATTTTTCTATTGAGATGCACTCTTTTTACACTTATTTGCTCACTTTGCTACATTGCACCTAGATTAGACACCTACTCACTCACCTGTTGAAACCAGTTAGAACCAGTGGACACATAGTGGGAAAGTACTGATACAGACTGCTTCCTGCGAGGGCCGCGGCCATAGATTACTATTACTTTTGTGGTGTCAAGTTGGCCATGGACACAACTCGTTGATACAGGAATGCTCTAAATAAAAAATATGTACAACTGTGATTCTACAAGAAATACATTAAATAAAGTAGCTACAATGCCCTATAATGTCTTTTCTTTATATCTCTTTTAACAGGAAGGACTTGACTTGCTCGACAAGCACAGCTGTGCCACCAATTTCTTTTTCAAAAGACAAACATCCAAAGCCTAGACAGTCACGGCAGGTAAGTTGGTTGAGAGGTTGAGAATGTTAATAATGTGTCAAATGACATTGTTGAGTGTCAAAGTGTAAATATTATATTATGTATGTCATGTACATTTGTGTCCATGCAAACCTTAAATGGGAAATGAATTGAACTTGATTAGACCATTTTCTATATGTCTTAGAGCCTGCATGAACAGGGTCTAAGTACATTTCAGAGAGCCTGTGTGCGCAATAGTTTACATCATCGGTGGAATATGTCTGATAACAGGATTTGTTTTTAACAGAGTTGGCAGAATAATTTCCTCTGTTATGTTCCTCTCACCCTAGTTCATTGTATTTTTACATGTTCTGTATTGTCTTGTGCTATTATTTTTAATCCTTATGTCCTGTTTCTGGATGTGCATTTTATTTAACAGTTGTTGTCCCGTCTTTTATGTTCACACTCAAGGCACACTGCACCTGGTTGTGGTGATTGGGCTTTCAACCAAGACAGGCCAACTTGAATTTGTTTTGTGATTTATTTTTGTCTGACTTTGCACAGGGTCCCGTCCTGCAGCAGTAATTTTAAACTCCTCATCACATCCTCGCCACGTCTACCTTCACCCTTACAACCTGATGGGACAAGGCTTCGTTTGTTGCTTCTCAAACCTTTTGGAACTGCATCACAAATATGTGACACCTTTACACACTTGAGCATTAAAAAAACTGTTTACAATTCATTTGCACTTTTTATTTTCAATAAAATGTATTGTATCATGTTTTTACAGTTTTAAACTTTTTTTCTGCTTTAAGTATGGGCATGCCTTGCTTATAATTTAATCTACCATCTAGTGGTATAAAATCAAAAACTACAAAAAACTGCTGCAGATGTTTTAACATGTTTCCAGGTGCAGAAGGCAAAAGCAGAGGGCAGGTCCATCGTGAAAACTACAAGAGTGATGTGTAACTGCACTTGTCTGGGCAGTGGGCTCTTGGAAGTGAGCAATTTGAACAGTGACCTTTTCCATATTTTAAACAATACAATAGAAAAAGTTAGATTAGCATGCTAAATTATAGCTACATACCACAAGCATTATTCGAAAGCCTTGTTAACTATATAACATATTATAGAGAGATACATAGTGTGGTCCTAAATCTCGGGTGGGAAGCTACACTTGCGTTAGCCTGGTGTTAGCAACAGGTTAGCAACAAGTTAGCAATTGCCTTAGCCTCGGCTACAGCGGAGTGGGCGTAATTACCCACGCACGGGCTTACGAGGCAACACTCCCTTTGCCCATTTTAGTAACATCCTCTGACGAAGGAGTCTAAAATGTCCGGATGTAACCGCCATTTTTTCGCCCGGACTTTGAGGTTATTTCGGGAAATAGGGGACCAATGGGCGGATATCATCCATTTATATATACTATCTATGGTCCTCTTAGACCTCTTAGCAGATCAATATCAATCAATAACCTGGAAAAAAACACAATTCCTATTACTCACTGTAGGCTTATAGACAAATTAAATTAAACAAATAGCAGTTGGAAAATCCAACCGCAGTTTCTGGTGCAAGGTTATTCAATTCTCAGCAGTTCATGTAAATTCACCAAATTTGACTTTAAAAAAAACACAACTTTTTTTTATTAAATTGTCAATGTAATCATGCTAAATATACATTTTTTTAAAATCACAATATATATTATACGTTGCACTTGTGATTCATCTTAATGGCGGCTTTTCTGACTTTTATCTAATAACGCTTGATGTAACTTTTCTCCCTCAATTTAGGTACCAACCTAATAAATCTTTATAAACCCTACTTTACAGCTATCTTTGTGCTCTGTAAATTGCGGACCTCTGAAACTTAAGTGACTCTTTAAAGGCAACATGTTCTGCTGTATGTGGTTTAAGCAAGCCTTAAGCCAATATCTAATCCCCAAAACAATATGAGAGAGCAAGCCGAACAAAAACATTATTGCATAAATGGCTTTTGATGTGTGCCTGGCATTTTATGTAATCTTCTGTCCTTTTCTTTAACTCACTTCTGTGTAGAGCATGTCAGACTGATCAACGGGACTGATCGCTGCTCCGGCACTTTGGAGGTCTTCCATAATGGAGAATGGGATGTGGTCTGTAACAAAAACTGGGACCTAAATAAAGCAAAGACTGTGTGTGGAGAACTTAACTGTGGAGCTCTTAAAATAACACACAGCACAAGCGGTTCATATAAGGGATACACAAGCACCTGCCCTGGAAACATGACTTCAGTTTTACAGTGCACTTTCACAAAAGACGATGACATGTGTCAAGCAGTTTCTATTGTATGTGCAGGTAAGTTCACCTTTATGATATCTGTATACTAAAAGATTGTAAATTCAGTTAAATACTTTTAAATGTTAAATGGTGTGTTCTGACAAAGTGGATAAATCCTAATTTGATGTAGTTTTGGCTTAAAAAGAGTGATAGTTTATGCATCATAGTGACTGATAATTGGAATAAACTAATGGGAACAATGGAAGACAATTCCCATATCTTTATGTAGACACAAAAGCTTTGGTTGGTGCCAGAATTTACCAAAAAAAAGTGGTGTTGTCATTTATGTGGCCTGAGAACTCATTAGTGCAAGCAGCAGGTGTTAGTGAAGCTTCCGCTGTTTTTCGAAATTCGCATATACAGTACATTACACATAAATACATTGATTAGGTTAAAACTTCATGTGGACTAGATTTAATAAAGCTACTCCGAAAAAGTAGCACTAATTCAGAAAAACTTTACATAAAACAGAAGAATGGCCCACAGCTTGGGACAAAGCTCTTTCTTGATCTGTTTTTGCATCATTCACACACCTCCACCCCAGCTCCTTTCTTTGGTTGCATTTGCTTTGTTGTTGTTGATGACACTCTGTTCTGTCCTCTCTTTGAAAATTATATCACCAGTATTTCTGCCTTATGCTCTCATTGTATATAGTGCAGGGATGTCAAAGGCTAAATATAAATATAAGCAGGTGTCAGTTACAGATGTGTTATTTTTAAATAAATGTTTAACACAAAGGAGTAAATTGGAGAGGATGCATTTAATGGGTTTGGTTTCACTTTGCAACTGTACTCTTAACCTCATTTGCAGGTGTTGGAGATATAAAGCTTGTGAATGGCTCTGACCGTTGTTCAGGCAGAGTGGAGGTTTTTTTTAATGGTCGCTGGGGAACAGTGTGCGACGACGACTGGGACATCCGTGATGCCCAGGTAGTGTGTCGAGCTATGGACTGTGGAACAGCACAAGAGGTCAAGAGAAGTGCGTTCTTTGGTAAAGGTGAAGGAGAAATCTGGTTGGACAATGTTGAGTGTTACGGTAATGAGTCTTCACTTGAGCACTGCCAACACCCCTCAATAGGAAAGCATAACTGTGACCACAGGGATGATGCTGGTGTTGTCTGCTTGTGTAAGACATCTATTTTTTTTCCTCTAAAAATCTTAAATTCAGTTTAGTTTCACTTCTACAGTTGCTGAGTCTCTGTTTTGTCTCTTTAGCTCATCTGAGACTGATCAATGGGACAGACGAGTGTTCGGGCAGAGTGGAGTTTTACCAGGATGGAGAGTGGCCATCAGCTCTTCAATCAACCTGGGGAATGAATGAAGCTACAGTTGTTTGCAGAGAAATGAACTGTGGGGAGGCGTTGTCATTTTCAGGATTAGCCTCTAAAAGTGAACGACAGAGAGTTTATGACGTCAGCTGCACCAACACAGAGAGCTCTCTCACACAATGCAAACTGAAAGAATATAATTTGAAAAGCGGTGATAATGTTGCAGAGGCAACTGTTGTATGTTCAGGTAAGTCCAACAAGAATGGTTAAAAACGTAAGGGAGTCTTTGTGTGTATAGTCATAATAAAATGTGTTATTAACAGGCTATGTCAGATTAGCTGATGGGCCGAACCGTTGTGCTGGAAGAGTGGAAGTCTATCACAAAGGCCAGTGGGGGAATGTGTGTGGTGACTCGTGGGACTTGAATGATGCAGCTGTGGTCTGTCAGCAGCTGAAGTGTGGTCACTCTCACAAGATTACCACTGACCCAGACTATGGCCATGGGACAGGACATTTCTGGGTGGATCAAGCCAAATGCAGTGGGCAAGAAAGTACTTTTTCCACATGCTCAATAAAACTTATAAATCAAACATGTGACAGCACCTCAGTGGCCGGAGTAATATGTTCAGGTATGAAAAAATAAACTTTTGGATATCAGTAATTATTTGTCATGCATTTCAACATAACAAAGACATATTTGTAACATAACACTGTTATTTCTGTTTATCTGCATTTACAGAGGGTTTGGTGGTTCGGTTGGTCAACGGTCAAGATCAATGTTCCGGCAGAGTTGAGGTCCGTTATGGCAATGAATGGGGAACAGTTTGTGACTCAGCTTGGAGCAAAAGAAAAGCTAAAGTGGTGTGTGACCTCTTGGATTGTGGACATGTTGTGGATGCTGTAGGTGGAGCTGAGTATCTTCAAGGAAGTGGGCCAGTATTTGATGCTAGTGAGGCATGTTTTATAAATATGACATCCCTTCATCAATGCACGCTGAACGGTCTTAAAACTTCAACATGTGGCCATGACAAGGATGCTAGTGTTATATGTGGAGGTATATGTGTTTCTGTTCCATAGTTGTTGTGAGTGATTAAAACAGCTCTAAATGTGAGTAATTTAACATTATAGACTGTCATTTTAGGTGATTCAACAATAAGACTTGTGAACGGCACTGACCGATGTGCAGGCAGAGTGGAGATTCTTTATAACAATCTCTGGGGAACAGTGTGCGATGATGAGTGGGACATCCAGGATGCTCAGGTGGTGTGCCGAGCCAAAGACTGTGGGTCAGCTTTAGCAGCTGTAACTGGTGGCTTTTTTGGTGAAGGTACTGGAAAAATTTGGCTGGACGACGTTAATTGTTTGGGAAACGAGTCGTCAATTGTAAAATGCCAACACCCTTCATTTGGAGAAAGTAACTGTGGCCATGACAAAGATGCTGGTGTTATCTGCGCAGGTAAGTATAGACTTTGTACTTCATGTTCTTTATTTTTAAATAAAATGAAACACATTTCTTAAAACAAGTGTGAGTATTGTCCAGACAGTTACCCCAAAGCAGTTCTATCTTTTTTCTTTTTTTTTTTTTAGGAAAACAGCAAAGTTGTCAAAAGTAATAAGTGAAATTAATCAGCCCAAGTGCCAGAGAAATGTCTTGTTAAAATGCTGTTGTGAGACCTTTAAAAGGAGCAATAATGTGCCACTGTAAAACCAAAAAGAAATGCTATTTTTGTATATTCATGTAATTCAGCAGAGGCTGACTGAACTCTGCAGCAGCTCAAGACTCACTCTAGTGGTACATAGTGATATTACAGACTGTCTGGGATGTATGTATGTCTAGAACAACAGTTATTTACTGTCATTCTTCTCTTGTGATACCGAATGCATTTATGTTACCAACTCAACTCAGTGTATTTATTCTGTTTTAGCTCAACTCAGACTGATCAATGGGACAGACCTGTGCTCAGGCAGTGTGGAGCTCTACTATGATGGACTGTGGTTACCAGCTGTTAATGTAAACTGGAGAATAAATGAGGCTACAGTTGCCTGCAGAGAAATGACCTGTGGGGACCCTGTGCAATTTTCAGAGTCACTTTCACAAACTGAGCTGCTGAGTGGTTATAAAGTCAGCTGCACTGGAAGAGAAAGCCTTCTCACACAATGCACAGTGAGAGAATACACACGGACAAATAGTGATCAACTTAGACATGCATCTGTTGTATGTTCAGGTAAGACCTCCAAACTCATACATCATGGAGTAAACTTAATACCTTTATACCACAAGTGTCATTAAATTACAGGCAAAGTCAGATTGGCTGATGGGCCGCTGTGCTGGAAGAGTGGAGTGTATAACAAAGGCCAGTGGGGAATGTGTGTGGTGACTCCTGGGACATGAAGGATGCAACTGTGCTCTGCCAGCAGTTAAACTGTGGAAAGTCTTTCAGAATAACCACTGACCCAATCTATGGACATGGAACAGGGAACTTCTGGATTGAGCATATTGAATGTAATGGACGGGAGTCAACACTGCATCAATGCAGACACAGAACTGGAAGCAAAACTTGCAACGTCTCATCAGTTATCTGTGAAGGTATGAACAGAAGATCACAACTTTATTGCACCATTAGCTTTCTTATCATAGACAGTAGAGGAGTATAGGACTGACAACATGACACTGTCTTTAGTAATTGTAGCAAAGAGTGTTGTACAAAAAAACTCACTACAAAGTTAAAAGCAAAATGCATGTAAATACAATACAATCATGGTCTTGCATGAAAGGGATATTCAATTACATGTACAATTGCATATTTTAACAGATAGCCTGAACATCCGATTGGTGGATGGTCCTGATCGCTGCACTGGCAAAGTAGAGGTTCTTAAAGGCAATGTTTGGGGATCTGTGTGCAACACAAACTGGACACTGGATAAGGCTGAAGTGGTGTGTGAACTCCTGGAGTGTGTACCCGCGTTACACATTATCAGTGTTGCTCACTTCAATCCAAGAACCAGGACAGAAACAGATGCTTTAGATTCATGTTTTAGCAGTGTTAAAAACCTGCAGCAGTGTTTACACAAAGGAATAACACCATCCACATGTGCAAGTTACAACGATGCTAGTGTTCATTGTCCAGGTAGAAGCTTTTGAAAAAAACCTTACTCTTGTTCTATTAGTTCAAAAGGCACCTTCACATTCATATACACTTATGTGTTTTATTTTCGAATGCAGCTGAGATTCGTGTTGTCGGGGGCCCCAATGCATGCTCTGGTCGGGTTGAGGTCATGCATAAAGGTGAATGGGGAAGTGTTTGTGATTATAAATGGGACATGGATGATGCAAAAGTTGTGTGCAGACAGTTGGGCTGTGGTCTTCCAGTTTCTGCAGTTTCAAGTTCCCACTTTGGGGGAGGCACTGGTCCAATATGGATGGATAATGTGGCGTGCAGTGGCACAGAGTCGGCATTCACACTTTGCATACATAATGGCTTTGGAAAACACTACTGTGACCATGATGAAGATGCAGGTGTCATTTGTTTAGGTAAGGAAAAATATTCACTAATGCTCACATAATTTGACAAAAGAAAAATGGGCTGCTATATTTTTTTTGTTTGTTTTGTTTCAGAAGCTTCACTTCCGAAACCACAAATCATCTTGAGACCTGGCCCAGAGGTAAACTTGGGAGACAGAGTGGAGATCACCTGTACAATAGTAACAGAACATTTTGGTGGGACCTTTGTATTGAGTAAGACAAATGGATCTTTTAAAATGGAAAAGAACTCCTTCAGTAAAGCAGCAACGTTCATCTTTCTAAAAGTCAACTTCAGCCAAAATGGGTCTTACTATTGTGAATTTAAGAAGAAAGTGCCAAATGTCATCTTTTATCCTCGAGGAGATGTTGCTGAGCTCACTGTTACAGGTAATCAGTTCAGGTAATCAATTCATCAAACCATGTCTGCCAATTGTAAATATTATTCTCTTTGACAGTGAGACTGGAAAAGCCCAATATTTCAATGACGTCACCTTACCCAATGTTGATCACCAGCCCTGACAAAATATCCGTCAATCAAGGTGAAAGCTTTAAAATCAATTGTTCTGTTCATTCTAATTATTCTGGAGGTTTCTTCTATCTGTCAAAGTCTAACATCAACGCCAGTGAGGCAAAGCCAGCGTTACATCAGTCTGCCTTAGATGTGGCAGTGTTTGAGTTTCCATGGATTGAGCATATACACCAGGGTGAATATAGCTGTGTCTATGGTGTCAACAGCTCTTCACATAGCTTTGGTTCGGCTCCGTCTCGAGCAATTCATGTGACTGTGATGGGTGAGTTTTTCTTTCACTGAACGTAGACACCATCTTGTTTTTGTTTATTACATTTATTGTTCTTCTTTTGTGATCTGGATTAAACCAACAGCTAGAGTTTCCTCTTCTGTGGTGTCTGGAGTTGTGATATCTTTGTTGTTGTTGTTGTTACTACTGCTTGCTGTGGGTTATGTCGTTTGGAAAAAGAGAAGGTGGGGCACAAGTAAGTGGCAAATACACACTGCAAAAACTAAGATTAACACGTTTTACACAAGCACATTGTGACCAGTAACTTTGTTCTCCAAATCTTTAGACAGCATGGTTCATTTTGTAAACAGACGTGGAGGAGCATTACAATACATTGGAAACAATGGAAGGTAAGATAAATCAACATCAAACCTTTTTTTGTAAACATTAAGACTTTTTATTCAAATTTCTATTTTGGAAATACATAGTTTATTTTTTTTTCAATTTTTCTTTTAATGATTTTCCAATAAAACAAACAATCACCAAATAGCAGACATCTATATCACCAAAAGAAAAATAAGTTTCAAAAACATTACAGATATGTTGATCAAAGCAGCGGTGATTAAAATAAAATAGAACAGAACAAAAAGTCACACTCAAAACATTAATACATGTACCTTCTTATTTCTTAAGGAAATCAATTAAAAGTGCCCATATCTCTTCAAATTGCTGCGCTTTACCCTTTGCAATGTATGTTAATTTCTTTAAAGTGACACACATTACCATCTCCCTGATCCAAGTGTGTGCAGAAGATATTTCAGTCTCTTTCCAACTCAGAGCAATCATTCTCCTGGCCTGCAGAAGGCCGAAGTCGATAAGAGTCCTCTGATTGTTATTAATAGAAAGATGATCTGGATATTTCCCCAGAATACAAAGTTTTGCAATGCACGGTAGTTTAGTTTTCGTGATGTTACTTAGGGTGATGAAAACCATTTTCCAAAAAGTTACCAATTTAGGACACTCCCATACACAGTGAATTAAAGTTCCCTTCTCAGCTAAACATTTTACACAAATGTCTGGAATGTGCGAAGACCATTTATTAAGGATTTCAGGGGTTATGTATTTCCTTATTAACCACTTATGTTGTAATAGCTTCATTCTTGTATTAATCGTTTGTGTTTGAGCTTTTGAGCATGCTTTTGACCACTCAGTTTCCTCGACTTCCTCTTTAACATCCAAACTCCAAGCCCTCATTCTATCTCTACTGGATTCCTTATCATATGAGATAAGTGTAGCATATAATATAGAAATTGCATGTCCATGCTTTATCATGATACAGGACAGTGGCGGCTCCTGAAGGGTGTCACAATGTTTTGATGAAATAAAGTGTTTCAGCTGCAAGTACTTAAAAAATATTTTTGGGGAATTGAATATGACTCAAGTCATTAAATGTTAACAAAGTGCCTTTGTCATATAAATCTCCAATTTTTTGCAAACCTCTTACAGCCCAAACCTTAAAACCGCCGTCTGCCCTGCCCGGGGTAAACTCTGTATTATTCTAAATAGGAGAGAACTGAGACATAGGAGGTGTATCACCAATATGTTTGTGAGCTTTGAACCATATATCAATTGTATTTTTTAGGAAAGGATTTGTTGTTTGTTTTTTAAGGTATTTGGATCTGATGAGTATAAGTAAAATCTTAATGGGGGCTTAGATATGGTTTGTTCAATAGAAACCCAGGCTGGAGGAGACCGTGTCTGGAAACAAAACATATTGCATCGAAGCTGAGCAGCCCAGTAATACCACTGTAAACTCGGCATCTGTAAACCACCCCTGTCATATGGAAGATGTAGTAGTCTAAGCCTGAGCCTAGGTTTTTTGTTGTTCCAGATAAATCTACAAAGAATTTTGTTAATTTCCTTAAAAAAATGTTTTGGCAGTGGCAGTGGGAGTGACTGAAACAGGTATAAAGATTTCGGCAGAGTTACCATCTTAATCAAATTAATTCGGCAAATCATCGATATAGGCATTGTTGTCCATTTTTCAATTGATTTACGTACTTCATCCATTAGTGGGTTATAATTTGCTTAAACAATTGTATTAATTTGGGGGGTGATCTTGACTCCAAGATATGTAAATCCTTCTCTTGCATTAAAAAAGAGCGATCTTATGACTGGGTTACTCCTTTCCTCCTTGTTTAGGAAGAGTATGGAAGATTTTGTGTCATTAATATTATATCCCAAAAACTTACCAAACTTATTAATTAACTGTAATATTACTGGTATACTCGTTGATAATTTGGTCAAGAAAAGTATCACATCATCCGCGTATAGCAATATTCTATGTTCTTGGTCTCCAATAGTAATTCCTGACAGATTTGCTTCATTTCGAATAGATATAGCTAGCGGCTCAATGGCCAGAATAAACAGTGTTGGGGACAGGGGGCATCCCTGACGGGTTGATCTTTCTAGGGTTATTTGGCTTGATAAATTGTTATTAGTCCTCACACATGCCACAGGGTCAGTGTATAGTAACTGTATTCATTTTAAAAACTTTCCCCCGATTCCATATCTCGGCAATACATTGAACAAATAGGGCCACTCTATTCCATCAAATGCCTGTCTCACATCTTAGGACAATAGTGCATTATCTCTGGCATTATTATTAGTGAATTATATTAAGGACTCGTCTAATGTTATGAAAGACGACTGATGAGCAGTCAGTTGGTGTTTTACTTGGTTAAGAGAGAAGATAAGAGTTATTGTAGCCAGTCTTAAAGTTGGAGGTAGGGTACCGATATCTAATGATTCATTAAACATATCCAAAAGTGGAGTTAACAATTGCTTCTAAAACGTTTGGTAGAATTCTATAGGCAAGCCGTCAGGCCCAGGAACGCTTTTACGCTTTTTATGGCTTACAATAATTCTTGTTCAGTTATGTCCTTATCTAAGTCCTTCCTGGCCTCCTCATCAAGTGCCTGAAATTGAAGATGGTTGAGAAAAGCATCTCGATCAACAAGGTTGGCAGAAGATTCTGACCTATACAATGATTGATAAAAGTCTTTGAATGCATTATTAATATCTTGTGGATCATTTGTGGTCTCACCTGATTGTGTGGTTATGGCGTTTTTTTAAATTCTCCATGCTAACAATTTACCAGCCTTTTCCCCCTGATCATAAAAAGCTTGTTTTAACCACAGTAGACTTTTCGCTGCTTTATCACTTTGTAAGTTTGTTATATTGCGCTCTTAGGATTAGTATTTGTTTGCCATATCTCTGTCAAATTTCATGTCTATTTCTAATGATTTTATTATGGTTTTCCTGGATTGAGTTTTTGGGGTTGAATTTTGTTGATCGATCTACCGAAGGGTCCAGAGTGCAGTTGAAGTCCCCACCTATTATGTTTAGGACTCAGTATTAATTTCAAAATAGATATTTTCAAAGAATTTGGGTTTGTCTTCATTAGGTCCGTGGATGTTAGCCAGATTTACTGCAATAGAAAGTATATTACCCTGAGCAATAACAAACCTCCCTTGAGGTTCTTGAACAATATTAGTAAGTTGAAAAGGAATAAGAATTAGAACGCCTCGAGCATAATTATTATCGCTATGTACAACTTGGCCAGGCCATCTTAAATCGCACATGTTTAATTTCAGAAATTGTAAGATGGACTTCCTAAAGAAAAATTTTCGAATGCAAGTTTTTAATCCTGTTCATAACCTGTTTCAGTTTAGTTAACTTATTGAGTCCCAGGACATTCCAGATTGTGAGTTTCTAAATAATGTTAAAAAAAGTTTTCAAAGAATTTGGGTTTGTCTTCATTAGGTCCGTGGATGTTAGCCAGATTTACTGCAATAGAAAGTATATTACCCTGAGCAATAACAAACCTCCCTTGAGGTTCTTGAACAATATTAGTAAGTTGGAAATTGTAAGATGGACTTCCTAAAGAAAAATTACCAGTTTTTAATCCTGTTCATAACCTGTTTCAGTTTAGTTAACTTATTTCAGGACATTCTAATGTTTCAAATCAGACAATTTAGAATTTTCCATATGCTTTAAAAATTAAATTGCACAATCCTGCTTGGTGCGTAAAAAAAGTGTCCATCAACAAGTACTGCACTTTTGTCCTCAAGTCCAGTTATCTATATTTGGTGTCTGTATTTAAATTACAAATCTAGTTCGATATAAAGTCCTCTGCTTCTTCAGGTGTGGAGAAAGAATTATTTTCCCCTGTGAAGAATCCTCATCTTGCATCTTGTTTCTCGTTATCTATATTTGGTGTCTGTATTTAAATTACAAATCTAGTTCGATATAAAGTCCTCTGCTTCTTCAGGTGTGGAGAATTATTTTCCCCTCGTGAAGAATCCTCATCTTGCATCTTGTTTCTCGTGGGTGATCATACGCTTTTTGGATGTTTGAAACACAAACTCTCAGTCTTGAAACAGTGAACAGTGGTCTTGAAACCGCTCTGCTCTGACCCGGCCTCGGTTTCGCTAAAGTGCGGTGTGCCCTTTCCAAGACAAAGGTTCTAGGGGTATCAAGACCCAGCCAAATCGGTAACATGTGTTGAATGAACTCCACCATGGGTCGAGTTTTTTCCGCTGACTCTGGTAGTCCCACAAGCCTCAGATTCTTGCCTCTGCCGCAGTTCTCTAAGTCTTCCGTCTTAATTTCCAAATAAGCAATGCGTTTTACAGCATCAGTTAGCTGGAGTTTCACTCTTTCTATATCGTCTTTGGCGGTCCCTATCCGGACTTCAGCTTCCGTTAGCCGCTTATCATTAGCAATGATGTCCGCTTTTAGATCAGCAAAACTTCTCTGCACGTTATTCCCAAAGTCATCCACAGCACTTATCTTCTCAGCACTAATCGAAGAAACAGTGGTACGTAGAGACTGCAGCTCACTTAGCACCGCGGCTAGGCCGGCCTGCTGTGCATCGGCTATGTTGTTAGCAGCATCAGCGGCTAACACATTTGTGCTGGCCCGGTTTTGAGTATGCATGAGTCGTATTTTCAAGATTTCTTTGGAAAGTTGCGGGTAGCACTCAAACTAAGCTGCCATCTCGGTTTGCGACTCCACAGCGCCCCCCTGGAAATACATAGTTAGTGCAGTTGTCTATGTTTTAGTTTGAATTTTCTCACATATTTCATGATGTCATTATATATTTATTTTATATTTAATATTTCTTCTTCTGTCCATCAGAGGTGACAGCGCTGGAACCACGGCCCAACACAGTGTCAGTCATGGCACAGATGATGATCTTGTTATGGACGCTATAAAAGACATGCCAAGGACACTGTATAGTGATCATGAGCCACTTGTCCCGTCTCACTAATTAGAATGATTGTTTTTACCATCTTATCAGTGAAAATGTAGTGTTACATTGAGCAAACATCAATCAAAAGCTTTAGTGGGAAACTTGCTTGCTCTATCTTTTTAACAGGTTTAACAGACAAAAAAATATCCATAAGATGAATAAATAAATCCATAAATACGTTTAAACATTTTTCTTTACACAAAATACCAATCACTGTTACAAAATAGCCTACTTGTTGTTACTTTTGAGAAATGTTTTGAGTGTGTTTAATGTCTGTAATGTGTTGGAACTATTTCATTATCAGTTTTTCAGCAATAACAATTATTATTTTTTTAATAATTCTAAATTTTACTTGACATAAAAAAGTATAAATAAACCTAGCCCATTCTTGTCATTGTGGAGGTCATCTTTAGCAGTTAGCTAGAAACATCAATAATCAAATTTGGCTTGTGAGGTCCAAAAATGGCTGTTGACACACAAAATGTACTAGTGTAGACACATTTTTGCTTACTAGTAGCATAGTGAGGTCCTAAACGCTAACATGTTGTCCTAGAGGGTCTAATACAAATAAGGAGGCGGAGGTTCTATTAATTTAAAAAGGATGAGCAGCTGAGAATGTGACAGATAAAATGATAGATAGATCTCACCTTATTGTTTACCTGCTGGATCAATGTGGCATGCTGTGTTTACAGGAGACTTTTTTGACAAAGCAAGACTTAAAAGGATTAAATGCTATAAATTATCATTTTCACGGGGCTGGGGAGTCCAACACTGACATTGGTGATGGAATGATGAGATGGTGGATACCAGGGGGTGTAGCCATTTTCTGGAATAAAAACTGGACTCGACTTGAAGTGGACAGGTGTATAGCAATACACTATACACAAAATGGAAAGGATTTTGTTTTCCTGGAAGTGTTTTATCCTCTGTAATGAAACTTGGTTTTATGACTTTTTAATTTAAACAAGATAATACATTTTCTAATGTGTATGTTGTTGGTAAAATGAATGCAGATATTACTGACAGTAGCTCCATTTTTGCTAATCACTTGAAGCAATTTTCTGAAGATATTTGGTTAATACCATCATCTAAAGATAGTAAGTTTTAAACTCCAAAACATTGAACAGCTGTTTTCTTTATGTATTTTAATATAGTTAAAATGTTTACTGATGCTAGTAAATCTTTTCATAAACCGAAAAAATAAGTGTCAGGAACAGGCAAAAGGACTCACGATGCATATCCCACAAAGACAGATGTTTCACAATGATTTATTTCCAAAGGTAAAATCCAAAAGGTCCGAAATCCAAAAGACGTGGTCAAAAACAAGGCGAAGGTCATAAACACTAGAAGACTGATATACAAAATACACTAGGAAACGCTGGAATTCTCACACAGTGGTAGAGACAATCTGGCACAAGGCAGGGTAAAACACACAAACTATAAAGGGAACGCAATGAGGCACAGGTGGAACACATTAGGGGCAGAGCAGGTAATCACAGTGGAGGGAAAGACACAAGGGCAGGAAGACAATCTGAAACACAGACATGGGTTAGTAATTTTATAATAAAACACAGGTAATTATACATAATACATAAACGGACAGACACACACGAGGGTGGGACATGGCAGTACCCCCCCTTTAAGAGCCGTCACCAGATGGCCCAGGATCTTCTGGGGGGCGATAGTGAAAATCCCGAATGAGTTCCAGGTCCAGAATGTGTCTTGCGGGTACCCATGACCTCTCCTCAGGACCGTAGCCTGTCCAGTCCACCAGGTACTGGAAACCCCGCCCCCTGCGTCGAACTGCCATCAGCTTTCATACTGTAAACACCGGTCCACCATCAATGATCGGGGGTGGCGGGGTCTGGAGGCAGGGACCAAGGAGCTCTCCTTCACTGGCTTTATCCGGCTCACGTGAAAGGTTGGGTGGACCCTCATCGCCCTGGGGTGTTTTAGTCTGACAGCAACTGGATTAATGATTTTGGACACAGGGAAAGGACCAATGAACCGTGGCGCTAACTTACGGGACTACTACAAGGGACTACTACAAGGGAGCTTCCATTACTACTCGTAATGTAAGCTCCCTTGTGGATAGCCACACCTTCTGTCAAGCCCGGTAAGCTGGAGCAGCCCTCCTCTTCCGATCAGCAACTCCCTTGTAGCGGTCAGAACTCCTTTGAAGGGCTTGGCGAACCCGAACCCATGTGCGGCAGCAACGGCGAACTAAGGCCAGTGCAGATGGAACGCTAACCTCTTGCTCCAAACAGGAAACAAGGGTGGCTGGTACCCGAAGACACACTGTAATGGTGCCAGTAGAAGCATTAGGCAGAGTGTTGTGAGCATCCCGGTACCTTACTCCAGGACGTGGGGTTCTGTGAGGTCAAACAGCGTAGTCCGACTTCCAAATCCTGGTTGACCCGTTCGGTTTGCCCATTGGTCAGGGGATGATGGCCCGAAGACAAACTGACAGTTGCACCCACTAATTTGCAGAAAGCCTTCCAAAACTGTGCCACAAACTGCTGCCCTCGGTCGGACAGCACATTCCTAGGGAAACCAAAGACATGAGTTAATAAAACCTCTGCCGTCTCCTTAGCGTATGAACCGCACCATCTTGGAGAACCTGTCCACCACCGTAAAATTTGTATTGTCTCATTACAGTAACTGTTATAAGAATTCTTTATCCTTATATTATCCAGAGAGACACGGAGACAGATTATATTATAAAAAGCGAAAGGCCAGGTTTTATTCTTGCAAGAATGAAGCAAAGACATGTATCAAAGGTACAGAATGCGTTTGCTTAAAGAAGTAAACAAAACATGAGATTTTATATCACTGCAGTGGGCTGTCAGTGGGAGGTGTATCTTTCATACACTCCCCTCAAGGCCCCAGCTCCAGGTGCAAAAGTACCATGGCAACCCATGTCTATCTAGTTATGTCTACTCCATGCTTGGACTAGCATGGAGGACATGACATGATTTGACATGACCTGTAGAGAACTATGAGGACCCAGTAACTATAAACAATATACACATTATAATAATAAAAATTATTATAACAGTAACCCAGCGACAAAATCCACCGAGATATCGGAACAAGGACGATGGGGCACTGGCAAAGGAGCCGACCGCAAGCAGCAGACCAGAAACGGGTGAATTGGAGGTCTTGTTACGAGAGCAGACATCACAGGCCACAACATATTCAGTAACCTCCCTCTTCATATTTGGCCACCAGAACCTCTCTTGAGCTCTAAACAGTGACCTGCGCACCCCAGGCGCAAAGAATGAGCCCAAGATATCACCTGTCCCCGTAGCGCTGGCAGCACAAACAGGCGATTAGGCGGGACCCCCTGAGGAAACTCGGTGTAGCGGAGGGCCTCCTTGACCCTGCCCTCTATGCTCCAGGAAATGGCTCCCAGAAAACAGGAATTTGGCAGAATGGTGGCAGCCGCTTCAGGATCCCTGTCAGGGAAAAACAGTCTAGAAAGAGAGTCAGCCTTGAGGTTCTTGGAGCCTGGGCAATATGATACTGTGAAATTGAACCAGGGAAAAGAATAGAGCCGACCAGGCCGACCAGGCCTACATTTACATTCTACATTACATTTTACATTCTTCATTTAGCTGACGCTTTTATCCAAAGCGACTTACATTAATGTTCCATTCACCAGTGTTACAGCTGGAACACCACTGTAGGCAAGGTGGGTTAAGTGTCTTGCCCAAGGAAACCACGACAGTATGAACTGTGGGGAGAGCGGAAATCGAACCGCCCACCTTTCGGTTGAAGGTCAATCACTCTACCACTGAGCCACTGCGCCCCACAGATGTCTCCATTCCTCCAGAGCCACTTTAATTGCCAGCAACTCTTGATCTCCAACATCGTAGTTTTGTTCTGCTGGGGAAAGCTTTTTTGACAAGAATGCACAAGTATGTATTTTATCATCTACTAACCTCTGAGACAGGATTGCCCCCACTCCCAGGTCAGAGGCATCCACCTTTACCACAAACTGACGGTTGGTGTTTGGAAGAGTAAGTATCGGAGAGGAGGTAAAGAACTGAAATTTCTAATGAATTTGCGATAAAAGTTGGCAAATCCTAGGAAGCGCTGTACGTCCTTACGGCAAGAGGGAGTAGGCCAGTCAGCCACGGCTTGAATCTTGCCCGGATCCATCTTCAGCACTCCCTCTGCGATGACCATTCCTAAAAAGGACACTGAACACACATGAAATTCACACTTCTCAGCCTTTACGTATAACTGGTTCTCTAGAAGTTTGCCAAGCACCTGCTTAACATGGACGATGTGAGTCTCTAGGTCAGGGGAGAAAATGAGAATGTTGTCAATGTAGACAAAAACAAACTTGTTCAGCACATGTTATAATAATTCTTTAACCTTATGTTGGCTTTTGACGTCACTTTGATTTTTCGCCAGTGGACGAAGGATGCATCCCGGTGACGAATCTCTCCTGGCATTGTCCCAAAGTTACGTATTTATTATTTCTTAAACCTTGTCAACACTAACTGTGCACCACACCTCATTCATTGTTATACTGATTATATTTCTGCTAGAGGTTAGTACTAGAGTTGCTGTCGTTTTGTGAACAGGGCACTTCTATTTGGGCTAGCTAGCCCGCTAGCTAACATGCTAGCGGGTTTTTAACATTTGAGTTAGCGCTTAGCCTACTTACCTCGATTGTTGTGTTTATTACTGTTTTCTTACTGGTGGTTAGTCTTGTTGTGTGTTCTGACTTTACCCTGTAACTTGTGGTTGTACTGATGTGTGTGTGTGTGTGTGTGTGTTAGAATTTATCATTGTGTGTTGTGAACAGTTGGCTTGACTAGCTTAGCTAAGCTTTTCTGTGTTGTTGTATTTGCTTGGGGCAATGGTTTGCCATTCTTGTTCGGTATTACTAGACAGATTGTCTCTATTAGAGAGACGTGTTTGTGAGTTAGAGCAGCTAGATCAGCATAGACAGGGTTTGGTTACTTAAGATGTGTCAGGGTTTCCGGATAGTATCAGATGCAGGTCTGATAGCAGTCCTGCTAGCGATAGCTCCAGTTGCGGCTCAGTTGCTTCGGCAGCTGTTGCAAAGAGTCCTACGTTTGTGCCGGTCTGCCGGCGTAGGGGTGCAGGCAGGAGCAAGCCTCCGGTTGTCTGCTCTTGTCCGCGGTCACCCCCTCTGACAGCAAACCGGTTTTCGGCGCTTTCAAGTCCGCTTGTCCGCGGCGATCACCGGCCTGTTCTCTCTCGCCTGCCAGCCGGAGCGAGCATCGTACTCTGGTGATAGGGGACTCCAATACCCGCAATGTTAGACTTGAGATGCCAGCTATCGTCCACTGTTTACCGGGGGCCAGGGCTTCCAACATAGAGGCTAACCTTAGGGTGCTGACATCACATAGGAAGGGAGAGTTTTCCTAGACACATACTCGCACTACATACAAGCAGATAGTTATTCATGTCGGCACCAATAATGTGAGAATGAGGCAGTTTGAGGTAACCAAAGATAGCCTAGCCAGAGCTTTTGAACTAGAGAACAAGATGATGACGCCATTGATTAATTGTCTCTGGCCCCCTCCCCGTAAGGGGTAGTGATGAACAGTATAGCAGATTAGTTTCCATGAACAGGTGGCTGGCCCGGCATTGTAGTCAGAAAGGTTATGGTTTTGTGGATAACTGGCCTTCTTTCTGGGGCCGCCCAGGCCTGCTGAGCAGGCGGCCTGCATCCTACTGGACAAGGTGCTGCCATTTTGTCTAGTAATATAGACAGGTGCATTCAATGTATTTGACACAAGGAATCTCAGCAGGTCGCAGGAATTAGAGAATCTGCTAGTCCTGATAGTGCGGTGTGGAACTGGATAATGTAGCAGCTTCTAGTTGCCTGGTTAGGCCGTGTCATCCTGGTGTCTAATGCCTAAATCTGTTAGATATGGTGAATTTATTTATTCCTCAAACACATCTGAAAACTCACAGTCAGTAACCCAAAAGCATCCTGTCCTCATGCTATTATAACTCAGAGGCATTCTTTTAAACCCGGCAGAACTGTTAGATCTCGACAGCTTGTTCCTGCCACTATCGCTCCACTGGACCAGCCCTCAAATGCAGGCTCTATGTCAAGACTGAAGATTGGTCTCCTGAATGTGCGGTCTCTATCCTCCAAAGCACTCTTAATTAATGACCTTATTACATCTCATTGCTTGGATTTAGATTAGATTAGATTAGATTCAACTTTATTGTCATTACACAAGTACAGGTGCAAGGCAAACGAAATGCAGTTAGCATCTAACCAGAAGTGCAATAAGCAGTAAGTACAGAATATACAAGGTCTATAATATGTACAATAACTATACAGATAAGTATTATGGACATAATTGACAGATTTTAAATACTATAAGCATGATATACAGGTAGGTGTACTATGAACATACTATACAGATGGATTATGTAAAAGTGTATGTACACTATAGGCAGAACTATGAACATATGAACATCATTTACACCAGTGTAATGGACAGTACAGTGCATAGAAAATATTACAGTGTGCAAATGGATGTAGTGGAAGTAATAACAAGTTTACTGTTTGCTTGTTGTAAATAATAGATAAATCAGTCAGACGCAGTGGTGATGTGGGGGAGGAGTCTGTGTGTGTGGTGGTGTCAGAGGGCAGAGTTCAGTAAGGAGACAGCTGTAGGAAAAAGCTGTTCCTGAGTCTTGTGGTCTTTGTCCGGAGGCTCCTGAAGCGCCTCCCGGAGGGCAGGAGGTTAAACAGTCTATGGTCAGGGTGAGAGGAGTCCTTAAGAATGCAGCGAGCTCGGCGTGAGACAGCGTTTCCTCTGGATGTCCTCAATAGCAGGAAGTGGTGTCCCTGTGATGCGCTGGGCAGTTTTCACCACCCTCTGCAGTGCTTTGCGGTCAGCCACTGAGCAGTTTCCATACCAGACTGTGATGCAACTGGTCAGGATGCTCTCGATCGCACACCGGTAAAAGTTCACCAGGATGGCTGAAGACAGCTGGTTCTTCTTCAGTGTCCTGAGGAAGAAGAGGCGCTGGTGAGCCTTCTTGACCAGGCTGGAGGTGTTTGTGGTCCAGGACAGTTCCTCCGAGATGGTGATTCCCAGGAACTTGAAGCTGGAGACACGTTCAACAACCATACCATTAATGTGGATGGGGTCATGCGTGCCTCCTTTTTCTTCCTGAAGTCCACAATGAGCTCCTTTGTCTTAGTGGTGTTAAGGAGCAGGTTATTGTCAGCGCACCATGTGGCCAGGTGCTTTACCTCTTCCCTGTAGGCAGTCTCATCGTTGTCTGTGATGAGGCCAATCACCGTGGTGTCGTCTGCAAACTTAATGATGGAGTTGGATCCATGCACAGGCTTGCAGTCGTAGGTGTAAAGGAGTAAAGGAATGGGCTCAGCACACAGCCCTGTGGTACGCCAGTGTTGAGTGTGATGGTGGTGGAGTGGGTGTTGCCTGACCGAACATGCTGAGGCCTGTTGGTCAGAAAGTCCATAATCCAGTTGCAGAGGGAGGTGTTAATATCCAGGTCTCCAAGTTTTGTGGTCAGCTTGAGGGAATGACGGTGTTAAATGCTGAACTGAAGTCAACAAACAACATCCTAACATATGTGTTGTTATTGTCCAAGTGTGTGAGTGCAGAGTGCAGCACTGTGCATACTGCATCCTCTGTGCTCCTATTTCTGCAGTAGGCAAATTGGTGTGGGTCCAGTGTGGGTGGGAGGCAGTCTTTGAGGTGTGCTAGGACCAGTCGCTCAAGCACTTCATAATGATGGGAGTGAGTGCTACGGGCGATAGTCATTCAGGCACATTGGGGAGGAGTTTTTTGGTACTGGCACAATGGATGTGGACTTAAAACATGTTGGGACAGTTGCTTGGGTGAGGGACAGGTTGAAAATGTCTGTGAAGACCCCTGCAAGCTGCTCAGCACATGCCCTAAGCACGCGTCCAGGAATGCCATCCGGGCCTGCAGCCTTGCGTGCGTTGATCCGGCTCAGTGCAGTGTGGACATCTGTGGAGGTGAGTTTGAGAGGTTGGTGGTCTGCTGAGGGTGAGATTTTGGTGGCCGTCTCCTTGCTGTCGCTATTGAAGCGAGCATAAAAGTCATTTAGCTCGTTCATTTACTTTGTCTTTGTAAAACCTGGCTTAGACCCAATGTTTTTCTGCCACTAAATGAAGCCTCTCCCCCTGATTATTACATTTACATTTAGTCATTTAGCAGACGCTTTTATCCAAAGCGACTTACAAGTGAGGATAACAATGGAAGCAATTTTAACAACACAAGGTACAAAAAGCATTAGTGCACAAAAAACTAGTCAGTTTAAACCCAGCGCAGTATACAATGCTAAGGATAAGAGTTTTTTTTTTTTTTTTTTTAATAGAAAGGAATCGATAGAAAGGAAGTAGGATTCAGTGTTTGTCAGTCAGGTGTTGACGGAAGAGATGTGTTTTCAGGTGTTTTTAAAGATGGCTACAGAATCTGCTGATCTTGTAGCAGCAGGTAGATCATTCCACCAATGTGGAACAGATCCAGAGAAGGTACGTGAGAGTGATTTTGTACCTTTTTGGGACGGTACCACCAGACGTTGTTCATTTGCAGAGCGCAGGGATCTGGTAGGAACGTAGGTCTGTATAAGTGAGTGGAGATATGGGGGTGCAGAACCAGAGGTGGTCTTGTAGGCCAAGAACATAGCTTTGAACTTGATGCGGGCGTCAACCGGGAGCCAGTGTAACCTAATGAATAGAGGAGATATGTGCGCTCTCTTCGGTTCATTAAAGACCACTCGATTATGCATATGCACAGGTAGGTCGCACGTCGAAAAAGGGTGGTGGTGTTGCAGCCATTCATAAAGTTGCATTTTGCTTTACAGGTCCATCATCACAGCCAAAATTTAACTCATTCAAACAGAGTTAATTTCGTTGACGAAATATTTTCGTCATTATTTTCGTCACAAATATTTTTTTGCGGACGAAAACGAAACGAAAACTAAAAAGGAAGTCACTGATGGAGACTAAAACTATAACTAAATTGATTGACATTATCGTCAACGAATAAAGGACGAGACGAAAATAGACTGTGACGAAAATCCAATTAGCAGACGGGAGAGATGAACAAAAGAACCAATCCGCAAAACGGAACAGGCGAACACACTCCGGTACAGTAGGTGGCGGTATGCACCGAAAAAATTGGTTGCGACCCGCCATTAATACTAGAGAAGAAGAAGAACGAAACTGCATGAGAAGAAGAGAACCAGTCAGAGACTGACTTATTTGACTGAGCTCCCGGGAAGACTGCATTCAAAGAGCGACAAAATGTCACAGGTGACCTAACCAGGGGAAAGCGTAACAGAGCAAAAGTCACTTTAGCACGAAGTGCTTTCTCTAGGAAGTGCACTTATGGGACAAAGTGCATGTCCAATGTTTTGAATAAAAACAAGTGTTATGTACATTAAAATGGACAAGAAAATGGGCAGTAAACTTTTTATTATGTATTGAAAGATTAAGTGCCATGACAGCAGAGTAATACATGTACATCCTGGTCTATGTGGTCCAATGTGCCAGTAAACATTAATAAGCTATACTCTTCTTCATGTCATTACTGCTATGTAAGAAAATACACATTTCAGTAATTAGTATTGATACCTCACACTTAATGCCTTTTTTTGTCCTCAGGTAAAAAAACACCAGCAGGCAGTAGTGGGCTTCCTGGAGGCCAATCGAATCAACTTCCAGGAAGTAGACATCACAATGCTGGAAGAGGAGGCTTTGGATGTACCGTAACATTCCCAGTAACAAGCAGCCAGAAAAGGGCAAACCAGTCCCTCCACAGATCTTCAATGAGAACCACTACTGTGGGGTAAGTTGATGCGGTCGCTTTTGAAGAAAGAGATTTTATGTAGTTTTGGCACCAATTCATTTATTAACACCAGATGGATGTATATATGCATATCGCACCAACCCAGCATCTCGTACTCAAAACTACAATTCACCACCTCATGTTTACACCTAGACATTTTAACAGGCCTTTTGGAATTTAGCTCTTTGTCAAAGGCAAAAACATGTCACCCCAAAAACAGATAGAAGTCAGTTTACATTTTTTGTTTAAATGCACATAAGTAGTTATTCCATGTTTAGGTAACATTGTCCTCGCTCTGAAGCTAAACATAGTTAACACAGTTAACACGCTGCATTTGGCTGAAAAATAAGCTCAAATGTTTTCTGAGGCTGAAGTAAACAGTTGCAAGGAGTGGTAAGTTATAACTTAGTATTAACTTAGTGTTTCTTTTTGCTCTTGGCCAACTACTAGAACGCCTGTCAGTAATAATTTGAATTGATTGTTGGAGGAAGACTACAGGAGCGGGCTGACCCACAGCCATTGGCCTACTGGAGTAGACCTGATCCTCTCACAACAATCTTAATGGCCCAATACTGATTATTTGCTGCGTTGGGCCAAGATAACTGTGCTAGGGAAGGGTTTGGACAGGCTCCAGTTATGTTCTTCACTGAGATTGCAGGCTTCACTGTAATCCTGTTGTAATCCAGTTTCATGTACGGAGCAGATAATCTGCTCTGCCAGTTGTCACTCTCACTGACCAAGGTAATCCAATGTCATTGCCAGTGAACAAAATATTACACAGGGGCCATCTATAAAATTCATACCATTATGCAATACTGAAAATCCTCTTTTTTCCAGGATTATGAAGACTTCTTCCAGTCCAAGGAAAACAACACTGTGTTTTTATTTCTGGGACTCGGTTCACAACCCTCAGTTAAAGTAAGAGAGGCTTTTGATACACACACAAAAAATCTACAGGTTGTGTTTTTCAAAAACTGTCCCATATTTCAAAAATGTTTAGACTGTCACACTTCTAGCTGTGAAAAGATTCTACAATCATTCCCGTTCCGGAAATATCTTGTCTATCTGCTAACAACTTTGACTTCAGACCATTTGCTCTTTCATCAGTGTTCTTGAAAAGTTTTGAGCTGCTTCCCTCTGGTAGGCACTACAGACCTGCTAAATGCAGAACCAATAGATTTTAAAAGTTGTTTATTCCAATGTCCATTATTCTGCTGAACAAACAAAAACCTTAAGAGAGTTCTTTATTTTAATGATTTTAAAAGCTCTACTGAGTATATTATTGTATTTATTATGGAATTAATGGTACTAATCACACAGGCTTTCTCTCAGATTTCTAGAATTATCTCCACAGTGCAGCATCAGCAGCAAGATTTCACAAAAACACCCTGAAAACCATTTATGTCTCTCTGTTTCTGTTTTTTGTTGAATTGAGTAAAAACAGTGTTTTGCATGTGGCTTTCAAGGGAAGTGCTTAGTTAGGGATTAATATTTCACAACCATGTTAACTGTAAAATGTGTCTTTCCTGTCTTTTGTTTCCAGGATTCAGAGTCCTAAACAAATAACATTAAAGAGACTGGTAACAGCCATGGACCATCCCTTTGTTGCGTCAGCCTCTCAACCATCTCCCTTGTGCCCTTCTTGTGCCCAAATTGCCAAACACCCCTTGGATCCATCTTTTACCTTAATCAAATGACAAACTGTTTAACAGAGGTAACTGTCTTTACCCTGTTAAGCAATGGATTTGTTCCTTATATTTTTTTGTTGCATCAACTGCTGCTGTAGCATAAAATATGAAGAAAATGTAGCAACTGTTGCGTCTGTGAAGTTGTTAGACTGGGACTGTCTGTAATGCCATGTGAGGAGGAGGAGAGGTTCAGCACAAGTCAGCTGAAACAAACACAACTCCTGTGTTTGCTTCATTCAGCGGCTGTTAATGAAAGATGTGTTGAATCAAAGAGCCTGAGCAACAACAGTGTTGTATATGTGTATGTATTTTTAAAAACACTGATTTGTTTAATAAATGAAATAAAAAATACAACAGGGATAAAGTGTGTGAATGTTGTGAAAAATCTTGCTCTAAGCCTGGCCTACTGCCAAGCTATTGTTATTGTTGGGTTTGTTTATACCATAAATAGACAAATAATTAAGATAAAGAACATTAGTTTATATACAAGTTTATTTAACATACAGACCTTTGTACTTACAATAGTGACTATAATCTTTGCCAATTAAATTATCACAAGTGGATGGGTAATTATTCTTCCTCTTTGACACAACGGACAGGTTGTGAGATCAACATTGTGCATTTTATGGTCTGCTTTTAATTGTTACATGTGTATATATAACAATAGTAAACTCATAGCGTGCAATTTTATAGAGTGCATGTCCAAACACTCACCATCTTTATGCCGACTGGACTTACCCGACACACTGATGAGTGAATGTTACAATCTGAACCTTTCTTCTGATTATTACAACCACGCTTTGGACAGGTCTAAGATTTTACTGACGCTGTAACCATGCGACAACAGCATCCCAAACCTGTCAAAAAAACAAGGATATGGTGGTGTATCATTTGCTTATTGCTTTTCTGTCATTTTCTCCCAATTTTCCCAAAATGTCAAATAGTAAAATGGAAAAATACTTTATTCATACCATTTATTCTGTTTGCAAATTTTGTATTTTGTCTAATTCAGTCTATATTGTGTCAGGAGTGTAATGTAAACATAGTACAGTGGTGCTCATAATTTTACATACCCTGGCAGATTTTTTGATTTTTCAATGAATATGAATGATAATACAAAACGTTTTTTTACTCATAGTTAGTGGTTGGGTGAAGCCATTTATGGTCAAACAATTTACTCTTTTTTATATTTAGTAAGTTTTAATTAATCTGAAGGAATAGAATTCTCTGTTTTTGAATATGTCTTATACAGTGTTGGGAAAGTTCACTTTCTACAAGAACTAGTTCAAAGTTCAGTTCACAAATTTTAAAATGAACTAGTTCAGTTCATAGTTCAAACTTCAAAATTTTGAACTAAGTTCACAGTTCCAAAAATGAACTAGTTCATAGTTCTTTTTTCCCATATGTTGCTGCGAGCTATTATTTTTCAAAATTATTGCCAAAGCCCATATACAGTAGAATCACAGACAGCAATTATATTATCAGTTTTAACAATGAAGCTATGCGTCAGATTTCATTTTCATATCCAATTTTGAATCCTTATCCAACCAGGGTTTACATTAGCATTGAGGGGACATTGTTGCTTTATTGCTTTGTTGCTGTCCATTCACTCCACACTAGTAGCAGCTGCAGCTTTCAACCCTACAGTACATTCTCAAAAACATGAGGAAAAACGTGCTGCTTGAATGGTCTTTTTTAATGAGGAATTATTCAAAGAAAAACAGGACAGTAATCATTAAGGTGAAAACGTTTTTAAATTTTAATAATTTTCCATTGTCCACATGCTAAAACAGAATATTGGAATCCTGGAAAAATAGACCAGGCAGGTTCAACAAACAAGTTACATGAATGAATTTAAATGATCATACGCCTTACTACATGCTGCTGTCGCCTCCATGCTTTCTTTTTTTTTTTTTTTTTTTATGACGCGTCACGCATGCGGCGGACGGCGGTGCGAAACAGATGGCTGGTGTTGCCAGGTTTGGTGTTTTTCCGCTACATATTAAGACCCGTTTGCGGTGTGTTTTAGCCGGGTTTTCGCCTGGAAGGCTCTATAGAACTCTGGCACCCTATTGAACGAAGTTAACCTGAGAGAGCGTGCCGTTCACAGACACCAGAATGAACGAGTTCACAGTAACGTTCATCAGGCAGTAATACAGCACGTTCAGTTCACGTTCGCCCAAAATATGAACGAGTTCATGAACTATCGTTCAATGAACGCGTTCAGGCACAACACTGGTCTTATATAAACATTAAAACACCAAATCAAAATCTTTAAAGTTTTATGGGTTTTATTAAAGATTATACAAAGTTAACATATTAAGTATCATGATAGGGAATGACACAAAGGCAAAGATTATTGACAGATAATGAGAATGATTAACACAGAATAATGAACAATAACATTTACTGATTAGAACTTTGTGGAGGAAAAGGTAAGTTTTGGCTAATTAAAACTCTGGGGAGCTTAATTACAGGACTATTAGAAAGGGGCTTAGGGAAGGAGATAGGTGAATTTGTGGATATAATCGAAGTTCTGAATGGACCTTTACTCAAGACATTGTACAGTTTTATAACGCCAAACCTTAGTGTCACGTGCTCACTCACTCTAGTCGTCCAGAGAACCAGCGGTCCGGGAAAAAGGCTCCAAAGTGGGGCTTCAGAACTTTTGACACGGTTCCTCCAGCGGGTTGTTACCAGGCACCAAATGGTGGCAAGAGTACGCTGATTCCCAAAATGGGCCGGGGCGCCGTGGCAGGGTAAAGCAGGCATTCTGTTACTGTCTTTGAGTGTAAGGCCGGCCTCTACCCAGCGGGTGAGGTGAAAGTTATTCAACAAAAATTGATCACTGAAAAAGTTTTTTTAGGAGTTGTTTTCACAACTTCCCGGCTTCCGCTAGTTATTTCAAGCGGAGTTCTTAGTCTTCACAAGAACTACAAAAATGTCTTCCGTCTCCTGGGGATGACGTCAAAAGAGTGTTTTACAAAAATAATCAATGGGCGAAGGCTTTTTAAAGGAAAAATCACGTTTGCAGCGTGTGCAACGTCTAGGAAAATTAAAGTTACTTGATAGTTACAGAAGGGTCCGAAGCGGACGAGAGGTCTACACGGGACCAAGACGAGAGAGAGGGAAGCAAGAGAAGAAGGGGAAGAGGGCGATTTCCGGCGCGCACACTGGTTTTGTGTCGCTTGAAGAGGCGTGTTTTTGACACGGCATCCAAAGGGGAGTTAAGTTACTGCTTAGGATCGGAGGGAAAATGTTATTCAAATACATTGGTACTGCAGATTTATGCCGATAAAAATGCATATTAACGCATGCTGACACACATAACCCATGTAACACTTTTAGTTTACTGCGAGCTGGAAAATGATAGAAAACTGTAATCCCGGTCAAGGAGCAGCAAACTGAAATGACATGAACACATTAGCACAATGTCCTTTGTAAAACTTTGTTTTCATTAAGTAATCCAAATTCCTTGGTTGAGAGACTTAACGTTGTTCGTCCATACCGTCACTAGATGGCAGTATGTGACCATCACAGAAGTCTCAAAGTACTTGACATCAAAGCGTCTTTTCATTAGTGTCTGGAAAGTTTCAATACACAAAAATAGTTTTTCAAAGAGCCATAACTGTCAGAGACTGGGCCCAGCCAGTCTAGAGGTTTGGAGATAACACCTTGATCTGCTTTGGAATGGAGAAAAACAAAGTCGTTAAATAGGGTTACTCCGGTTTCCGTCCTTAGGAAAACAACTGGCCATCTGCTACAAATTAGCAGAGGGGTGTTAAACCGGGTCTTCTTCAGTAAAGAAAACACTTTCTGAGAGTCTGTAGAAAGGGGTTTAGAGCATAAATTGTCAGTCCGTGACATTTAGTGGGGTCACCCCTTGTATCGATACAGTCCATAGATTGAACTCCTGGTCCAGGTTGCTACACCCTGATCAAAGTATGATTGAAGGATTCTGGCCTGATAACATGCACACAAGTTGACACAAACAGGTTTGAATGTCTACTAAAGGTAACCATCCTCACCTGTGATCTGTTTGCTTGTATTCAGTGTGTGTGTATAAAAGGTCCTGACAGACCCTTGCATCTCTCATCCAGTGCTGCACTGATGTTTCTGTATTATAAGTCATGGGAAAAGCAAAATAATTGTCAAAGAATCTGCAAGAAAAGGTACTTGAACTGTATAAAACAAGAAAGGGAAATAAAAAGATATCTAAGGAATTGAGAATGCCAATCAGCAGTGTTCAAAATGAAAGATTCTGTGGAAAAAAAAAAAAAAAACTCACAAATAAATAAATACCGAACTTTCTGAAAAAAAAAAGCGCCGTGGCTGTTAAAAGATGCACAATAAGGAGGCACTTAAAGAAAAATGGGTTGCATGGTTGTGTTGCCAGAAGCAAGCCATGACAACGCAAATGCCGCAAAGCATCCCGCTTACAATACATCAAACAGCACAGAGACAAGCCTCAAAACCTGTGGAACAATGTCATTTGGAGTGATGAGACCAGAATTGACATTTTTGGCCACAATGTTACATTTGGAGAGGAGTCCACAAGGCCTATGATGAAAAGTACACCATTCCTACTGTGAAACATGGATGTGTGAGCTACAGTGGCACAGGAAAAGATGAATGCAACATGTTATCAGAAAATATCTGAAGAAATTTTGCACTCATCAGCCCAGAAGCTGCGCATAGGACATACTTGGACGTTCCAACATGACATTGATCCAAAGCACAAGGCCAAGTCGACCTGTCATTGGCTACAGCAGCATAAAGTGAAGGTTCTGGACTGTCCATCTCAGTCTCCTGACCTCAATATTAGAGCCACTCTGGGGAGATCTCAAACCTGCAGTTCATGCAAGACAGCAAAAGAATTTACAGGAACTGGAGGCTTTTTGTCAAGAAGAATGTGCAGCTTTACCATCTGAGAAAATAAAGTACCACAAAAGACTGTCAATTGACCACTTCAAGCTGTCATTGATGTTAAAGGTGGCAATACACAGTATTAAGAACTGGGGTTTGTAAGCTTTTGATCAGGGTCATTTGGATAGTTTATGTTGTCATTAGGATTTAAAAAGAGTAAACACATTGATACATTGACATATTGACATTTATTGACAATAAATGGCTTCACCCAACCACTAACTATGAGTGAAAAAGTTTTTAATGTGTTATCATTCAAATTCTCTGAAAAATGGCCAAAAAAATCAAATTCTGCCAGGACACTGAATGAGTGTGCAACTTTCCCAACATTCCCTCCAGCAGACTCTTCCTGCTGAAGGAAACTATTTTCTCCTCAGGGGCAGTGTAATATATTATCTCATATGATCCAAGTACATTTTCAACAATATTTGGGGGTTTGTTATGTGTTAGATTTCACTGTAATCCTGACATAATCTGCTCTGCCAGTTCTCTCTCAGACTGGCCACGGTAACCCAATGTCACTGCCATTAAATAAAATATTAGAGAATTTACAATCACAGGTTAGTCTTTCTCTCAGATCTTTAGATTTGTGTCCTCAGTGCTGCATCAGCGGTTATTAATTGACCAAACCGTTTGGAACAGGTTATGACTCACTGTTCCTTGCACAACAGCTTTTTTTTCTGATATTGGTTAAGAAGTCAGTTGAGAAACATTTAGTTACCGCTTGTCCTTCTTTCACCCAGTTATGCAATACAATTTACACTTTTACAAATGACATGAATGAATGAATGAATGAAAGAATCCAACTGAATAAGATCCAACTGTTTATAATCTGTAACATTTTCACTTCTCAGCATTTGATGATAATTTACCAAATAAATCTTTCCAGAAACACAGCTTTTTAACAAAACTGTTAATGTAATCAAACTAAAAGGAGAACTTGGGAAATTTAAAATTGGGAAGTGTATAATAGGATCTAATGGAGGCAAACATATTTGTGCTGAGAGTGAATGCAAAGTAAAATTGCTGAATTGACATTTGTGCAATATCATGGTTATTGCATCAGAGCACACTTTATGGGCAATTTTTATTGAGAAATGTGATAAAATGAATGGCTCTGATAAACTTGGCAGCTATTATTATTAATAAATTAAATTATTATTATTATTATTATTATTAAATTATTATCTTATACCACAGGATTACATCATATCTCTCACTTTCAACAGACCCAGGCTCAAAGAAGGCACAAACATCAATATATGAATTACAGGCGTTGAGGTAAATGTTGTGTTATTATAAATCACTGAAGCTGGCAGAGGTGGGTGAGAACGTTTGGCATTATAGTGAGATGAGCAATTGCAGAAACTCAAGCTCTTCCCTCGACATGTGACAGACAGAAAGGAAGTGAGTGATTAAGAACCAATAAAATCTCAAGGGCAAAGAAACAAGAACTGAGTTTTAACACTGAGATGAGGAGAAACGTAAGGTCTGCCTTTCTGAAGCCACACTGCATAATTCAGAAATGAACATATGTAAAAATGTGCCTTTGTTGTTTGTGGCAGGCTTACAGCGAAGACACAACATGAAGTTAGTTTTCGCTGGAGGACATTTGGTGTTTTATTTGTTCATAGGTGAGTTCTATGCGGTCAATTTTAGAAAAGCCAAGCTGCAATATAATAAAACGTATTAACAAAAACATTATGTTTTCTGTAGGTCTGCTGAGTTTCCCACTGTTTGCAGGTAAATATGGTTGAATTGCATGCTTGTCATTACAAATGTATTGGATTCATATTGATACATGTTTTTGTTTTTTTTATCAGATTGTGACAAAGTCAGGCTGGTGGGACCTTCAAGGTGTTCGGGTAGAGTGGAGGTCTACAATGAGGGCAGCTGGGGGACAGTATGTGACGACAACTGGCGTGACTCCAATTCAGAAGTGCTGTGTCGAGAGTTAAACTGTGGACCGTTTATTGAGAACAAAAACGGTGCCTTCTTTGGACAAGGAAAAGAACGGATCTGGTTAGACGATGTGGTCTGTAGGGGCTCTGAATCTTCTATTCTCACCTGTCAACACGAACCTTTCGGGGTCAATAACTGTGACCACTCAGAAGATGCTGGAGTTGTTTGTTCAGGTATGGTCACTGCGTCCTCTCAGCAGATCAACATGTGTTAATAACCTGGTAAAAACACATTTCCTACCACTTACTGTAGGCCTATAGACAAATTCAACAAACAGTAGCTGGAAAATCCAGCAGCAGCCAGGAGTTTCTGGTGCAAGGTTATTCAATTCTCAGCAGTTCATGTAAAATTACCACATTTGACTTTAAAGGAAACACAACTTTGTAATTATATGTTCAATGTATCACGCTAAAAGCTGAAGTCACAATATTATTCATTGCAAGTTTGTGATTCAACTTAATGGGGAGGCTTGCTGACTGTCATCTAATAAAACTTGATCTAACCTTGCCCCCTCCATACAGGCACCAACTTAAGAAATCTTCATGAACCCTTCTTTACAACTAACTAAAAAAGCCCTGAATGTCAAGAGCAAAAAAAAATATTCTGCACATAATTTGCGCTCTATTTCCTAAGTGCAAAATGTTTTTTCTCCTAATGACCCCTAAACGGCAAGCAAAAAATAATAATCTGAGTATCAGTTTCTGAGTTTGTTTTTATTTCTTTCATCTCATTATTGCCCCTGAAAGGCAACGAGAAAAAAACATGATCTTTTCAAAGTGTAAGTTTGATTTTTGTTGTGTTTTTTTTTTCTCGCTCTGTCTGTGGCCCAGAACGACAAGCAGAAAACAGAGCTGTGTTTGTGTTGTAATACTTGTTTTAAGCACTAAAGTGCTGTGGAATTCATTGTGTCTGATTAACTGACTGGGTTGAGCAATGGAATAGGACACTGGACACCATGGTTTGAGACCTACTAGGGTCCAAGTATTTAAGACCGACTGAGAGAATACAATTCACAGATAAATTAAAACTCAACCCAAGACAATATGGTTACCTTTTGATTATTATACAATACATATTTCAATACATTATTGTATTGTATTACCACTGCCCCAGACAAAAACTTTGCCTGTTGTGGGTCTTGAACTGTCGTTTACCACATACTGTTCATCACTCAGCCCAGTGAGCTAATCTGACACAATCAAATCTATTGCACTTTAGTGCTTCAACAAGTACAACACAAACACTTAGGCTCTGGAGCATTTGCAAAAAATGTAAACTTTGAGAATATCATCTTTTTTTTTCCCCTTTGCCTTTCAGGGGCAATAATGAGAATAAATAAATAAAAACAAATTTATAAATTTAGACACTTTCTTAATTTTCTGCCTGTCTTTTAGGAGCCATTAACAGTTTTAGCTAATTTATTTTTTTGTTCTTGACATTCAAGTGCAAGTTCAAGTTTATTTCTATAGCACCTTTCATTTGCAGAGACAACTCAAAGTGCTTTACAGAAGACATCATTACAAGTCTTTACAAAATAAAAACATCAAAATACAAAATATATCATTAAGCAAAATGTGCAAATACAGAGCAAATATACAAAACATGGAATTATAAATAGATACAAATTTAATGATAAGCTATCTAATGGTTGTGAAAGGTCCATTAGAGTAGTCCAGCCTGCTGGAAATGAATGCATGGACTACTTTTTCCAGGTCCTGTCTGGACATAAAGTCGCTGAGGCGGCAATATTAAAAATAATAATAACAACGCAGATTTTGTTATCGCCTTAATGTGACTTTTAAAATTTAGAACAGAATCGAGAATAACACCAAGGCTTTTGGCTCGATGTTTATGTATCAAAGACAGATTCTAAAGGTGTTCACAGACCTTTTGTTTTTCTTTATAGATCCAATAATGTCCGTTTTATCATTGTTTAACTGAGGACATTTTGATGCAACCAATTTCTTTCATGCCCTGTAAGAGAAAATCAGTAAAATTGAGATTATCTGGAGTGATCCTTACATATATTTGTGTATCATCTGCATACATATGATAGACAACCTCACGTTTTTTTTTTTTTTAACATTAGTTAAAGGCTGTATGTAGAAATTAAATAACAGTGGACCAAGGATTGAGCCTTGAGGGACTCAAAGGCTGGTTTACTCTGAAGAACAGTCACCAATTGACGCAAAGCAATCTGTCACTGAGAAAGGATTTATACCAGTTAAGGACCATGTCTGAAAAAAAAACAAAGAAATGTTCTAACATATAAAGTAATATACAGTGTTCCACTGTGTCAAATGTTGCAGTGAAATCCAGTAAAACCAGAATTGCAACATTACTAGAATCTTAGTCTGAATTTGTCATTAAGTACTTTCACAAGAGCGGTCTTGATGCTGTGGTGAGCCCTGAAACCAGATTGACAGGTGTCAAAATACTCATGATTATGACTATTTGAGTGCAAACAACTTTCTCAATGATTTTACCAATATAGGGTCAATTGGATATAGGCCTATAGTTATTCAAAATAGTCAAATCCAGGTTGAACTTTTTTTAAGAGTTTGCAGACAGGAGAATACCTTTTTAAAGAAATTAGTAGGCAGTGGTTCATGGCAGTGCATGAATTCTTGATATTTAAGACCTCAGGGCTTCTGCAGCTAATTCTGTGCTAGATTCATACATTAAAATTAAAAACCTTCTGTTGTCAGTATTAAGGCATAAGCCACTGTTTAATTCCTAAAACAATATGAGAGGGAAAGCTGATCAACAACATTACTGCATAAATGACTGGCTTTTAACGTGTGCTGTTAATCTGCTGTCTTTTACTTTCATGCACTTCTGTGTAGACCTCGTCAGACTGATCAACGGGACTGATCGCTGCTCCGGCACTTTGGAGGTCTTCCATAATGGAGAATGGGATGTGGTCTGTAACAAAAACTGGGACCTAAATAAAGCAAAGAATGTGTGTGGAGAACTTAACTGTGGAGCTCTTAAAAACACACACAGCACAAGCGGTGCATATAAGGGATACATAAGCACCTGCCCTGGAAACATGACTTCAGTTTTACAGTGCACTCTTACAAAAGACAATGACGTGTGTCAAGCAGTTTCTATTGTATGTACAGGTAAGCTCACCTTTATGATATCTGTATACATAAAGCAATATTATTGAGGTAAATTCAGGTAAACACTGGCAACAGTTTGTTGTGCACACACTACCACTATCACAAAAAACTACTGCTGTGTCATGAAAAACCGTAAAGAAACTGTACATCTACAAGTCCACTCAGTGTTCTGACAAAGTGGATAAACCCTAATTTTATGTAGTTTCTGCTTAAGAAGAGTTGTAGCCTATGGATCATGGTGACTGATAATTGGAATAAATTAATGGGAACAATGGGAGACACTTCCCATATCTTTATGTCGACACACGGTTAGTGTTAATATTTACAAAACAGAAGAGAGCTCATTAGTATAAGCAGCAGGTGTCACTGCAGCTTCACTGGTGCATTATATTGTTATAAAGAGATTATATTACCAGTGTTTTAGTCTTACACTCTCCTTGTATTTAGTGCAGGGATGTCAAAGTGTAAGTTACAGATGTGTTATTTAAAAAAAAACACAAAAAAGTAAATTGGAGAGGATGCATTTAATGTGCTTGGTTTCACTTTGCAACTGTACTCTTAACTGCCTTTGCAGGTGTTAGAGATATAAGGCTTGTGAATGGCTCTGACCATTGTTCAGGCAGAGTGGAGGTTTTTTTTAATGGTCGCTGGGGAACAGTGTGCGACGACGACTGGGACATCCGTGATGCCCAGGTAGTGTGTCGAGCTATGGACTGTGGAACAGCACAAGAGGTCAAGAAAAGTGCTTTCTTTGGTAAAGGTGAAGGAGAAATCTGGTTGGACAATGTTGAGTGTTACGGTAATGAGTCTTCCCTTGAGCACTGCCAACACCCCTCAATAGGAAAGCATAACTGTGGCCACGGGGAAGATGCTGGTGTTGTCTGCTTGTGTAAGACAACATCTATTTTTCTTTTTTCTAAAAATCTTCATTTCAGTTTAGCTTCACTTCTACAGTTGCTGAGTCTCTATTTTGTCTCTTTAGCTCATCTGAGACTGATCAATGGGACAGACGAGTGTTCGGGCAGAGTGGAGTTCTACCAGGATGGAGAGTGGTCATCAGCTCTTCAATCAACCTGGGGAATGAATGAAGCTACAGTTGTTTGCAGAGAAATGAACTGTGGGGAGGCGTTGTCATTTTCAGGATTAGCCTCTAAAAGTGAACGACAGAGAGTTTATGACGTCAGCTGCACCAACACAGAGAGCTCTCTCACACAATGCAAACTGAAAGAATATAATTTGACAAGCGGTGATAATGTTGCAGAGGCAACTGTTGAATGTTCAGGTAAGTCCAACAAGAATAGTTGAAAATGTAAGGGAGTCTTTGTGTGTATAGTCATAATAAAAGGTGTTATTAACAGGCAATGTCAGATTAGCTGATGGGCCGAACCGCTGTGCTGGAAGAGTGGAAGTCTATCACAAAGGCCAGTGGGGGAATGTGTGTGGTGACTCCTGGGACTTGAATGATGCAGCTGTGGTCTGTCAGCAGCTGAAGTGTGGTCACTCTCACAAGATTACCACTGACCCAGACTATGGCCATGGGACAGGACATTTCTGGGTGGATCAAGCCGAATGCAGTGGGCAGGAAATGACTTTTTCCACATGCTCAATAAAACTTACAAATCAAACATGTAACAGCACCTCAGTGGCCGGAGTAATATGTTCAGGTAAAAAAAAATAAACTTTTGGATATCAGTAATTATTTGTAATGCATTTTAACATAACAAAGACATATTTGCAAAACAACACTTTTATTTCATTTGATCTGCATTTACAGAGGGTTTGGTGGTTCGGTTGGTCAACGGTCAAGATCAATGTTCCGGCAGAGTTGAGGTCCGTTATGGCAATGAATGGGGAACAGTTTGTGACTCAGCTTGGAGCAAAAGAAAAGCTAAAGTGGTGTGTGACCTCTTGGAGTGTGGACATGTTGTGGATGCTGTAGGTGGAGCTAAGTATCTTCAAGGAAGTGGGCCAGTATTTGATGCTAGTGAGGCATGTTTTATAAATATGACATCCCTTCATCAATGCACGCTGAACGGTCTTAAAACTTCAACATGTGGCCATGACAAGGATGCTAGTGTTATATGTGGAGGTATATGTGTTTCTGTTCCATAGTTGTTGTGAGTGATTAGGACAGCTCTAAATGGGAGTACTTTAACATTATAGACTGTCATTTTAGGTGATTCCACAATAAGACTTGTGAACGGCACTGACCGATGTGCAGGCAGAGTGGAGATTCTTTATAACAATCTCTGGGGAACAGTGTGCGATGATGAGTGGGACATCCAAGATGCCCAGGTGGTGTGCCGAGCCAAAGACTGTGGGTCAGCTTTAGCAGCTGTACCTGGTGGCTTTTTTGGTCAAGGTACTGGAAATATTTGGCTGGACGACGTTAATTGTTTGGGAAACGAGTCTTCAATTGTAAAATGCCAACACCCTTCATTTGGAGAAAGTAACTGTGGCCATGGCGAAGATGCTGGTGTTATCTGCGCAGGTAAGTATAGACTTTGTACTTCATGTACTTTATATTTAAATAAAATGTAACACATTTCTTAAAAGAAGTGGGAGTATTGTCCAAAAAGTCACCCCAAAGCAGGTCTATCTGTTTTCTTTTTTTTTTTTTTTTAGGAAAACAGCAAAGTTGTCAAAAGTAAAAAGAGAAATTAATCATCCCAAGTGCCAGAGAAATGTCTTGTTAAAATGCTGTTGTGAGACCTTTAAAAGGAGCAATAAGGCACCACTGTAAAACCACAAAGAAATGCTATTTTTGTATATTCATGTAATTCAGCAGAGGCTGACTGTACTCTGCAGCAGCTCAAGACTCATTCTAGTGGTACATAGTGGTATTACAGACTGTCTGGGATGTATGTATGTCTAGAACAACAGTTATTTACTGTCATTCTTCTCTTGTGATACCGAGTGCATTTATGTTACCAACTCAACTCAGTGTATTTATTCTGTTTTAGCTCATCTCAGACTGATCAATGGGACAGACCTGTGCTCAGGCAGTGTGGAGCTCTACTATGATGGACTGTGGTTACCAGCTGTTAATGTAAACTGGAGAATAAATGAGGCTACAGTTGCTTGCAGAGAAATGACCTGTGGGGACCCTGTGCAATTTTCAGAGTCACTTTCACAAACTGAGCTGCTGAGTGGTTATAAAGTCAGCTGCACTGGAAGAGAAAGCCTTCTCACACAATGCACAGTGAGAGAATACACACGGACAAATAGTGATCAACTTAGACATGCATCTGTTGTATGTTCAGGTAAGACCTCCAAACTCATACATCATGGAGTAAACTTAATACCTTTATACCACAAGTGTCATTAAATTACAGGCAAAGTCAAATTGGCTGATGGGCCGAACCCCTGTGCGGGAAGAGTGGAAGTGTATAACAAAGGCCAGTGGGGGAATGTGTGTGGTGACTCCTGGGACATGAAGGATGCAACTGTGCTCTGCCAGCAGTTAAACTGTGGAAAGCCTTACAGAATAACCACTGACCCAATCTATGGACATGGAACAGGGATCTTCTGGATTGAGCATATTGAATGTGATGGACGAGTCACACTGCATCAATGCACACACAGAACTGGAAGCAAAACTTGCAACGTCTCATCAGTTATCTGTGAAGGTATGAACAGAAGATCACAACTTTGTTGCTCCATTAGCTTTCTTATCATAGACAGTAGAGGAGTATAGGACTGACAACATGACACTGTCTTTAGTAATTGTAGCAAAGAGTGTACTATGTAAAAAATAATTCACTAACAAGGTAAAAGCAAAATGCATGTAAATACAATACATTCATGTTCTTGCATAAAAGGATATTCAATTACATGTACAATTGCATATTTTAACAGATAGCCTAAACATCCGATTGGTGGATGGTCCTGATCGCTGCACTGGCAAAGTAGAGGTTCTTAATGGCAATGTTTGGGGATCTGTGTGCAACACAAACTGGACACTGGATAAGGCTGAAGTGGTGTGTGAACTCCTGGAGTGTGGACACGCGTTAAACATTAACAGTGTTGCTCACTTCAATCCAGGAACCAGGACTGCAACTGATGCTTTAGATTCATGTTTTAGCAGTGTTAAAAACCTGCAGCAGTGTTTACACAAAGGAATAACACCATCCACGTGTGCAAGTTACAACGATGCTAGTGTTCAATGTGCAGGTAGAAGCTTTTGAAAAAACCCTTATCCTTGTTCTATTAGTTCAAAAGGCACCTTCACATTCATGTACACTTATGTGTTTCATTTTCAAATGCAGCTCAGATTCGTGTTGTCGGGGGCCGCAATGCATGCTCTGGTCGGGTTGAGGTCATGCATAAAGGTGAATGGGGAAGTGTTTGTGATGATGACTGGGACATGGATGATGCAAAAGTCGTGTGCAGACAGTTGGGCTGCGGTCTTCCAGTTTCTGCAGTTTCAAGGTCCCACTTTGGGGGAGGCACTGGTCCAATATGGATGGATAATGTGGCGTGCAGGGGCACAGAGTTGGTGCTCACACAGTGCAGTCATAATGGCTTTGGAGAACACAACTGTGGCCGTGATGAAGATGCAGGTGTCGTTTGTTTAGGTAAGGAAAAATATTCACTAATGCTCACATAATTTGACAAAAGCAAAATGGGCTGCTATAATTTTTTTTGTTGAAGATTCACTTCCGAAACCACAAATCATCTTAAGACCTGGCCCAGAGGTAAACTTTGGAGACAGAGTGGAGATCACCTGTACAATAGAAACAGAACATTTGGGTGGGACCTTTGTATTGAGTAAGACAAATGGATCATTTAAAATGGAAAAGAACTCCTTCAGTGAAGCAGCAACATTCATCTTTCTAAAAGTCAACTTCAGCCAAAATGGGTCTTACTATTGTGAATTTAAGAAGAAAGTGCCAAATGTCATCTTTTATCCTCGAGGAGATGTTGCTGCGCTCACCGTTACAGGTAATCAGTTCAGGTAATCAATTCATCAAACCATGTCTGCCAATTGTAAATATTATTCTCTTTGACAGTGAGACTGGAAAAGCCCAGTATTTCAATGACGTCACCTTACCCAATGTTGATCACCAGCCCTGACAAAATATCCGTCAATCAAGGTGAAAGCTTTAAAATCAATTGTTCTGTTCATTCTAATTATTCTGGAGGTTTCTTCTATCTGTCAAAGTCTAACATCAACGCCAGTGAGGCAAAAGCGTTACATCAGTCTGCCTTAGATGTGGCAGTGTTTGAGTTTCCATGGATTGAGCATATACACCAGGGTGAATATAGCTGTGTCTATGGTGTCAACATCTCTTCACATACCTTTGGTTCGGCTCCGTCTCGAGCAATTCATGTGACTGTGATGGGTGAGTTTTTCTTTCACTGAATGTACACACCATCTTGTTTTTGTTTTTACATTTATTGTTCTTCTTTTGTGATCTGGATTAAACCAACAGCTAGAGTTTCCTCTTCTGTGGTGTCTGGAGTTGTGATTGCTTTGTTGTTGTTGGTACTACTGCTTGTTGTGGGTTATGTCTTTTGGAAAAAGAGAAGGTGGGGCACAAGTAAGTGGCAAAGACACACTGCAAAAACTAAGATTAACACGTTTTACACAAGCACCTTGTGACCAGTAACTTTGTTCTCCAAATCTTTAGACTTCATGGTTCATTTTGTAAACAGATGTGGAGGAGCATTACAAGACATTGGAAACAATGGAAGGTAAGATGAATCAAGATTAAACCTTAGACTTTTCATTTAAATTTCCATTTTGGAAAAACATAGTGAGTGCAGTTGTCTATCTTTTAGTTTGAATTTTGTCACATATTTCATGATGTCATTATATATATATTTTATTTTTTTAATATTTCTTCTTCTGTCCATCAGAGGCGACAGCGCTGGAGCCACAGCCCAACACAGTGTCAGTCATGCCACAGATGATGATCTTGATATGGACGCTATAGAAGACCTGCCAGGGACACTGTATAGTGATCATGAGCCACTTGTCCTGTCTCACTAATTAGAAAGATTGTTTTTACCATCTTATCAGTGAAAATGTATTTGTTAAAATAATTATTAGGTTTGGATCACAAACGAGACAACGGAGACCATACATGGTAAATTTAGGAATGGAAGACCCGTTTAATTCTTGCAAGAATGAAACAAATCAGACACATGTAACAATGGTACATGGTGATTTGCTTAACATGTTTACAACACATGAAGTTTTTATAGGTGTACATTATGCTCGCCTCTCAGCTCCAGGGTCGAGGATGGACGTGTATTGAGCTGACGTGTCAGTCATAGATGTGAATATGTTTATGTCTATATGCCACTAAGTGTACAGGACAGAGTGTCCCTGAACAATGATTAGATATAGTGCAAAGTGATTTCTTTGTCTTGTTTGGATTAGCATGGCGCCAATAGGAGATACAGCTAAAGACATTAAGTAATACTTGCATGTGGATAAGCATATAAACTGGAGCAGCAGTGAGAGCATAATATATATACAATTACTATGTCAATAGTGTTACATTGAGCAAACATCAATCACAAGCTTTAGTGGGAAACTTTCTTGTTCTATCTTTTAACAGGTTTAACAGACAAAAAATAATCCATAAGATGAATAAATAAATCCATAAGATTAAAAGAAATATAAAAATGCTACGTTTTAACATTAGATTTTACACAAAATGTCTGTAATGTGTTGGAACTATTTCATGATCAGTTTTTCAGCCTGTTTATTTTTTTTATACAACAGTAACAGTTATTTTTTTTAATAATTCTAAATTTTACTTGGCATTAAAAAAAAGTGTAAATAAACTTAGCCCATTGTCGGTTGTCATTGTGGAGGTCATCTTTAGCAGTTAGCTAGAAACATCAATAATCAAATTTGGCTTGTGAGGTCCAAAAATGGCTGTTGACACACAAAATGTACAAGTACTAGTGTAGACACATTTTTGGCTTACTAGTAGCATAGTGAGGTCCTAAACGCTCACATGTTGTACTAGAGGCTCTAATACAAATAAGGAGGCGGGAGGTTCTATTAATTTAAAAAAGGATGAGCGGCTGAGAATGTGACTAAAATGAAAGATAGATCTCACCTTATTGTTCACCTGCTGGACCAATGTGGCGTTCTGTGTTTACAGGAGGCTTTTCTGACAAAGCAAGACTTAAAAGGATTAAATGCTATAAATAATAATTTTCACGGGGCTGCGGAGTCCAACACTGACATTGGTTCTTGGAATGATGAGATGGTGGATAATAGGGGTTATAGCCATTTTCTGGAAAAAAAGACTGGACTCGATTATGAACGTATTAAAGACTTGACACAAACTTTACACAAAATAAGAAGGATTTTGTTTTCCTGAATGTGTATACTCTGTAATGAAGTATCTCAACAGACTTGCTTTTATGACTTTATGATTTATACAAGATAATACATTTTCTAATGTGTACAGCCAGTTGCTCCTTTTTTTCTAATCACTTGAAGCAATTTTGTGAAGATAATTGGTTAATACCATCATCTAAAGTTCTTTTGCCAACAGACAGTTATACATCAGTGAGGCATGTTATAGAAACTCATGTTCAGATTATTGTGTCGCAACAGCAGATGCTCATGCCTCATTGACACACATGAACATTTTATATGGGCTTTCAACTGCTGACCACATACCATTTGAGATGCAAATACATTGGGACCTTGTAGCTACAGTCAGGTTCATAAATATTTGGGACATCGACACAATATTTTTAGCTCTATACACCACCACAATATATTTGAAATGAAACAAACAAGATGTGCTTTAACTGCAGACTTTTAGCTTTAATTTGAGGGTATTTACATCCAAGGTGAACGGTGTAGGAATTACAACAGTTTGTATATGTGCCTCACACTTTTTAAGGGACCAAATGTAATGGGACAGATTAATAATCATAAATCAAACTTTCACTTTCTTATACTTGGTTGCAAATCCTTTGCAGTCAATAACAGCCTGAAGTCTGGAACGCATAGACATCACCAGACGCTGGGTTTCATCCCTGGTGATGCTCTGCCAGGCCTCTACTGCAACTGTCTTTAGTTCCTGCTTGTTCTTGGGGCATTTTCCCTTCAGTCTTGTCTTCAGCAAGTGAAATACATGCTCAAACGGATTTAGGTCAGGTGACTGACTTGGCCATTGCATTCCACTTCTTTCCCTTAAAAAACTCTTTGGATTGCTTTCACAGTATGCTTGGGTCATTGTCCATCTGCACTGTAAAGCACCGCTGAAGTATTTGGCTGAATATGAGCAGATAATATTGCCCGAAACACTTCAGAATTCATCCTGCTGCTTTTGTCAGCAGTCACATCATCAATAAATACAAGAGAACCAGTTCCATTGGCAGACATACATGCCCACGCCATGACACTACCACCACTTGCTTCACTGATGAGGTGCTATGCTTTGGATCATGAGCAGTTCCTTTCCTTCTCCAGACTCTTCTCTTCCCATCACTCTGGTACAAGTTAATCTTGTTCTCATTGGTCCATAGGATGTTGTTCCAGAACTGTGAAGGCTTTTTTAGATGTTGTTTGGCAAACTTTAATCTGGCTTTCCTGTTTTTGAGGCTCACCAATGGTTTACATCTTGTGGTGAACCCTCTGTATTCACTCTGGTGAAGTCTTCTCTTGATTGTTGACTTTGACACACATACACCTACCTCCTGGAGAGTGTTCTTGATCTGGCCAACTGTTGTGAAGGGTGTTTTCTTCACCAGTCATCCACCACAGTTGTTTCCGTGGTCTTCCGGGTCTTTTGGTGTTGCTGAGCTCACTGGTGCGTTCTTTCTTTTAAGGATGTTCTGTTGATTTGGCCACACCTAAAGTTTTTGCTATCTCTCTGATGGGTTTGTTTAGTTTTTTCAGCCTAATGATGGCTTGCTTCACTGACAGTGACAGCTCTTTGGATCTTATATTGAGAGTTGACAGCAACAGTTTCCAAATGCAAATGACACACTTGAAATGAACTCTGAACCTTTAATCTGCTCCTTGTAAATGGGATAATGAGGGAATAACAAACACCTGGCCATTGAACAGCTGAGGAGCCAATTGTCTCATTACTTTTGGTCCATTAAATGTGGGAGGCACATATACAAACTGTTGTATTTCCTACACCGTTCACCTGCTTTAGATCAAATGCCTCAAATTAAAGCTAAAAGTCTGCAGATAAAGCACATCTTGTTTGTTTCATTTCAAATCCATTGCGGTGGAGTATAGAGCCAAAAAGATTAGAATTGTGTCAATGTCTCAATATTTATGGTCCTGACTGTATGTCTTTGCTTAGACTGCTGCCCCCGCGGCCCTGGATAAGCGGGAAGAAGCTGAATGGATGGATGGCTGTTGTGATTATGATTTAAAAAGAGTAAACACAGTTGACAAAAATGGCTTCACCAAACCACTAACTATGAGTGAAATTTTTTTTGTGTATAAGTGTGCTAGTATTAAATCTCACAAAACAATAAAGATGGAAATAATTGTTAAAGAAGAATTCATATTAGTATGAATAACTAAAAGAAGGCAAAAGAGAATTCTCATTCAGCGGAGTCAAAATAGGAGTAAAATTTACAAAAAATATTAAATGTGGAGATGTTTGACTTCATTAGAGGTGATTGTTAGACAGAAACCCACTCAAAAGAAACGGATCAGAAATGATCTGCAAAAATGGCATAAAAGGACTCAAGGGGCTCTACAGTGGCCTATTACGGGCAGCTTTGACCCAATGTGCTGCAATGAAGGAGACTAATTGAAACAAAACCAGTGCAGTCAGCTGTTGTGGGTCCAGAAAAAAATGTTAAGACTTGTACCAAACCATCAGCCCATTTGCCTTTTCAATATAAAAAAATTCCTGGACAGTTTCCAATAAAAGCGCTGTTTGAAGAAAAATCAAGCTGGTTTTAGCCGAACCAGAATTTGGAGCATTAGTTGAAATAAATGAGAGTGGCTCCAACAGCGTCTCTCCCTCTGAGAATAGCATCCCCGATCTAGAGATAGATAAAGATTTTGGGATATGTGAAGAGACCCACTGTCGACCAAAGGTGTTAAAAGACTCTCCTGACTTTAGAAACATTGAAATGAAAGAATTCAAAGAAATTAATAAAACGATAAAAAGTCAGTCCCAGAAAGAAAAAGAAGATATTAAAATGAAAACGCCAGAGAAACTGTTAAAACACGAACAAAAGTCGAAGAGTTCTTCTGGAGCTGACGCACAATTAAAGCGTATTATCAACATTCTGCTTTCCGATCCTAAACAGACCTCATACAGCCCAAGTCTAAAGGCTTATGAAAAATTAATCAAGAAATGTGGGAGAGGATGATTTAAGAAAAGAAGGCCTCCTGAATTACACTTAACAAAACTCAATTGAAAAAAAATTAAAGAAGATCAACTGGACATTCATGTGCGGATCACAGGAAAGCTTACAGAAAGCTAAAGAAAAAAGAGAAAGAAACTAATAAAAGTTTGTTGAAAAAGCTAATTCTGCAGCAAATGATCAAACTGAACAATAGACACAAGGAGAAGAATGATAAACAAGGGTTTGTTACTAAAGAACAACAGCGGATGTCGCAGAGACGAGCAGAGTATACCTGCAGTACCCCGGAATATGAATAACCTATAGTTATGTTCCAGTCTCCTTCAGCAGGGCCGATGTCAACGTAACAAGCTTATTATAACAGATCACAGCGGATCTCGTACAGAGGAATGTCCGCCGCACAGAGAGGTGTCTGAGGCAGTTTCAGAAGGTGAGACAGGCCTACATCAGCTTCTGGTGAGTCCGCCCAACCCCCATCAAAACTTTGTCAGATACCAGAAGAGATAGCATCAAGAGATAGTGCCTTGTTAATATAACAGCAGGGCAGAAGAGAAATGACTATTCAATCTGTAATGTTCTGGATGAGATGACCACAGGATTAAGAATTAATACAGAAATGGGATAAAATGAAAAAAAAAAGATACAAAGACTATATAATAACTTCACAAGTGTCGTATACGCAGTTACACTGTTCAATGATGAACAACAAAAAAAAAAACAAGATAATTTGGACTTTGAGTGTTGGAAAGAAGCAAAGTGAATGGCAAAAAGCTCTCTATTACAAGACAAAATAAATATATATTGGAAAGGCAAGAAGCTATGGTGGTACCTCTTATTACCCAGTTTGAGACTTGGTTTTTGATCAAGAACTCAACTCCTAATGTATTTAAAAATATCACTTAAAGGATGTGATGTAGTCTAGGCTGAAAGAATAATTGTTGACAAATGTCCCATGACAATAAAATGTCTATGGTTTCTGATCTGCTTTTGATAATGTCTAATATTCTGCCTGAATTGAAATTGGCTAACGGTAATAGATTTACTGTATGTTCTGTATTTTTTTCTGACTCACGCTACCTTTTCTGTTTTAAATATTATGATTGAGACGGAAGAGAAAGGAGTTTGTCTTACAGTCGACTCCCTGAAAGACCTAAAGTTATCTTCATCCAAAGTCAACCTGAACGTAGTGAGTACAGAGTTCTAGTATGTATATGATCTGTAGTTTGATCATGCAGCGATGATGTGACTTAGACTTCATCGCACTGTTACAAATTTTAGTATTTGGGATTTGTCAATCTCAGGTAGAATATTTAGTCTAAATGTTAAGTAAGAAATGTAGGAAAATTGCTCCGTCAAACTTTAAGGCTGTTACAAAAGCTTTGAAGCAAAAAAAAAAACTGTAGAACAAATGTTAAAATTACTGGGAATAGCAGGTTATAGCAGGTTGTGGATTGTAACTTTGCTGTACTAATAGCTTCTTTAAGAGGTCTGATAAAAACTGCACACCAAACTCATAATAAAAGCTTAATTAAAAAGAATAGGGAGTCAGACAGAGCATTTTCTGTGTTAAAAGTAATAAAATAATCTAGCTTTAAGAAATCCTGATAATAAAATTGTTCCATTTATACGTAGTGGAGAGAAATGGCTATTCATCAGCAGTGATGAGTAAGAAACTGCAGTAGTATAATAAACCAATAGTTTAATAGAGCGCAAAATTAGACAATATTGAAGAAGGTTTAGCACTACTTCTCTTCCTGCTCTCGGACCAGGTGGACGTTTTTTACTGCTCCTCCTGTTATCTGCCTAAGTGTGCTTCTGTACAGTGATGTCTTGTCATAAACTTTCTTTTCTTTTTGACTCTACTACTCTCTGGTGTAGTGTAGAACTATGTTCATAAACATATATCAGATATCAGATTAGATAAAAGCGTCTGCTAAATGACTAAATGTAAATGTAAATGTAAGATAAAGAACATTAGTTTATATACAAGTTTATTTAACATACAGGCCTTTGTACTTACAATAGTGACTATAATCTTTGCAAATTAAATTATCACAAGTGGATGGGTAATTATTCTTCCTCTTTGACACAACGGACAACATTGTGAGATCAACATTGTGCACTTTATGGTCTGCTTTTAATTGTTACATGTGTATATATAACAATAGTAAACTCATAGCGTGCAATTTTATAGAGTGCATGTCCAAACACTCACCATCTTTATGCCGACTGGACTTACCCGACACACTGATGAGTGAATGTTACAATCTGAACCTTTCTTCTGATTATTACATCCACGCTTTGGACAGGTCTAAGATTTTACTGACGCTGTAACCATGCGACAACAGCATCCCAAACCTGTCAAAAAAACAACAGTATGGGGGTGTATCGTTTGCTTATTGCTTTTCTGTCATTTTCTCCCAATTTTCCCAAAATGTCAAATAGTAAAATGGAAAATTACTTTATTCATACTCATCAGGAGAAGTTAAAAGTTGCAAAGTTATTCAGTTTTAGTTTGTCATATACATTTATACCATTTATTCTGTTTGCAAATTTTGTATTTTGTCTAATTCAGTCTATATTGTGTCAGGAGTGTACATGTAAACATAGTACAGTTGTGCTCATAATTTTACATACCCTGGCAGATTTTGTGATTTTTCAGAGAATATGAATGATAATACAAAACGTTTTTTTACTCATAGTTAGTGGTTGGGTGAAGCCATTTATGGTCAAACAATTGTGTTTACTCTTTTTAAATCATATTGACAACAGAAACTACCCAAATGACCCTGATCAAAGTATGATTGAAGGATTCTGGCCTGATAACATGAACAAGTTGACACAAACAGGTTTGAATTTCTACTAAAGGTAACCATCCTCACCTGTGATCTGTTTGCTTATATCAGTGTGTTTGTATAAAAGGTCCTGACAGACCCTTGCATCTCTCATCCAGTGCTGCACTGATGTTTCTGTATTCTGAGTCATGGGAAAAGCAAAATAATTGTCAAAGAATCTGCAAGGAAAAGGTAATTGAACTGTTTAAAACAAGAAAGGGAAATAATATCCAAGGAATTGAGAATGCCAATCAGCAGTGTTTAAAATGAAAGATTCTGTGGAAACCAAACCAACGTTAGGTAGACCAACAAGAATTTCAGCCGAAACTGCCAGTAAAGGTTTTTGGAATGCAAAAAAACTCACAAATAAATAAATACCGGACTTTCTGAAAAAAAAAAAAAAAAAACGCTGTGGCTGTTACAAGATGCACAATAAGGAGGCACTTAAAGAAAAATGGGTTGCATGGTTGTGTTGCCAGAAGCAAGCCATGACTACGCAAATGCCGCAAAGCATCCCGCTTACAATACATCAAACAGCACAGAGACAAGCCTCAAAACCTGTGGAACAATGTCATTTGAAAAATTGACATTTTTGGCCACAATGTTACATTTGGAGAGGAGTCCACAAGGCCTATGATGAAAAGTACACACTTCCTACTCGGGATGTCCCGATCCGATCACGTGATTTCAGACTCGATCGGAATCGGACGTTACCTCCCGGTCAGGACTCAATGAGAATATACATATATATCCGACTTGGATATATATGTATATTCTCATTATTTTTTCACATCAATATTTATGCGGTGGCACAGAGTTAGACCCTTTTAACTTCACACAGAAACAGCAACGCGTGCGTCATGACATCACTTTTTGTTGCTTTTTGTTGGTTTAAATGCCGTAGAACACGGACGCAGTTTGAAGCGGAAAGCGCGAGAATGTCTGCGGTCTGGAGGCATTATAAAGTTGATGACAACAACATTGTCATAGCAAACTGTGAGATATGCAAACTTGGGATTGCAAGACGTGGAAAGGAAAGGGCTACATTTAACACAACAAACCTGATACGGCACCGACACAATACAGCCTGTTTACCCAGGCAACCCATCCGAAGACGAGCTGGGTTGAGCCTTACTGGGGAATTGACAAGCAAAGGGTCCACGTAATTTTGCGTGACAACGCGGCAAATATGAAGAAAGCTTTGAAGGATAAGATGGAGATGTTAGTTTTTATTAAGAAAAACATACATTTCCTTCTGTGAAACTACTGTGATACAGTAAGAGTTATGAGTGCAGTTCCTAAAAGCACATTACTGGCTTTGCAAACACTGTGGCACTTTTATTATTTGCTTACATGCCTGCCGGGTATTTTAAGTTGAGGTGCTATTTGGTTTTATATTAGACTTTTTATATATTTAGCCTACTGTTGCACTAAAATCCAAAAATGAAGAATTTATGTTATTACTTGATTGTTCAAGCTACCTCACAGAAGTGCACAGTTTAACAGAGTTGTTGAATGTTAAAATAAGGTGAATTAAATAAAAAATAATTAAATTAAATAAATAAAAAATAAGGAACACACTGGATCTGTTTTTTTTCGCTCTTCTTTATTATTTTTTATGTATTATAGAAGCATCGGATCGGGACTCGGTATCGGCAGATACTCAAAATCAAATGACTCGGACTTGAGGGCAAAAAAACCTGATCGGGACATCCCTAATTCCTACTATGAAACAGAAAAAGATGAATGCAGCATGTTATCAGAAAATATCTGAAGAAATTTTGCATTCATCAGCCCAGAAGCTTTACATTTGTGTCCTCAGTGCTGCATCAGCGGTTATTAATTGACCAAACCGTTTGGAAAAGGTCATGACTCACTGTTCCTTGTACATCAGCTTTTTTTTTCTGATGTTGGTTAAGAATCAGTTGAGAAACATTTAGTTACTCGCTAGTACTTCTTTCACCCAATTGTGCAATACAATTTACACTTTTACAAATGACACGAATTAATGAATGAATATAAGATATAACTGTTTATAATCTGTAACATTTTCACTTCTCAGCATTTGATGATAATTTACCAAATTAATCTTTCCAGAAACACAGCTTCTTAAAAACACTGTCAATGTAATCAAACTAAAAGGAGAACTTGGGAAATTTAAAATTGAGAAGTGTATAATAGGATCTAATGGAGGCAAACATATTTGTGCTGAGAGTGAATGCAAAGTAAAATTGCTGTGGTGCTCATAATTTTACATACCCTGGCAGATTTTGTGATTTTTCAGAGAATATGAATGATAATACAAAACGTTTTTTTACTCATAGTTAGTGGTTGGGTGAAGCCATTTATGGTCAAACAATTGTGTTTACTCTTTTTAAATCATATTGTAAACAGAAACTACCCAAATGACCCTGATCAAAGTATGATTGAAGGATTCTGGCCTGATAACATGAACAAGTTGACACAAACAGGTTTGAATTTCTACTAAAGGTAACCATCCTCACCTGTGATCTGTTTGCTTGTATCAGTGTGTGTTTATAAAAGGTCCTGAATGACCCTTGCATCTCTCATCCAGTGCTGCACTGATGTTTCTGTATTCTGAGTCATGGGAAAAGCAAAATAATTGTCAAAGAATCTGCAGGAAAAGGTAATTGAACTGTTTAAAACAAGAAAGGGAAATAATATCCAATTAATTGAGAATGCCAATCAGCAGTGTTCAAAATGAAAGATTCTGTGGAAACCAAACCAACATTAGGTAGACCAACAAGAATTTCAGCCGAAACTGCCAGTAAAAGTTTTCGGAATGCATAAAAAAACTCACAAATAAATAAATACCGGACTTTCTGAAAAAAAACTAAAAACGCTTACAATACGTCAAACAGCACAGAGACAAGCCTCAAAACCTGTGGAACAATGTCATTTGGAGTGATGAGACCAGAATTGACATTTTTGGCCAAAATGTTACATTTGGAGAGGAGTCCACAAGGCCTATGATGAAAAGTACACACTTCCTACTCGGGATGTCCCGATCCGATCACGTGATTTCAGACTCGATCGGAATCGGACGTTACCTCCCGGTCAGGACTCAATGAGAATATACATATATATCTGACTAGGATATATATGTATATTCTCATTATTTTTTCACATCAATATTTATGCGGTGGCACAGAGTTAGACCCTTTTAACTTCACACAGAAACAGCAACGCGTGCGGCATGACATCACTTTTTGTTGCTTTTTGTTGGTTTAAATGTGAGTAACACGGACGCAGTTTGAAGCGGAAAGCGCGAGAATGTCTGCGGTCTGGAGGCATTATAAAGTTGATGACAACAACATTGTCATAGCAAACTGTGAGCTATGCAAACTTGGGATTGCAAGACGTGGAAAGGAAAGGGCTACATTTAACACAACAAACCTGATACGACACCCGACACAATACAGCCTGTTTTACAGGCAACCCATCCGAAGACGAGCTGGGTTGAGCCTAACTGGGAATTGACAAGCAAAGGGTCCACGTAATTTTGCGTGACAACAGCGCGCAAATATGAAGAAAGCTTTGAGGGATAAGATAGAGATGTTAGTTTTTATTAAGAAAAACATACATTTCCTTCTGTGAAACTACTGTGATACAGTAAGAGTTATGAGTGCAGTTCCTAAAAGCACATTACTGGTTTTGCAAACACTGTGGCACTTTTATTATTTGCTTACATGCCTGCCGGGTATTTTAAGTTGAGGTGCTATTTGGTTTTATATTAGACTTTTTATATATTTAGCCTACTGTTGCACTAAAATCCAAAAATGAAGAATTTATGTTATTACTTGATTGTTCAAGCTACCTCACAGAAGTGCACAGTTTAACAGAGTTGTTGAATGTTAAAATAAGGTGAATTAAATAAAAAATAATTAAATTAAATAAATAAAAATTAACTGTTTATAATCTGTATCATTTTCACTTCTCAGCATTTGATGATAATTTACCAAATTAATCTTTCCAGAAACACAGCTTTTAATGGAGGCAAACATATTTGTGCTGAGAGTGAATGCAAAGTAAAATTGCTGAATTGACATTTGTGCAATATCATGGTTATTGCATCAGAGCACACTTTATGGGCAATTTTATTGTTTTGAAATGTAATAAAATAAATGGCTCTGATAAACCTGGCAGCTCTAAAGTTTAATAAAGTGTAAGTTAAATTATTATAATTATTAAATTATTATCTTATACCACAGGATTACATCATATCTCTCACTTTCAACAGACCCAGGCTCAAAGAAGGCTTAAACATCAATATATGAATTACAGGCGTTGAGGTAAATGTTGTTTGGCATTATAGTGAGATGAGCAATTGCAGAAACTCAAGCTCTTCCCTCGACATGTGACAGACAGAAAGGAAGTGAGTGATTAAGAACCAATAAAATCTCAAGGGCAAAGAAACAAGAACTGAGTTTTAACACTGAGATGAGGAGAAACGGTAAGGTCTGCCTTTCTGAAGCCACACTGCATAATTCAGAAATGAACATATGTAAAAATGTGCCTTTGTTGTTTGTGGGCAGGCTTACAGCGAAGACACAACATGAAGTTAGTTTTCACTGGAGGACATTTGGTGTTTTATTTGTTCATAGGTGAGTTCTATGCGGTCAATTTTAGAAAAGCCAAGCTGCAATTTAATAATACGTATTAACAAAAACATTATTTTTTCTGTAGGTCTGCTGAGTTTCCCACTGTTTGCAGGTAAATATGGTTGAATTGCATGCTTGTCATTACAAATGTATTGGATTTATTTTGATACATGTTTTTGTTTTTTTATCAGATTGTGACAAAGTCAGGCTGGTGGGACCTTCAAGGTGTTCGGGTAGAGTGGAGGTCTACAATGAGGGCAGCTGGGGGACAGTATGTGACGACAGCTGGGGTGACTCCAATTCAGAAGTGCTGTGTCGAGAGTTAAACTGTGGACCGCTCATTGAGATCAAAAACGGTGCCTTCTTTGGACAAGGAAAAGGACAGATCTGGTTAGACGATGTGGTCTGTAGGGGCTCTGAATCTTCTATTCTCACCTGTCAACACAGACCTTTGGGGGTCAATAACTGTGGCCACTCAGAAGATGTTGGAGTTGTTTGTTCAGGTATGGTCACTGTGTTCTCTCAGCAGATCAACATGTGTTAATAACCTGGTAAAAACACATTTCCTACAACTTACTGTAGGCCTATAGACAAATTCAACAGAACAAACAGTAGCTGGAAAATCCAACAGCAGCCAGCATTTTCTGAGGCAAGGTTTTCAATTCTCAGCAGTTCATGTAAAATTACCACATTGACCTTAAAAAAACACAACTATTTTTAATTAAATTGTGAATGTAATCATGCTAAATATAAAAATTGGCAAGTCACAATACATTGCACATTGCACTTTTGTGATTAAAGTTAATTGGTGAAAAGTTAATTGGTGAAAAGGAAAAGGAAAAAAACTTTACTGCATAAATGACTTTTGATGTGTGCCTGGCATTTTATGTAATCTTCTGTCCTTTTCTTTAACTCACTTCTGTTTAGACCCCGTCAGACTGAACAACGGGACTGATCGCTGCTCCGGCACTTTGGAGGTCTTCCATAATGGAGAATGGGATGTGGTCTGTAACAAAAACTGGGACCTAAATAAAGCAAAGACTGTGTGTGAAAGACTTAACTGTGGAGCTCTTAAAAACACACACAGCACAAGCGGTGCATATAAGGGATACACAAGCACCTGCCCCGGAAACATGACTTCAGTTTTACAGTGCACTTTTACAAAAGACAATGACGTGTGTCAAGCAGTTTCTATTGTATGTACAGGTAAGTTCACCTTTATGATATCTGTATACTAAAAGATTGTAAATTCAATAGAAAAAAAAAGGTAAATTTAGGTAAATACTCTTAAATGTTAAATGGTGTGTTCTGACATAGTGGATTAATACTGATTTGATGTAGTTTTGGCTTAAAAAGAGTCATCGCTTCTTATGTATGCGGACTAGATTAATAAAGCTACTCAAAAAAAGTAGCACTACTTCAGAAAATTATTACATAAAACAGAAGAACGGCCCACAGCTTGGGACAAAGCTCTTTCTTGATATGTTTTTTGCATCATTCACACACGCCTCCACCCCAGCTCCTTCTTGGGTTGCTTTTTCTTTGTTGTTGTTGATGACACTCTGTTTGGTCCTTTATTTGAAGATTATATCACCAGTATTTCTGCCTTATGCTCTCCTTGTATATAGTGCAGGGATGTCAAAGGCTAAATATAAATATGTCATGGCATATGTAAGTTACAGATGTGTTATTTAAAAAAAAAAAGTTTAACACAAAGGAGTAAATTGGAGGAAATGCATTTAATGTGTTTGGTTTCACTTTGAAACTGTACTCTTAACTTTTTTTGCAGGTGATATAAAGCTTGTGAATGGCTATGACCGTTGTTCAGGCAGAGTGGAGGTTTTTTTTAATGGTCGCTGGGGAACAGTGTGCGGCGACGACTGGGACATCTGTGATGCCCAGGTAGTGTGTCGAGCTATGAACTGTGGAACAGCACAAGAGGTCAAGAAAAGTGCGTTCTTTGGTGAAGGTGTAGGTCAAATCTGGTTGGACAATGTTGAGTGTTACGGTAATGAGTCTTCACTTGAGCACTGCAAACACCCCTCAATAGGAAAGCATAACTGTTGGCACGGGGAAGATGCTGGTGTTGTCTGCGCAGGTAAGACAACATCTATTTTTTTTTTCTTCTAAAAATCAACAGTTCAGTTTAGTTTCACTTCTACAGTTGCTGAGTCTCTGTTTTATCTCTTTAGCTCATCTGAGACTGATCAATGGGACAGATGATTGTTCGGGCAGAGTGGAGTTCTACCAGGATGGAGAGTGGTCATCAGCTCTTCAATCAACCTGGGGAATGAATGAAGCTACAGTTGTTTGCAGAGAAATGAATTGTGGTGAGGCTTTGTCATTTTCAGGATTAGCCTCTAAAAGTGAACGACAGAGAGTTTATGACGTCAGCTGCACCAACACAGAGAGCTCTCTCACACAATGCAAACTGAAAGAATATAATTTGACAAGCGGTGATAATGTTGCAGAGGCAACTGTTGTATGTTCAGGTAAGTCCAACAAGAATGGTTAAAAACGTAAGGGAATCTTTGTGTGTATAGTCATAATAAAATGTGTTATTAACAGGCAATGTCAGATTAGCTGATGGGCCGAACCGTTGTGCTGGAAGAGTGGAAGTCTATCACAAAGGCCAGTGGGGGAATGTGTGTGGTGACTCGTGGGACTTGAATGATGCAGCTGTGGTCTGTCAGCAGCTGAAGTGTGGTCACTCTCACAAGATTACCACTGACCCAGACTATGGCCATGGGACAGGACATTTCTGGGTGGATCAAGCCAAATGCAGTGGGCAGGACATTACTTTTTCCACATGCTCAATAAAACTTACAAATCAAACATGTGACAGCACCTCAGTGGCCGGAGTAATATGTTCAGGTATGAAAAAAATAAACGTTTGGATATCAGTAATTATTTGTCATGTATTTTAACATAACAAAGACATATTTGTAACATAACACTGTTATTTCTGTTGATCTGCATTTACAGAGGGTTTGGTGGTTCGGTTGGTCAACGGTCAAGATCAATGTTCCGGCAGAGTTGAGGTCCGTTATGGCAATGAATGGGGAACAGTTTGTGACTCAGCTTGGAGCAAAAGAAAAGCTAAAGTGGTGTGTGACCTCTTGGATTGTGGACATGTTGTGGATGCTGTAGGTGGAGCTGAGTATCTTCAAGGAAGTGGGCCAGTATTTGATGCTAGTGAGGCATGTTTTATAAATATGACATCCCTTCATCAATGCACGCTGAACGGTCTTAAAACTTCAACATGTGGCCATGACAAGGATGCTAGTGTTATATGTGGAGGTATATGTGTTTCTGTTCCTTAGTTGTTGTGAGTGATTAAAACAGCTCTAAATGTGAGTAATTTAACATTATAGACTTTCAATTTAGGTGATTCAACAATAAGACTTGTGAAGGGCACTGACCGATGTGCAGGCAGAGTGGAGATTCTTTATAACAATCTCTGGGGAACAGTGTGCGATGATGAGTGGGACATCCAAGATGCCCAGGTGGTGTGCCGAGCCAAAGACTGTGGGTCAGCTTTAGCAGCTGTACCTGGTGGCTTTTTTGGTCAAGGTACTGGAAAAATTTGGCTCTGGACGACGCACTGTTTGGGAAACGAAGTCTTCAATTGTAAAATGCCAACACCGTTCATTTGGAGAAAGTAACTGTGGCTATTACAAAGATGCTGGTGTTATCTGCGCAGGTGAGTAGAGACTTTGTACTTCATGTACTTTATATTTAAATAAAATGTAACACATTTCTTAAAAGAAGTGGGAGTATTGTCCAAAAAGTTACCCCAAAGCAGGTCTATCTGTTTTTTTTTTTTTTTTTTTTTTTTTTAGGAAAACAGCAAAGTTGTCAAAAGTAAAAAAGAGAAATTAATCATCCCAAGTGCCAGAGAAATGTCTTGTTAAAATGCTGTTGTGATACCTTTTAAAAGGAGCAATAAGGCACCACTGTAAAACCACAAAGAAATGCTATTTTTGTATATTCATGTAATTCAGCAGAGGCTGACTGTACTCTGCAGCAGCTCAAGACTCATTCTAGTGGTACATAGTGGTATTACAGAATGTCTGGGATGTATGTATGTCTAGAACAACAGTTATTTACTGTCATTCTTCTCTTGTGATACTAAGTGCATTTATGTTACCAACTCAACTCAGTGTATTTATTCTGTTTTAGCTCATCTCAGACTGATCAATGGGACAGACCTGTGCTCAGGCAGTGTGGAGCTCTACTATGATGGACTGTGGTTACCAGCTGTTAATGTAAACTGGAGAATAAATGAGGCTACAGTTGCTTGCAGAGAAATGAACTGTGGGGACCCTGTGCAATTTTCAGAGTCACTTTCACAAACTGAGCTGCTGAGTGGTTATAAAGTCAGTTGCACTGGAAGAGAAAGCCTTCTCACACAATGCACAGTGAGAGAATACACACGGACAAATAGTGATCAACTTAGACATGCATCTGTTGTATGTTCAGGTAAGACCTCCAAACTCATACATCATGGAGTAAACCTAATACCTTTATACCACAAGTGTCATTATATTACAGGCAAAGTCAGATTGGCTGATGGGCCGAACCGCTGTGCTGGAAGAGTGGAAGTGTATAACAAAGGCCAGTGGGGGAATGTGTGTGGTGACTCCTGGGACATGAAGGATGCAACTGTGCTCTGCCAGCAGTTAAACTGTGGAAAGCCTTACAGAATAACCACTGACCCAGTCTATGGCCATGGAACAGGGATCTTCTGGATTGAGCATATTGAATGTGATGGACGGGAGTCAACACTGCATCAATGCACACACAGAACTGGAAGCAAAACTTGCAACGTCTCATCAGTTATCTGTGAAGGTATGAACAGAAGATCACAACTTTATTGCTCCATTAGCTTTCTTATCATAGACAGTAGAGGAGTATAGGACTGACAACATGACACTGTCTTTAGTAATTGTAGCAAAGAGTGTACTATGTAAAAAAATAATTCACTAACAAGGTAAAAGCAAAATGCATGTAAATACAATACATTCATGTTCTTGCATAAAAGGATATTCAATTACATGTACAATTGCATATTTTAACAGATAGCCTAAACATCCGATTGGTGGATGGTCCTGATCGCTGCACTGGCAAAGTAGAGGTTCTTAATGGCAATGTTTGGGGATCTGTGTGCAACACAAACTGGACACTGGATAAGGCTGAAGTGGTGTGTGAACTCCTGGAGTGTGGACACGCGTTAAACATTAACAGTGTTGCTCACTTCAATCCAGGAACCAGGACTGCAACTGATGCTTTAGATTCATGTTTTAGCAGTGTTAAAAACCTGCAGCAGTGTTTACACAAAGGAATAACACCATCCACGTGTGCAAGTTACAACGATGCTAGTGTTCAATGTGCAGGTAGAAGCTTTTGAAAAAACCCTTATCCTTGTTCTATTAGTTCAAAAGGCACCTTCACATTCATGTACACTTATGTGTTTCATTTTCAAATGCAGCTCAGATTCGTGTTGTCGGGGGCCGCAATGCATGCTCTGGTCGGGTTGAGGTCATGCATAAAGGTGAATGGGGAAGTGTTTGTGATGATGACTGGGACATGGATGATGCAAAAGTCGTGTGCAGACAGTTGGGCTGCGGTCTTCCAGTTTCTGCAGTTTTAAGGTCCCACTTTGGGGGAGGCACTGGTCCAATATGGATGGATAATGTGGCATGCAGTAGCACAGAGTCGGTGCTCACACAGTGCAATCATAATGGCTTTGGAAAACACAACTGTGGCCGTGATGAAGATGCAGGTGTCGTTTGTTTAGGTAAGGAAAAATATTCACATAATTTGACAAAGCAAAATGGGCTGCTATAATTTTTTTTTGTTGAAGATTCACTTCCGAAACCACAAATCATCTTGAGACCTGGCCCAGAGGTAAACTTGGGAGACAGAGTGGAGATCACCTGTACAATAGAAACAGAACATTTGGGTGGGACCTTTGTATTGAGTAAGACAAATGGATCTTTTCAAATGGAAAAGAACTCCTTCAGTGAAGCAGCAACATTCATCTTTCTAAAAGTCAACTTCAGCCAAAATGGGTCTTACTATTGTGAATTTAAGAAGAAAGTGCCAAATGTCATCTTTTATCCTCGAGGAGATGTTGCTGTGCTCACCGTTACAGGTAATCAGTTCAGGTAATCAATTCATCAAACCATGTCTGCCAATTGTAAATATTATTCTCTTTGACAGTGAGACTGGAAAAGCCCAGTATTTCAATGAAGTCACCTTACCCAATGTTGATCACCAGCCCTGACAAAATATCCGTCAATCAAGGTGAAAGCTTTAAAATCAATTGTTCTGTTCATTCTAATTATTCTGGAGGTTTCTTCTATCTGTCAAAGTCTAACATCAACGCCAGTGAGGCAAAGCCAGCGTTACATCAGTCTGCCTTAGATGTGGCAGTGTTTGAGTTTCCATGGATTGAGCAAATACACCAGGGTGAATATAGCTGTGTCTATGGTGTCAACATCTCTTCACATACCTTTGGTTCGGCTCCGTCTCGAGCAATTCATGTGACTGTGATAGGTGAGTTTTTCTTTCACTGAATGTACACACCATCTTGTTTTTGTTTTTACATTTATTGTTCTTCTTTTGTGATCTGGATTAAACCAACAGCTAGAGTTTCCTCTTCTGTGGTGTCTGGAGTTGTGATTGCTTTGTTGTTGTTGGTACTACTGCTTGTTGTGGGTTATGTCTTTTGGAAAAAGAGAAGGTGGGGCACAAGTAAGTGGCAAAGACACACTGCAAAAACTAAGATTAACACGTTTTACACAAGCACCTTGTGACCAGTAACTTTGTTCTCCAAATCTTTAGACATCATGGTTCATTTTGTAAACAGATGTGGAGGAGCATTACAAGACATTGGAAACAATGGAAGGTAAGATGAATCAACATTAAACCTTAGACTTTTCATTAAAATTTTCATATTGGAAAAACATAGTGAGTGCAGTTGTCTATCTTTTAGTTTGAATTTTGTCACATATTTCATGATGTCATATATTTATTTTATTTTTTACACTTCTTCTGTCCATCAGAGGCGACAGCGCTGGAGCCACAGCCCAACACAGTGTCAGTCATGCCACAGATGATGATCTTGATATGGACGCTATAGAAGACCTGCCAGGGACACTGTCAAGTGATCATGAGCCACTTGTCCTGTCTCACTAATTAGAATGATTGTTTTTACCATCTTATCAGTGAAAATGTATTTGTTAAAATAATTATTAGGTTTGGATCACAAACGAGACAACGGAGACCATACATGGTAAATTTAGGAATGGAAGACCCGTTTAATTCTTGCAAGAATGAAACAAATCAGACACATGTAACAATGGTACATGGTGATTTGCTTAACATGTTTACAACACATGAAGTTTTTATAGGTGTACATTATGCTCGCCTCTCAGCTCCGGGGTCGAGGATGGACGTGTATTGAGCTGACGTGTCAGTCATAGATGTGATTAAGTTTATGTCTACATGCCACTAAGTGTACAGGACAGAATGTCCCTGAACAATGATTAGATATAGTGCAAAGTGATTTCTTTGTCTTGTTTGGATTAGCATGGCGCCAATAGGAGATACAGCTAAAGACATTAAGCCATACTTGTATGTGGATAAGCATATAAACTGGAGCAGCATTGAGAGCATAATATATATACAATTACTATGACAGTAGTGTTACATTGAGCAAACATCAATCACAAGCTTTAGTGGGAAACTTGCTTGCTCTATCTTTTTAACAGGTTTAACAGATAAAAAAAATAATCCATAAGATGAATAAATAAATCCATAAGATTAAAAGAAATATAAAAATGCTACGTTTTAACATTAGATTTTACACAAAATACCAATCACTGTTACAAATAACCTAGTTGTTACTTTTGAGAAATTGTTTTGAGTGTGTTTAATGTCTGTAATGTGTTGGAACTATTTCATGATCAGTTTTCAGCCTGTTTATTTTTTTAATAATTATTTTTTTAATAATTCTAAATTTTACTTGGCATAAAAAAAAAGTGTAAATAAACTTAGCCTATTGTCTGATGTCATTGTGGAGGTCATCTTTAGCATTTAGCTAGAAACATTAATAATCAAATTTGGCTTGTAAGGTCCAAAAATGGCTGTTGACACACAAAATGTACAAGTACTAGTGTAGACACATTTTTGGCTTACTAGTAGCACAGTGAGGTCCTAAACGCTCACATGTTGTACTAGAGGCTCTAATACAAATAAGGAGGCGGGAGGTTCTATTAATTTAAAAAGGATGAGCAGCTGAGAATGTGACAGCTAAAATGAAAGATAGATCTCACCTTATTGTTCACCTGCTGGACCAATGTGGCGTTCTGTGTTTACAGGAGGCTTTTCTGACAAAGCAAGACTTAAAAGGGTTAAATGCTATGAATGATCATTTTCATGGGGCTGGGGAGTCCAACACTGACAATGGTTCCTGGAATGATGAGATGGTGGATACCAGGGGTTGTAACCATTTTCTGGAATAAAAGACTGGACTCAATTATGAACGTATTAAAGACTTGACACATACTTTACACAAAATAGCAAGTATTTTTTTTTTCCTGAATGTTTATACTCCTCTTGAGACGCAAATAAATTGGGACCTTGTAGCTACAGTCAGGTCCATAAATATTTGGGACATCATCACAATTTTAATATTTTGGCTCTATACACCACCACAATAGATTTGAAATTAAATGAACATGACATGTTTTAACTGCAGATTTTTAGCTTTAATTTGAGGGTATTTACAACCAAATCAGGTGAACGGTGTAGGATGTGTAGCTCCCTCGCTGGGTTTTCATCCCTGGTGATGTTCTGTAATTCCTACACCGTTCACCTGATTTGGATGTAAATACCCTCAAATCAAACCTAAAAATCTGCAGTTAAAGCACATCTTGTTCGTTTAATTTCAAATCCATTGTGTATAGAGCAAAAAAGATTAGAATTGTGTCAATGTCCCATTATTTATGGACTTGACTGTATGTCTGAAAAAAAAGAAAAAAGAAAGTATAGAAGGAACAAAATATCTGGATTGGTCCCTGCTCTCCAAGGAAGAAATATTATTCTATTATATGTGTACAGAAAGCTTAGGGAAGCTGTCACATGTAGAGCTAATAGTTGAAAAAACTCTAAACCTAGAACAGAATCTTTTCATAAACAGAAAACTAAAATGAAGGTAAGGCCAAAACAATGGGCTTTGGCAGGGAGACTGAGATATGGTCCTGTGTTTAAATCTAAAAAGCTTGCAAATGCCAGCTATACCTAAATATACATTACGCCCTTCCATCCATCCATCTTCTACCACTTATCCGGGACCGAGTCGTGGCAGCAGTCTAAGCAGAGACACCCAGACTTCCCTCTCCCCAAACACTTCCTCCAGCTCTTCCGGGGGGATACTGAGGCGTTCCCAGGCCAGCTGAGAGACATAGACCCTCCAGCGAGTCCTAGGTCTTCCCCGAGGTCTCCTCCCGGTGGAGGGAGGCGTCCCTAGGGAGGCGTCCAGGAGGCATCTGAAACAGATGCCCGAGCCACCTCAGCTGGCTCCTCTCAATGTGGAGGAGCAGCGGCTCTACTTTGAGCTCCTCCCGAGTGACTGAGCTCCTCACACTATCTCTAAGGGAGCACCCCGCCACCCTGCGGAGAAAGCTCATTTCCTTATTTTATTATCCTTTTTCATTCAATTACACAATACATATTTACATTTATATTTACAAATTACATATAAGATCCAACTGTAGTTTTTACAATTCACTTATTAGGAATGAAAATTTACCAAATTACGTTTTACAGAAACACTCCTTAATAATATTGTCAATGTAATCACACTAAAAGCAAAAATGGCACATCACATTGTATTACGACATTATACCCATATTTAAACTAATTAACATTGCAAATTGCTGACTAAATCAAAGAAGAGCATGGTCTCAAATCATCAAATGCCTGAAAACACGTTAGCATATTTTCAAAGTCAGTTACACAATTGTGAATAAGCCTAAAGGGGAACTTGTGAAACTTAAAATAAGGAAATAATAGGCTCTTATGAAGGCAAAATATGGAAAGTATGTGGTAAGTAAGTAAGTAAAATTGCTGAATTGGCATTTGTGCAATATCAGGGTCATGTTATTGGACTATTTATCTCACCAAAAGAAACATGTTAAGACAGTTTTGGGCGTGTAGTCAGATGCAAGTATGTATGACGTTATAGCCGGAGGGCCTGAGGGTCCTCATCCAGAAAATCTATCATAAAAACTGATGTAATTCCCTGAATTTTGTTGCATTTCAGAGGATTTTTAGCTGGCCATTGTGTCAGAAAATTTCAAGTAAATTTTGATTTTTAATTTAACTGACGCCAAAGTCCCAGATTCAAAAGCTTTAAAACAGAAAGAATAAATGATGCTTTCAAGAGCATGTCTGACAATTGGAATGGTAGATTTTGCTATATGAAAAATGTTATTTTAAATATATTTTGGAAAGATAATCTTTTAGTTTATTTTGTTTTAAATCTTGAAACAGTTCTTGTAACTTGACTGTGGGTCCAGTTACATGGGTTGTATTTGGGCATACCCTTTTAGAACACGATACATTGCTATGCCCCATAGAGGGACATACTGCTCTGTTGTGTAAGAAACATGTACCTTTCTCTTTATGATATAGCATTCAATGATTTAAAATAACATATTCAATCATTGTATTCCTTATTAATGTATTCTGTGCTTGGTAGTTGCACCACTAACTAGGGAACTTTCACACGTATAGCTATTATGAGACCATGTTTGTCACACTGCCACTGTATATAAACTGTGTTATCCTAAAAATTAAGCTTTGAGAAGGAGAATTTACTGAACCACGAAACCTTCTTTTTGCCTTCTTTTCTCTCTCTCCCTTTGATCAGATCCTTGCTTTATCATCGGTAACCTGTCAGATTCTAGAACTGACATAGCGGAGCGGGTTACAGACAATATTTTGAATATGATATCATCAATGATGTAGTCAAGCGGAGCAGGCCAAGCTAGTAAAAAAGAAAGGTTATTTCAGATTCTTGCGAGAGTAGAACTAATTTTCGCCACTGTTGTTGCGTCCACGTCCTTCTTGATCGGACGGAGGAAACCCAGAAATGTCATGTTACTAGGACAAAGGTCAGAAGGATGCTTAAGTCTCCACTTGAAGGGGGTCTTCCTTCCCCCCTGAGGAGCAATCATAAATTTGAAAACTGTCATGTGTAAAATGTATAAAAACCCAAGTTTGGTGTGCAGACCTTCAGTAGAGCTGGGATAGTCTACTCAGGTAAATTGTTGTTGTTACAATAAAGAACATAAACTTGTTATCTGCTCCTAAGTTTCTTGCTTATGGTGTTCAGACGGCTGGGGGTTCAGCATCAGACACAACAATTTAATGATACATTGCAAGTTTAACTGATGAGATTAAGATGGACCAGTGCAAGTGAAATGTTTGTGACTGCATACATTAACACCTTACAATCTGTGTTGCGGTATCTTATGTATAAATGCATCTGTTGGTTGAAATGTCTTTTTAACTTTGTTTTGTATTATTGTTTTTAATTATTGGACCATGAATCCAAAATAAAGTTTGATTGTATTGTTGATAACTGACAAATCTAGTTTGAATTTTGTCACATATTTCATGATGTCATATATTTATTTTATTTTTTACACTTCTAATTTACTAGTAAAGTAATCAGAGGCTAGACAGCGCTGGAGCCACAGCCCAACACAGTGTCAGTCATGCCACAGTGATGATCTTGATATGGACGTTATAGAAGACACTGCCAGCGGACACTAGTAAAGAAAAATAAGGTTGATATCAGAGCCACTATCCTGTCTCACTAATTAGAATGATTGTTTTTACCATGCTTAACTCTTGCAATTCTTAAATGTTAAATGTAACAAAGTAAATGTAAATGTAAAATGTAGTTATACAAATAATTATTAGGTTTGGATCACACAGCTACGATAACAAATTAACCGTATTACATAGTAAATTTAACGTAATTAAGACCCGTTATTAATTCTTAAGAATGAACAAATCAGACACATGTAACAATGGTACATGGTGATTTGCTTAAATTTGTTTACAACACATGAAGTTTTTATAGGTGTACAGAGTGGTATGCACTCCTGCCTCTCAGCTCCAAAACATTCTCGGCCGACTCTGGGCGTGTATTGAGCTGACGTGTCATGTCCTACACGATGGTCATGGTAAGGCTTCCTCCCATGTCAAAGACATGCATGTAATTGACAACTCAAAAGTGTCCCTAGTGAATGAATGTGAGAGTAAATGGTTGTTTGTCACTGTCTATGTCTAAATGTTAGCCCTGCGACCAACTGGCCACTGTCCAGGGTGTACCCCGCCTCAGGCCCAAAGCTGCTGGGATAGGCTCCAGTCACCCGCGATCCCTAACGGGACAAAGCGGTAGAAAATGAATGAATGAATGCATGAATGAATGACAGTCCTAAGCAACTGACACATGACTGTGAACCCAACTCTGATTGGTTAATTCCCCTTTGGTTAGTTTCCAGAGAAACACAGTTGCAGTGGTTCCAGTCACCTTGGCCCATGAAGGCCAAAACAATGAAAGCAGCTCTACCACAACAAAACTACTAAATCTGATTGGACAAACAAGGTTTACAGTCTTTCTCTCAGATCTGTATTTTGTCCCCTGTGCTACATTAATAGTTACAAATTGACCAAAACACTTTGAAACAGGATATAACTAATTGTTTCTTGCATGTCAGCGTTATTTCCCCTGATGTTGGTTAATATTAAGTTGAGAAACATTTAGCAAAGAGTCAACTCCCATTATCCTTTTTCATTCAGTTACACAATACATATTTACAAATTACATATAAGATCCAACTGTAGATTAAAAATTTACCAAATTAGCTTTTACAGAAACACTGCTTCTTAATAATACTGTCAATGTAATCACACTAAAACCATAAAGTCATGGTATGTAGGCATAGGCACATAGGCATGTCACATTGTATAAAGACAGCACTTTTACACCGATATTTAAAGTAATCAACCTTGAGAATTGCTGACTAAATCGAAGAAAAGCATGGTCTCAAATCATAAAAATGCCTGAAAAGATGTTAGCATATGTTGACATTCAAGATAACTAGTGATAACCAGTTACACAATTGAGAATGAGCCTAAAAGAGAACTTGTGAAATTTAAAATGAGGAAATGATAGGAGCTAGTGAAGGCAAAAGGAAAGTATGGGGTAAGAATAAATGCTAAAAAAAGAATTGCTGAATTAGTATTTGTGCAATATCACAGGCATGTTATTGGAGCACACTTTTCAGGCCGATATTTGAAATAAAATACATAAAATAAATGTCTATGATAAAAAAAAGCCCGTACATAGAAAAAATCCCAAATTGAAATAAGTGGATTAGTGGAAATGAAAAGAAAGTGGGAAACGCGGTTACTTCGAAAGCCACATTCAACACACACAGCAAAACAGCTAGTAGCTCAGTGTTACAACATTCACAATGGCAACGGCTAAGGATGCATGGTGAATGCATGGAGGGTTCCTCCACAAATCCAGCATCCGGAGACGGTACACTTAGCACTATGAAGGAGGCAGAGAACTAGTGAGAGTCCAAACCACTACCTAGAATAAAACTTTCAAGATTAGTATATACATCAGGAAAATGATGAACAAAGTGTTTAGTGAATGTCTCATGCAGTGGAAAAAATAGGAAGCGGCGCTGGAGGTATCATAATGGGAGGAAAGGCCCTTACATGGAATATGTATGATGTACCACTGCAAGATAACTGGATTGACTGATATTTAAAAAATCCTACCAATGGCTAGAAAGGGCTGGATTGAAGGACAGCACAGAGGCACTAATCATGGCTGCACAGGAGAAGGCCTTGAGCACCAGAGCAATAGAGGCCCAAATCTACCACACCCGACAAGACCCCGGGTGTAGAATGGGTAGAGGATGTGTTAAGTGCAAGAAAACATTCCTGAGACAATCCAGCACATAACTACAGGATGTAAGATGCTGGCAGAAAAAGCATACATGGAACACCATTGCCAAGTGGCTAGTATAGCGTATGGACAGTAGCCTGTTTGTGAGTCTAAAGGCAAGGCAATGCAATTTTATTTATATAGCACCATTCATACACTGCTTTACAGGAATAAGACAATTGACAAGATTTAGATTAAGAAACATAAGAAAATTGAAATTGAATATTGTTGAGGCTTGTTTAACTTCATCTGGGAGAAATTTCCAGATTTCTGCTGCTTGAAACTTAAACACTCTTTCACCATGTTCTAACTCCCAGATGTTCTCAGAAGCCGATGAGGTTCATAAGCAACTAGCATGTCAGAAATATATTCTGGTGCTAAGCCATTAAGAGACAACACCACTAGACACCAGCAGTGCTGTTTTAAAGTCTATTCTCTAAACAACAGGAAGCCAGTGCAGAAATTTTAAAACTGCCGTGATGTGAATAACATCCCGCTCTCCCATATACTGTCGTTGTGTCCTTGGGCAAGACAGTAAACCCACCTTGCCTCCAGTGGTAAACCGCTTTGAGTGCCTACTGGGTGGAAAAGCGCTATATAAATACATTAAAAAAATTACTTTCTGGTTTTAGTTAGAACCTGAGCAGCCGCGTTCTGAATAAGCTGCATCTGTCTTAACCCTTGTTTTGAGAGACCAGTGAGCAGGCCGTTACAGTAATCTAACCTGCTGGAGATAAAAGAATGGATAGGTCTCTCTAAGTCTGGTTGAGACATTATCATCAAATGCTCATGGTGTAATTGACTTAATGTGACCGTCATCTGCTAATTATGGTAGGATATGTCACAGCTGCGTATTGACTGGCCTAAAGGAAGCATGTAAAGATTGAATATTAGGTCCCAAAATAGAACCCTGTGGAACCCCACATATCAGGGCCAATTGGTCTAATACACAGTTACCAACTAAAACAAAGTACTTCCTGTCTTCAAGATAGGAATGAAAAGAATTTAAGGGCAGTTCCAGTGATACCTATCCATTCCTCTAATCTTTTGGTCAGGTTTTTTTGGTCTACTGTATCAAACACAGCACTTAAATCCAACTCCACTAAGTCAGAGACTTTGCCCGCGTCAGTGTTCAGACGGATGTCATTTGTGACTTTGATAAGTGCAGTCTCAGTCTGTGATGGGGCCTGAATCCTGATTGAAAAGGATCAAAACAGTTGTTAAGCAAAAGAAATACATGATATACAACTTTTTCAATGACTTTCTCTAAAAATGGCAGTTTTGAGATAGGCTTATAGTTGTTCAGCACTGTAGTATCAAGACTGCTCTTTAGGAGAAGCATAATGACAGTAGTTTTTAAGGTCCTTGGAAATGTTCCAGACTGTAAGGAATTATTGACTATATCAGTGAGTTGTGATAACAAACTGCTTAGTACAGCTTTTAGAAATTAAAGGATTAAGGCAGCAGGTGAATGAACTCAGGCTAGAGATTTTCCAAATGTTCTGTCATTGTGGGTGTAAAATGTGTTAACCCAACCAAGTGTCTCCTAGATGGCTGCAGTGTTGTTTTATGTCTTTTGGACTGTATCACATGTTTAATGCCTTAAACCTTGTCATTAAAAAACAAGTGGTGGAAACTAATTCTGGAAGAACTGGTGCTGGGGGTTTGTTAATATGTTCACTTTAGCAAACAGGACACACAAATTGATACTGCTGTTGATAATCTCTAAGAAAAGTATTTATCTTGCTTTCTGTAAAGTTTGATTGAAGACTTGCAATATTTCTTTGTAGACGTCATAATGAAGTAAGAGCGTCAATTTACTTTAATTTCCATTTTCTTTTGGCTTTTCGGCATTCCCTTTTCTGTGCCCTGACAGAGTGAGCATTGCTCCATGAAGCCTTCTGCCTCGTCCTGATCACTTTAACCTTAACAGGATCCTATTGGCAGTGGTGGGGGTGTTGATGGTGTCATGGTCAGAGGAGGATCCATGGCTAGTGAGGCAGGAGTGCTTTTTCATCCAGTGGCTAATGGTTTCTTAGAGGACCCTTTCTTCATTCAAGAGGGCACCCAGAACCATTTAGGTGTCTCAGGGAGTGCAGTTAGTCTCCTAACCCCACCTCTGTTTAGGTGTGGGCCCTTTCCTTTGAACAGGTCATCATGTTGCCAAAACAAGTTAAAGTTATCAATGAAGTAAATTCCTCTTGTCTCACAAGTCTTGGACAACCATGTATTTAATGCAAGCAGCCGACTGAATTTATTGATCCGCCTGTCAATGTTTGGGAGTGGTCCACTGAAGAAAAATTGCACTTCCAGTTTCTCAAGCTTATCTAAAAGCTTGGAGAAATCCTTTTTTTGAACGTCTGATTCCTACTTTGTGGTGTCAATTGTACATCAGTAATATCAGCTGTTTAATCCCTGTGTGTTTGGAGATGACTTGGGGAAGTTGTGCTGTTATATCAGTGACCATAGCACTTGGCATCATGTAACAAATATACTGTTGTTTATGTCTCTGATAGCACCATCTCCTAGCAGCAGGATATCTCTGTACTTCACTTTTGCCTGGTACTTTTTCACAAATTCATGTCTCCTGTTTTCCATAGAATAGTCACAGCAGAGTTTAATGGTTCATTTACCTTTAAACCTGTTTGTAGTTGGAATCTATTTTTTTAGCTGTATGTTTGGTGATGTTACATATGCTTCTGTGATGCCAGCATTCTTTTTTCGAATCCAGTGCTGCATTGGCTGGGCACCAAGTTTATGCCAGGTGGCATCATTTCGTTTAAATTCCATCGCTTTGCACTGTTTTGGGAATGACACTATATCATTTAAAAAAAAAAAAAATCCAGTTTTTGGCCAATGGACAACAGCGACACAACCCATAGCATCCTAGGTGTAACAAGGATATTACAACAGCCACTCTGGACAGATGGGTAAAAAACCTCTCGGACAGAGTTCTCACCCAAACTGAAAATGAGGTTCTTGAAAAAGGGCTTAATTTCTCAGTTGCTCCTAGGCACATCCCCACAGTAGACCTCATTACAGCAACAGAATCCGCCATAAGGAACAACAAATTGTCTGGTAATGAAGCTGAAGAACTAAGACTCAAGGTCACAGCTACACTGGCTAGTGCCAAACCACCCCCCTCCAATATCACCCCGGAGCAAAAGAGGGCTTTGTCAGCACTGGAAAAGGACCACAGCCTCACCATTCTGCCAACAGACAAAGGGAGATGTACTGTGATCCTGAACACAGATGACTACGAGTCTACTATTAACAGTTTACTCAGTGACACCACCACCTGTTCTCGCATGTTATCGCAATAGCTGCGTATATTCCCCCCTCTGCTGACGGTGAATTGGCATGCGATTTCCTGCACTCTGCGGTAAACAGACTGTTAACACAGAGCCCAAATGCCCTTCTCATCATCTCTGGAGATTTCAATCATGCCCCTCCATCCTCCACGCTGCCCACATTCACACAGTACGTTTCATGCCACACCAGAGACAATAAAACACTGGACTTATTATATGCAAATCTAAAGGAGGCTTACACCTCGACACCCCTCCCCCCCTTGGGAAGATCGGATCACAACCTGGTTCATCTCCAACCTGTGTACAAACCCCTTGTATGCAGGCAACCAGCTGTCTTCCCGCACAGTGAGGAAATGGTCTGATGAGTCCAGTGAGGCTCTGAAGGACTGTTTTGAAACAACTTTGTGGGAGGAATTGTGTAACCCTCATGGGGAGGATATTGACAATCTAACAGACTGCATTACGGACTACATCAATTTCTGTGTGGAGAATGCTGTACCTTCCAGGACTGTACGGTGTTTTTCCAATAACAAACCATGGATCAACCCTGACATAAAGACTCTTCTTAAGGAGAAGAAGAGGGTTTTAAATCAGGAAACAAGGAAGAGCTGAAAAATGTCCAGAGAGAACTAAGAAAGAAGATCAGGAAGGAAAAGCATGCTACAGGAGGAAGATGGAGGCTCAGCTGCAGCAGAACAACGTCAGTGGTGTGTGGAAGGGGCTAAAAACCATCACTGGTCATAAGGAGACCAGCCCTCAGACTGAGGGTGACCAGAGGTGGGTGAATGATCTAAATCTATTTTTTAACAGATTTGATCAGCCACTCTCCCTGCCCCCATCCAGTCCCCTCTGCTGCAGCCCCCAACCCGGTCGACACAGCAGGCTGCTCCAGCCCCACCTCTCTCTGCACGGCTATCAGCTCACAGCCTACCCACATCACACCTAACTCCCCCGCTCTACCAATTCCCTCCAGCCCCCTCTCCATCCAATACACACTGCCCCTTACAGAAGACCAGGTGAGAATGGAGCTCCGGAAGATCAAAGTGAGGAAGGCTGCAGGTCCAGACGGCATCAGCTCCAGACTCCTTAAGACCTGTGCAGACCAGCTGTGCGGCATACTGCTGTACATGTTTGACCTGAGCCTGAAGCTGGGAAAGGTGCCACAGCTATGGAAAACATCCTGCGTTGTACCTGTACCAAAGACATCGCCCAAAAGACCTTGGGGACTACAGACCGGTAGCACTGACCTCACATTTGATGAAAACATTGGAGAGGCTGGTGCTAACCCATCTGAGACCTTTGGTGAGCCCATCAATGGATCCACTTCAGTTTGCCTACCGACCTGGCATTGGAGTGGAAGACGCTGTCATCTTCCTCCGAATCGGGCTCTTTCTCACCTGGAGAAGGCTGGGAGCACGGTGAGAGTCATGTTTTTTGACTTCTCCAGTGCCTTTAACACCATCCAACCTGCGCTTCTGAGGGATAAGATGGTGGACATGGGAGTGGACCATCATCTGTGTGCTTGGATACTGGACTACCTCACAGACCGACCACAGTATGTGAAAACTCGTGACTGTGAGTCTGACATGATTGTCTGCAACACTGGAGCCCGCAGGGAACGGTTCTGGCCCCGTTTCTCTTCACCACCTACACTGCAGACTTCAGGTTCAGCTCAGCAACCTGTCACCTACGGAAGTTCTCTGGCGACTCTGCCATCGTTGGTCTGATCACAGATGATGATGACAGGAGTACAGAGAACTGATCCAGAACTTTGTGGACTGGTGCCAACGGAGCTGCCTCCAGTTAAATGCGGGGAAAAACCAAAGAACTGGTGGTGGATTTCCGTAGGCGCAAACAAACTATGTTAACACCAGTGAACATTCAGGAAGGGACATTGTGAGAGTAGAATCTTACAAATACCTGGGTGTTCATCTGAACAATAAACTGGACTGGTCTGACAACACTGCTGCGATCTATAAGAAAGGGCAGAGCAGACTCTTTCTGCTGAGGAGACTGAGGTCTTTTGGTGTGCAGGGAGAGCTACTGAAGACCTTTTTTGACTCTGTGGTTGCCTCAGCCATATTCTATGGTGTAGTATTCTGGTGCAGCAGCATCTCTAGTGCAGAAAGGAAGAGACTGGACAAGCTGATCAGGAGGGCCAGCTCAGTACTGGGGATTCCTCTTGATACTGTGCAGGAGGTGGGTGAGAGGAGGATGGTAGCAAAACTGTCATCATTGCTGGAGAACGACTCTCACCCCCTGTATGAAACGGTTTCAGCTCTGAGCAGCTCCTTCAGTGACAGACTGTTACATCCGAAGTGTCTGAAGGAGCGATACAGACGCTTGTTTCTCCCTGCTGCTATTAGACTTTATAATCAGAGCTGCTCCCAGTGAACGAGTCATCATGATACTCACTGCTGCTATTTTTTTCACTGCAATAATATGTGCAATTTGTTGTTGTTGTTGTTTTTGTAGTTGTTTTTTTAGTGCAATCACTATATTACTGTAATACTTGATATACTTTTTTGTTTTTGTATATGCTGTATATATAGGTATATATACATAGTATATATACATTTTATATATCATGCTGTATATTATGGATATTATTTATGTTTGTAACAATACTGTAAGAATTGCTGCTGGAACAGAGAAATTTCCCCATTGTGGGACGAATAAAGGATTATCTTATCTTATCTTATCTTACCTATGAGACACTGAGAAGAGATCCAACAAGTTGGTACAAGAAGAAGGTCATAGACTGTCTGCAGAGGCTGGAGAAGGACCAAGTCATTAATCAACCTATGTACTACAGGCTGTATCCGGGGAACACCACAACATGTATTTACGGCTACCCAAAATACACAAAGAAGATATTCCACTACGACCTATAGCAAGCAGCACAGATTCAGCAACCTACAATGTAGCCAAACACCTGGCCACCATTTTGGCTCCATTGGTAGGCCACTCTCAACACCATATCATCATCTCACAGGACTTTATTAACAAAAAAAAAATCTACAACTAGCAGCAGATGAGACTATTGTGTCAATTGATGTCACATCAATCTTTACCTGCATACCCGCCAATGAAGCACTCGTGGTGTTAAGGAAGAGACTATTACAGGACACATCTTTACAGGACAGGACAAACCTCACCACCGGACCATATTTGCAGTTTACTGGAGATATGTTTGAACACTACTGTATTTCCAGTTCAGAGGTAACTTCTACAGACAAAAACACGGCTGTGCCATGGGATCACCTGTCTCCCCGATTGTGGCTAACCTGTACATGGAGGAAGTAGAGAACAGAGCTCTGGTCTCTTTCCCAGGTGCAGTGCCCAGTCACTGGTTCAGATACGTTGATGACACGTGGGTCAAAATCAGAACCCAGGAAGTAGAAGCCATTACAGAACACATCAACACAGTGGACAAGAACATCAAGTTCACCCGTGAAGATGCCATAGACAACCGCCTGGCTTTCCTAGACTGTGCAGTGGTTATTGGCGAGGACAGGACTCTCCAAGTAGAAGTTTATAGGAAGCCAACACACACACACATTTACTGTTTGATTCCCACCACCCTCTGCAGCACAAGCTGGGAGTCATCGGGACTCTTCAGCACAGAGCACAAGAGGTGCCCACAACCTCAGAAGGTAAACGGAAAGAAGAACAACACATCCGCAAAGCCCTGAGAGACTGTGGATACCCCAAATGGACTTTCAACAAAACCAGAAGGACACAGAAACCAAACAGACTGGAGCCAGAGTCAATAGGGAAGGGTGTAGTTATACTTTATGTGTCTGGTTTATCTGAAAAACTTAAAAGGATTTTTTACAAACACAACATTCCAGTCCACTTTAAACCTGGGAACACGCTGTGTCAAAAACTAGTCCATCCTAAAGACAAGATCCCCTCGCACAAAAAGAGTAATGTAGTTTATGCAGTTCAGTGTAGGGAAGAGTGCAGTAACAGTTACAGTGGGGATCGAAAGTTTGGGCATAGGTAAAATTTTTCGCTTAGTGCACAACGCCCCGGTCCAGGACGTTGTACACGCTACAAAAGAAAGCCTGCGTTGTGTTTGCACCTCGTCATGCAAATCCCAACAATATATATACCAAATTAAAGCATAAAGTCTCATCTTTCAGACGATATAAACCATTTTAACACGTTACAACCACAGTGCCGACACCAAAGCCTTTTTTACAGACAAGCACAAAGATTGAGTTTGGACTTGTCTTACCTTTGACGGGTCTCTTGGTCTGAAACAGCAACAAATTCCCATAAGCTTGGTGTCTTTCTGTTCGTAAAGGTCCAGGGAATAATATCCAGTAAAATAATTAGGTCCACAAGACATGTTATATCCTCCAAGGCTCAAAAACTGCAGAGAAGTATTTCCAACTTGAAATCAGCTGCGACATTTTTTGTCATTTCTATTGATAATAAAATAAGTCCTTTCGAGACCGCGCAAAAAGCTACTAAAATGCTAACAGGAAGTGTTAGCCTTCGATTGACACCTTTTTCAGCCAATTCTGACGGGTTTTGACCGGGCAGGACCTGGATATGCGCCAATGGCCGCACAGACTGTGCGGCCATTGGCAACGATTACGCATCACGTAAACGCTTCTAGCACGTTCGTTGTTCTCCGTATATGGTCAACATGACCATAGACGGATAGCCAATGATCTATAGATTCCGACGATACTAAATATGCTTGGGTTTCCTTCGGCTTGAAGCGTCTGTGCCTCGGCGTAAACACAATTCTCCTCAATGAGACAGCTTGTGCGTCATATGACGCGCGCGTGTTTATTGTGCTTTTACGGTCTTTTTTGAGTAAAAACTATGGCAAACATTTTGGACCAGCAGCAGTCGGAAAGAAAGCGTTTGGGGGTGGGGATATCACACCTGTCCTTTGTCCTTTCACAGAGGTGCAGTAAACACCAAGAAAAACACCAGTAAAATGCTCCACATGTGACATGCTCTTGTGCTTTCTGCCAAGAAGAGACAATGTTCAAGTTCAAGTTTGAAATGTGAGTAGTCATCAAGTTATTATTTTGGCCCATAGTGTGTTTTAGTCCTCAACTACCTGCTGAAGCTTGAGAGACCTTTATTTTCACTAAATATTTCAGGCGAGGACACAAAAAATAATTTTCTCTGTGTGTTCCAAAGTGTATAAAATTGTATTAGTAGTACTTAGAGAGATTCTGACTGTTGTGGGTGAAACTAGAGATTGTTGACTTTACAAAGAGCCCACACTTGTATTTAAATTCCAGAGGGTTCAATAACAGCAATCATTTTAATTTGGAGAGGTCACATTTCACATAATACAGCCAAAATGACCCCTTAATACTAACAGGTGTTAATGTACATAAAGTCGCCAAGAAAAGATGGAAAAATCTCCAAAAGGCATCAAATGACAGATTAGACATCCTTATAATACGTCAAAAAAAGTTAGATTGTATTTCCATCATTTACACTTTCAAAATAACAGAAAACAAAACAATGGTGTCTGCAAAAGTTTGGGCACCCTGCAGAGTTAATACCTTCTACTGTCCCCTTTGGCAAGTATCCCAGCTTGTAAACGCTTTTTGTAACTAGCCAAGAGTCTTTTAATTCTTGTTTGAGGTATCTTTGCCCATTCTTCCTTACAAAAGTGTTCCAGTTCTTTGAGATTTCTGGGCTGTCTGTCATGCACTGCGTCTATTTATAGATTATGTTGTGGTCAGGAGATTGTGAAGGCCATGGCAAAACCTTTAGTTTATGCCTCTTGATGCAATCCACCGTGGATTTTGAGGTGTGTTTAGGATCATTATCCATTTGTAGAAGCCAGACTCTCTTTAACTTCAGCTTTTTCACAGATGGCATCCAGTTAGCATCCAAAATTTGATGAAATTTTATTGAATCCATTTTTCCTTCTACTCGTGAAATGTTCCCTGTGCCACTGGCTGCAATACAACCCCAAAACATGATCAATCCACCCCATGCTTAACAGTTAGACAGAGGTTCTTTTTATTAAATTCTGTGCCCTTTCTTCTCCAAACATACCTTTGCTCATTCCGGCCAAAAAGTTATATTTTAACCTCATCGGTCTACAGAACTTGTTTCCAAAATGCATCAGGCTTGTCTATATGTTCATTTGCAAACTTCAAACGCTGGTTTTCGGAAGAGGTTTTCTTCTCATGACTCTTCCATGAAGTCCATATTTGTACAAGTATCTCTTTATAGTGGAATAGTGTACCACAACTCCAGTGTCTGCCAGATCTTTCTGGAGGGATCGTGCAGTCAAACGTGGGTTTTGACTTACTTTTCTCACAATCCTGCGAGCCATTCTGTCTGATATTTTTCTTGGTCTTCCAGATCTTGCTTTAACTTCCACTGTTCCTGATGACTGCCATTTCTTAATTACATTGGGAACAGAGGATATTGGCATCTGAAAACGCTTTGCTATCTTTTTATAGCCTTCTCCTGCTTTGTGAGCGTCAACTATTTTTAGTTTCAGTTTTCTAGACAAGTGCTTAGAAGAACCCATGGTGCTGATTGTTGGGGCAAGGTCAGATGAGTCTGGGCATTTAAAACCTTTGAGATTGACATCACCTGGTCTATCCAGACGATGATTGAGAACAATCCATGACGCAGGAGGTGGGTGAGAGGAGGATGGTAGCAAACTGTCATCCCCTGTATGAAACGGTTTCAGCTCTGAGCAGCTCCTTCAGTGACAGACTGTTACATCCGAGTGTCTGAAGGAGCACACACAGGCGCTTGTTTCTCCCTGCTGCTATTAGACTTTATAATCAGAGCTGTTCCCAGTGAACGAGTCATCATGATACTCACTGCTGCTTTTTTTTCACTGCAATAATATGCAATTTGTTGTTGTTGTTGTTTTTGTAGTTGTTTTTTTAGTGCAATCACTATATTACTGTAATACTTGATATACTTTTTGTTTTTGTATATTCTGTATATATAGGTATATATACATAGTATATATACATTTTATATATCATGCTGTATATTATGGATATTATTTATGTTTGTAACAATACTGTTATAAGAATTGCTATATCCTTTTAACAGAGAAATTTCCCAGATTATACGAATAAAGGATTATGGCCATCTTATCTTATTGCAAGAAGACACTGAGAAGAGACAACAAGTTGGTACAAGAAGAAGGTCAGTGACTGTCTGCAGAGGCTGGAGAAGGACAAAACATGAGTTTTAATCACTGTACTACAGGGGCTGAGGAGAACACCACAACATGTATTTCACGGCTACCCAAAATACACAGAAGATATTCCGTGGCAAACCATAGCAAGCAGCACAGATTCATGTCTACTCCATGCTTGGATTAACATGCCAAGGACATGACCATGATTTGGCTCCATTGGAACTATGAGCACTCCAACACCATATCATCATCTCAAACAGGACTTTATTAACAAAAAATATCTACAACTAGCAGCAGATGAGGACTATTGTGTCATTTTATTTACATTAATCTTTACCTGCATACTGGAGGCAATGAAGTGTCGTGGTGTTAAGGAAGAGACTATTACAGGACACAACCTTTACAGGACAGGACAACCACTCTCACCACTGAGCCATATTTGCAGTTTACTGAGATATGTTTGAACACTGAGTGTATTTCCAGTTCACATAACTGATATTGTCAAAAACAAAGGTGTGCCATGGGATCACCCCCCGATTGTGGCTAACCTGTACATGGAGACTGTAGAGGAACAGAGCTCTGGTCTCTTTAACAGGTGCAGATAAACCTCAGTCACTTTTATGTTTTAAATTAATGCTAAATATCAGAAGCTTGATATTTATTGAATTATTACAGATACACATCAACACAGTTTGATAAGTATAGATCAGAGTTCAAACCAAAGTTTATAGTTATTTCAATCTGACAACCGCCTGTCATTTCCTAGGTGAGTTCTGTGCTGTGATCAGAGGACTTTTCTCCAAGTTGGGGCTTTATATGTGTATAGCCAACACACACACACATTTACTGTTTGATTCCCACCACCCTCTGCAGCACAAGCTCGAGTTCTATCCGGACTTTTGTTAATGAGCACAAGAGGTTTCAGTATCTTCCTCAAAGGTTTAAGGAAAGAAGAACAACACATCCAAAGCCCTGAGAGACTGTCAGGATACCCCAAATGGACTTTCAACAAAACCAGAAGGACACAGAAACCAAACAGACTTTATCTCAGAGTCAATAGAAACCATGATTTAATACTTTGGTGATGTGTCTGGGTTTATCTGAAAAACTTAAAGATTTAATGTTTTTAGTACAAACACAACATTTTAACAGTCCACTTTAAACCTGGGAACACGCTGCGTCAAAAACTAGTCCATCCTAAAGACAAGATCCTCGCACAAAAAGAGTAATGTAGTTTTAAAACAGTTCAGTGTAGGGAAGAGTGCAGTAACAGTTACAGTGGGGATCGAAAGTTTGGGCACCCCAGGTAAAATTTTTACAGCAAATATTAGACAAGGTGTTAAAACTGAATAAAAATTGAATCCATATAAAGAACAGCCTGCGTTGTGTTTGCACAGGCAAATCCCAACAATAAACAGACCAAATTAAAACATAAAGTCTCATCTTTCAGAACTGACAATCAAACCATAAAACATGCATAAACCACAGTGACAATTGAAGAATTTTTTTAAAGACAAGCACAAAGATTGAGTTCAGTGCTTACCTTTGACAGGTCTGATTACTTGGTCTAAAATGAGACCAACAATAAGCTGTATATATTGGTATGGGCATTTTGACAAATATAATATTGGAATAATTTATCCAGTAAAAAATTAGGTCCAATAATATTAGAATATCCTCCAAGGCTAAATGAAGTTTAATATTTCCAACTTGAAATCAAGGTCATGCGACATTTTACTGTGTCATTTAAAGCTTGATAATAAAATACAGTCCTTTTGAGACTATTGTAAAAAGCTACTAAAATGCTAACAGGAAGTGTTAGCCTTCGATTGATTATTTTGTTCAGTAATTCCAAACTTTGCTGTGTTTAAGGCGCCAACCATGATGTTCGGCCATTGGCAAACGAACGCATCAGAAGAACCTTTCAATAGATTCTCCGTATATGGTCAACATGACCATAGACGGATCCTGATCTACTGAGTGATTCGCGATCTTTCTCCTGCTCTGTGTGTGGCTGTGTCTGTGTAATTCAGCGGCAGAAACACAATTCTCCTCAATGAGACACTGTCAGGATCTGTGTAAAAAGCCTGTTTATTGTGCTTATAGGTCTTTATTGAGTAATTTATGGCCAGAATAATTTTTAAATAAAATATAGTCAGTCTTAAAGAAAGCGTTTGGGGGTATATCACACCTGTCCTTTGTCTCTTCAGATGAGGTGCAGTAAACACCAACAGAGACACCAGTAAAATGCTCCACATGTGACCATGCTCTTGTGCTTTCTGCATTTGTAAGAGACAATGTTCAAGTTCAAGTTTGTAAATGTACATACAGAACTGTATTATTTCTGGCCCATAGTGTGTGGATATTTAGTCCTCAACACCTGCTGAAGCAGAGTCATTTTCACTAAATATTTCAGAGGACACAAAAAATAATTTTCTCTGTGTGTTCCAAAGTGTATAAAATTGTATTAGTAGTACTTAGAGAGATTCTGACTGTTGTGGGTGAAACTAGATGATTGTTGACTTTACAACAGAGCCCAAAGATTTATAGTTTAGACAGTAGAGGGTTCAATTGACAGTATCAAATGTTTTCTTTGGAGAGAAAGTTTTGGCACTAATACAGCCAAAGCTCATCCCCTCCATGTGACTAGACAGAAAGGAAGTACATAAGTAAGACATAATAAAAATCTCCAGAATGGCATCAAATGACAGATTTAGACATCCTTATAATACGTCAAAAAAGGATTAGATTGTATTTCCATCATTGCTTTATTCAAAAATTAACAGAAAACAAAACAATGGTGTCTGCAGTTTGGGCACCCTGCAGAGTTAATACCTTCTTCTGCTGGAGGACATATCCCAGCTTGGTGTTTTGTAACTAGCCAAGAGTCTTTTAATTCTTGTTTGAGGTATCTTTGCCCATTCTTCCAATTACAAAAGTGTTCCAGTTCTTTGATGCTTTCTGGGGTCTGCTGAGTTTCCCTATTTACAGGTAGATTATGTTGTGGTCAGGAGATTGTAAGGCCATTTTATGCAAAACCTTTATTTATGCCTTTTAATGCAATCAAATTAAGGTGTGGTGGGATCATTATCCATTTGTAGAGTGGAGACTCTCTTTAACTTCAGCTTTTTCACAGATGGCATCAGTTAGCATCCAAAATTTGATGAAATTTTATTGAATCCGTCGAGAGTTCTACTGTGAAATGTTCATTGTGCCACTGCCTGCAATACAACCCCAAAACATGATCAATCCACCCCATGCTTAACAGTTAGACAGAGGTTCTTTTTATTAAATTCTCTCCTTTCTTCTCCAAACAGACCTTTGCTCATTCCGGCCAAAAAGTTATATTTTAACCTCATGGTCTACAGAACTTGTTTGCAAAGTTGTCAAAAGTAATAAGGGAAATTAATCAGCCCAAGTGCCAGAGAAATGTCTTGTTAAAATGCTGTTGTGAGACCTTTAAAAGGAGCAATAATGTGCCACTGTAAAACCAAAAAGAAATGCTATTTTTGTATATTCATGTAATTCAGCAGAGGCTGACTGAACTCTGCAGCAGCTCAAGACTCACTCTAGTGGTACATAGTGGTATTACAGACTGTCTGGGATGTATGTATGTCTAGAACAAGTTATTTACTGTCATTCTTCTCTTGTGATACCGAATGCATTTATGTTGCCAACTCAACTCAGTGTATTTATTCTGTTTTAGCTCAACTCAGACTGATCAATGGGACAGACCTGTGCTCAGGCAGTGTGGAGCTCTACTATGATGGACTGTGGTTACCAGCTGTTAATGTAAACTGGGGAATAAATGAGGCTACAGTTGCCTGCAGAGAAATGACCTGTGGGGACCCTGTGCAATTTTCAGAGTCACTTTCACAAACTGAGCTGCTGAGTGGTTATAAAGTCAGCTGCACTGGAAGAGAGAGCCTTCTCACACAATGCACAGTGAGAGAATACACACGGACAAATAGTGATCAACTTAGACATGCATCTGTTGTATGTTCAGGTAAGACCTCCAAACTCATACATCATGGAGTAAACTTAATACCTTTATACCACAAGTGTCATTAAATTACAGGTAAAGTCAGATTGGCTGATGGGCCAAACCGCTGTGCTGGAAGAGTGGAGGTTTATAACAAAGGCCAGTGGGGGAATGTGTGTGGTGACTCCTGGGACATGAAGGATGCAACTGTGCTCTGCCAGCAGTTAAACTGTGGAAAGTCTTTCAGAATAACCACTGACCCAATCTATGGACATGGAACAGGGAACTTCTGGATTGAGCATATTGAATGTAATGGACGGGAGTCAACACTGCATCAATGCAGACACAGAACTGGAAGCAAAACTTGCAACGTCTCATCAGTTATCTGTGAAGGTATGAACAGAAGATCACAACTTTATTGCACCATTAGCTTTCTTATCATAGACAGTAGAGGACTATAGGACTGACAACATGACACTGTCTTTAGTAATTGTAGCAAAGAGTGTTGTACAAAAAAACTCACTAACAAGTTAAAAGCAAAATGCATGTAAATACAATACAATCATGGTCTTGCATGAAAGGGATATTCAATTACATGTACAATTGCATATTTTAACAGATAGCCTAAACATTCGATTGGTGGATGGTCCTGATCGCTGCACTGGCAAAGTAGAGGTTCTTAATGGCAATGTTTGGGGATCTGTGTGCAACACAAACTGGACACTGGATAAGGCTGAAGTGGTGTGTGAACTCCTGGAGTGTGTACCCGCGTTAAACATTAACAGTGTTGCTCACTTCAATCCAAGAACCAGGACAGAAACAGATGCTTTAGATTCATGTTTTAGCAGTGTTAAAAACCTGCAGCAGTGTTTACACAAAGGAATAACACCATCCACATGTGCAAGTTACAACGATGCTAGTGTTCATTGTCCAGGTAGAAGCTTTTGAAAAAAACCTTACTCTTGTTCTATTAGTTTAAAAGGCACCTTCACATTCATATACACTTATGTGTTTTATTTTCGAATGCAGCTGAGATTCGTGTTGTCGGGGGCCCCAATGCATGCTCTGGTCGGGTTGAGGTCATGCATAAAGGTGAATGGGGAAGTGTTTGTGATTATAAATGGGACATGGATGATGCAAAAGTCGTGTGCAGACAGTTGGGCTGTGGTCTTCCAGTTTCTGCAGTTTTAATGTCCTACTTTGGGGGAGGCACTGGTCCAATATGGATGGATAATGTGGCATGCAGTGGCACAGAGTCGGCATTCACACTTTGCAGACATGATGGCTTTGGAAAACACTACTGTGACCATGATGAAGATGCAGGTGTCGTTTGTTTAGGTAAGGAAAAATATTCACTAATGCTCACATAATTTGACAAAAGAAAAATGGGCTGCTATATTTTTTTTGTTTGTTTGTTTGTTTGTTTTTGTTTGTTTTGTTTCAGAAGCTTCACTTCCGAAACCACAAATCATCTTGAAACCTGGCCCAGAGGTAAACTTGGGAGACAGAGTAGAGATCACCTGTACAATAGTAACAGAACATTTTGGTGGGACCTTTGTATTGAGTAAGACAAATGGATCATTTAAAATGGAAAAGAACTCCTTCAGTAAAGCAGCAACGTTCATCTTTCTAAAAGTCAACTTCAGCCAAAATGGGTCTTACTATTGTGAATTTAAGAAGAAATTGCCAAATGTCATCTTTTATCCTCGAGGAGATGTTGCTGAGCTCACTGTTAAAGGTAATTAGTTCAGGTAATCAATTCATCAAACCATGTCTGCCAATTGTAAATATTATTCTCTTTGACAGTGAGACTGGAAAAGCCCAATATTTCAATGACGCGTCACCTTACCCAATGTTGATCACCAGCCCTGACAAAATATCCTCAATCAAGGTGAAAGCTTTAAAATCAATTGTTCTGTTCATTCTAATTATTCTGGAGGTTTCTTCTATCTGTCAAAGTCTAACATCAACGCCAGTGAGGCAAAGCCAGCGTTACATCAGTCTGCCTTAGATGTGGCAGTGTTTGAGTTTCCATGGATTGAGCATATACACCAGGGTGAATATAGCTGTGTCTATGGTGTCAACAGCTCTTCACATAGCTTTGGTTCGGCTCCGTCTCGAGCAATTCATGTGACTGTGATGGGTGAGTTTTTCTTTCACTGAACGTAGACACCATCTTGTTTTTGTTTATTACATTTATTGTTCTTCTTTTGTGATCTGGATTAAACCAACAGCTAGAGTTTCCTCTTCTGTGGTGTCTGGAGTTGTGATATCTTTGTTGTTGTTGTTACTACTGCTTGCTGTGGGTTATGTCGTTTGGAAAAAGAGAAGGTGGGGCACAAGTAAGTGGCAAATACACACTGCAAAAACTAAGATTAACACGTTTTACACAAGCACCTTGTGACCAGTAACTTTGTTCTCCAAATCTTTAGACAGCATGGTTCATTTTGTAAACAGACGTGGAGGAGCATTACAAGACATTGGAAACAATGGAAGGTAAGATAAATCAACATCAAACCTTTTTTTGTAAACATTAAGACTTTTCATTCAAATTTCTATTTTGGAAATACATAGTTTATTTTTTTTTTTTCAATTTTCTTTTAATGATTTTCCAATAAAACAAACAATCACCAAATAGCAGACATCTATATCACCAAAAGAAAAATAAGTTTCAAAAACATTACAGATATGTTGATCAAAGCAGCGGTGATTAAAATAAAATAGAACAGAACAAAAATGTCACACTCAAAACAGTAATACATGTACCTTCTTATTTCTTAAGGAAATCAATTAAAAGTGCCCATATCTCTTCAAATTGCTGCGCTTTACCCTTTGCAATGTATGTTAATTTCTTTAAAGTGACACACATTACCATCTCCCTGATCCAAGTGTGTACAGAAGATATTTCAGTCTCTTTCCAACTCAGAGCAATCATTCTCCTGGCCTGCAGAAGGCCGAAGTCGATAAGAGTCCTCTGATTGTTATTAATAGAAAGATGATCTGGATATTTCCCAGAATACAAAGTTTTGCAATGCACGGTAGTTTAGTTTTCGTGATGTTACTTAGGGTGATGAAAACCATTTTCCAAAAAGTTACCAATTTAGGACACTCCATACACAGTGAATTAAAGTTCCCTTCTCAGCTAAACATTTTACACAAATGTCTGGAATGTGCGAAGACCATTTATTAAGGATTTCAGGGGTTATGTATTTCCTTATTAACCACTTATGTTGTAATAGCTTCATTCTTGTATTAATCGTTTGTGTTTGAGCTTTTGAGCATGCTTTTGACCACTCAGTTTCCTCGACTTCCTCTTTAACATCCAAACTCCAAGCCCTCATTCTATCTCTACTGGATTCCTTATCATATGAGATAAGTGTAGCATATAATATAGAAAGAAATTGCATGTCCATGCTTTATCATGATACAGGACAGTGGCGGCTCCTGAAGGGTGTCACAATGTTTTGATGAAATAAAGTGTTTCAGCTGCAAGTACTTAAAAAAATATTTTTGGGGAATTGAATATGACTCAAGTCATTAAATGTTAACAAAGTGCCTTTGTCATATAAATCTCCAATTTTTTGCAAACCTCTTACAGCCCAAACCTTAAAACCGCCGTCTGCCCTGCCCGGGGTAAACTCTGTATTATTCTAAATAGGAGAGAACTGAGAAATAGGAGGTGTATCACCAATATGTTTGTGAGCTTTGAACCATATATCAATTGTATTTTTTAGGAAAGGATTTGTTGTTTGTTTTTTAAGGTATTTGGATCTGATGAGTATAAGTAAAATCTTAATGGGGGCTTAGATATGGTTTGTTCAATAGAAACCCAGGCTGGAGGAGACCGTGTCTGGAAACAAAACATATTGCATCGAAGCTGAGCAGCCCAGTAATACCACTGTAAACTCGGCATCTGTAAACCACCCCTGTCATATGGAAGATGTAGTAGTCTAAGCCTGAGCCTAGGTTTTTTGTTGTTCCAGATAAATCTACAAAGAATTTTGTTAATTTCCTTAAAAAAATGTTTTGGCAGTGGCAGTGGGAGTGACTGAAACAGGTATAAAGATTTCGGCAGAGTTACCATCTTAATCAAATTAATTCGGCAAATCATCGATATAGGCATTGTTGTCCATTTTTCAATTGATTTACGTACTTCATCCATTAGTGGGTTATAATTTGCTTAAACAATTGTATTAATTTGGGGGGTGATCTTGACTCCAAGATATGTAAATCCTTCTCTTGCATTAAAAAAGAGCAATCTTATGACTGGGTTACTCCTTTCCTCCTTGATTAGGAAGAGTATGGAAGATTTTGTGTCATTAATATTATATCCCAAAAACTTACCAAACTTATTAATTAATTGTAATATTAATGCTGGTATACTCGTTGATAATTTGGTCAAGAAAAGTATCACATCATCCGCGTATAGCAATATTCTATGTTCTTGGTCTCCAATAGTAATTCCTGACAGATTTGCTTCATTTCGAATAGATATAGCTAGCGGCTCAATGGCCAGAATAAACAGTGTTGGGGACAGGGGGCATCCCTGACGGGTTGATCTTTCTAGGGTTATTTGGCTTGATAAATTGTTATTAGTCCTCACACATGCCACAGGGTCAGTGTATAGTAACTGTATTCATTTTAAAAACTTTCCCCCGATTCCATATCTCGGCAATACATTGAACAAATAGGGCCACTCTATTCCATCAAATGCCTGTCTCACATCTTAGGACAATAGTGCATTATCTCTGGCATTATTATTAGTGAATTATATTAAGGACTCGTCTAATGTTATGAAAGACGACTGATGAGCAGTCAGTTGGTGTTTTACTTGGTTAAGAGAGAAGATAAGAGTTTGTGTAGCCAGTCTTAAAGTTGGAGGTAGGGTACCGATATCTAATGATTCATTAAACATATCCAAAAGTGGAGTTAACAATTGCTTCTAAAACGTTTGGTAGAATTCTATAGGCAAGCCGTCAGGCCCAGGAACGCTTTTACGCTTTTTATGGCTTACAATAATTCTTGTTCAGTTATGTCCTTATCTAAGTCCTTCCTGGCCTCCTCATCAAGTGCCTGAAATTGAAGATGGTTGAGAAAAGCATCTCGATCAACAAGGTTGGCAGAAGATTCTGACCTATACAATGATTGATAAAAGTCTTTGAATGCATTATTAATATCTTGTGGATCATTCGTGGTCTCACCTGATTGTGTGGTTATGCCGTTTTTTTTTAAATTCTCCATGCTAACAATTTACCAGCCTTTTCCCCCTGATCATAAAAAGCTTGTTTTAACCACAGTAGACTTTTCGCTGCTTTATCACTTCTGTATCCCTGAATAACAGGAGTATTCCAATTTACCTGGGTTAAGTTTCCTCCATATCTCTGTCAAATTTCAGCCATTCATATATTGTATTATGGTTTTCCTGGATTGAGTTTTTTGGGGGTTGAATTTTGTTGATCGATCTACCGAAGGGTCCAGAGTGCAGTTGAAGTCCCCACCTATTATGTTTAGGACGTGTAAAGATGTTGTAAATAATGTTTAAAAAAAAGTTTTCAAAGAATTTGGGTTTGTCTTCATTAGGTCCGTGGATGTTAGCCAGATTTACTGCAATAGAAAGTATATTACCCTGAGCAATAACAAACCTCCCTTGAGGTTCTTGAACAATATTAGTAAGTTGAAAAGGAATAAGAATTAGAACGCCTCGAGCATAATTATTATACGTTGCGTGTACAACTTGGCCAGGCCATCTTCGTCGCACATGTTTAATTTCAGAAATTGTAAGATGGACTTCCTAAAGAAAAATTTTCGAATGCAAGTTTTTAATCCTGTTCATAACCTGTTTCAGTTTAGTTAACTTATTGAGTCCCAGGACATTCCAGATTGTGAGTTTCAAATCAGACAATTTAGAATTTTCCATAATGCTTTAAGAACATAATCAATATCCATATTGAGTGTGACATAAAAAAAAGAACCGATTAGAACAAGTCCCCTTGATCCTTAAGATCCCATTCCCTTCCCTTACTTAAACAACCTATGTAAGGGCAGTGCCAATCCACACTAAAGAGGAGTGGCAAAAACTCTGTAGAAACACTCCTCTGACAACTTACCCAGTTTGCCCCCGCAACTCCGCATTTCAACATCTCTAATGCCAAACGACCCGTCCATATACCAAAAAATTAAATTGCACAATCCTGCTTGGTGCGTAACAAAAAGTGTCCATCAAGTACGGTACTGCACTTTTGTCCTCAAGTCCAGTTATCTATATTTGGTGTCTGTATTTAAATTACAAATCTAGTTCGATATAAAGTCCTCTGCTTCTTCAGGTGTGGAGAAAAGAATTATTTTCCCCTCGTGAAGAATCCTCATCTTGCATCTTGTTTCTCGTGGGTGATCATACGCTGGATGTTTGAAACACAAACTCTCAGTCTTGAAACAGTGAACAGTGGTCTTTATTTGGTGTCTGTATTTAAATTACAAATCTAGTTCGATATAAAGTCCTCTGCTTCTTCAGGTGTGGAGAAAAGAATTATTTTCCCCTCGTGAAGAATCCTCATCTTGCATCTTGTTTCTCGTGGGTGATCATACGCTTTTTGGATGTTTGAAACACAAACTCTCAGTCTTGAAACAGTGAACAGTGGTCTTGAAACCGCTCTGCTCTGACCCGGCCTCGGTTTCGCTAAAGTGCGGTGTGCCCTTTCCAAGACAAAGGTTCTAGGGGTATCAAGACCCAGCCAAATCGGTAACATGTGTTGAATGAACTCCACCATGGGTCGAGTTTTTTCCGCTGACTCTGGTAGTCCCACAAGCCTCAGATTCTTGCCTCTGCCGCAGTTCTCTAAGTCTTCCGTCTTAATTTCCAAATAAGCAATGCGTTTTACAGCATCAGTTAGCTGGAGTTTCACTCTTTCTATATCGTCTTTGGCGGTCCCTATCCGGACTTCAGCTTCCGTTAGCCGCTTATCATTAGCAATGATGTCCGCTTTTAGATCAGCAAAACTTCTCTGCACGTTATTCCCAAAGTCATCCACAGCACTTATCTTCTCAGCACTAATCGAAGAAACAGTGGTACGTAGAGACTGCAGCTCACTTAGCACCGCGGCTAGGCCGGCCTGCTGTGCATCGGCTATGTTGTTAGCAGCATCAGCGGCTAACACATTTGTGCTGGCCCGGTTTGAGTATGCATGAGTCGTATTTTCAAGATTTCTTTGGAAAGTTGCGGGTAGCACTCAAACTAAGCTGCCATCTCGGTTTGCGACTCCACAGCGCCCCCCTGGAAATACATAGTTAGTGCAGTTGTCTATGTTTTAGTTTGAATTTTCTCACATATTTCATGATGTCATTATATATTTATTTTATATTTAATATTTCTTCTTCTGTCCATCAGAGGTGACAGCGCTGGAACCACGGCCCAACACAGTGTCAGTCATGCCACAGATGATGATCTTGTTATGGACGCTATAAAAGACATGCCAAGGACACTGTATAGTGATCATGAGCCACTTGTCCCGTCTCACTAATTAGAATGATTGTTTTTACCATCTTATCAGTGAAAATGTAGTGTTACATTGAGCAAACATCAATCAAAAGCTTTAGTGGGAAACTTGCTTGCTCTATCTTTTTAACAGGTTTAACAGACAAAAAAATATCCATAAGATGAATAAATAAATCCATAAATACGTTTAAACATTTTTCTTTACACAAAATACCAATCACTGTTACAAAATAGCCTACTTGTTGTTACTTTTGAGAAATGTTTTGAGTGTGTTTAATGTCTGTAATGTGTTGGAACTATTTCATTATCAGTTTTTCAGCAATAACAATTATTATTTTTTTAATAATTCTAAATTTTACTTGACATAAAAAAGTATAAATAAACCTAGCCCATTCTTGTCATTGTGGAGGTCATCTTTAGCAGTTAGCTAGAAACATCAATAATCAAATTTGGCTTGTGAGGTCCAAAAATGGCTGTTGACACACAAAATGTACTAGTGTAGACACATTTTTGCTTACTAGTAGCATAGTGAGGTCCTAAACGCTAACATGTTGTCCTAGAGGGTCTAATACAAATAAGGAGGCGGGAGGTTCTATTAATTTAAAAAGGATGAGCAGCTGAGAATGTGACAGATAAAATGATAGATAGATCTCACCTTATTGTTTACCTGCTGGATCAATGTGGCATGCTGTGTTTACAGGAGACTTTTTTGACAAAGCAAGACTTAAAAGGATTAAATGCTATAAATTATCATTTTCACGGGGCTGGGGAGTCCAACACTGACATTGGTGATGGAATGATGAGATGGTGGATACCAGGGGGTGTAGCCATTTTCTGGAATAAAAACTGGACTCGACTTGAAGTGGACAGGTGTATAGCAATACACTATACACAAAATGGAAAGGATTTTGTTTTCCTGGAAGTGTTTTATCCTCTGTAATGAAACTTGGTTTTATGACTTTTTAATTTAAACAAGATAATACATTTTCTAATGTGTATGTTGTTGGTAAAATGAATGCAGATATTACTGACAGTAGCTCCATTTTTGCTAATCACTTGAAGCAATTTTCTGAAGATATTTGGTTAATACCATCATCTAAAGATAGTAAGTTTTAAACTCCAAAACATTGAACAGCTGTTTTCTTTATGTATTTTAATATAGTTAAAATGTTTACTGATGCTAGTAAATCTTTTCATAAACCGAAAAATAAGTGTCAGGAACAGGCAAAAGGACTCACGATGCATATCCCACAAAGACAGATGTTTCACAATGATTTATTTCCAAAGGTAAAATCCAAAGGTCCGAAATCCAAAAGACGTGGTCAAAAACAAGGCGAAGGTCATAAACACTAGAAGACTGATATACAAAATACACTAGGAAACGCTGGAATTCTCACACAGTGGTAGAGACAATCTGGCACAAGGCAGGGTAAAACACACAAACTATAAAGGGAACGCAATGAGGCACAGGTGGAACACATTAGGGGCAGAGCAGGTAATCACAGTGGAGGGAAAGACACAAGGGCAGGAAGACAATCTGAAACACAGACATGGGTTAGTAATTTTATAATAAAACACAGGTAATTATACATAATACATAAACGGACAGACACACACGAGGGTGGGACATGGCAGTACCCCCCCTTTAAGAGCCGTCACCAGATGGCCCAGGATCTTCTGGGGGGCGATAGTGAAAATCCCGAATGAGTTCCAGGTCCAGAATGTGTCTTGCGGGTACCCATGACCTCTCCTCAGGACCGTAGCCTGTCCAGTCCACCAGGTACTGGAAACCCCGCCCCTGTCGAACTGCCATCAGCTTTCATACTGTAAACACCGGTCCACCATCAATGATCGGGGGTGGCGGGGGTCTGGAGGCAGGGACCAAGGAGCTCTCCTTCACTGGCTTTATCCGGCTCACGTGAAAGGTTGGGTGGACCCTCATCGCCCTGGGGTGTTTTAGTCTGACAGCAACTGGATTAATGATTTTGGACACAGGGAAAGGACCAATGAACCGTGGCGCTAACTTACGGGACTACTACAAGGGACTACTACAAGGGAGCTTCCATTACTACTCGTAATGTAAGCTCCCTTGTGGATAGCCACACCTTCTGTCAAGCCCGGTAAGCTGGAGCAGCCCTCCTCTTCCGATCAGCAACTCCCTTGTAGCGGTCAGAACTCCTTTGAAGGGCTTGGCGAACCCGAACCCATGTGCGGCAGCAACGGCGAACTAAGGCCAGTGCAGATGGAACGCTAACCTCTTGCTCCAAACAGGAAACAAGGGTGGCTGGTACCCGAAGACACACTGTAATGGTGCCAGTAGAAGCATTAGGCAGAGTGTTGTGAGCATCCCGGTACCTTACTCCAGGACGTGGGGTTCTGTGAGGTCAAACAGCGTGATCCGACTTCCAAATCCTGGTTGACCCGTTCGGTTTGCCCATTGGTCAGGGGATGATGGCCCGAAGACAAACTGACAGTTGCACCCACTAATTTGCAGAAAGCCTTCCAAAACTGTGCCACAAACTGCTGCCCTCGGTCGGACAGCACATTCCTAGGGAAACCAAAGACATGAGTTAATAAAACCTCTGCCGTCTCCTTAGCGTATGAACCGCACCATCTTGGAGAACCTGTCCACCACCGTAAAATTTGTATTGTCTCATTACAGTAACTGTTATAAGAATTCTTTATCCTTATATTATCCAGAGAGACACGGAGACAGATTATATTATAAAAAGCGAAAGGCCAGGTTTTATTCTTGCAAGAATGAAGCAAAGACATGTATCAAAGGTACAGAATGCGTTTGCTTAAAGAAGTAAACAAAACATGAGATTTTATATCACTGCAGTGGGGGCTGTCAGTGGGAGGTGTATCTTTCATACACTCCCCTCAAGGCCCCAGCTCCAGGTGCAAAAGTACCATGGCAACCCATGTCTATCTAGTTATGTCTACTCCATGCTTGGACTAGCATGGAGGACATGACATGATTTGACATGACCTGTAGAGAACTATGAGGACCCAGTAACTATAAACAATATACACATTATAATAATAAAAATTATTATAACAGTAACCCAGCGACAAAATCCACCGAGATATCGGAACAAGGACGATGGGGCACTGGCAAAGGAGCCGACCGCAAGCAGCAGACCAGAAACGGGTGAATTGGAGGTCTTGTTACGAGAGCAGACATCACAGGCCACAACATATTCAGTAACCTCCCTCTTCATATTTGGCCACCAGAACCTCTCTTGAGCTCTAAACAGTGACCTCGCACCCAGGCGCAAAGAATGAGCCCAAGATATCACCTGTCCCCGTAGCGCTGGCAGCACAAACAGGCGATTAGGCGGGACCCCCTGAGGAAACTCGGTGTAGCGGAGGGCCTCCTTGACCCTGCCCTCTATGCTCCAGGAAATGGCTCCCAGAAAACAGGAATTTGGCAGAATGGTGGCAGCCGCTTCAGGATCCCTGTCAGGGAAAAACAGTCTAGAAAGAGAGTCAGCCTTGAGGTTCTTGGAGCCTGGGCAATATGATACTGTGAAATTGAACCAGGGAAAAGAATAGAGCCGACCAGGCCGACCAGGCCTACATTTACATTCTACATTACATTTTACATTCTTCATTTAGCTGACGCTTTTATCCAAAGCGACTTACATTAATGTTCCATTCACCAGTGTTACAGCTGGAACACCACTGTAGGCAAGGTGGGTTAAGTGTCTTGCCCAAGGAAACCACGACAGTATGAACTGTGGGGAGCGGAAATCGAACCGCCCACCTTTCGGTTGAAGGTCAATCACTCTACCACTGAGCCACTGCGCCCCACAGATGTCTCCATTCCTCCAGAGCCACTTTAATTGCCAGCAACTCCAACATCGTAGTTTTGTTCTGCTGGGGAAAGCTTTTTTGACAAGAATGCACAAGTATGTATTTTATCATCTACTAACCTCTGAGACAGGATTGCCCCCACTCCCAGGTCAGAGGCATCCACCTTTACCACAAACTGACGGTTGGTGTTTGGAAGAGTAAGTATCGGAGAGGAGGTAAAGAACTGAAATTTCTAATGAATTTGCGATAAAAGTTGGCAAATCCTAGGAAGCGCTGTACGTCCCCACGGCAAGAGGGAGTAGGCCAGTCAGCCACGGCTTGAATCTTGCCCGGATCCATCTTCAGCACTCCCTCTGCGATGACCATTCCTAAAAAGGACACTGAACACACATGAAATTCACACTTCTCAGCCTTTACGTATAACTGGTTCTCTAGAAGTTTGCCAAGCACCTGCTTAACATGGACGATGTGAGTCTCTAGGTCAGGGGAGAAAATGAGAATGTTGTCAATGTAGACAAAAACAAACTTGTTCAGCACATGTTATAATAATTCTTTAACCTTATGTTGGCTTTTGACGTCACTTTGATTTTTCGCCAGTGGACGAAGGATGCATCCCGGTGACGAATCTCTCCTGGCATTGTCCCAAAGTTACGTATTTATTATTTCTTAAACCTTGTCAACACTAACTGTGCACCACACCTCATTCATTGTTATACTGATTATATTTCTGCTAGAGGTTAGTACTAGAGTTGCTGTCGTTTTGTGAACAGGGCACTTCTATTTGGGCTAGCCCGCTAGCTAACATGCTAGCGGGTTTTTAACATTTGAGTTAGCGCTTAGCCTACTTACCTCGATTGTTGTGTTTATTACTGTTTTCTTACTGGTGGTTAGTCTTGTTGTGTGTTCTGACTTTACCCTGTAACTTGTGGTTGTACTGATGTGTGTGTGTGTGTGTGTGTGTTAGAATTTATCATTGTGTGTTGTGAACAGTTGGCTTGACTAGCTTAGCTAAGCTTTTCTGTGTTGTTGTATTTGCTTGGGGCAATGGTTTGCCATTCTTGTTCGGTATTACTAGACAGATTGTCTCTATTAGAGAGACGTGTTTGTGAGTTAGAGCAGCTAGATCAGCATAGACAGGGTTTGGTTACTTAAGATGTGTCAGGGTTTCCGGATAGTATCAGATGCAGGTCTGATAGCAGTCCTGCTAGCGATAGCTCCAGTTGCGGCTCAGTTGCTTCGGCAGCTGTTGCAAAGAGTCCTACGTTTGTGCCGGTCTGCCGGCGTAGGGGTGCAGGCAGGAGCAAGCCTCCGGTTGTCTGCTCTTGTCCGCGGTCACCCCCTCTGACAGCAAACCGGTTTTCGGCGCTTTCAAGTCCGCTTGTCCGCGCCGATCACCGGCCTGTTCTCTCTGCGCCTGCCAGCCGGAGCGAGCATCGTACTCTGGTGATAGGGGACTCCAATACCCGCAATGTTAGACTTGAGATGCCAGCTATCGTCCACTGTTTACCGGGGGCCAGGGCTTCCAACATAGAGGCTAACCTTAGGGTGCTGACATCACATAGGAAGGGAGAGTTTTCCTAGACACATACTCGCACTACATACAAGCAGATAGTTATTCATGTCGGCACCAATAATGTGAGAATGAGGCAGTTTGAGGTAACCAAAGATAGCCTAGCCAGAGCTTTTGAACTAGAGAACAAGATGATGACGCCATTGATTAATTGTCTCTGGCCCCCTCCCCGTAAGGGGTAGTGATGAACAGTATAGCAGATTAGTTTCCATGAACAGGTGGCTGGCCCGGCATTGTAGTCAGAAAGGTTATGGTTTTGTGGATAACTGGCCTTCTTTCTGGGGCCGCCCAGGCCTGCTGAGGGCAGACGGCCTGCATCCTACTGGACAAGGTGCTGCCATTTTGTCTAGTAATATAGACAGGTGCATTCAATGTATTTGACACAAGGAATCTCAGCAGGTCGCAGGAATTAGAGAATCTGCTAGTCCTGATAGTGCGGGTGTGGAACTGGATAATGTAGCAGCTTCTAGTTGCCTGGTTAGGCCGTGTCATCCTGGTGTCTAATGCCTAAATCTGTTAGATATGGTGAATTTATTTATTCCTCAAACACATCTGAAAACTCACAGTCAGTAACCCAAAAGCATCCTGTCCTCATGCTATTATAACTCAGAGGCATTCTTTTAAACCCGGCAGAACTGTTAGATCTCGACAGCTTGTTCCTGCCACTATCGCTCCACTGGACCAGCCCTCAAATGCAGGCTCTATGTCAAGACTGAAGATTGGTCTCCTGAATGTGCGGTCTCTATCCTCCAAAGCACTCTTAATTAATGACCTTATTACATCTCATTGCTTGGATTTAGATTAGATTAGATTAGATTCAACTTTATTGTCATTACACAAGTACAGGTGCAAGGCAACGAAATGCAGTTAGCATCTAACCAGAAGTGCAATAAGCAGTAAGTACAGAATATACAAGGTCTATAATATGTACAATAACTATACAGATAAGTATTATGGACATAATTGACAGATTTTAAATACTATAAGCATGATATACAGGTAGGTGTACTATGAACATACTATACAGATGGATTATGTAAAAGTGTATGTACACTATAGGCAGAACTATGAACATATGAACATCATTTACACCAGTGTAATGGACAGTACAGTGCATAGAAAATATTACAGTGTGCAAATGGATGTAGTGGAAGTAATAACAAGTTTACTGTTTGCTTGTTGTAAATAATAGATAAATCAGTCAGACGCAGTGGTGATGTGGGGGAGGAGTCTGTGTGTGTGGTGGTGTCAGAGGGCAGAGTTCAGTAAGGAGACAGCTGTAGGGAAAAAGCTGTTCCTGAGTCTTGTGGTCTTTGTCCGGAGGCTCCTGAAGCGCCTCCCGGAGGGCAGGAGGTTAAACAGTCTATGGTCAGGGTGAGAGGAGTCCTTAAGAATGCAGCGAGCTCGACGTAGACAGCGTTTCCTCTGGATGTCCTCAATAGCAGGAAGTGGTGTCCCTGTGATGCGCTGGGCAGTTTTCACCACCCTCTGCAGTGCTTTGCGGTCAGCCACTGAGCAGTTTCCATACCAGACTGTGATGCAACTGGTCAGGATGCTCTCGATCGCACACCGGTAAAAGTTCACCAGGATGGCTGAAGACAGCTGGTTCTTCTTCAGTGTCCTGAGGAAGAAGAGGCGCTGGTGAGCCTTCTTGACCAGGCTGGAGGTGTTTGTGGTCCAGGACAGTTCCTCCGAGATGGTGATTCCCAGGAACTTGAAGCTGGAGACACGTTCAACAACCATACCATTAATGTGGATGGGGTCATGCGTGCCTCCTTTTTTCTTCCTGAAGTCCACAATGAGCTCCTTTGTCTTAGTGGTGTTAAGGAGCAGGTTATTGTCAGCGCACCATGTGGCCAGGTGCTTTACCTCTTCCCTGTAGGCAGTCTCATCGTTGTCTGTGATGAGGCCAATCACGTGGTGTCGTCTGCAAACTTAATGATGGAGTTGGATCCATGCACAGGCTTGCAGTCGTAGGTGTAAAGGGAGTAAAGGAATGGGCTCAGCACACAGCCCTGTGGTACGCCAGTGTTGAGTGTGATGGTGGTGGAGTGGGTGTTGCCTGACCGAACATGCTGAGGCCTGTTGGTCAGAAAGTCCATAATCCAGTTGCAGAGGGAGGTGTTAATATCCAGGTCTCCAAGTTTTGTGGTCAGCTTGGAGGGAATGACGGTGTTAAATGCTGAACTGAAGTCAACAAACAACATCCTAACATATGTGTTGTTATTGTCCAAGTGTGTGAGTGCAGAGTGCAGCACTGTGCATACTGCATCCTCTGTGCTCCTATTTCTGCAGTAGGCAAATTGGTGTGGGTCCAGTGTGGGTGGGAGGCAGTCTTTGAGGTGTGCTAGGACCAGTCGCTCGAAGCACTTCATAATGATGGGAGTGAGTGCTACGGGGCGATAGTCATTCAGGCACATTGGGGAGGAGTTTTTTGGTACTGGCACAATGGATGTGGACTTAAAACATGTTGGGACAGTTGCTTGGGTGAGGGACAGGTTGAAAATGTCTGTGAAGACCCCTGCAAGCTGCTCAGCACATGCCCTAAGCACGCGTCCAGGAATGCCATCCGGGCCTGCAGCCTTGCGTGCGTTGATCCGGCTCAGTGCAGTGTGGACATCTGTGGAGGTGAGTTTGAGAGGTTGGTGGTCTGCTGAGGGTGAGATTTTGGTGGCCGTCTCCTTGCTGTCGCTATTGAAGCGAGCATAAAAGTCATTTAGCTCGTTCATTTACTTTGTCTTTGTAAAACCTGGCTTAGACCCAATGTTTTTCTGCCACTAAATGAAGCCTCTCCCCCTGATTATTACATTTACATTTAGTCATTTAGCAGACGCTTTTATCCAAAGCGACTTACAAGTGAGGATAACAATGGAAGCAATTTTAACAACACAAGGTACAAAAGCATTAGTGCACAAAAACTAGTCAGTTTAAACCCAGCGCAGTATACAATGCTAAGGATAAGAGTTTTTTTTTTTTTTTTTTAATAGAAAGGAATCGATAGAAAGGAAGTAGGATTCAGTGTTTGTCAGTCAGGTGTTGACGGAAGAGATGTGTTTTCAGGTGTTTTTTAAAGATGGCTACAGAATCTGCTGATCTTGTAGCAGCAGGTAGATCATTCCACCAATGTGGAACAGATCCAGAGAAGGTGCGTGAGAGTGATTTTGTACCTTTTGGGGTACCACCAGGCGTTGTTCATTTGCAGAGCGCAGGGATCTGGTAGGAACGTAGGTCTGTATAAGTGAGTGGAGATATGGGGGTGCAGAACCAGAGGTGGTCTTGTAGGCCAAGAACATAGCTTTGAACTTGATGCGGGCGTCAACCGGGAGCCAGTGTAACCTAATGAATAGAGGAGATATGTGCGCTCTCTTCGGTTCATTAAAGACCACTCGATTATGCATATGCACAGGTAGGTCGCACGTCGAAAAAGGGTGGTGGTGTTGCAGCCATTCATAAAGTTGCATTTTGCTTTACAGGTCCATCATCACAGCCAAAATTTAACTCATTCAAACAGAGTTAATTTCGTTGATGAAATATTTTCGTCATTATTTTCGTCACAAATATTTTTTGCGACTAAAACGAAACGAAAACTAAAAAGGAAGTCACTGATGGAGACTAAAACTATAACTAAATTGATTGACATTATCGTCAGCGAATAAGGGCGAGGCGAAAATAGACTGTGACGAAAATCCATTAGCAGACGGGAGAGATGAACAAAAGAACCAATCCGCAAAAGCGGAACAGGCGAACACACTCCGGTACAGTAGGTGGCGGTATGCACCGAAAAATTGGTTGCGACCCGCCATTAATACTAGAGAAGAAGAAGAACGAAACTGCATGAGAAGAAGAGAACCAGTCAGAGACTGACTTATTTGACTGAGCTCCCGGGAAGACTGCATTCAAAGAGCGACAAAATGTCACAGGTGACCTAACCAGGGGAAAGCGTAACAGAGCAAAAGTCACTTTAGCAAGTGCTTTCTCTAGGAAGTGCACTTATGGGACAAAGTGCATGTCCAATGTTTTGAATAAAAACAAGTGTTATGTACATTAAAATGGACAAGAAAATGGGCAGTAAACTTTTTATTATGTATTGAAAGATTAAGTGCCATGACAGCAGAGTAATACATGTACATCCTGGTCTATGTGGTCCAATGTGCCAGTAAACATTAATAAGCTATACTCTTCTTCATGTCATTACTGCTATGTAAGAAAATACACATTTCAGTAATTAGTATTGATACCTCACACTTAATGCCTTTTTTTGTCCTCAGGTAAAAAAACACCAGCAGGCAGTAGTGGGCTTCCTGGAGGCCAATCGAATCAACTTCCAGGAAGTAGACATCACAATGCTGGAAGAGGAAAGGCTTTGGATGTACCGTAACATTCCCAGTAACAAGCAGCCAGAAAAGGGCAAACCAGTCCCTCCACAGATCTTCAATGAGAACCACTACTGTGGGGTAAGTTGATGCGGTCGCTTTTGAAGAAAGAGATTTTATGTAGTTTTGGCACCAATTCATTTATTAACACCAGATGGATGTATATATGCATATCGCACCAACCCAGCATCTCGTACTCAAAACTACAATTCACCACCTCATGTTTACACCTAGACATTTTAACAGGCCTTTTGGAATTTAGCTCTCTGTCAAAGGCAAAAACATGTCGCCCCAAAAACAGATAGAAGTCAGTTTACATTTTTTGTTTAAATGCACATAAGTAGTTATTCCATGTTTAGGTAACATTGTCCCTCGCTCTGAAGCTAAACATAGTTAACACAGTTAACACGCTGCATTTGGCTGAAAAATAAGCTCAAATGTTTTCTGAGGCTGAAGTAAACAGTTGCAAGGAGTGGTAAGTTATAACTTAGTATTAACTTAGTGTTTCTTTTTGCTCTTGGCCAACTACTAGAACGCCTGTCAGTAATAATTTGAATTGATTGTTGGAGGAAGACTACAGGAGCGGGCTGACCCACAGCCATTGGCCTACTGGAGTAGACCTGATCCTCTCACAACAATCTTAATGGCCCAATACTGATTATTTGCTGCGTTGGGCCAAGATAACTGTGCTAGGGAAGGGTTTGGACAGGCTCCAGTTATGTTCTTCACTGAGATTGCAGGCTTCACTGTAATCCTGTTGTAATCCAGTTTCATGTACGGAGCAGATAATCTGCTCTGCCAGTTGTCACTCTCACTGACCAAGGTAATCCAATGTCATTGCCAGTGAACAAAATATTACACAGGGGCCATCTATAAAATTCATACCATTATGCAATACTGAAAATCCTCTTTTTTCCAGGATTATGAAGACTTCTTCCAGTCCAAGGAAAACAACACTGTGTTTTTATTTCTGGGACTCGGTTCACAACCCTCAGTTAAAGTAAGAGAGGCTTTTGATACACACACAAAAAAATCTACAGGTTGTGTTTTTCAAAAACTGTCCCATATTTCAAAAATGTTTAGACTGTCACACTTCTAGCTGTGAAAAAGATTCTACAATCATTCCCGTTCCGGAAATATCTTGTCTATCTGCTAACAACTTTGACTTCAGACCATTTGCTCTTTCATCAGTGTTCTTGAAAAGTTTTGAGCTGCTTCCCTCTGGTAGGCACTACAGACCTGCTAAATGCAGAACCAATAGATTTTAAAAGTTGTTTATTCCAATGTCCATTATTCTGCTGAACAAACAAAAACCTTAAGAGAGTTCTTTATTTTAATGATTTTAAAAGCTCTACTGAGTATATTATTGTATTTATTATGGAATTAATGGTACTAATCACACAGGCTTTCTCTCAGATTTCTAGAATTATCTCCACAGTGCAGCATCAGCAGCAAGATTTCACAAAACACCCTGAAAACCATTTATGTCTCTCTGTTTCTGTTTTTTGTTGAATTGAGTAAAAACAGTGTTTTGCATGTGGCTTTCAAGGGAAGTGCTTAGTTAGGGATTAATATTTCACAACCATGTTAACTGTAAAATGTGTCTTTCCTGTCTTTTGTTTCCAGGATTCAGAGTCCTAAACAAATAACATTAAAGAGACTGGTAACAGCCATGGACCATCCCTTTGTTGTGTCAGCCTCTCAACCATCTCCCTTGTGCCCTTCTTGTGCCCAAATTGCCAAACACCCCTTGGATCCATCTTTTACCTTAATCAAATGACAAACTGTTTAACAGAGGTAACTGTCTTTACCCTGTTAAGCAATGGATTTGTTCCTTATATTTTTTTGTTGCATCAACTGCTGCTGTAGCATAAAATATGAAGAAAATGTAGCAACTGTTGCGTCTGTGAAGTTGTTAGACTGGGACTGTCTGTAATGCCATGTGAGGAGGAGGAGAGGTTCAGCACAAGTCAGCTGAAACAAACACAACTCCTGTGTTTGCTTCATTCAGCGGCTGTTAATGAAAGATGTGTTGAATCAAAGAGCCTGAGCAACAACAGTGTTGTATATGTGTATGTATTTTTAAAAACACTGATTTGTTTAATAAATGAAATAAAAAATACAACAGGGATAAAGTGTGTGAATGTTGTGAAAAATCTTGCTCTAAGCCTGGCCTACTGCCAAGCTATTGTTATTGTTGGGTTTGTTTATACCATAAATAGACAAATAATTAAGATAAAGAACATTAGTTTATATACAAGTTTATTTAACATACAGACCTTTGTACTTACAATAGTGACTATAATCTTTGCCAATTAAATTATCACAAGTGGATGGGTAATTATTCTTCCTCTTTGACACAACGGACAGGTTGTGAGATCAACATTGTGCATTTTATGGTCTGCTTTTAATTGTTACATGTGTATATATAACAATAGTAAACTCATAGCGTGCAATTTTATAGAGTGCATGTCCAAACACTCACCATCTTTATGCCGACTGGACTTACCCGACACACTGATGAGTGAATGTTACAATCTGAACCTTTCTTCTGATTATTACAACCACGCTTTGGACAGGTCTAAGATTTTACTGACGCTGTAACCATGCGACAACAGCATCCCAAACCTGTCAAAAAAACAAGGATATGGTGGTGTATCATTTGCTTATTGCTTTTCTGTCATTTTCTCCCAATTTTCCCAAAATGTCAAATAGTAAAATGGAAAAATACTTTATTCATACCATTTATTCTGTTTGCAAATTTTGTATTTTGTCTAATTCAGTCTATATTGTGTCAGGAGTGTAATGTAAACATAGTACAGTGGTGCTCATAATTTTACATACCCTGGCAGATTTTTTGATTTTTCAATGAATATGAATGATAATACAAAACGTTTTTACTCATAGTTAGTGGTTGGGTGAAGCCATTTATGGTCAAACAATTTACTCTTTTTTATATTTAGTAAGTTTTAATTAATCTGAAGGAATAGAATTCTCTGTTTTTGAATATGTCTTATACAGTGTTGGGAAAGTTCACTTTCTACAAGAACTAGTTCAAAGTTCAGTTCACAAATTTTAAAATGAACTAGTTCAGTTCATAGTTCAAACTTCAAAATTTTGAACTAAGTTCACAGTTCCAAAAATGAACTAGTTCATAGTTCTTTTTTCCCATATGTTGCTGCGAGCTATTATTTTTCAAAATTATTGCCAAAGCCCATATACAGTAGAATCACAGACAGCAATTATATTATCAGTTTTAACAATGAAGCTATGCGTCAGATTTCATTTTCATATCCAATTTTGAATCCTTATCCAACCAGGGTTTACATTAGCATTGAGGGGACATTGTTGCTTTATTGCTTTGTTGCTGTCCATTCACTCCACACTAGTAGCAGCTGCAGCTTTCAACCCTACAGTACATTCTCAAAAACATGAGGAAAAACGTGCTGCTTGAATGGTCTTTTTAATGAGGAATTATTCAAAGAAAAACAGGACAGTAATCATTAAGGTGAAAACGTTTTTAAATTTTAATAATTTTCCATTGTCCACATGCTAAAACAGAATATTGGAATCCTGGAAAAATAGACCAGGCAGGTTCAACAAACAAGTTACATGAATGAATTTAAATGATCATACGCCTTACTACATGCTGCTGTCGCCTCCATGCTTTCTTTTTTTTTTTTTTGATGACGTCACGCATGCGCGGACGGCGGTGCGAAACAGATGGCTGGTGTTGCCAGGTTTGGTGTTTTTCCGCTACATATTAAGACCCGTTTGCGGTGTGTTTTAGCCGGGTTTTCGCCTGGAAGGCTCTATAGAACTCTGGCACCCTATTGAACGAAGTTAACCTGAGAGAGGCGTGCCGTTCACAGACACCAGAATGAACGAGTTCACAGTAACGTTCATCAGGCAGTAATTCAGCACGCGTTCAGTTCACGTTCGCCCAAAATATGAACGAGTTCATGAACTATCGTTCAATGAACGCGTTCAGGCACAACACTGGTCTTATATAAACATTAAAACACCAAATCAAAATCTTTAAAGTTTTATGGGTTTTATTAAAGATTATACAAAGTTAACATATTAAGTATCATGATAGGGAATGACACAAAGGCAAAGATTATTGACAGATAATGAGAATGATTAACACAGAATAATGAACAATAACATTTACTGATTAGAACTTTGTGGAGGAAAAGGTAAGTTTTGGCTAATTAAAACTCTGGGGAGCTTAATTACAGGACTATTAGAAAGGGGCTTAGGGAAGGAGATAGGTGAATTTGTGGATATAATCGAAGTTCTGAATGGACCTTTACTCAAGACATTGTACAGTTTTATAACGCCAAACCTTAGTGTCACGTGCTCACTCACTCTAGTCGTCCAGAGAACCAGCGGTCCGGGAAAAGGCTCCAAAGTGGGGCTTCAGAACTTTTGACACGGTTCCTCCAGCGGGTTGTTACCAGGCACCAAATGGTGGCAAGAGTACGCTGATTCCCAAAATGGGCCGGGGCGCCGTGGCAGGGTAAAGCAGGCATTCTGTTACTGTCTTTGAGTGTAAGGCCGGCCTCTACCCAGCGGGTGAGGTGAAAGTTATTCAACAAAAATTGATCACTGAAAAAGTTTTTTTAGGAGTTGTTTTCACAACTTCCCGGCTTCCGCTAGTTATTTCAAGCGGAGTTCTTAGTCTTCACAAGAACTACAAAAATGTCTTCCGTCTCCTGGGGATGACGTCAAAAGAGTGTTTTACAAAAATAATCAATGGGCGAAGGCTTTTTAAAGGGAAAAATCCACGTTTGCACGGCGTGTGCAACGTCTAGGAAAATTAAAGTTACTTGATAGTTACAGAAGGGTCCGAAGCGGACGAGAGGTCTACACGGGACCAAGACGAGAGAGAGGGAAGCAAGAGAAGAAGGGGAAGAGGGCGATTTCCGGCGCGCACACTGGTTTTGTGTCGCTTGAAGAGGCGTGTTTTTGACACGGCATCCAAAGGGGAGTTAAGTTACTGCTTAGGATCGGAGGGAAAATGTTATTCAAATACATTGGTACTGCAGATTTATGCCGATAAAAATGCATATTAACGCATGCTGACACACATAACCCATGTAACACTTTTAGTTTACTGCGAGCTGGAAAATGATAGAAAACTGTAATCCCGGTCAAGGGAGCAGCAAACTGAAATGACATGAACACATTAGCACAATGTCCTTTGTAAAACTTTGTTTTCATTAAGTAATCCAAATTCCTTGGTTGAGAGACTTAACGTTGTTCGTCCATACCGTCACTAGATGGCAGTATGTGACCATCACAGAAGTCTCAAAGTACTTGACATCAAAGCGTCTTTTCATTAGTGTCTGGAAAGTTTCAATACACAAAAATAGTTTTTCAAAGAGCCATAACTGTCAGAGACTGGGCCCAGCCAGTCTAGAGGTTTGGAGATAACACCTTGATCTGCTTTGGAATGGAGAAAAACAAAGTCGTTAAATAGGGTTACTCCGGTTTCCGTCCTTAGGAAAACAACTGGCCATCTGCTACAAATTAGCAGAGGGGTGTTAAACCGGGTCTTCTTCAGTAAAGAAAACACTTTCTGAGAGTCTGTAGAAAGGGGTTTAGAGCATAAATTGTCAGTCCGTGACATTTAGTGGGTCACCTTGTATCGATACAGTCCATAGATTGAACTCCTGGTCCAGGTTGCTACACCCTGATCAAAGTATGATTGAAGGATTCTGGCCTGATAACATGCACACAAGTTGACACAAACAGGTTTGAATTTCTACTAAAGGTAACCATCCTCATCTGTGATCTGTTTGCTTGTATTCAGTGTGTGTGTATAAAAGGTCCTGACAGACCCTTGCATCTCTCATCCAGTGCTGCACTGATGTTTCTGTATTATAAGTCATGGGAAAAGCAAAATAATTGTCAAAGAATCTGCAAGAAAAGGTACTTGAACTGTATAAAACAAGAAAGGGAAATAAAAAGATATCTAAGGAATTGAGAATGCCAATCAGCAGTGTTTAAAATGAAAGATTCTGTGGAAAAAAAAAAAAAAAACTCACAAATAAATAAATACCGAACTTTCTGAAAAAAAAAAGCGCCGTGGCTGTTAAAAGATGCACAATAAGGAGGCACTTAAAGAAAAATGGGATGCATGGTTGTGTTGCCAGAAGCAAGCCAAGACTACGCAAATGCCGCAAAGCATCCCGCTTACAATACATCAAACAGCACAGAGACAAGCCTCAAAACCTGTGGAACAATGTCATTTGGAGTGATGAGACCAGAATTGACATTTTTGGCCACAATGTTACATTTGGAGAGGAGTCCACAAGGCCTATGATGAAAAGTACACCATTCCTACTGTGAAACATGGATGTGTGAGCTACAGTGGCACAGGAAAAGATGAATGCAACATGTTATCAGAAAATATCTGAAGAAATTTTGCACTCATCAGCCCAGAAGCTGCGCATAGGACATACTTGGACGTTCCAACATGACATTGATCCAAAGCACAAGGCCAAGTCGACCTGTCATTGGCTACAGCAGCATAAAGTGAAGGTTCTGGACTGTCCATCTCAGTCTCCTGACCTCAATATTAGAGCCACTCTGGGGAGATCTCAAACCTGCAGTTCATGCAAGACAGCAAAAGAATTTACAGGAACTGGAGGCTTTTTGTCAAGAAGAATGTGCAGCTTTACCATCTGAGAAAATAAAGTACCACAAAGACTGTCAATTGACCACTTCAAGCTGTCATTGATGTTAAAGGTGGCAATACACAGTATTAAGAACTGGGGTTTGTAAGCTTTTGATCAGGGTCATTTGGATAGTTTATGTTGTCATTAGGATTTAAAAGAGTAAACACATTGATACATTGACATATTGACATTTATTGACAATAAATGGCTTCACCCAACCACTAACTATGAGTGAAAAAGTTTTTAATGTGTTATCATTCAAATTCTCTGAAAAATGGCCAAAAAAATCAAATTCTGCCAGGACACTGAATGAGTGTGCAACTTTCCCAACATTCCCTCCAGCAGACTCTTCCTGCTGAAGGAAACTATTTTCTCCTCAGGGGCAGTGTAATATATTATCTCATATGATCCAAGTACATTTTCAACAATATTTGGGGGTTTGTTATGTGTTAGATTTCACTGTAATCCTGACATAATCTGCTCTGCCAGTTCTCTCTCAGACTGGCCATGGTAACCCAATGTCACTGCCATTAAATAAAATATTAGAGAATTTACAATCACAGGTTAGTCTTTCTCTCAGATCTTTAGATTTGTGTCCTCAGTGCTGCATCAGCGGTTATTAATTGACCAAACCGTTTGGAACAGGTTATGACTCACTGTTCCTTGCACAACAGCTTTTTTTTCTGATATTGGTTAAGAAGTCAGTTGAGAAACATTTAGTTACCCGCTTGTCCTTCTTTCACCCAGTTATGCAATACAATTTACACTTTTACAAATGACATGAATGAATGAATGAATGAAAGAATCCAACTGAATAAGATCCAACTGTTTATAATCTGTAACATTTTCACTTCTCAGCATTTGATGATAATTTACCAAATTAATCTTTCCAGAAACACAGCTTTTTAACAAAACTGTTAATGTAATCAAACTAAAAGGAGAACTTGGGAAATTTAAAATTGGGAAGTGTATAATAGGATCTAATGGAGGCAAACGTATTTGTGCTGAGAGTGAATGCAAAGTAAAATTGCTGAATTGACATTTGTGCAATATCATGGTTATTGCATCAGAGCACACTTTATGGGCAATTTTTTATTGAGAAATGTGATAAAATGAATGGCTCTGATAAACTTGGCAGCTATTATTATTAATAAATTAAATTATTATTATTATTATTATTAAATTATTATCTTATACCACAGGATTACATCATATCTCTCACTTTCAACAGACCCAGGCTCAAAGAAGGCACAAACATCAATATATGAATTACAGGCGTTGAGGTAAATGTTGTGTTATTATAAATCACTGAAGCTGGCAGAGGTGGGTGAGAACGTTTGGCATTATAGTGAGATGAGCAATTGCAGAAACTCAAGCTCTTCCCTCGACATGTGACAGACAGAAAGGAAGTGAGTGATTAAGAACCAATAAAATCTCAAGGGCAAAGAAACAAGAACTGAGTTTTAACACTGAGATGAGGAGAAACGGTAAGGTCTGCCTTTCTGAAGCCACACTGCATAATTCAGAAATGAACATATGTAAAAAATGTGCCTTTGTTGTTTGTGGGCAGGCTTACAGCGAAGACACAACATGAAGTTAGTTTTCACTGGAAGGACATTTGGTGTTTTATTTGTTCATAGGTGAGTTCTATGCGGTCAATTTTAGAAAAGCCAAGCTGCAATATAATAAAACGTATTAACAAAAACATTATGTTTTCTGTAGGTCTGCTGAGTTTCCCACTGTTTGCAGGTAAATATGGTTGAATTGCATGCTTGTCATTACAAATGTATTGGATTCATATTGATACATGTTTTTGTTTTTTTTATCAGATTGTGACAAAGTCAGGCTGGTGGGACCTTCAAGGTGTTCGGGTAGAGTGGAGGTCTACAATGAGGGCAGCTGGGGGACAGTATGTGACGACAACTGGCGTGACTCCAATTCAGAAGTGCTGTGTCGAGAGTTAAACTGTGGACCGTTTATTGAGAACAAAAACGATGCCTTCTTTGGACAAGGAAAAGAACGGATCTGGTTAGACGATGTGGTCTGTAGGGGCTCTGAATCTTCTATTCTCACCTGTCAACACGAACCTTTCGGGGTCAATAACTGTGACCACTCAGAAGATGCTGGAGTTGTTTGTTCAGGTATGGTCACTGTGTTCTCTCAGCAGATCAACATGTGTTAATAACCTGGTAAAAACACATTTCCTACCACTTACTGTAGGCCTATAGACAAATTCAACAAACAGTAGCTGGAAAATCCAGCAGCAGCCAGGAGTTTCTGGTGCAAGGTTATTCAATTCTCAGCAGTTCATGTAAAATTACCACATTTGACTTTAAAGGAAACACAACTTTGTAATTATATGTTCAATGTAATCACGCTAAAAGCAGAAGTCACAATATTATTCATTGCAAGTTTGTGATTCAACGTAATGGGGGGGGTGGGGGGGGGAGGCTTGCTGACTGTCATCTAATAAAACTTGATCTAACCTTGCCCCCTCCATACAGGCACCAACTTAAGAAATCTTCATGAACCCTTCTTTACAACTAACTAAAAAAGCCCTGAATGTCAAGAGCAAAAAAAAATATTCTGCACATAATTTGCGCTCTATTTCCTAAGTGCAAAATGTTTTTTCTCCTAATGACCCCTAAACGGCAAGCAAAAAATAAATAATCTGAGTATCAGTTTCTGAGTTTGTTTTTTATTTCTTTCATCTCATTATTGCCCCTGAAAAGCAAAAAAATATGATCTTTTCAAAGTGTAAGTTTGATTTTTGTTGTGTTTTTTTTTTCTCGCTCTGTCTGTGGCCCAGAAGCGACAAGCAGAAAACAGAGCTGTGTTTGTGTTGTAATACTTGTTTTAAGCACTAAAGTGCTGTGGAATTCATTGTGTCTGATTAACTGACTGGGTTGAGCAATGGAATAGGACACTGGACACCATGGTTTGAGACCTACTAGGGTCCAAGTATTTAAGACCGACTGAGAGAATACAATTCACAGATAAATTAAAACTCAACCCAAGACAATATGGTTACCTTTTGATTATTATACAATACATATTTCAATACATTATTGTATTGTATTACCTACCCCAGACAAAAACTTTGCCTGTTGTGGGTCTTGAACTGTCGTTTACCACATACTGTTCATCACTCAGCCCAGTGAGCTAATCTGACACAATCAAATCTATTGCACTTTAGTGCTTCAACAAGTACAACACAAACACTTAGGCTCTGGAGCATTTGCAAAAAATGTAAACTTTGAGAATATCATCTTTTTTTTTCCCCTTTGCCTTTCAGGGGCAATAATGAGAATAAATAAATAAAAACAAATTTATAAATTTAGACACTTTCTTAATTTTCTGCCTGTCTTTTAGTAGCCATTAACAGTTTTAGTTTATTTATTTTTTTGTTCTTGACATTCAAGTGCAAGTTCAAGTTTATTTCTATAGCACCTTTCATTTGCAGAGACAACTCAAAGTGCTTTACAGAAGACATCATTACAAATCTTTACAAAATAAAAACATCAAAATACAAAATATATCATTAAGCAAAATGTGCAAATACAGAGCAAATATACAAAACATGGAATTATAAATAGATACAAATTTAATGATAAGCTATCTAATGGTTGTGAAAGGTCCATTAGAGTAGTCCAGCCTGCTGGAAATGAATGCATGGACTACTTTTTCCAGGTCCTGTCTGGACATAAAGTCGCTGAGGCGGCTATATTATTAATAATAATAATAACAACGCAGATTTTGTTATCGCCTTAATGTGACTTTTAAAATTTAGAACAGAATCGAGAATAACACCAAGGCTTTTGGCTCGATGTTTATGTATCAAAGACAGATTCTAAAGGTGTTCACAGACCTTTTGTTTTTCTTTTATAGATCCAATAATGTCCGTTTTATCATTGTTTAACTGAGGACATTTTGATGCAACCAATTTCTTTCATGCCCTGTAAGAGAAAATCAGTAGAAATTGAGATTATCTGGAGTGATCCTTACATATATTTGTGTATCATCTGCATACATATGATAGACAACCTCACGTTTTTTTTTTTATAACATTAGTTAAAGGCTGTATGTAGAAATTAAATAACAGTGGACCAAGGATTGAGCCTTGAGGGACTCAAAGGCTGGTTTACTCTGAAGAACAGTCACCAATTGACGCAAAGCAATCTGTCACTGAGAAAGGATTTATACCAGTTAAGGACCATGTCTGAAAAAAAACAAAGAAATGTTCTAACATATAAAGTAATATACAGTGGTCCACTGTGTCAAATGTTGCAGTGAAATCCAGTAAAACCAGAATTTAAACATTACCAGAATCGTAGTCTGAATTTGTCATTAAGTACTTTCACAAGAGCGGTCTTGATGCTGTGGTGAGCCCTGAAACCAGATTGACAGGTGTCAAAGTACTCATGATTATGACTATTTGAGTGCAAACAACTTTCTCAATGATTTTACCATTATAGGGTCAATTGGATATAGGCCTATAGTTATTCAAAATAGTCAAATCCAGGTTGAACTTTTTTTAAGAGTTTGCAGACAGGAGAATACCTTTTTAAAGAAATTAGTAGGCAGTGGTTCATGGCATTGCATGAATTCTTGATATTTAAGACCTCAGGGCTTCTGCAGCTAATTCTGTGCTAGATTCATACATTAAAATTAAAAACCCTTCTGTTGTCAGTATTAAGGCATAAGCCACTGTTTAATTCCTAAAACAATATGAGAGGAAAGCTGATCAACAACATCACTGCATAAATGACTGGCTTTTGACGTGTGCTGTTAATCTGCTGTCTTTTACTTTCATGCACTTCTGTGTAGACCTCGTCAGACTGATCAACGGGACTGATCGCTGCTCCGGCACTTTGGAGGTCTTCCATAATGGAGAATGGGATGTGGTCTGTAACAAAAACTGGGACCTAAATAAAGCAAAGAATGTATGTGGAGAACTTAACTGTGGAGCTCTTAAAAACACACACAGCACAAGCGGTTTATATAAGGGATACATAAGCACCTGCCCTGGAAACATGACTTCAGTTTTACAGTGCACTCTTACAAAAGACAATGACGTGTGTCAAGCAGTTTCTATTGTATGTACAGGTAAGCTCACCTTTATGATATCTGTATACATAAAGCAATATTATTGAGGTAAATTCAGGTAAACACTGGCAACAGTTTGTTGTGCACACACTACCACTATCACAAAAAACTACTGCTGTGTCATGAAAAACCGTAAAGAAACTGTACATCTACAAGTCCACTCAGTGTTCTGACAAAGTGGATAAACCCTAATTTTATGTAGTTTCTGCTTAAGAAGAGTTGTAGCCTATGGATCATGGTGACTGATAATTGTAATAAATTAATGGGAACAATGGGAGACACTTCCCATATCTTTATGTCGACACATGGTTAGTGTTAATATTTACAAAACAGAAGAGAGCTCATTAGTGCAAGCAGCAGGTGTCACTGCAGCTTCACTGGTGCATTATATTGTTATAAAGAGATTATATTACCAGTGTTTTAGTCTTACAGTCTCCTTGTATTTAGTGCAGGGATGTCAAAGTGTAAGTTACAGATGTGTTATTTAAAAAAAAACACAAAAAAGTAAATTGGAGAGGATGCATTTAATGTGTTTGGTTTCACTTTGCAACTGTACTCTTAACCTCCTTTGCAGGTGTTAGAGATATAAGGCTTGTGAATGGCTCTGACCATTGTTCAGGCAGAGTGGAGGTTTTTTTTAATGGTCGCTGGGGAACAGTGTGCGACGACGACTGGGACATCCGTGATGCCCAGGTAGTGTGTCGAGCTATGGACTGTGGAACAGCACAAGAGGTCAAGAAAAGTGCTTTCTTTGGTCAAGGTGAAGGAGATATCTGGTTGGACAATGTTGAGTGCTACAGTAATGAGTCTTCCCTTGAGCACTGCCAACACCCCTCAATAGGAAAGCATAACTGTGGCCACGGGGAAGATGCTGGTGTTGTCTGCTTGTGTAAGACAACATCTATTTTTCTTTTTTCTAAAAATCTTCAGTTCAGTTTAGCTTCACTTCTACAGTTGCTAAGTCTCTGTTTTGTCTCTTTAGCTGATCTGAGACTGATCAATGGGACAGACGAGTGTTCGGGCAGAGTGGAGTTTTACCAGGATGGAGAGTGGTCATCAGCTCTTCAATCAACCTGGGGAATGAATGAAGCTACAGTTGTTTGCAGGGAAATGAACTGTGGGGAGGCTTTGTCATTTTCAGGATTAGCCTCTAAAAGTGAACGACAGAGAGTTTATGACGTCAGCTGCACCAACACAGAGAGCTCTCTCACACAATGCAAACTGAAAGAATATAATTTGACAAGCGGTGATAATGTTGCAGAGGCAACTGTTGAATGTTCAGGTAAGTCCAACAAGAATGGTTGAAAATGTAAGGGAGGGAGTCTTTGTGTGTATAGTCATAATAAAAGGTGTTATTAACAGGCAATGTCAGATTAGCTGATGGGCCGAACCGCTGTGCTGGAAGAGTGGAAGTCTATCACAAAGGCCAGTGGGGGAATGTGTGTGGTGACTCCTGGGACTTGAATGATGCAGCTGTGGTCTGTCAGCAGCTCAAGTGTGGTCACTCTCACAAGATTACCACTGACCCAGACTATGGCCATGGGACAGGACATTTCTGGGTGGATCAAGCCAAATGCAGTGGGCAGGAAATGACTTTTTCCACATGCTCAATAAAACTTACAAATCAAACATGTAACAGCACCTCAGTGGCCGGAGTAATATGTTCAGGTAAAAAAAAATTAACGTTTGGATATCAGTAATTATTTGTAATGCATTTTAACATAACAAAGACATATTTGCAAAACAACACTTTTATTTCTGTTGATCTGCATTTACAGAGGGTTTGGTGGTTCGGTTGGTCAACGGTCCAAGATCAATGTTCGGCAGAGTTGAGGTCCGTTATGGCAATGAATGGGGAACAGTTTGTGACTCAGCTTGGAGCAAAAGAAAAGCTAAAGTGGTGTGTGACCTCTTGGAGTGTGGACATGTTGTGGATGCTGTAGGTGGAGCTAAGTATCTTCAAGGAAGTGGGCCAGTATTTGATGCTAGTGAGGCATGTTTTAAAAATATGACATCCCTTCATCAATGCACGCTGAACGGTCTTAAAACTTCAACATGTGGCCATGACAAGGATGCTAGTGTTATATGTGGAGGTATATGTGTTTCTGTTCCATAGTTGTTGTGAGTGATTAGGACAGCTCTAAATGGGAGTACTTTAACATTATAGACTTTCAATTTAGGTGATTCAACAATAAGACTTGTGAATGGCACTGATCGATGTGCAGGCAGAGTGGAGATTCTTTATAACAATCTCTGGGGAACAGTGTGCGATGATGAGTGGGACATCCAAGATGCCCAGGTGGTGTGCCGAGCCAAAGACTGTGGGTCAGCTTTAGCAGCTGTACCTGGTGGCTTTTTTGGTCAAGGTACTGGAAAAATTTGGCTGGACGACGTTAATTGTTTGGGAAACGAGTCTTCAATTGTAAAATGCCAACACCCTTCATTTGGAGAAAGTAACTGTGGCCATGGCGAAGATGCTGGTGTTATCTGCGCAGGTGAGTAGAGACTTTGTACTTCATGTACTTTATATTTAAATAAAATGTAACACATTTCTTAAAAGAAGTGGGAGTATTGTCCAAAAAGTTACCCCAAAGCAGGTCTATCTGTTTTCTTTTTTTTTTTTTTAGGAAAACAGCAAAGTTGTCAAAAGTAAAAAGAGAAATTAATCATCCCAAGTGCCAGAGAAATGTCTTGTTAAAATGCTGTTGTGAGACCTTTAAAAGGAGCAATAAGGCACCACTGTAAAACCACAAAGAAATGCTATTTTTGTATATTCATGTAATTCAGCAGAGGCTGACTGTACTCTGCAGCAGCTCAAGACTCATTCTAGTGGTACATAGTGGTATTACAGACTGTCTGGGATGTATGTATGTCTAGAACAACAGTTATTTACTGTCATTCTTCTCTTGTGATACCGAGTGCATTTATGTTACCAACTCAACTCAGTGTATTTATTCTGTTTTAGCTCATCTCAGACTGATCAATGGGACAGACCTGTGCTCAGGCAGTGTGGAGCTCTACTATGATGGACTGTGGTTACCAGCTGTTAATGTAAACTGGGGAATAAATGAGGCTACAGTTGCTTGCAGAGAAATGACCTGTGGGGACCCGGTGCAATTTTCAGAGTCACTTTCACAAACTGAGCTGCTGAGTGGTTATAAAGTCAGCTGCACTGGAAGAGAGAGCCTTCTCACACAATGCACAGTGAGAGAATACACACGGACAAATAGTGATCAACTTAGACATGCATCTGTTGTATGTTCAGGTAAGACCTCCAAACTCATACATCATGGAGTAAACTTAATACCTTTATACCACAAGTGTCATTATATTACAGGCAAAGTCAAATTGGCTGATGGGCCGAACCGCTGTGCTGGAAGAGTGGAAGTGTATAACAAAGGCCAGTGGGGGAATGTGTGTGGTGACTCCTGGGACATGAAGGATGCAACTGTGCTCTGCCAGCAGTTAAACTGTGGAAAGCCTTACAGAATAACCACTGACCCAGTCTATGGACATGGAACAGGAATCTTCTGGATTGAGCATATTGAATGTGATGGACGGGAGTCGACACTGCATCAATGCACACACAGAACTGGAAGCAAAACTTGCAACGTCTCATCAGTTATCTGTGAAGGTATGAACAGAAGATCACAACTTTGTTGCTCCATTAGCTTTCTTATCATAGACAGTAGAGGACTATAGGACTGACAACATGACACTGTCTTTAGTAATTGTAGCAAAGAGTGTACTATGTAAAAAAATAATTCACTAACAAGGTAAAAGCAAAATGCATGTAAATACAATACATTCATGTTCTTGCATAAAAGGATATTCAATTACATGTACAATTGCATATTTTAACAGATAGCCTAAACATCCGATTGGTGGATGGTCCTGATCGCTGCACTGGCAAAGTAGAGGTATTTAAAGGCAATGTTTGGGGATCTGTGTGCAACACAAACTGGACACTGGATAAGGCTGAAGTGGTGTGTGAACTCCTGGAGTGTGGACACGCGTTAAACATTAACAGTGTTGCTCACTTCAATCCAGGAACCAGGACTGCAACTGATGCTTTAGATTCATGTTTTAGCAGTGTTAAAAACCTGCAGCAGTGTTTACACAAAGGAATAACACCATCCACGTGTGCAAGTTACAACGATGCTAGTGCTCAATGTGCAGGTAGAAGCTTTTGAAAAAACCCTTATCCTTGTTCTATTAGTTCAAAGGGCACCTTCACATTCATGTACACTTATGTGTTTCATTTTCAAATGCAGCTCAGATTCGTGTTGTCGGGGGCCGCAATGCATGCTCTGGTCGGGTTGAGGTCATGCATAAAGGTGAATGGGGAAGTGTTTGTGATGATGACTGGGACATGGATGATGCAAAAGTCGTGTGCAGACAGTTGGGCTGCGGTCTTCCAGTTTCTGCAGTTTCAAGGTCCCACTTTGGGAGAGGCACTGGTCCAATATGGATGGATAATGTGGCGTGCAGGGGCACAGAGTTGGTGCTCACACAGTGCAGTCATAATGGCTTTGGAGAACACAACTGTGGCCGTGATGAAGATGCAGGTGTCGTTTGTTTAGGTAAGGAAAAATATTCACATAATTTGACAAAGCAAAATGGGCTGCTATAATTTTTTTTTGTTGAAGATTCACTTCCGAAACCACAAATCATCTTGAGACCTGGCCCAGAGGTAAACTTGGGAGACAGAGTGGAGATCACCTGTACAATAGAAACAGAACATTTGGGTGGGACCTTTGTATTGAGTAAGACAAATGGATCATTTAAAATGGAAAAGAACTCCTTCAGTGAAGCAGCAACGTTCTTTCTAAAAGTCAACTTCAGCCAAAATGGGTCTTACTATTGTGAATTTAAGAAGAAAGTGCCAAATGTCATCTTTTATCCTCGAGGAGATGTTGCTGTGCTCACCGTTACAGGTAATCAGTTCAGGTAATCAATTCATCAAACCATGTCTGCCAATTGTAAATCTCATTCTCTTTGACAGTGAGACTGGAAAAGCCCAGTATTTCAATGACGTCACCTTACCCAATGTTGATCACCAGCCCTGACAAAATATCCGTCAATCAAGGTGAAAGCTTTAAAATCAATTGTTCTGTTCATTCTAATTATTCTGGAGGTTTCTTCTATCTGTCAAAGTCTAACATCAACGCCAGTGAGGCAAAGCCAGCGTTACATCAGTCTGCCTTAGATGTGGCAGTGTTTGAGTTTCCATGGATTGAGCATATACACCAGGGTGAATATAGCTGTGTCTATGGTGTCAACATCTCTTCACATATCTTTGGTTCGGCTCCGTCTCGAGCAATTCATGTGACTGTGATGGGTGAGTTTTTCTTTCACTGAATGTACACACCATCTTGTTTTTGTTTTTACATTTATTATTCTTCTTTTGTGATCTGGATTAAACCAACAGCTAGAGTTTCCTCTTCTGTGGTGTCTGGAGTTGTGATTGCTTTGTTGTTGTTGGTACTACTGCTTGTTGTGGGTTATGTCTTTTGGAAAAAGAGAAGGTGGGGCACAAGTAAGTGGCAAAGACACACTGCAAAAACTAAGATTAACACGTTTTACACAAGCACCTTGTGACCAGTAACTTTGTTCTCCAAATCTTTAGACAGCATGGTTCATTTTGTAAACAGATGTGGAGGAGCTTTACAAGACATTGTAAACAATGGAAGGTAAGATGAATCAAGATTAAACCTTAGACTTTTCATTTAAATTTCCATTTTGGAAAAACATAGTGAGTGCAGTTGTCTATCTTTTAGTTTGAATTTTGTCACATATTTCATGATGTCATATATTTATTTTATTTTTTACACTTCTTCTGTCCATCAGAGGCGACAGCGCTGGAGCCACAGCCCAACACAGTGTCAGTCATGCCACAGATGATGATCTTGATATGGACGCTATAGAAGACCTGCCAGGGACACTGTATAGTGATCAAGAGCCACTTGTCCTGTCTCACTAATTAGAAAGATTGTTTTTACCATCTTATCAGTGAAAATGTATTTGTTAAAATAGTTATTAGGTTTGGATCACAAACGAGACAACGGAGACCATACTTAGTAAATTTAGGAATGGAAGACCGGTTTAATTCTTGCAAGAATGAAACAAATCAGACACATGTAACAATGGTACATGGTGATTTGCTTAACATGTTTACAACACATGAAGTTTTTATAGATGTACATTATGCTCGCCTCTCAGCTCCAGGGTCGAGGATGGACGTGTATTGAGCTGACGTGTCAGTCATAGATGTGAATATGTTTATGTCTATATGCCACTAAGTGTACAGGACAGAGTGTCCCTGAACAATGATTAGATATAGTGCAAAGTGATTTCTTTGTCTTGTTTGGATTAGCATGGCGCCAATAGGAGATACAGCTAAAGACATTAAGTAATACTTGTATGTGGATAAGCATATAAACTGGTGCAGCAGTGAGAGCATAATATATATACAATTACTATGTCAATAGTGTTACATTGAGCAAACATCAATCACAAGCTTTAGTGGGAAACTTTCTTGTTCTATCTTTTTAACAGGTTTAACAGACAAAAAAATAATCCATAAGATGAATAAATAAATCCATAAGATTAAAAGAAATATAAAAATGCTACGTTTTAACATTAGATTTTACACAAAATACCAATCACTGTTACAAAATAACCTAGTTGTTACTTTTGAGAAATGTTTTGAGTGTGTTTAATGTCTGTAATGTGTTGGAACTATTTCATGATCAGTTTTTTTTTTAATAATTCCAAATTTTACTTGGCATCAAACAAAAGTGTAAATAAACTTAGCCTATTGTCGGTTGTCATTGTGGAGGTCATCTTTAGCAGTTAGCTAGAAACATCAATAATCAAATTTGGTTTGTTAGGTCCAAAAATGGCTGTTGACACACAAAATGTACAAGTACTAGTGTAGACACATTTTTGGCTAGTTGACTAGTAGCATAGTGAGGTCCTAAACGCTCACATGTTGTACTAGAGGGTCTAATACAAATAAGGAGGCGGGAGGTTCTATTAATTTAAAAAGGATGAGCAGCTGAGAATGTGACAGCTAAAATGAAAGATAGAGCTCACCTTATTGTTCACCTGCTGGACCAATGTGGCGTTCTATGTTTACAGGAGACTTTTCTGACAAAGCAAGACTTAAAAGGATTAAATGCTATGAATGATCATTTTCATGGGGCTGGGGGGTCCAACACTGACAATGGTTCCTGGAATGATGAGATGGTGGATACCAGGGGTTGTAACCATTTTCTGGAATAAAAGACTGGACTCAATTATGAACGTATTAAAGACTTGACACAAACTTTACACAAAATAGCAAGTATTTTTTTTTCCTGAATGTTTATACTCCTCTTGAGACGCAAATAAATTGGGACCTTGTAGCTACAGTCAGGTCCATAAATATTTGGGACATCATCACAATTTTAATATTTTGGCTCTATACACCACCACAATAGATTTGAAATTAAATGAACATGACATGCTTTAACTGCAGATTTTTAGCTTTAATTTGAGGGTATTTACAACCAAATCAGGTGAACGGTGTAGGATGTGTAGCTTCCTCGCTGGGTTTTCATCCCTGGTGATGTTCTGTAATTCCTACACCGTTCACCTGATTTGAATGTAAATACCCTCAAATCAAACCTAAAAATCTGCAGTTAAAGTACATCTTGTTCGTTTAATTTCAAATCCATTGTGTATAGAGCAAAAAAGATTAGAATTGTGTCAATGTCCCATTATTTATGGACTTGACTGTATGTCTGAAAAAAATGAAAAAAAAAGTATAGAAGGAACAAAATATCTGGATTGGTCCCTGTTCTCCAAGGAAGAAATATTATTCTATTAAACGTGTACAGAAAGCTTAGGGAAGCTGTCACATGTAGAGCTAATAGTTGAAAAAAAAAAAACTCTAAACCTAGAACAGAATCTTTTCATACACAGAAAACTAAAATGAAGGTAAGGCCAAAACAGTGGGCTTTGGCAGGGAGACTGAGATATGGTCCTGTGTTTAAATCTAAAAAGCTTGCAAATGCCAGCTATACCTAAATATACATTACGCCCTTCCATCCATCCATCCATCCATCTTCTACCACTTATCCGGGACCGAGTCGTGGCAGCAGTCTAAGCAGAGACACCCAGACTTCCCTCTCCCCAAACACTTCCTCCAGCTCTTCCGGGGGGATACCGAGGCGTTCACAGGCCAGCTGAGAGACATAGACCCTCCAGCGAGTCCTAGGTCTTCCCCGAGGTCTCCTCCCGGTGGAGGGAGGCGTCCCTAGGGAGGCGTCCAGGAGGCATCTGAAACAGATGCCCGAGCCACCTCAGCTGGCTCCTCTCAATGTGGAGGAGCAGCGGCTCTACTTTGAGCTCCTCCCGAGTGACTGAGCTCCTCACACTATCTCTAAGGGAGCACCCCGCCACCCTGCGGAGAAAGCTCATTTCCTTATTTTATTATCCTTTTTCATTCAATTACACAATACATATTTACATTTATATTTACAAATTACATATAAGATCCAACTGTAGTTTTTACAATTCACTTATTAGGAATGAAAATTTACCAAATTACGTTTTACAGAAACACTCCTTAATAATATTGTCAATGTAATCACACTAAAAGCAAAAATGGCACATCACATTGTATTACGACATTATACCCATATTTAAACTAATTAACATTGCAAATTGCTGACTAAATCAAAGAAGAGCATGGTCTCAAATCATCAAATGCCTGAAAACACGTTAGCATATTTTCAAAGTCAGTTACACAATTGTGAATAAGCCTAAAGGGGAACTTGTGAAACTTAAAATAAGGAAATAATAGGCTCTTATGAAGGCAAAATATGGAAAGTATGTGGTAAGTAAGTAAGTAAAATTGCTGAATTGGCATTTGTGCAATATCAGGGTCGTGTTATTGGACTATTTATCTCACCAAAAGAAACATGTTAAGACAGTTTTGGGCGTGTAGTCAGATGCAAGTATGTATGACGTTATAGCCGGAGGGCCTGAGGGTCCTCATCCAGAAAATCTATCATTGTTGCATTTCAGAGGATTTTTAGCTGGCCATTGTGTCAGAAAATTTCAAGTAAATTTTGATTTTTAATTTAACTGACGCCAAAGTCCCAGATTCAAAAGCTTTAAAACAGAAAGAATAAATGATGCTTTCAAGAGCATGTCTGACAATTGGAATGGTAGAATTTGATATATGAAAAATGTTATTTTAAATATATTTTGGAAAGATAATCTTTTAGTTTAGTTTGTTTAAATCTTGAAACAGTTCTTGTAACTTGACTGTGGGTCCAGTTACATGGGTTGTATTTGGGCATACCCTTTTAGAACACGATACATTTCTATGCCCCATAGAGGGACATGCTGCTCTGTTGTGTAAGAAACATGAACCTTTCTCTTTATGATATAGCATGCAACAATTTAAAATAACATATTCAATCATTGTATTCCTTATTAATGTATTCTGTGCTTGGTAGTTGCACCACTAACTAGGGAACTTTAACTCGTATAGCTATTATGAGACCATGTTTGTCACACTGCCACTGTATATGAACTGTGTTATTGTTATAAGAATTCTATATGTTAAAAGAATTCTATATCCTTATATTATCCAGAGAGACACGGAGACAGATTATATTATAAAAGCGAAAGGCCAGGTTTTATTCCTTGCAAGGGAAGCAAAGTACACAGATATATACAAAAGGTACATAGTGCGTTTTGCTTACATAAGTAAACAAAACAGGACATTTTATATCACTGCAGTGGGGGCTGTCAGTGGGAGGCGTATCTTGCATACACACTCCCCTCAAGGCCCCAGCTCCAGGTGCAAAAGTACCATGGCAACCCATGTCTATCTAGTTATGTCTACACCCTGCTTGGAATAACATAGAGGACATGACATGATTTGACATGACCTGTAGAGAACTATGAGCACCTACTAACTATAAACAATATACACAATTATAATAATAAAATTCTTATAACATTCCCCCCTCTTTATGCTGATAACCATTAGCATAAACAACTAGCTTGAGTGTGAGTTGTAAACTATGACAGAAGCGAAAACCCAGCAGGGCTGTTGGCCTAGCCAGAAGAACATTTTGACCCATTGGTAAAATGACCTAAAGGTGGGAAAAACTCTTCTATCCACCCCTTGCCCCAAAGGCGGTGACAAAACACAAACATCAAGCATCAAACGTATGTAATCACTTCAAATGATTAACTTACAACACATGTGAAAACAAACACAACAAATGATTATAATGGGATATGTTTCAAATCAAATGGGAACCCACAGAGTAATGCACTGATTCTTCAAAGTCAAATTCTTTAAAGTTCATAAATCATAAATGTCCATAAATCATAAATCAAAACATAGTGTCACTCCAAAATAAAGTAGAAAAATTTGCCAGAGGTTGAGCTGGTCAACCCATTGGACTCAAGATCTCTGGCCTGTCCCTGCCTGTCCATTTCTGTCCCTGTAACGAAAAGAAAAACACATGGAGTGAGACATATGCACATTCATAATGACTAAAATCAATTCTCTTCAGCATAATCAATTCAATGAACCATACGGCCCTTAGGTCTGTAGTATGATCCGTCCTGGAGCTGTTGTCCCGTTGGTGTACATGCAAACAATAACGTCCCTCAGATATCAAAGTGTTCATCTGAGGTCAAAGCCTTGACCTTAGTCGTTTGGCAGGTGCATGTCCAGGAATGTTGACCCAGCAATGGCCACATTCATCAATCTCACCAACAAGCTCCGGTACATGTAAAGCAACACAAACAAAAGTTATTAGATATGGAAGTGCAACAACAAGTACATGTACTGTATCTCAATACCGATTCTAAAATCCCAGTCAATTTTCCAAATATGTTTTAAAACCAGGTCAAAATTAATTTCTCTATACCAGAATATTCTAATTCCTCTGTTAGAGTTGAAGTCCTTTCTCAAAGACCTTAGTTCTGCTGTAACTAGTCCTGTGTTACTTTGGAGGAAATCCTTTTGTAGATCCCCCCTTTTCAGCTAAGAGCATGCTCAGTGCTATTTTGTTCTGTCCAGTCCTTGGACCAGTTTTTTCTCCTTTCCAGTTTTAATTAACAGTTACAGCACCTCTCATACAATTCATAAACCTTTGTTGTTTATAAATATACTTAATTTAATCCACATTTTCATAAATTGTCTCAAATGGTAAAAATTCAAATCCTAATGCTAATTTAATTTTAGCCTTATATTCATTCATGACACCTTCGAAGGACACCTCTGTCGTCGATGTAAATGGGGCTCTCAACTGAACCTGAGGGAGCTGCTGTTTGGCTCCTAAAGTGTGAGTTTCCACTCACGATGTTCTCCGTCACATTGTATGTGAACACAAATAAAACGAGGATCCTTTAAGGACGCATGTTTCCGGTCAGCAGGCAACGCTGGTCTAATGGTCTTACTTTCACAAAACCTCCAGACTTCTGCTTTGCACTGCACCTGTCCCTGATCTCTACGTTTGTCAAGTTCAGAGTGATGTCACAGGAAGTCATGTGACTCCCGTCACTAGCCCTGCTCACAGGTGTACTTCCCTTCACAGGTGTAAACCAAGATGATATAAGTTCAAAGAACTATGTTAATATTAGCTCTTACTGGTGGTGGCTATATTAATTGTCAAAACTCCTTTTCTGAACTGGTATACTTGTTGTAGTTGGCTTCCATCCAAATAAAGAACAAACAAACAAATCAGAACGTTCTCTGACATTATAGACCCATAGAAAGTGCCTCCTAGGTTTTCGTCAAACGAAACCATAAAAGCCCTTAAAATGATCAAACCATAAAATTGAAACAGCAGATAAACCCTGTTTCCACAGATATGGTCTGCTGGAAATCTACTTTAATCTGAACAGGTTTAATCAGACTAAACAGTGCTTTTCCAGAAAAGTCCTGTCAACTTTCTTTATTTCATTATTTGATTTAAACTTTTAACTGTATTAAACACTGTTGTTTCAGCCTCATGCTAACCATTAGGTTAACCAAGCATCCCTTCAGCATTTTAACACAGTTTTGTTTAAACCTTCATCTCCCCCCTTTTTGAGACGTGGGACAACCATGGCTCAAAATACCACAAAAATGAAACAAAAATGAAACAAAATAAAACAAAAATCAAAAATAAAATCAAAACAGATTGGTTTTTTCCAATTACCACCTTAAATTGTTATTTCATTAATTAGCATTTCTAATTATTCATCTTCTTTATGTATTCCAAATAGCATCACTTTTGTTTATGTTATATTTAAAACTTAACTTTGTTTAGTTCAGTTTTATTTTTAGTTACCATTAGTTGTAGGTCTTTACCTGTAACTGTAATTGGTATCATCCACAATTAGATAAATTTTAACTCAGTTGATGCAAACATAAATAATTTATATAGATCAGAACTGGTTTCTCATGATCTATTGTCACAAACTTTTAAACATTCACCTTCAATTCACAATTTATTTCACGTTCTTTTAAATTAGAATATTCTCAAAATATTGTTTAATTTGCCTTAAATTACTTTCTTTAGAAAGAAAACACATTTTTCTCTTACTTCAAAACTAAATTTCTTAATCACCCTTGTGTCAGACCCCTCTCTCTGGGGTTAAACCAGTAACAGCAGCATGTCCCAGCTGCTTGAACACACCACAAAGCCTCTGCTCTGTTCACTCTGCTTTCCTCTAAAACACCATCACCTTTGTGACTGTCGTTTTTTTTTTTTTAAATGAAAGACCAAACATAAAATCAACAAATTTCCTCCTCAAATTCTGCTTTATTTTTAAATAAAATTTCTTCAAGATTTTGTTCAGTATAGATTTGTTCTATCCTGTCTCTGTAAAACTCAGTTTTACCTCCAGGTGCTAAATACAATAAACCAGTTTGTTTTTGTATTTTTCCCATATTAATTTAAACGTAACATAAAAACATTTTATCAATTACTATTTTCATGTTTCCCCTAATTTGGCATTCAGATGCCACATAAGGAATTCACCTCACTCAATGTTAAACAGAACCTTTAAACATCAAATGTAAAATCAAAATAACGTGTCTCTCTTTATTTATTCAAATTCACCAAAATTGTAATCAGTAATTATCATTACTGTTCATTTAATAAAATGTAACATCTCAACCTCTTTATTTTTCTCTTTTTCTTTAGGTTACAATGACCTAAAGTTCGATCAAAACCAAAACCAAAACAAAACTTAACGTCTGTTCAAAAGGACCTTGTGTTAGTCCCTGTACTCAAAAAAAATCTAAAATCACTTCAAACAGTGATTAAAACCCAGCAAGCCATTGGCATATGCTCTTAAACTTTAACAATTCACCTTGTTAGTTTAACAAATATCTTTTTATTTACTTATTTCTCATTAACTTTAATTTTTCAAATAAAACCTTTAAGATCGTTTTAACAGTTTGAACTGATTTAACATAGATATGTTTTTAATCACCAAACCCAGATTACCCATTTACATTACAGTTTAAATTTTTATTGTATAGATGACACCATACATTAATTATAAAGTACCAAAATAAATAATGATTATTATTTATTTTGAACTATCTTCATTTCAATTTTCCAATTACTTAAACTTTAAGTTTTTCTTCTCAAAAACCATATTCACTCTCATTCATTCAATCGTTTAGTTTACCAAATCATGTTTCATAGATTCAATAAAACTCAAATGTGGACTTTTTATTCATATCAACAGACCTGTCAGAAGGCCAAACAGTTTTCAGAATTAAGTATCATAAACTTTATTTAACACATTAGTTCAGTGCAATCTGTCTCTGTCACTGACATTTCTCACTCAGCATTTTTCTCAACATTAAAAGTTTGTTTAATGTAAAGGCTCCCGTCTGTGGAGCTAAAAAAACAAAAACCCAAAACAAAACATTTCTCGCTCTTGGGAGAAAAAAGGAGGGTGCTGTGAAGCCCCTGTTACCTTGACTTGCATAGAATGTTATCTTGTGTTTAAACATTCCTCGTGAATCCAAACAGTGGTTGCTTTGAATCCACTTTCTCCATTTTCACACTTTGTTAGAACCAAACCAGAGAAATACATAAATGTTACTTTTCTTTATTTAGGTTCTGGTAACCTTGTTTTCTTTTAAATGTGAGCTTATGGCCCAACTATAAAGTTATATTATCTTTATAAACTTACTCTGCGCAATTCAACTTTAAAACATATATTTAAATTCTTCCAATTACAAAGTATTCATTTTCATTCTTTTATTGGCTTTATACCGTGTGTTTGAACCACACTGATATTAAGGACCTCTATTAATTCTCGTACTAATAGATACACAAAATTGTTTAGCAAAACATCAATCACTAATTCTATTTTAGATCCAAGTATTGGATCTTTAACTTCTTTAAACCTTTAATGTTCACACGAACGTGTCACATAAAATACAAAACCAACTCTGTTCTTTAACAGAATACTCCTTATTTTCTCTCATAAACCAAAATCACATCCTTCTCTGTAGATGTGTGTCTCATGTGTCCGTGTTTGTGTCTATGTGTCTGTATTTACATGTGTTTATGTGTGTCTCATGTGTCTTTATGTGTTTATGTACCTGACCTGTTAGTTGAAGCGGTCAGTTCATGAGGTCATTCCCTCGTCTCTCGTCTGGACCCAGTTTCGACCTCCTCCTCTCAGTGCCCTCTCGTCTGTCACGCCCACCTCCACCTCGCTCTCAATTGTGCATTTTTCCTCAGAGAAATACATTACATTCATATTAATTTCAAGTTTCATCCAATTTGCAAACACACTTTACAAATACCTTTTTGGTCAATCTCAATAGATCAAAATTTAAAACAAATAAACGTTAGTGTGAATTTGTTTATCTTACCGCTTCCGTGTTTGCTGCTGCTTGGTCTGTCTGCAGCTTTTTTCAGCCGAAAAGGAGCAGGTGGGAGGGGCAGAGAAAGGTTGGAGAGAGCACTGTTTGTCCGAGCGGAGGGAGGAAGCCGATACCTAGAGGCTCCCAGAAACATTTAAACAAAAAACAAATGATTAGTGTTTTGAAGTACATGTGTGTACTTCTTTCAAAATCTCTTCTCTATTTCTCTGTTTTTTCTCAAACTAGAAAAATAGCTTATGGAAGCTACCTTTCTCTCACATAAAATACAAACTTTCTTTAAACAAAAACATTACTTTTGTTCTCTCATTAGACTCATTCTTCATCCAACAATGGCCCATTCATAACATATATCTTTAACTTTTTTAGTCAACAATTCTCAGTATTGCCAACAATTCTCAGTATAAGCCCCGTCACTTTCAGTGGGCTTTTTTTTTTTTTTTTTCACTCACCGCGTCACCAGCAGTGAACATTTTTCCAGCAAAAGCTCCCGTGGGCTTTTAAAAATCACCGCTTCACCAGCAGTGAACACTATACGTAGGCCTACGTCTTCCTATACGTCACGTCCAACGCGACTGGACTCCAATCTCACCATTAACCATAGGTTTCGGCAGGGTCTCGATTAAAGAGTCAGCTCGAGCTTTCCTGTGCGTACAATGCACTATTAAAACCAACAATACTAGCTATGCAAGGCAGTTCGATTGTGGCGTATTACGATACGTGATTATTAATCTAAGACAAATTCTTGTGCTCTCTAGACAAGCTCTTTAGACCTCATACTCCTTCTTGTAATCAGGTGAACTATCTAGTGCCATAGAGTCCCGCACTTGTCACGGCCAATGAACTCACCGCGCGGGTCCGTTTCAAGAAACACCTAAAAACTTACAAAGCATAAGGTATCTATCAAACTAAAATCTAGCAAGACAACAAGCTTTAACACAGATTAACATCAGAATATCCCGTTTACAATCTCACCATAAACCATATAGGCAGGGTCTCGACAAAGCGTTATCAGCGTTTAAGAATCTCCTATGCTGGCCAGCCTCATGGAAAAACATCAGCTATTGGTGATGTAACTTACATGCAGCCTGCTCAGCACACGCCAGATTTCCAAAACTACTACTTCCGGAAGCTTTGGTAATTACAAACTCACACACACACCAAAAATAAATTAAACAGCTGTTTACCTGAATTTTCAGTCCAATAGTCCAGTTGTTCCGCAGCCAGACTGTCTGTTCTGTCCTCTCGTCTCTCTTTCCTTCTCTTTTTTTTAAGTCCAGATCTCGTCATCGTGCCTCACACACACAGAGGGGATATCTGGCCCTTACTGCTGAACAGCACAGCTTGGGACTTACAAGAAATGCTTTCTTTGTGCATTTCTCCGTGCACGTCAGCTCACCTCTTTGCATGAGAAACAACGAATATTGAGATCCGGGTCACGGCACCAAATGTTATAAGAATTCTATATGTTAAAAGAATTCTATATCCTTATATTATCCAGAGAGACACGGAGACAGATTATATTATAAAAGCGAAAGGCCAGGTTTTATTCCTTGCAAGGGAAGCAAAGTACACAGATATATACAAAAGGTACATAGTGCGTTTTGCTTACATAAGTAAACAAAACAGGACATTTTATATCACTGCAGTGGGGGCTGTCAGTGGGAGGCGTATCTTGCATACACACTCCCCTCAAGGCCCCAGCTCCAGGTGCAAAAGTACCATGGCAACCCATGTCTATCTAGTTATGTCTACTCCATGCTTGGAATAACATAGAGGACATGACATGATTTGACATGACCTGTAGAGAACTATGAGCACCTACTAACTATAAACAATATACACAATTCAAATTCTTATAACAGTTATCCTAAAAATTAAGCTTTGAGAAGGAGAATTTACTGAACCACGAAACCTTCTTTTTGCCTTCTTTTCTCTCTCTCCCTTTGATCAGATCCTTGCTTTATCACCGGTAACCTGTCAGATTCTAGAACTGACATAGCGGAGCGGGTTACAGACAATATTTTGAATATGATATCATCAATGATGTAGTCAAGCGGAGCTGATTGCAGGCCAAGCTAGTAAAAAAAAAATGTTATTTCAGATTCTTGCGAGAGTAGAACTAATTTTCGCCACTGTTGTTGCGTCCACGTCCTTCTTGATCGGACGGAGGAAACCCAGAAATGTCATGTTACTAGGACAAAGGTCAGAAGGATGCTTAAGTCTCCACTTGAAGGGGGTCTTCTGTCCCCCCTGAGGAGCAATCATAAATTTGAAAACTGTCATGTGTAAAATGTATAAAAACCCAAGTTTGGTGTGCAGACCTTCAGTAGAGCTGGGATAGTCTACTCAGGTAAATTGTTGTTGTTACAATAAAGAACATAAACTTGTTATCTGCTCCTAAGTTTCTTGCTTATGGTATTCAGACGGCTGGGGGTTCAGCATCAGACACAACAATTTAATGATACTCTGCAAGTTTAACTGATGAGATTAAGATGGACCAGTGCAAGTGAAATGTTTGTGACTGCATACATTAACACCTTACAATCTGTGTTGCGGTATCTTATGTATAAATGTATCTGTTGGTTGAAATGTCTTTTTAACTTTGTTTTGTATTATTGTTTTTAATTATTGGACCATGAATCCAAAATAAAGTTTGATTGTATTGTTGATAACTGACAAATCAGAATCCTTGTACCGTCTGCTTGTAGTTGTCTAGTACTGTCGACCTTAAAACATCTCACTACTACTTCTAGTAATAGCCAAAATGCTTACTAGTAGTTAGAAAGCTGCTACATATGACACTGCTACACATAGACATAATTTTACTCCAACTAATACTACTAAAAGAGTTACTAGTAAAGTAATTTTTCGCAATGCTACTAGTAAGCCCTTAAATCTCAGCCGTTCACTAGTGCTACAACTTTGTGTTCTACTAGTAAGCATTTTTTTTACCGTACTAAAAAGACTACTTGGACTAATTATAGGACACTGGTAGCACTAGCGGCCAAAAAAGCTTACTAGTAAAGAAAAATAAGGTTGATATCAGAGATATCACTATAAATCCATACTCAAAGGATCTTCCATACGCTTCCTGCTTTTCTCTTGCAATATAAAGTTAACTCAAACAGAATTAGCACATTCTTAATGTGTAATTGTGTCTATTTACAAAGAAATTTTTATTAAATTACATTGATCGTGCTAGTGATAACAAATGTGTGTGTGAAATTACTTTGTAATTACACACAGCTACCACGTTATTAACAATTAAAAAGCACACTATTACTATGCTATTATCACATTATTAACATAATAATGTCAAGTGTTACCCATAAGTCCAGGTTGACTTTGACTTGTTTGTTGGAAAAAGTAGACAGAAAACTACTTTGACCTGCATTTTCGACAATTTCGGAATTTAGGACTTCACACAGTCCTAAGCACGGGGTGCACGTGGCAGAGTGGTTAGCACTCCTGCCTCACAGCAAGAAGGTCGTGAGTTCAAAACCCGGCCGACCCAAAACATTCTCGGCCGACTCTGGTCTTTCTGTGAGGAGTCTGCATGTCCTCCACGTGTTACCGTGGGTTCTCTTCGGGTACTCCGGCTTCCTCCCACCGTCCAAAGACACGCATGTATAGGTTAATTGACAACTCAAAAGTGTCCCTAGTGAATGAATGTGAGAGTAAATGGTTGTTTGTCACTGTCTATGTCTAAATGTTAGCCCTGCGACTAACTGGTTATTGTCCAGGGTGTACCCCGCCTCAGGCCCAAAGCTGCTGGGATAGGCTCCAGTCACCCGCGACCCCTAACGGGACAAAGCGGTAGAAAATTAATGAATGAATGAATGAATGAATGAATGACAGTCCTAAGCAACTGACACATGACTGTGAACCCAACTCTGATTGGTTAATTCCCCTTTGGTTAGTTTCCAGAGAAACACAGTTGCAGTGGTTCCAGTCACCTTGGCCCATGAAGGCCAAAACAATGAAAGCAGCTCTACCACAACAAAACTACTAAATCTGATTGGACAAACAAGGTTTACAGTCTTTCTCTCAGATCTGTATTTTGTCCCCTGTGCTACATTAATAGTTACAAATTGACCAAAACACTTTGAAACAGGATATAACTCATTGTTTCTTGCATGTCAGCGTTATTTCCCCTGATGTTGGTTAATATTAAGTTGAGAAACATTTAGCAAAGAGTCAACTCCCATTATCCTTTTTCATTCAGTTACACAATACATATTTACAAATTACATATAAGATCCAACTGTAGATTAAAAATTTACCAAATTAGCTTTTACAGAAACACTGCTTCTTAATAATACTGTCAATGTAATCACACTAAAACCATAAAGTCATGGTATGTAGGCATAGGCACATAGGCATGTCACATTGTATAAAGACAGCACTTTTACACCGATATTTAAAGTAATCAACCTTGAGAATTGCTGACTAAATCGAAGAAAAGCATGGTCTCAAATCATAAAAATGCCTGAAAAGATGTTAGCATATGTTGACATTCAAGATAACTAGTGATAACCAGTTACACAATTGAGAATGAGCCTAAAAGAGAACTTGTGAAACTTAAAATGAGGAAATGATAGGAGCTAGTGAAGGCAAAAGGGAAAGTATGGGGTAAGAATAAATGCTAAAAAAAGAATTGCTGAATTAGTATTTGTGCAATATCACAGGCATGTTATTGGAGCACACTTTTCAGGCCGATATTTGAAATAAAATACATAAAATAAATGTCTATGATAAAAAAAAGCCCGTACATAGAAAAAATCCCAAATTGAAATAAGTGGATTAGTGGAAATGAAAAGAAAGTGGGAAACGCGGTTACTTCGAAAGCCACATTCAACACACACAGCAAAACAGCTAGTAGCTCAGTGTTACAACATTCACAATGGCAACGGCTAAGGATGCATGGTGAATGCATGGAGGGTTCCTCCACAAATCCAGCATCCGGAGACGGTACACTTAGCACTATGAAGGAGGCAGAGAACTAGTGAGAGTCCAAACCACTACCTAGAATAAAACTTTCAAGATTAGTATATACATCAGGAAAATGATGAACAAAGTGTTTAGTGAATGTCTCATGCAGTGGAAAAAATAGGAAGCGGCGCTGGAGCTATTATAATGGGAGGAAAGGCCCTTACATGGAATATGTATGATGTACCACTGCAAGATAACTGGATTGACTGATATTAAAAAAATCCTACCAATGGCTAGAAAGGGCTGGATTGAAGGACAGCACAGAGGCACTAATCATGGCTGCACAGGAGAAGGCCTTGAGCACCAGAGCAATAGAGGCCCAAATCTACCACACCCGACAAGACCCCGGGTGTAGAATGGGTAGAGGATGTGTTAAGTGCAAGAAAATATTCCTGAGACAATCCAGCACATAACTACAGGATGTAAGATGCTGGCAGAAAAAGCATACATGGAACACCATTGCCAAGTGGCTAGTATAGCGTATGGACAGTAGCCTGTTTGTGAGTCTAAAGGCAAGGCAATGCAATTTTATTTATATAGCACCATTCATACACTGCTTTACAGGAATAAGACAATTGACAAGATTTAGATTAAGAAACATAAGAAAATTGAAATTGAATATTGTTGAGGCTTGTTTAACTTCATCTGGGAGAAATTTCCAGATTTTTGCTGCTTGAAACTTAAACACTCTTTCACCATGTTCTAACTCCCAGATGTTCTCAGAAGCCGATGAGGTTCATAAGCAACTAGCATGTCAGAAATATATTCTGGTGCTAAGCCATTAAGAGACAACACCACTAGACACCAGCAGTGCTGTTTTAAAGTCTATTCTCTAAACAACAGGAAGCCAGTGCAGAAATTTTAAAACTGCCGTGATGTGAATAACATCCCGCTCTCCCATATACTGTCGTTGTGTCCTTGGGCAAGACAGTAAACCCACCTTGCCTCCAGTGGTAAACCGCTTTGAGTGCCTACTGGGTGGAAAAGCGCTATATAAATACATTTAAAAAAAATTACTTTCTGGTTTTAGTTAGAACCCGAGCAGCCGCGTTCTGAATAAGCTGCATCTGTCTTAACCCTTGTTTTGAGAGACCAGTGAGCAGGCCGTTACAGTAATCTAACCTGCTGGAGATAAAAGAATGGATAGGTCTCTCTAAGTCTGGCTGAGACATTATCCCTTTGCCTTTGGAAATGTTTTTAAGGTGATAAAATGCTCATGGTGTAATTGACTTAATGTGACCGTCATCTGCTAATTATGGTAGGATATGTCACAGCTGCGTATTGACTGGCCTAAAGGAAGCATGTAAAGATTGAATATTAGGTCCCAAAATAGAACCCTGTGGAACCCCACATATCAGGGCCAATTGGTCTAATACACAGTTACCAACTAAAACAAAGTACTTCCTGTCTTCAAGATAGGAATGAAAAGAATTTAAGGGCAGTTCCAGTGATACCTATCCATTCCTCTAATCTTTTGGTCAGGTTTTTTTGGTCTACTGTATCAAACGCAGCACTTAAATCCAACTCCACTAAGTCAGAGACTTTGCCCGCGTCAGTGTTCAGACGGATGTCATTTGTGACTTTGATAAGTGCAGTCTCAGTCTGTGATGGGGCCTGAATCCTGATTGAAAAGGATCAAAGTAGTTGTTAAGCACGAGAAATACATGATATACAACTATTTCAATGACTTTCTCTAAAAATGGCAGTTTTGAGATAGGCTTATAGTTGATCAGCACTGTAGTATCAAGACTGCTCTTTAGGAGAAGCATAATGACAGTAGTTTTTAAGGTCCTTGGAAATGTTCCAGACTGTAAGGAATTATTGACTATATCAGTGAGCTGTGATAACAAACTGCTTAGTACAGCTTTTAGAAATTAAAGGATTAAGGCAGCAGGTGAATGAACTCAGGCTGGAGTTTTTCCAAATGTTCTGTCATTGTGGGTGTAAAATGTGTTAACCCAACCAAGTGTCTCCTAGATGGCTGCAGTGTTGTTTTATGTCCTTTGGACTGTATCAGATGTTTAATGCCTTAAACCTTGTCATTAAAAAACAAGTGGTGGAAACTAATTCTGGAAGAACTGGTGCTGGGGGTTTGTTAATTTGTTCACTTTAGCAAACAGGACACACAAATTGATACTGCTGTTGATAATCTCTAAGAAAAGTATTTATCTTGCTTTCTGTAAAGTTTGATTGAAAACTTGCAATATTTCTTTGTAGACGTCATAATGAAGTAAGAGCGTCAATTTACTTTAATTTCCATTTTCTTTTGGCTTTTCGGCATTCCCTTTTCTGTGCCCTGACAGAATGAGCATTGCTCCATGAAGCCCTCTGCCTCGTCCTGATCACTTTAACCTTAACAGGATCCTATTGGCAGTGGTGGGGGTGTTGATGGTGTCATGGTCAGAGGAGGATCCATGGCTGGTGAGGCAGGAGTGCTTTTTTCATCCAGGGGCTAATGGTTTCTTAGAGGACCCTTTCTTCATTCAAGAGGGCACCCAGAACCATTTAGGTGTCTCAGGGAGTGCAGGAGTTAATCTGTTAGTCTCCTAACCCCACCTCTGTTTAGGTGTGGGCCCTTTCCTTTGAACAGGTCATCATGTTGCCAAAACAAGTTAAAGTTATCAATGAAGTAAATTCCTCTTGTCTCACAAGTCTTGGACAACCATGTATTTAATGCAAGCAGCCGACTGAATTTATTGATCCGCCTGTCAATGTTTGGGAGTGGTCCACTGAAGAAAAATTGCACTTCCAGTTTCTCAAGCTTATCTAAAAGCTTGGAGAAATCCTTTTTTTGAACGTCTGATTTCTACTTTGTGGTGTCAATTGTACATCAGTAATATCAGCTGTTTAATCCCTGTGTGTTTGGAGATGACTTAGGGAAGGTGTGCTGTTATATCAGTGACCATAGCACTTGGCATCATGTAACAAATATACTGTTGTTTATGTCTCTGATAGCACCATCTCCTAGCAGCAGGATATCTCTGTACTTCACTTTTGGCATAGATTTTGTCTGTTTGCCTGGTACTTTTTCCACAAATTCATGTCTCCTGTTTTCCATAGAATAGTCACAGCAGAGTTTAATGGTTCATTTACCTTTAAACCTGTTTGTGGTTGGAATCTATTTTTTTAGCTGTATGTTTGGTGATGTTACATATGCTTCTGTGATGCCAGCATTCTTTTTTCGAATCCAGTGCTGCATTGGCTGGGCACCACATGAGGTTCTTGAAAAAGGGCTTAATTTCTCAGTTGCTCCTAGGCACATCCCCACAATAGACCTCATTACAGCAACAGAATCAGCCATAAGGAACAACAAATTGTCTGGTAATGAAGCTGAAGAACTGAGACTCAAGGTCACAGCTACACTGGCTAGTGCCAAACCACCCCCCTCCAATATCACCCCGGAGCAAACAAGTTGGTACAAGAAGAAGGTCATAGTTTGTCTGCAGAGGCTGGAGAAGGACCATTGATCGACCTATGTACTACAGGCTGTATCCGGGGAACACCACAAGATAGAAGATATTCCACTACGACCTATAGCAAGCAGCACAGATTCAGCAACCTACAATGTAGCCAAACACCTGGCCACCATTTTGGCTCCATTGGTAGGCCACTCTCAACACCATATCATCATCTCACAGGACTTTATTAACAAAAATAAAAAATCTACAACTAGCAGCAGATGAGACTATTGTGTCAATTGATGTCACATCACTCTTTACCTGCAAACCCGCCAATGAAGCACTCGTGGTGTTAAGGAAGAGACTATTACAGGACACATCTTTACAGGACAGGACAAACCTCACCACCGGACCATATTTGCAGTTTACTGGAGATATGTTTGAACACTACTGTATTTCCAGTTCAGAGGTAACTTACAGACAAAAACACGGCTGTGCCATGGGATCACCTGTCTCCCCGATTGTGGCTAACCTGTACATGGAGGAAGTAGAGAACAGAGCTCTGGTCTCTTTCCCAGGTGCAGTGCCCAGTCACTGGTTCAGATACGTTGATGACACGTGGGTCAAAATCAGAATCCAGGAAGTAGAAGCCATTACAGAACACATCAACACAGTGGACAAGAACATCAAGTTCACCCGTGAAGATGCCATAGACAACCGCCTGGCTTTCCTAGACTGTGCAGTGGTTATTGGCGAGGACAGGACTCTCCAAGTAGAAGTTTATAGGAAGCCAACACACACATTTACTGTTTGATTCCCACCACCCTCTGCAGCACAAGCTGGGAGTCATCGGGACTCTTCAGCACAGAGCACAAGAGGTGCCCACAACCTCAGAAGGTAAACGGAAAGAAGAACAACACATCCGCAAAGCCCTGAGAGACTGTGGATACCCCAAATGGACTTTCAACAAAACCAGAAGGACACAGAAACCAAACAGACTGGAGCCAGAGTCAATAGGGAAGGGTGTAGTTATACTTTATGTGTCTGGTTTATCTGAAAAACTTAAAAGGATTTTTTACAAACACAACATTCCAGTCCACTTTAAACCTGGGAACACGCTGCGTCAAAAACTAGTCCATCCTAAAGACAAGATCCCCTCGCACAAAAAGAGTAATGTAGTTTATGCAGTTCAGTGTAGGGAAGAGTGCAGTAACAGTTACAGTGGGGATCGAAAGTTTGGGCACCCCAGGTAAAATTTTTTCGCTTAGTGCACAACGTCCCGGTCCAGGGACGTTGTACACGCTACAAAAGAAAGCCTGCGTTGTGTTTGCACCTCGTCATGCAAATCCCAACAATATATATACCAAATTAAAGCTTAAAGTCTCATCTTTCAGACGATATAAACCATTTTAACACGTTACAACCACAGCGCCGACACCAAAGCCTTTTTTACAGACAAGCACAAAGATTGAGTTTGGACTTGTCTTACCTTTGACGGGTCTCTTGGTCTGAAACAGCAACAAATTCCCATAAGCTTGGTGTCTTTCTGTTCGTAAAGGTCCAGGGAATAATATCCAGTAAAATAATTAGGTCCACAAGACATGTTATATCCTCCAAGGCTCAAAAACTGCAGAGAAGTATTTCCAACTTGAAATCAGCTGCGACATTTTTTGTCATTTCTATTGATAATAAAATAAGTCCTTTCGAGACCGCGCAAAAAGCTACTAAAATGCTAACAGGAAGTGTTAGCCTTCGATTGACACCTTTTTCAGCCAATTCTGACGGGTTTTGACCGGGCAGGACCTGGATATGCGCCAATGGCCTTGGCAACGATTACGCATCACGTAAACGCTTCTAGCACGTTCGTTGTTCTCCGTATATGGTCAACATGACATATCACACCTGTCCTTTGTCCTTTCACAGAGGTGCAGTAAACACCAAGAAAAACACCAGTAAAATGCTCCACATGTGACATGCTCTTGTGCTTTCTGCCAAGAAGAGACAATGTTCAAGTTCAAGTTTGAAATGTGAGTAGTCATCAAGTTATTATTTTGGCCCATAGTGTGTTTTAGTCCTCAACTACCTGCTGAAGCTTGAGAGACCTTTATTTTCACTAAATATTTCAGGCGAGGACACAAAAAATAATTTTCTCTGTGTGTTCCAAAGTGTATAAAATTGTATTAGTAGTACTTAGAGAGATTCTGACTGTTGTGGGTGAAACTAGAGATTGTTGACTTTACAAAGAGCCCACACTTGTATTTAAATTCCAGAGGGTTCAATAACAGCAATCATTTTAATTTGGAGAGGTCACATTTCACATAATACAGCCAAAATGACCCCTTAATACTAACAGGTGTTAATGTGCATAAAGTCGCCAAGAAAAGATGGAAAAATCTCCAAAAGGCATCAAATGACAGATTAGACATCCTTATAATACATCAAAAAAAGTTAGACTGTATTTCCATCATTTACACTTTCAAAATAACAGAAAACAAAACAATGGTGTCTGCAAAAGTTTGGGCACCCTGCAGAGTTAATACCTTCTACTGTCCCCTTTGGCAAGTATCCCAGCTTGTAAACGCTTTTTGTAACTAGCCAAGAGTCTTTTAATTCTTGTTTGAGGTATCTTTGCCCATTCTTCCTTACAAAAGTCTTCCAGTTCTTTGAGATTTCTGGGCTGTCCGTCATGCACTGCGTCTATTTATAGATTATGTTGTGGTCAGGAGATTGTGAAGGCCATGGCAAAACCTTTAGTTTATGCCTCTTGATGCAATCCACCGTGGATTTTGATGTGTGTTTAGGATCATTATCCATTTGTAGAAGCCATCCTCTCTTTAACTTCAGCTTTTTCACAGATGGCATCCAGTTAGCATCCAAAATTTGATGAAATTTTATTGAATCCATTTTTCCTTCTACTCGTGAAATGTTCCCTGTACCACTGGCTGCAATACAACCCCAAAACATGATCAATCCACCCCATGCTTAACAGTTGGACAGAGGTTCTTTTTATTAAATTCTGTGCCCTTTCTTCTCCAAACATACCTTTGCTCATTCCGGCCAAAAAGTTATATTTTAACCTCATCGGTCTACAGAACTTGTTTCCAAAATGCATCAGGCTTGTCTATATGTTCATTTGCAAACTTCAAACGCTGGTTTTCGGAAGAGGTTTTCTTCTCATGACTCTTCCATGAAGTCCATATTTGTACAAGTATCTCTTTATAGTGGAATAGTGTACCACAACTCCAGTGTCTGCCAGATCTTTCTGGAGGGATCGTGCAGTCAAACGTGGGTTTTGACTTACTTTTCTCACAATCCTGCGAGCCATTCTGTCTGATATTTTTCTTGGTCTTCCAGATCTTGCTTTAACTTCCACTGTTCCTGATGACTGCCATTTCTTAATTACATTGGGAACAGAGGATATTGGCATCTGAAAACGCTTTGCTATCTTTTTATAGCCTTCTCCTGCTTTGTGAGCGTCAACTATTTTTAGTTTCAGTTTTCTAGACAAGTGCTTAGAAGAACCCATGGTGCTGATTGTTGGGGCAAGGTCAGATGAGTCTGGGCATTTAAAACCTTTGAGATTGACATCACCTGGTCTATCCAGACGATGATTGAGAACAATCCATGACACTGTCAGGTCCTAGCTTGCCAAAGGGGGCAGTGCCCAAACGTTTGCAGACACAATTTTTTTGTTTTCTGTTATTTTGAAAGTGTAAATGATGGAAATATCATCTGTCATTTGATGCCTTTTGGAGACTTTTCCATCTTTTCTTGGCGTCTTTATGCACATTAATAAAAGATTTACCTGGGGTGCACAAACTTTTTATCCCCACTGTAAATACATACAGCCCACTCAACATCCGCCAGATTTCCAAAACTACTACTCCCGGAAGCTTTGGGATTCACAACCACACACACACACACACAAAATTAAACAGCTGTTTACCTGAATCATAAGTAGTCCAATATTCTGTTCTGACCTCTCGTCTCTCTGCTCTTTTTTCAGTCCAGATCACGTAACCGCGTTTCACACACATAGAGTGGAGGTCTGGCCCGTACTGCTTTAACAGCGCAGCTTGGGACTTACAAGAAATGCTTTTCTTATGCATTTCTTCCGTGCACGTCTGCTCACCTCTTTGCATGAGAAACAACGAATATTGAGATCCGGGTCACGAGGCACCAAATGTTATAAGAATTCTATATCCTTTTATTATCCAGAGAGACACGTAGACAGATTATATTATAAAAAGCAAATGGCCAGGTTTAATTCTTGCAAGAAGAAGCAAAGCAGACACGCATGTATCAAGGCTACACAGTGAGGTTTGCTTAAGGAAGTAAACAAAACATGAGATTTTATATCACTGTAGTGGGGGCTGAGGAGGTGTATCTTCCATACTTCCTCCCCAAGGCCCCAGCTCCAGGTGCAGAAGTCCCGTGGCAAACCATGTCTCCGTCTAGTTATGTCTACTCCATGCTTGGATTAACATGAAGGACATGACATGATTTGACATGACCTGTAGAGAACTATGAGCATCCAGTAACTATAAACAATATAAACAATTATAATAGTAAAAAATATTATAACACACAGGCAGGACTTCCTGCATTTTATTTACATTAACCAGTGTTACAGCTGGAACACCACTGGAGGCAAGTTGGGTTAAGTGTCTTGTTCAAGGACACGACAGTATGAACTGTGGGGAGAGCGGGAATCAAACCGTCAACCTTCCGGTTATAGGACAACCACTCTACCACTGAGCCACTGCGTCCTTGCAGTAGTAGACGCTGATAACAAGAGCATGAGTCACTGCATAGAGTGTCACATAACTGATATTGTCACAATCTAAAGGTGTAGCCTCATTCAGAGTGGCATATAACTCTTGTTTAGTGCATCTAGACTGTGGGGAACATAAGAGCACCCTTTTTAACATGTTTAGAGATAAACCTCATGCACTTTTATGTTTTAAATTAATGCTAAATATAAAGCTTGATATTTATTTAATTATTTTACTTTGATACAAACTTTGATAAGTATAGATTTGTAGATGTTAGTCAAACCAAAGTTTATAGTTATTTCAATCTGATCATTGTCATTTTGAGGTGAGTTCTCGCAGCTGTGATCAGAGGTAATGTTTTCTCCTGTGTTGGGGCTTTATATGTGTATAGTCAGATTAGATCAAAAGGCGACTATCACAGTCGTTCTATCCGGTTTTGTTAATGGCTAAATCGTAAATTTCAGTATCTTCCTAAATTTGGTTTAACCTCCTGCATGCATGCCACACCAGTCATGTAGGGTTTAAAGTCAGGTTAACTTTGTATTGGGGAAAGAAAGGGACTCTATCTCAAGACTTTATCTCAAGCTTTTTCACCAGAAACCATGATTTAATAGCTTTGGTGATTATTGGGTTATTATTACACAAACTTCTTAAAGATTTAATGTTTTTAGTAAGTAAGTGAGCACTTTTAACAGACACATGCAACAGACGAAGGTCACAAACATTAATATACAAATTACAGACCTTGAGTAAAGGGTTGTGGTATTTTAAAACACTTAAACTTATAACATAAAAAACAAGCCAGAATTAGCCAAAAGGCTTGTTTTTTATCTGTTGCCCCTTGCCAGATGTTACAGCAAATATTAGACAAGGTGTTAAAACTGAATAAAAATTGAATCCATATAAAGAACAGAACAATCATAAGCACAGGCATGCAGCAACAATAAACAGACCTGAGTTAAAACATAACAGAAGCAGAAACATGCAGTAGTAGAACTGACAATCAAACATAAAACATGCATAAATAGAAGCACAGTGACAATTGAAGAATTTTTTTTTAAAGATAGCAGCAGACACAGGGTTCAGTGCTGACAGGTCTGATTACTAATGAACATTTAAAATGAGACCAAAATAAGCTGTATATATTAGGTATGGGCATTTTTGACAAATATAATATTGGAATATTTAAGCAAAAAATTTGAATAATATTAGAATATTTCTTTAAATGAAGTTTAATGAGATTGGCGTTTAGAAACAAGGTCACATCGTACATACTGTGTTTTAAAGCTGAAAATTAAACAGTGTTTGCTATTGTGATAACTTAGTTTCACCTGACAAATTTTAGACAGGACAATCTGATTATTTTGTTCAAAGTAATTCCAAACTTTGCTGTGTTTAAGGAGAACGCCATGACGTTCACAAACAAACCAAATCTATTGCAAGAACCTTTCAATAGATTTGGACTATTTGGTCTATAGAAGACAAACAATGGGGATCCTTTGTTTCTTCACTGAGTGATCTCCGCCTCTTTCTCCTGCTCTGTGTGTGTGGCTGTGTCGTTACGTAATTCAGCGGCAGAAGTGACCAGAGCAGAAACCTCAGTTAACAAAAACACTGTCAGGATCTGTGTAAAAAAGCCTGTTTTCTCATTATAGATTTATTTAATTTATGGCCAGAATAATTTTTTTAAATAAAATATATTCACTGCTTAAATGGCTATATTTTTATGAATTGGTACAATGATAAAAATTTATTGCATCTTCAGATGAGATTTTTATGTAAAACATACCAACAGTTTTAGACACATTAAGTTGAAGGCAGCACTGATTTAGCCATGTACTAACCTTGACCATAGCATTTGTAAGACTGGTAGCTACTTCTGAGTTTGTAATACCTTGTACATACAGAACTGTATCTTCTGCATATATTTGGATATTTACCTCTGGACACACCAGCAGCAGGTCATTAACACGGAATAAAGGTGGATAGATCCCTGTGGCACACCAGCTGACAAGCAGAGGGGTTGAGATTATTATTATATATACGGATCGGTCGTAACTGGTGGGAAAGATGTGATTTTATCCATTTAATGACACTGTAAGACAAATTAAAGATTTATAGTTTAGACAGTAGGATCAGGTAATTGACAGTATCAAATGTTTTTCTTTGAGCTAGAAAGTTTTGGCACTGTAGTGAGAGAGGAAGCTCATCCCTCCACATGTGACAGACAGAAAGGAAGTAGGGAGTAAGACATAATAAAATCTCCAGAATGAAGAAACAAGAACTGAGTTTAGACACTGAGAACGGTAAGGATTGCCTTTCTAAAGCCACATTGCTTTATTCAAAAATTAACATAAAAACGTGCAATTGTTGTTCGTGGGCAGGCTTACAGCGAAGACACAACATGAAGTTAGTTTTCGCTGGAGGACATTTGGTGTTTTATTTGTTTATAGGTGAGTTCTATGCGGTCAATTTTACAAAAGCCAAGCTACAATATAATAAAACGTATTAACAAAAACATTATGCTTTCTGTAGGTCTGCTGAGTTTCCCACTGTTTACAGGTAAAGATAGTTGAGCTGCATGCTTGTAAAATTTTTATTAATACATGTGTTCTTTTTTTTAATCAGATTGTGACAAATTAAGGCTGGTGGGACCTACAAGGTGTTCGGGTAGAGTGGAGGTCTACAATGACGGCGACTGGTGGACAGTATGTGACGACAGTTGGGGTCGCTACAATTCAGAAGTGCTGTGTCGAGAGTTAAACTGTGGACCGTTTATTGAGAACAAAAACGGTGCCTTCTTTGAACCAGGAAAAGAGCCGCTTCGGTTAGACAGCGATGACTGTAGGGGATCTGAATCTCATGTTCTCTCCTGTTTTGACAGACCTTTTGGGGTCAATAACTGCGACCACTTAAAAGATGTTGGAATTGTTTGTTCAGGTATGGTCACTGTGTCCTCTTAGACCTCTTAGCAGATCAATATCAATCAATAACCTGGAAAAAAACACAATTCCTATTACTCACTGTAGGCTTATAGACAAATTAAATTAAACAAATAGCAGTTGGAAAATCCAACCGCAGTTTCTGGTGCAAGGTTATTCAATTCTCAGCAGTTCATGTAAATTCACCAAATTTGACTTTAAAAAAAACACAACTTTTTTTTATTAAATTGTCAATGTAATCATGCTAAATATAAATTTTTTAAAATCACAATATATATTATACGTTGCACTTGTGATTCATCTTAATGGCGGCTTTTCTGACTTTTATCTAATAACGCTTGATGTAACTTTTCTCCCTCAATTTAGGTACCAACCTAATAAATCTTTATAAACCCTACTTTACAGCTATCTTTGTGCTCTGTAAATTGCGGACCTCTGAAATTTAAGTGACTCTTTAAAGGCAACATGTTCTGCTGTATGTGGTTTAAGCAAGCCTTAAGCCAATATCTAATCCCCAAAACAATATGAGAGAGCAAGCCAAACAAAAACATTATTGCATAAATGGCTTTTGATGTGTGCCTGGCATTTTATGTAATCTTCTGTCCTTTTCTTTAACTCACTTCTGTGTAGAGCATGTCAGACTGATCAACGGGACTGATCGCTGCTCCGGCACTTTGGAGGTCTTCCATAATGGAGAATGGGATGTGGTCTGTAACAAAAACTGGGACCTAAATAAAGCAAAGACTGTGTGTGGAGAACTTAACTGTGGAGCTCTTAAAAACACACACAGCACAAGCGGCTCATATAAGGGATACACAAGCTCCTGCCCTGGAAACATGACTTCAGTTTTACAGTGCACTCTCACAAAAGACGATGACATGTGTCAAGCAGTTTCTATTGTATGTGCAGGTAAGTTCACCTTTATGATATCTGTATACTTAAAGATTGTAAATTCAATAGAAAAAAAAAGTTAAATTTAGGTAAATACTCTTAAATGTTAAATGGTGTGTTCTGACAAAGTGGATAAATCCTAATTTGATGTAGTTTTGGCTTAAAAAGAGTGATAGTTTATGCATCATGGTGACTGATAATTGGAATAAACTAATGGGAACAATAGAATACAATTCCCATATCTTTATGTAGACACAAAAGCTTTGGTTGGTGCCAGAATTTACCAAAAAAAAGTGGTGTTGTCATTTATGTGGCCTGAGAACTCATTAGTGCAAGCAGCAGGTGTTAGTGAAGCTTCCGCTGTTTTTCGAAATTCGCATATACAGTACATTACACATAAATACATTGATTAGGTTAAAACTTCATGTGGACTAGATTTAATAAAGCTACTCCGAAAAAGTAGCACTAATTCAGAAAAACTTTACATAAAACAGAAGAATGGCCCACAGCTTGGGACAAAGCTCTTTCTTGATCTGTTTTTTGCATCATTCACACACCTCCACCCCAGCTCCTTTCTTTGGTTGCATTTGCTTTGTTGTTGTTGATGACACTCTGTTCTGTCCTCTCTTTGAAAATTATATCACCAGTATTTCTGCCTTATGCTCTCATTGTATATAGTGCAGGGATGTCAAAGGCTAAATATAAATATAAGCAGGTGTCAGTTACAGATGTGTTATTTTTAAATAAATGTTTAACACAAAGGAGTAAATTGGAGAGATTGCATTTAATGGGTTTGGTTTCAGTTTGCAACTGTACTCTTAACCTCATTTGCAGGTGTTGGAGATATAAAGCTTGTGAATGGCTCTGACCGTTGTTCAGGCAGAGTGGAGGTTTTTTTTAATGGTCGCTGGGGAACAGTGTGCGACGACGACTGGGACATCCGTGATGCCCAGGTAGTGTGTCGAGCTATGGACTGTGGAACAGCACAAGAGGTCAAGAGAAGTGCGTTCTTTGGTAAAGGTGAAGGAGAAATCTGGTTGGACAATGTTGAGTGTTACGGTAATGAGTCTTCACTTGAGCACTGCCAACACCCCTCAATAGGAAAGCATAACTGTGACCACAGGGATGATGCTGGTGTTGTCTGCTTGTGTAAGACATCTATTTTTTTTCCTCTAAAAATCTTAAATTCAGTTAAGTTTCACTTCTACAGTTGCTGAGTCTCTGTTTTGTCTCTTTAGCTCATCTGAGACTGATCAATGGGACAGACGAGTGTTCGGGCAGAGTGGAGTTTTACCAGGATGGAGAGTGGCCATCAGCTCTTCAATCAACCTGGGGAATGAATGAAGCTACAGTTGTTTGCGGAGAAATGAATTGTGGGGAGGCTTTGTCATTTTCAGGATTAGCCTCTAAAAGTGAACGACAGAGAGTTTATGACGTCAGCTGCACCAACACAGAGAGCTCTCTCACACAATGCAAACTGAAAGAATATAATTTGACAAGCAGTGATAATGTTGCAGAGGCAACTGTTGTATGTTCAGGTAAGTCCAACAAGAATGGTTGAAAATGTAAGGGAGTCTTTGTGTGTATAGTCATAATAAAATGTGTTATTAACAGGCTATGTCAGATTAGCTGATGGGCCGAACCGCTGTGCTGGAAGAGTGGAAGTCTATCACAAAGGCCAGTGGGGGAATGTGTGTGGTGACTCCTGGGACTTGAATGATGCAGCTGTGGTCTGTCAGCAGCTGAAGTGTGGTCACTCTCACAAGATTACCGCTGACCCAGACTATGGCCATGGGACAGGACATTTCTGGGTGGATCAAGCCGAATGCAGTGGGCAAGAAAGTACTTTTTCCACATGCTCAATAAAACTTACAAATCAAACATGTGACAGCACCTCAGTGGCCGGAGTAATATGTTCAGGTATGAAAAAATAAACTTTTGGATATCAGTAATTATTTGTCATGCATTTCAACATAACAAAGACATATTTGTAACACAACACTGTTATTTCTGTTGATCTGCATTTACAGAGGGTTTGGTGGTTCGGTTGGTCAACGGTCAAGATCAATGTTCCGGCAGAGTTGAGGTCCGTTATGGCAATGAATGGGGAACAGTTTGTGACTCAGCTTGGAGCAAAAGAAAAGCTAAAGTGATGTGTGACCTCTTGGAGTGTGGACATGTTGTGGATGCTGTAGGTGGAGCTAAGTATCTTCAAGGAAGTGGGCCAGTATTTGATGCTAGTGAGGCATGTTTTATAAATATGACATCCCTTCATCAATGCACGCTGAACGGTCTTAAAACTTCAACATGTGGCCATGACAAGGATGCTAGTGTTATATGTGGAGGTATATGTGTTTCTGTTCCATAGTTGTTGTGAGTGATTAAAACAGCTCTAAATGTGAGTAATTTAACATTATAGACTGTCATTTTAGGTGATTCAACAATAAGACTTGTGAACGGCACTGACCGATGTGCAGGCAGAGTGGAGATTCTTTATAACAATCTCTGGGGAACAGTGTGCGATGATGAGTGGGACATCCAAGATGCCCAGGTGGTGTGCCGAGCCAAAGACTGTGGGTCAGCTTTAGCAGCTGTACCTGGTGGCTTTTTTGGTCAAGGTACTGGAAAAATTTGGCTGGACGACGTTAATTGTTTGGGAAACGAGTCGTCAATTGTAAAATGCCAACACCGTTCATTTGGAGAAAGTAACTGTGGCCATGACAAAGATGCTGGTGTTATCTGCTCAGGTGAGTAGAGACTTTGTACTTCATGTACTTTATATTTAAATAAAATGTAACACCTTTCTTAAAACAAGTGTGAGTATTGTCCAGACAGTTACCCCAAAGCAGTTCTATCTTTTTTCTTTTTTTTTTTTTAGGATAACAGCAAAGTTGTCAAAAGTAATAAGGGAAATTAATCAACCCAAGTGCCAGAGAAATGTCTTGTTAAAATGCTGTTGTGAGACCTTTAAAAGGAGCAATAATGTGCCACTGTAAAACCAAAAAGAAATGCTATTTTTGTTTATTCATGTAATTCAGCAGAGGCTGACTGTACTCTGCAGCAGCTCAAGACTCATTCTAGTGGTACATAGTGGTATTACAGACTGTCTGGGATGTATGTATGTCTAGAACAACAGTTATTTACTGTCATTCTTCTCTTGTGATACTAAGTGCATTTATGTTACCAACTCAACTCAGTGTATTTATTCTGTTTTAGCTCATCTCAGACTGATCAATGGGACAGACCTGTGCTCAGGCAGTGTGGAGCTCTACTATGATGGACTGTGGTTACCAGCTGTTAATGTAAACTGGGGAATAAATGAGGCTACAGTTGCCTGCAGAGAAATGACCTGTGGGGACCCTGTGCAATTTTCAGAGTCACTTTCACAAACTAAGCTGCTGAGTGGTTATAAAGTCAGCTGCACTGGAAGAGAAAGCCTTCTCACACAATGCACAGTGAGAGAATACACACGGACAAATAGTGATCAACTTAGACATGCATCTGTTGTATGTTCAGGTAAGACCTCCAAACTCATACATCATGGAGTAAACTTAATACCTTTATACCACAAGTGTCATTAAATTACAGGTAAAGTCAGATTGACTGATGGGCCGAACCGCTGTGCTGGAAGAGTGGAAGTGTATAACAAAGGCCAGTGGGGGAATGTGTGTGGTGACTCCTGGGACATGAAGGATGCAACTGTGCTCTGCCAGCAGTTAAACTGTGGAAAGTCTTTCAGAATAACCACTGACCCAGTCTATGGACATGGAACAGGGATCTTCTGGATTGAGCATATTGAATGTGATGGACGGGAGTCGACACTGCATCAATGCACACACAGAACTGGAAGCAAAACTTGCAACGTCTCATCAGTTATCTGTGAAGGTATGAACAGAAGATCACAACTTTATTGCTCCATTAGCTTTCTTATCATAGACAGTAGAGGACTATAGGACTGACAACATGACACTGTCTTTAGTAATTGTAGCAAAGAGTGTTGTACAAAAAAACTCACTACCAAGTTAAAAGCAAAATGCATGTAAATACAATACAATCATGTTCTTGCATGAAAGGGATATTCAATTAATATTACAATTGCATATTTTAACAGATAGCCTAAACATCCGATTGGTGGATGGTCCTGATCGCTGCACTGGCAAAGTAGAGGTTCTTAATGGCAATGTTTGGGGATCTGTGTGCAACACAAACTGGACACTGGATAAGGCTGAAGTGGTGTGTGAACTCCTGGAGTGTGTACCCGCGTTACACATTAACAGTGTTGCTCACTTCAATCCAAGAACCAGGACAGAAACAGATGCTTTAGATTCATGTTTTAGCAGTGTTAAAAACCTGCAGCAGTGTTTACACAAAGGAATAACACCATCCACGTGTGCAAGTTACAACGATGCTAGTGTTCATTGTCCAGGTAGAAGCTTTTGAAAAAAACCTTACTCTTGTTCTATTAGTTCAAAAGGCACCTTCACATTCATATACACTTATGTGTTTTATTTTGAATGCAGCTGAGATTTGTCAGCCCCAATGCATGCTCTGGTCGGGTTGAGGTCATGCATAAAGGTGAATGGGGAAGTGTTTGTGATTATAAATGGGACATGGATGATGCAAAAGTCGTGTGCAGACAGTTGGGCTGCGGTCTTCCAGTTTCTGCAGTTTCAAGGTCCCACTTTGGGGGAGGCACTGGTCCAATATGGATGAATTATGTGGCATGCAGTGGCACAGAGTCGGCATTCACACTTTGCAGACATAATGGCTTTGGAAAACACTACTGTGACCATAATGAAGATGCAGGTGTCATTTGTTTAGGTAAGGAAAAATATTCACTAATGCTCACATAATTTGACAAAAGAAAAATGGGCTGCTATATTTTTTTTGTTTGTTTGTTTGTTTGTTTTTGTTTGTTTTGTTTCAGAAGCTTCACTTCCGAAACCACAAATCATCTTGAAACCTGGCCCAGAGGTAAACTTGGGAGACAGAGTGGAGATCACCTGTACAATAGTAACAGAACATTTTGGTGGGACCTTTGTATTGAGTAAGACAAATGGATCATTTAAAATGGAAAAGAACTCCTTCAGTAAAGCAGCAACGTTCATCTTTCTAAAAGTCAACTTCAGCCAAAATGGGTCTTACTATTGTGAATTTAAGAAGAAATTGCCAAATGTCATCTTTTATCCTCGAGGAGATGTTGCTGAGCTCACTGTTAAAGGTAATCAGTTCAGGTAATCAATTCATCAAACCATGTCTGCCAATTGTAAATATTATTCTCTTTGACAGTGAGACTGGAAAAGCCCAATATTTCAATGACGTCACCTTACCCAATGTTGATCACCAGCCCTGACAAAATATCCGTCAATCAAGGTGAAAGCTTTAAAATCAATTGTTCTGTTCATTCTAATTATTCTGGAGGTTTCTTCTATCTGTCAAAGTCTAACATCAACGCCAGTGAGGCAAAGCCAGCGTTACATCAGTCTGCCTTAGATGTGGCAGTGTTTGAGTTTCCATGGATTGAGCAAATACACCAGGGTGAATATAGCTGTGTCTATGGTGTCAACAGCTCTTCACATATCTTTGGTTCGGCTCCGTCTCGAGCAATTCATGTGACTGTGATGGGTGAGTTTTTCTTTCACTGAATGTAGACACCATCTTGTTTTTGTTTATTACATTTATTGTTCTTCTTTTGTGATCTGGATTAAATCAACAGCTAGAGTTTCCTCTTCTGTGGTGTCTGGAGTTGTGATTGCTTTGTTGTTGTTGTTGGTACTACTGCTTGTTGTGGGTTATGTCTTTTGGAAAAAGAGAAGGTGGGGCACAAGTAAGTGGCAAATACACACTGCAAAAACTAAGATTAACACGTTTTACACAAGCACCTTGTGACCAGTAACTTTGTTCTCCAAATCTTTAGACGGCATGGTTCATTTTGTAAACAGATGTGGAGGAGCATTACAAGACATTGGAAACAATGGAAGGTAAGATAAATCAACATCAAACCTTTTTTTGTAAACATTAAGACTTTTTATTCAAATTTCTATTTTGGAAATACATAGTTTATTTTTTTTTTTTTCAATTTTCTTTTATTGATTTTCCAATAAAACAAACAATCACCAAATAGCAGACATCTATATCACCAAAAGAAAAATAAGTTTCAAAAACATTACAGATATGTTGATCAAAGCAGCGGTGATTAAAATAAAATAGAACAGAACAAAAATGTCACACTCAAAACATTAATACATGTACCTTCTTATTTCTTAAGGAAATCAATTAAAAGTGCCCATATCTCTTCAAATTGCTGCGCTTTACCCTTTGCAATGTATGTTAATTTCTTTAAAGTCACACACATTACCATCTCCCTGATCCAAGTGTGTGCAGAAGATATTTCAGTCTCTTTCCAACTCAGAGCAATCATTCTCCTGGCCTGCAGAAGGCCGAAGTCGATAAGAGTCCTCTGATTGTTATTAATAGAAAGATGATCTGGATATTTCCCCAGAATACAAAGTTTTGCAATGCACGGTAGTTTAGTTTTCGTGATGTTACTTAGGGTGAAGAAAACCATTTTCCAAAAAGTTACCAATTTAGGACACTCCCATACACAGTGAATTAAAGTTCCCTTCTCAGCTAAACATTTTACACAAATGTCTGGAATGTGCGAAGACCATTTATTAAGGATTTCAGGGGTTATGTATTTCCTTATTAAAACCACTTATGTTGTAATAGCTTCATTCTTGTATTAATCGTTTGTGTTTGAGCTTTTGAGCATGCTTTTGACCACTCAGTTTCCTCGACTTCCTCTTTAACATCCAAACTCCAAGCCCTCATTCTATCTCTACTGGATTCCTTATCATATGAGATAAGTGTAGCATATAATATAGAAATTTGGCATTTCCCATGTCCATGCTTTATCATGATATTCTCCAGACAGGACAGTGGCGGCTCCTGAAGGGTGTCACAATGTTTTGATGAAATAAAGTGTTTCAGCTGCAAGTACTTAAAAAAATATTTTTGGGGAATTGAATATGACTCAAGTCATTAAATGTTAACAAAGTGCCTTTGTCATATAAATCTCCAATTTTTTGCAAACCTCTTACAGCCCAAACCTTAAAACAGCTGTCTGCCCTGCCCGGGGTAAACTCTGTATTATTCTAAATAGGAGAGAACTGAGACATAGGAGGTGTATCACCAATATGTTTGTGAGCTTTGAACCATATATCAATTGTATTTTTTAGGAAAGGATTTGTTGTTTGTTTTTTAAGGTATTTGGATCTGATGAGTATAAGTAAAATCTTAATGGGGGCTTAGATATGGTTTGTTCAATAGAAACCCAGGCTGGAGGAGACCGTGTCTGGAAATAAAACATAGGGCATCGAAGCTGAGCAGCCCAGTAATACCACTGTAAACTCGGCATCTGTAAACCACCCCTGTCATATGGAAGATGCAGTAGTCTAAGCCTGAGCCTAGGTTTTTTGTTGTTCCAGATAAATCTACAAAGAATTTTGTTAATTTCCTTAAAAAAATGTTTTGGCAGTGGCAGTGGGAGTGACTGAAACAGGTATAAAGATTTCGGCAGAGTTACCATCTTAATCAAATTAATTCGGCCAATCATCGATATACGCATTGTTGTCCATTTTTCAATTGATTTACGTACTTCATCCATTAGTGGGTTATAATTTGCTTAAACAATTGTATTAATTTGGGGGGTGATCTTGACTCTAAGATATGTAAATCCTTCTCTTGCATTAAAAAAGGGCGATCTTATGACTGGGTTACTCCTTTGCTCCTTGTTTAGGAAGAGTATGGAAGATTTTTTGTCATTAATATTATACCCCGAAATCTTACCAAACCTATTAATTAATTGTAATATTAATGCTGGTATACTCGTTGATAATTTGGTCAAGAAAAGTATCACATCATCCGCGTATAGCGATATTCTATGTTCTTGGTCTCCAATAGTAATTCCTGACAGATTTGCTTCATTTCGAATAGATATAGCTAGCGGCTCAATGGCCAGAATAAACAGAAGTGGGGACAGGGGGCATCTCTGACGGGTTGATCTTTCTAGGGTTATTTGGCTTGATAAATTGTTATTAGTCCTCACACATGCCACAGGGTCAGTGTATAGTAACTGTATTCATTTTAAAAACTTTCCCCCGATTCCATATCTCGGCAATACATTGAACAAATAGGGCCACTCTATTCCATCAAATGCCTTTCTCACATCTTAGAACAATAGTGCATTATCTCTGGCATTATTATTAGTGAATTATATTAAGGACTCATCTAAAGTTATGAAAGTCCTGACGGCTCCTTACAAATCCATTCAGATCATTATGCACTAAAAAAGGGACGTATGGATCTAGTCTTTTAGGACTAGACTTTACATAATATTTTTGTGTCCACTCCCATGAGACAGATTGGCCTGTATGATGAGCAGTCAGTTGGTGTTTTACCAGGTTTTAAGATAAGAGTTATTGTAGCCAGTCTTAAAGTTGGAGGTAGGGTACCGATATCTAATGATTCATTAAACATATCCAAAAGTGGAGTTGCTTCTGAAACGTTTTGTAGAATTCTATAGGCAAGCCGTCAGGCCCAGGAACTTTACCTGAGTTCACGCTTTTTATGGCCTGCAATAATTGTTGTTCAGTTATGTCCTTATCTAAGTCCTTCCTGGCCTCCTCATCAAGTGCCTGAAATTGAAGATGGTTGAGAAAAGCATCTCGATCAACAAGGTTGGCAGAAGATTCTGACCTATACAATGATTGATAAAAGTCTTTGAATGCATTATTAATATCTTGTGGATCATTCGTGGTCTCACCTGATTGTGTGGTTATGCCGTTTTTTTTAAATTCTCCAAGCTAACAATTTACCAGCCTTTTCCCCCTGATCATAAAAAGCTTGTTTTAACCACAGTAGACTTTTCGCTGCTTTATCACTTGTAAGTTTGTTATATTGCGCTCTTAGGATTAGTATTTGTTTTTGTTTGCCATAATCCTCATGCTTATTTATGTCTATTTCTAATGATTTTATTTGTTTCTCTAATTTAATCATTTCTGACTTTTGTTCCTTGCTTCTAGTGCTTGTGAAACAAATAATTTCCCCTCCAATGTATGCTTTAAACGCCTTCCATCTAATTGATGCATTAGTTTGATCAGTATTAATTTCAAAATAGATATCAATCTTCTTTTCAACATATTTAACAAACTCTGGACTTTGGAGCAACCACATCTGCAGGCGCCAGTTAGTGGGAGATATTTTTAGCTTTTCAAAAAATATAGACAAGGAAATGGGCGAGTGGTCACTTATCACTATACAGTCATACCAACAGTTTTTCATTTTGATACTAGTTCTTGAGATACTAAAAAAATAATCAATACGTGATCTAGATTTCTGTATCCCTGAATAACAGGAGTATTCCAATTTACCTGGATTAAGTTTCCTCCATATCTCTGTCAAATTTCAGCCATTCATATATTGTATTATGGTTTTCCTGGATTGAGTTTTTTGGGGGTCGAATTTTGTTGATCGATCTACCGAAGGGTCCAGAGTGCAGTTGAAGTCCCCACCTATTATGTTTAGGACGTGTAAAGATGTTGTAAATAATGTTAAAAAAAAAGTTTTCAAAGAATTTGGGTTTGTCTTCATTAGGTCCGTGGATGTTAGCCAGATTTACTGCAATAGAAAGTATATTACCCTGAGCAATAACAAACCTTGAACAATATTAGTAAGTTGAAAAGGAATAAGAATTAGAACGCCTCGAGCATAATTATTATACGTTGCGTGTACAACTTGGCCAGGCCATCTTCGTCGCACATGTTTAATTTCAGAAATTGTAAGATGGACTTCCTAAAGAAAAATTATTTTCGAATGCAAGTTTTTAATCCTGTTCATAACCTGTTTCAGTTTAGTTAACTTATTGAGTCCCAGGACATTCCAGATTGTGAGTTTCAAATCAGACAATTTAGAATTTTCCATAATGCTTTAAGAACATAATAAATATCCATATTGAGTGTGACATAAAAAATAAAACAGATTAAAAAATAAAAAAAAGAACCGATTAGAACAAGTCCCCTTGATCCTTAAGATCCCATTCCCTTCCCTTACTTAAACAACCTATGTGAGGGCAGTGCCAATCCACACTAAAGAGGAGTGGCAAAAACTGTGTAGAAACACTCCTCCGACAACTTACCCAGTTCGTCCCCGCAACTCCGCATTTCAACATCTCTAATGCCAAACGACCCGTCAATATGCCAAAAATTAAATTGCACAATCCTGCTTGGTGCGTAACAAAAAGTGTCCATCAAGTACGGTACTGCACTTTTGTCCTCAAGTCCAGCTATCTATATTTGGTGTCTGTATTTAAATTACAAACCTAGTTCGATATAAAGTCCTCTGCTTCTTCAGGTGTGGAGAAAAGAATTATTTTCCCCTCGTGAAGAATCCTCATCTTGCATCTTGTTTCTCGTGGGTGATCATACGCTTTTTGGATGTTTGAAACACAAACTCTCAGTCTTGAAACAGTGAACAGTGGTCTTGAAACCGCTCTGCTCTGACCCGGCCTCGGTTTCGCTAAGGTGCAGTGTGCCCTTTCCAAGACGAAGGTTCTAGAAGTATCAAGACCCAGCCAAATCGGGAGCATGTGTTGAATGAACTCCACCATGGGTCGAGTGTTTTCCGCTGACTCTGGTAGTCCCACAAGCCTCAGATTCTTGCGTCTGCCGCGGTTCTCTAAGTCTTCCGTCTTAATTTCCAAATAAGCAATGCGTTTTACAGCATCAGTTAGCTGGAGTTTCACTCTTTCTATATCGTCTTCGGCGGTCCCTATCCGGTCCTCAGCTTCCGTTAGCCGCGTATCATTAGCAATGATGTCCGCTTTTAAATCAGCAAAACTTCTCTGCACCGCAGTAACAGAACCAGTCATCTCAGTTATACGTTTCTCCACGTTGTCAAATTTATTCCCAAAGTCATCCACAGCACTTATCTTTGTGTTAATCGAAGAAACAGTAGTACGTAGAGACTGCAGCTCACTTAGCACCGCGGCTAGGCCGGCCTGCTGTGCATCGGCTATGTTGTTAGCAGCTAACATATTAGTGCTGGCCCGGTTTTGAGTATGCATAAGTCGTATTTTCAAGATTTTTTTGCAAAGTTGCGGGTAGTACTAAAACTAAGCTGCCATCACGGTTCGCGACTCCACAGCGCCCCCCTGGAAATACATAGTTAGTGCAGTTGTCTATGTTTTAGTTTGAATTTTCTCACATATTTCATGATGTCATCATATTTATTTTATATTTTATTTATTTTTTTCTGTCCATCAGAGGTGACAGCGCTGGAACCACAGCCCAACACAGTGTCAGTCATGGCACAGATGATGATCTTGTTATGGACGCTATAAAAGACATGCCAAGGACACTGTATAGTGATCATGAGCCACTTGTCCTGTCTCACTAATTAGATTGTTGTTTTACCATCTTAGTGAAAATGTAGTGTTACATTGAGCAAACAGCAATCAAAAGCTTTAGTGGGAAACTTGCTTGCTCTATCTTTTTAACAGGTTTAACAGATAAAAAAATAATCCATAATATGAATAAATAAATCCATAAATATGTTTAAACATTTTTCTTTACACAAAATACCAATCACTGTTACAAAATAGCCTACTTGTTGTTACTTTTGAGAAATGTTTTGAGTGTGTTTAATTTCTGTAATGTGTTGGAACTATTTCATTATCAGTTTTTCAGCAATAACAATTTTTTTTTTTTTATATTTCAAAATTTTACTTGACATAAAAAAAGTGTAAATAAACCTAGCCCATTGTTTTCATTGTGGAGGTCATCTTTAGCAGTTTGCTAGAAACAACAATAATCAAATTTGGCTTGTGAGGTCCAAAAATGGCTGTTGACACACAAAATGTACAAGTACTAGTGTAGACACATTTTTGCTTACTAGTAGCATAGTGAGGTCCTAAACGCTAACATGTTGTCCTAGAGGGTCTAATACAAATAAGGAGGCGGGAGGTTCTATTAATTTAAAAAGGATGAGCAGCTGAGAATGTGACAGATAAAATGAAAGATAGATCTCACCTTATTGTTTACCTGCTGGACCAATGTGGCATGCTGTGTTTACAGGAGACTTTTTTGACAAAGCAAGACTTAAAAGGATTAAATGCTATAAATTATCATTTTCACGGGGCTGGGAGTCCAACACTGACATTGGTGATGGAATGATGAGATGGTGGATACCAGGGGGTGTAGACATTTTCTGGAATAAAAAACTGGACTCGACTTGAAGTGGACAGGTGTATAGCAATACACTATACACAAAATGGAAAGGATTTTGTTTTCCTGGAAGTGTTTTATCCTCTGTAATGAAACTTAGTTTTATAACATTTTGATTTAAACAAGTAATTATTTAGTAAGAGACAATTATCATCATACTATTGTTAAAACGGTGGAGCAGTCACCACACCAGCAGTCAGTCTTTGGGGCAAGACAGCTCTGTGGATTGTGGAGAGGTTAGGACCAGTGTCTGCTTGATCCACGTTGGCCAGATTGTTCTGTTGTAATTAACAAGAAGCTGGTGGACCAAGATGGCAGACACCGAGAGAATGGAAACAAAAACTGAAACAGGAGCAGGAGGTGGAGATCCAGGGGATAGTGGAGCAGAGGAGCAGAGGAGGCAGCCAGGCAGGTGTCCGGAGCTGGGATGGAGTTCTGCACAAAGACAATGGTAGGTAAAAAAATTTCTAAAACAAAAATATCCAAAATTAGGGTCACGCAGTGTACCACAAAAGATAACGGACAATCTGGAGAAGAGTGGAGGACAGAAGAGGGTTCTTATACTGGAGCAGGTGGGTAGTGATGATTCTGATGAGCTGCAGGTGTGGTTGAGTGAATGCAGTCTCCATAGACTCTGGCCTACTCCAAACTGACATAGCAGGAAGGTGGAGAACAACAGGAGAATACAAGAAAAAGACAGGGATTATGACATGCACTTAGGTTTAATCCACATGAAATGTATAAAAAACGTGGCAGAGTGGTTAGCACTCCTGCCTCACAGCAAGATGGCTGACTCAAACATTCTCAGCCGACTCCGATCTTTCTGTGAGGAGTCTGCATGTCCTCCACATGTTACTGTGGGTTCTCTCCAGGTACTCAGGCTTCCTACCACCGTCCAAAAACATGCTAATTGTCAGGTTAATTGTCAACTCTAAAGTGTTCCCTAGTAAATGAATGTGAGAGTGAATGGTTGTTTGTCACTGTCTATGTCTAAATGTCAGCCCTGCGACTAACTGGCCATTGTCCATGGTGTACCCCGCCTCAGGCCCAAAGCTGCTGGGATAGGCCCCAGTCACCCGTGACCCCTGACGGGACAAAGTGGTAGAAAATAAATTAATGAATTAATGTATAAAAATTAAACGCGCACAATTCACAGAGCTGTCTTGCTCACATAGCACAGAGTAGAGACTGCTCCATTTTCTGGTAATATTCTCCTCTGGACTCTCCAAAAACCTTTTAATGGATTCCAGAGTACAGGCTCTGTCTGCCTTTGATCAAAACCTTCCCGCTCAGCGTCAGGCAACAGCCCCTACACACCTGCCGCTCCAACAGAAGCCTGCTCTTTAGTAAATGTAACATTTTATATTTGTGCCTTAACATATTACATTAATTATTTAATTTTGTGAATAAGTGTTTTTTAACAGTAGTGATACCGTCAGTCTAATACTAGTTTATACTGCAAAACTGATTATTGAACCATTGAATATAATGACAATAAAGGCATCTAAGGCATCTCAGGTTTATGACGCTATATAGCCTACCACATGTAACCTAACTGAAATGAATCAATTGTTGTCTATTTTGCTTCTTAGCTTTTCTATGTCCAAATAGCAATATGTCTACCACGTCTCTGTTAGTCTGCCCCAATGGCAGTGTGTGTCACTGGAGTGAATAAATAATGAGGTACACTCAGACCAGTTAGTTGATGTTTGACATTTAGACACATTCATCCACTCAGGACATTTTAGATTTGACTGTCTTTGGGCAGAAGCTAGGGTGTGAGTGCAACAACCTGACTCACTAGCACAGGACTTCAAAGTTCTTTTGTACTCAACACAAAACGTCAGCGAATAAAAGTCGTGAATCCAAAGTTCTTTGTTTGACTGTTTAATTATAAATTATAAAACATAAAACTTAGAACATTTACTTTTTCTTATAGATTACTGTTGTTTTGCATAGGTCAAAAGACTGTGTTGCTCCAAAATCTAATGGCTTCTGACTGTTTCACAGCCAATCGAATTACAATATGCTACATCACTGGTTAACTGTTTTAAAATTTCTACGTTTCATTTGCAACGCAGGTATTTCTCAGATTTTACAAAATAAACTAAAATATTATTATTTCCATAGAAATGGACTTCAACACAGGGTATTTGGAGACCCACAGTAACAAGGGATGGACATGCAGACTCCTCACATAAAGGCCAGAGTTGCTCGGGGTTGGAACTCACAACCTTCTTGCTGTGAGCCCAGGGCACTGCCACGTGCTGAAATGTTCTTTTTTAAATTAATTATCCGTTTAAGATATTTGTAAATCTATTAAACTGAAGCTATACAGGCAATTTCCATCATAAATAGGAGTATTGGAAACAACTTAGAACAAATGTGGTATTTTCAGATTGACACTTTTTGTTCGGATCGTCCTGATTTGGACTTAAGCAGGGGGCATAGTTCATAATGTGTCTGCTCTACTGTTGTAATGATGTTCAAAGGTAAAGTTTTAACTGGTCTGTTAAAGTGTTCTGCCACATTTGAATGAAATAGTACAGAAATATTTCAAGCATGGTGCATAAATTGGACATTTCTATTTTCTAAATACATGCATTGCGCATGCTACACAGGAATAACCTTTCATCTATTTTAATGATTAATCAGAAAGTCAACATCTGTTCAGTCTGCAATCCATTTCCTGGCAGTCAAGATTTACTCATGACATATCTGCTCTGCTCATATGCTTTGTATATAGTGTCAATTTATTCTGTTTGCTGACGAGCCTTGGTAATGTTACACGGTAAGGGCCATTAAATTTTTGTTGAAAAACAAATTTAGTAATACAAAGGTTGTGGTGTAAATATAATTGTTCTTTAATCAAAAAACTGCTCAACAGCTAAAACTTTTGAGTTGACATTTTTTTTTTTTCATTGGAAGATTCAACATGAGCTTTACCTTTGCTGAGAAGCTTGCTTTTTGTTGGTTAATTGGTGAGTTTCTATTTTAATTGTATTTGGTAAGATAGAAATGTGTATTTAAAATACAAATTTAAATGTAATTTAATTTACAGATTTTCACTATAACGCAATACATACTGTATATGTATTATCTTTACCAGCTGTGGTTAATACAGCTTGGTATTTAAAGGTCTCAAGAGAAAAATAAATTGATCTTTTTGCTGCAGGTCTCCTCAGTCAAGCACTGCTTACAGGTCAGTATTGTTCTTTTAACTTTCTTAAGTTAGCTTATTTTTAAATAATATATGTTTTATATTTATTCAGAGTGTGACAAAATCCGTCTGGTCGGGCCTTCAAGGTGTTCTGGTAGAGTGGAGGTCTACCATGAGGGCAGCTGGGGGACAGTATGTGATGACAACTGGAGTCTGTCCAGTGCTGAAGTGGCATGTCGAGAGTTAAGCTGCGGAACAGTTCTCGAGGCCAAAAGTGGGGCGTTCTTTGGACAAGGAAAAGATCAGATCTGGTTGGACGACGTGGAATGTACAGGCTCTGAATCTTCTATTCTATCCTGTCAACACAGACCTTTTGGGGTCAATAACTGTGGCCATTCAGAAGATGCTGGAGTTGTTTGTTCAGGTATGGTCAAATAGTTAAGTTTGTAATTATACGCACATCATCAGGTGCTCAGCCATTGTCAGTAGCATTAAGAAAAAAAGTGTCATGTGTTTTGCTAAAAACTGTAGCTTCCCACACTTGAAAATTGAGAGGCTTACTCCAAATAGGATTTCACTCATTTATTTTATTGAAAAGTCTTACCAACATGAACCAGGTGAAAAACCTTTAAGCATAAACAAAAGATTTTTTATATTCTATTTAAAAGCGCATTTACCATCATTCAACATAAGCATTTCTAAATTAGTAAACTGGGTCACAGGTTCTAATAATTAGCACCAAACCAGAAAGTAACCCAGTTAAATTAATTTGGTTATTTTAATTTACCAAATATTTAAGTTTTAATACAACTTTACCCTTGACACTTTTACACATTTTGCATAAACTACAAGACTTTACCCAACAGTTCAATTTAAATCAGCTTTACACAATCACAAATGCCTAGACCAGAGAGAACAATGGAACACTAGGGATGGGTGGATCGATCCATAATATCGATACTTTCAATATAGGGGTTGTATGGAAAATGATCGATCCAAAAGTCAAAATATCAATATTAAGAGCTTTTTTTCAAACCAGTAATTTTATTTATTTTGCATAAAATGTAATATTTAAAATGAGCTTGTATATAACGCTTTATCTTATGCGGCTCCTTTCGCACGTCACGCACATTGGTCACCCCTCCCTGCTCTGCTGTGTTTTGTTGCCCTGCCATAATGTGACTCAGCAACAGGGAAGCTACCTCCCCAAGAAGCATTCAGGAGGCATCCAAAACAGATATCTATTGCTTCTTTTTTCCAAATAGTTAACCGATCAACAAATAGCCGTAACTTGTTATAAACATATTTCCTCACACTAATGTTTAAAATTAGTGTACACTTGCTTGCTAATGCTTGAGAATTTACCCTTTTTTTTAATGGCCACAAGAATCACAAGCACTTTACAGCTAGCTTTGTGCTTGCTCCATGAATTGCGGCTCTTTAAAGGCAACATGTTCTGTTGTCTGTGTTGTCATCAAGCCATAGGGCATTACCTAATCCTTAAAAATGACCAATGCATCAACTGGCTTATAATGTGTGCTTGCCATTTCTTGTAATCTGCTGTCCTTTTCTTTAACTCACTTCTGTGTAGACCCCGTCAGACTGATCAACGGGACTGATCGCTGCTCCGGCACTTTGGAGGTCTTCCATAATGGAGAATGGGATGTGGTCTGTAACAAAAACTGGGACCTAAATAAAGCAAATACTGTGTGTGGAGAACTTAACTGTGGAGCTCTTAAAAACACACACAGCACAAGCGGTTCATATAAGGGCTACACAAGCACCTGCCCTGGAAACATGACTTCAGTTTTACAGTGCACTCTCACAAAAGACGATGACATGTGTCAAGCAGTTTCTATTGTATGTGCAGGTAAGTTCATCTTCATCATATCTGTATACAGAAAAAAATCACAGGCAACATTAATAAAAAAAAAAACAACTCTTTTTACTAATTTACAAGCAAAATTTGTGATTTTTTTTTTTTGGGGCCACTTTTTTGAGAATACGAAAAACACACAAACATTTTTTTTCACTCATAGTTAGTGGTTGGGTGAAGCTATTTATTGTCGAACAACTGTGTTTACTCTTTTTAAAGCATGATGACAACAGAAACTACCCAAATGACCCTGATCAAAAGCTTACATACCCCAGTTCTTAATACCGTGTATTGGCACCTTTAACATCAATGACAGCTTGAAGTCTTTTGGGATAGTTGTGGATAAGGCTCTTTATTTCCTCAGATTGTAAAGCTGCCCATTCCTTTTGGCAAAAAGCCTCCAGTTCAGATTATTGGGCTGTCTTGCATGAACTGCACATTTGAGATCTCCCCAGAGTGGCTCAATGATATTCAGGTCAGGAGACTGAGATGGACAGTCCAGAACCTTCACTTTATGCTGCTGTAGCCAATGACAGGTTGACTTGACCTGTGCTTTGGATCAATGTCATGTTGGAACGTCCAAGTATGTCCCATGTGCAGCTTCTGCGCTGATAAGTGCAAATTTTCCTCCAGTATTTTCTGATAACATGCTGCATTTTATCTTTTTCTATGCCACTGTAGCTCACACATCCACAAAACATCAGTGATCCACCTCCATGTTCCAGAGTAGGAATGGTGTACTTTTTAACATAGACCTTGTGGACTCCTCCAAATGTAATGCCTATGGGTGTGGCCAAAAAGTAAAATTTTGGTCTGTTTGACGTAGTGTAAATGGGATTCTTTGTGGTATTGGCGTAGTAATGGCTTTCTCAACCATTGCAGCTTCCTTATTGTGCTTCTTGAAACAACCAAACCACTTTTTTAAGAGAGTCTTGTATTTCAGTTGAAGTTATTTGTGGAGTCTTCCTGGCAGTTTTGGTCTTTTTTTTTGTTGGTCTACCTGACCTTGGTTTGGTTTCAACAGAATCCCTAATTTTCCACTTCCATTCTCAATTCCTTGGATAGCTTTTTATATGCCTTTCTTGTTTTATACAGTTCAATTACCTTTTCCCGCAGATCTTTTGATAATTCAGCACTTTTGAAACGCCAGTGCAGCACTGGATGAGAGATGCAAGGGTCTGTCATGACCGTCACTGATCTTTTATTCACAGATCACAGTTGAAGGTGGTTACCTTTAGTAGACATTCAATCCCGTTTTTGTCAACTTGCGTGCTTGTAATCAGGCCAAAATCACCAGTGTATGTAAACGTCAGGGTCATTTGGGTAGTTTTTGGGTAATATGATTTTTAAAAAGTAAACACAATTGTTTGACTATAAATGGCTTCACCCAACCAAAAAAAAGTTTTTGTGTTATCATTCATATTCTCTGAAAAATGGCCCAAAAATCACAAATGCTGCCATATTAGCACAACTGTATGTGGCCTGGGAGCTCTTTAGTGCAAGCAGCTGGTGTCACTGCAGCTTCCCTGGTGCATTATATTTATTGACACTCACATATACATCACACATAAATGCATTAACCAGGTTAAAACTTACCGCGAATAGGGCTGTGATGACAACTGTGCCGTTGCAGTGATGGTGGGTTGCAACTGGTGGTGACAGGCACTTAAAGTGACATTGTCAGACAAAAATAAGTTTTGTAGTACACAATTGTGATAATCATAACAAATTCAATAGCAGTGGTTATTAATGGCTTACTATTTCGCTATTCAGTTTTATTTGGATCTTAAATGCCTCAAACACACTGTCAGAGTTTTTTTAGCTGTAGGCTAAATAAAATATTGCCATGATAGGCCAAATTTATCGAAAGCCATCGTCTCAAAAATAAACTTTCCCAACCTTTTACCAAACAGATTTAGCACCCAGCCGTGCGTCACACGCACTACAAAGAAAGTGTCCAGCTGGAGAGTTTAGGACTGCAGCGGACTCAGAAAATCATATCATAAGAGACTTTGAAATTATGAGGCACAAAAAGAAATCACAAAAACTGGATAATACTCTTCCAGACAGTGGAGCTTGTCAGCAGGTTCATATGAGCTCTCAGCTGAACAAAGTTTGTGACAAAAAAGTTTGACCATGGTTACACTCCAGCTGTCTTTGTGCAATACAGCTGGACGTTGCTCGTCTATAAATTCATCATCCATTTTTCATTTTATTATCAATTATCCAGGTCCTCCATTCTCTACAGGCCCAGCAGCTCTACCGTGAAATATTGAGTTAATTAAAGCTAATAATCTGCGTCAACGTGTAGTCCGGTATGTAGGCTAACTTAAACACTGATAATGAGCAACAAGAATAGACCAAAAAATATTTAACACTTTTTTAAAGGATAAGATCCACAAATTGACTGACAGACACACCTACATGGATGAGGGAAGGTGGACCACGGCTCTAAGTGCCCGCTGCACATCAAATTATAAGTTAAACTTATATTTCTTTGAGTTGTCTAATAACGTAATTTTTTTTTGCTTAAATAAACCATAACTGACGGTTTATTTAAGTGACATTACTTGGCATAAGCATTTCAGTGTCTTAAATACAGCCTGTGACAAAATAAAGAGATTTCTGTGTTATAGACTGTATTGACAAGAACACAAAATTATCTGAAAGTTTGTGCTGCACATGGCCCTAAAAGAAGATAAAATACTAAACTATTGTTACAGGGGAGTGTAATTTTTAAAGGGCCAATGTGTTGTTAGTTCTAAATAATGGTTTTAATGCTCTGTTCGGTGCTGACTTTTAACTTGCATAGCCTTCATTTACACCAGCTCCTGACCTGGCGTGAGATTGGAGCTTACATATGGCCACATTCCTATTGAAAAATGCCAAAGATGGCCTCGAAATGGCTAGGGTTTGCCTCAAACAGGTGAACACTTTGTTTAAGACGGGTCTGAGTGTGTAATGAAATAATGACTAATGAATAATGATAATGATAATGGCCCAAAAATGGTTGAGACTCGAGTCAACAGCAGCTTCTGTTTAAAGTTAAGCCTCTTTGTTAACACAGATTACTGCTAACATTCGCTCTGTTCTCCACTGGTGACGGGACATTTACGTACTTTTTGTCTGTTTTGAGAGAGTAAAGCTCAGACACAGACTTGTTTTTGTTGCGCTCGTTATCCTCTGCTCATTAAGTCCGCCGCAGGCTGGTCTGTGCAGCAGGTGAGACACAGACAATGAGCGAGTGAACCATTTTGCTAAAGTGAATTTAAATTGCTATTTCCATTGTGCAGTTTTAAGGTGCATTGTGTAAGTTTTACTGGTTCAAATAACTATTTTTGTAACATGCATCAGCAAAAAACAGAATTCTCCATGGTTGCTTCTGTAAGCCTTTACAGTCAATTAAATGAGAAGGGTTTGAAAATTCCAGATTTATCGGCATGACATAATGCGCATGCACATTTACCTGGTTCTGACTTCCTGATTTGCTGCCATAACTACACTAAGCAACGCTAGTAGCAAAGTTGAACATGTATCTTATGAACACAAGGGAGAACCATGTCCCTTGCGCACCCGAAAAGACCAAGCAAAAAGGTTTTATCAAGTGCCACCAAAAATATCAAAATTGGAGTCCGACCAGCGTCTGAATAGGACGAGAGTCAAATCAGAGAGCTGAGATCTGCTTTGGGGATAAAAACAAACTCCGAGCTGCCTTTTCGTTCATTAAAAAAGGTAAGACATCATTACAGACCATTTATAATATATTGTTATGTTTTGTTTTCAGTTTTCTAAAGCTAAATAATGTTATCATGCTTGTAACACAGGAAAGCTAACAATGTAATGGATTAGAATTGACCTTCAGACCACAAGTGTTTTATGAGCCTAAAGTCCAAGACTGATGAGTCTGAAACATTTGCTGTCTTGGCCTTTCAACTTTCTTTTTCAAATGTTTTTACAAAGCAGCATTTTGAAGTTAGACTTCATTAAGTACTCTTTTCTTCCAGATTTACGTTGGCTCGTTTGCTAAATAACCTTCACCAGAGATAAAACGAGCCATGACAACTTTATATACAAACCTGATTTCCAAAAAGTTGGGACACTGTAAAAATTGTGAATAAAAACAGAATGCTCTGTTCTAGAACAACATATGCTTCCATCCAGACGTCGTCTCTTTCAGGAAAGACCGTGCATTTTCCAACATGACAATGCTAGACCACATACTGCAACAATTACAACATCATGGCTGCGTAGAAGAAGGATCCAGTTCTAAAATAGCCAAATCTTTCACCCACAGAAAACATTTGGTGCATCATAAAGAGGAAGATGCAACAAAGAAGATCCAAGACAGTTGAGTAACTAGAAGCCTCTATTAGACAAGAACGGGACAACAGTCCTATTCCTAAACTTAAGCAACGTGTCTCCTCAGTCCCCAGACGTTTGCAGACTGTTAAAGAAAAGAAGAGAGGATGCCACACAGTGGTAAACATGGCCTTGTTTGAGGTGTGTTGATGCCATGAAATCGTAAAATCAACTTATTTTACCTAAAATGATACATTTTCTCAGCTTAAACATTTGATATGTTATCTATGTTGTATTTTGAAAAAAAATTGAAATTTGAAACTTTCACATCATTGCATTCTGTTTTTATTCACAATTTGCACAGTGTACCCAACTTTTTGGGAATTGGGTTTTTATTTAGCCAGGATGTAATTTAGGATGTAATTGTTATTATTGTTTGCCTCTTTATATTCACGTCATGACAGATTACTGTAGTCTGTTTATTGTAATTAAAAATCCCAACTGCTGGCCTCTCAGTTGTGAATAAAGTTAACATTTCACATGTTGTTTCTAAATTCAATTATTTTTGGATCTGCAGGCAGGTTTTCTGCCGCACGTCAGAGGAGGGCACAAATGGACCCTCTGTAGATACCAGCAAGCTCCTCAGCTTGAGAAGCTCTGACAGAGACCCTACCATCCAGTTCAGCAGCACATGAGACCCTGTCACAGACTGAAAAGACTGGCTAAAGGATCTGGAGGTAGTTTCTTATCTTTCAGTAAGAGTCTTATACGCTCTAAAGTATGTTTTGTTAGTAGGCTATATACCAGAGCTGAATGTGTGAGTAAGGCTTTTTGTTTATATTATCAACCCAATGAGACAAGGACATTTACATTTAGTCATTTAGCACACAGTTTTATCCAAAGCGACTTACATGAAGCTTCCATTCACCAGTGTTACAGCTGGAACACCACTGTAGGCAAGTTGGGTTAAGTGTCTTGCCCAAAGACACAACGACAGTATGAACTGTCTGGAGAGCGGGAATCGAACCACCTACCTTCTGGTTGATGGACGACCGCTCTACCACTGAGCAAGTGTTGCAATGGATATGTTCTGACCATTGATAGTATATATAGTGGAGAGAACAAACTCATTGCTCCCCATTCTGCAAAATGTGTCTCACTCCGGGGTGATTACATCAGGGCCTTTTGGACTCCTTCGTCAGAGAAATGCCTGAAACATCCTGGCGCTCTCCAACCTCAAGCCAACTGTGTAACTATTTTATATTACAATTCGTTTTGGGAGTAATTGTTGCGTTCTTATCTGATGTGTTTTGGTGAAAAATTAATTCATAGATGCTAAATAATATTAGTAATGCTAATTGCTAACGGTATAACATTGAACTGTAAACGTATATTACTGTATAGGTTACTTTTTACTGGTTGTTAGAAGTAGTTTATGCACACATAGACCTAAAATTATCTACTAGATTTACATTAACAAGTAGCCTAATTATTTTTGTTTACTTTTGGCCCAAGACAAATTAAATAAAACATAATCATAAGTACATGATTAATAACAAATTATCTCCTTAGTAAAATAGAGTTTGAGCCTTGTGTTAGAGCTGATGTGCCTTGGCAAAAAGTTCCATTTTTGTCTCATCTGTCCATAGGACATTCTCCCAGAAGCTTTGTGGCTTGTCAACATGTAGTTTGGCATATTCCAGTCTAGCTTTTTTATGATTTCTTTTCAACAATGGTGTCCTCCTTGGTCGTCTCCCATGTAGTCCACTTTGGCTCAAACAACGACGGATGGTGCGATCTGACACTGATGTTCCTTGAGCATGGAGTTCACCTTGGATCTCTTTAGAAGTCTTTCTGGACTCTTTTGTTACCATTCGGATTATCCGTCTCTTTGATTTGTCATCAATTTTCCTCCTGCGGCCACGTCCAGGGAGGTTGGCTACAGTCCCATGGATCTTATATTTCTGAATAATATGTGCAGCTGTAGTCACAGGAACATCTAGCTGCTTGGAGATGGTCTTATAGCCTTTACCTTTATCATGCTTGTCTATAATTTTCTTTCTATTTTTCTGCGACAACTCTTTCCTTCGCTTCCTCTGGTCCATGTTGAGTGTGGTACACACCATGTCACCAGACAACACAGTGACTACCTGAAGCCCTATAAATAGGCCCACTGACTGATTACAAGATTGTGCACACCTGTGATGCTTGACCAAAGGTTACCAACAATTTTGTCCACGTGTGTAGATTTAAATCAGTCTATTATGATTATATGATCATATTATATGATCTTTTAAGATAAGCTAATAATAAAAAGGCAGAAATATACAATTTGTATATAAGTAATAGTATAGTATTTGTATATATTAAGCTGGGGCAAACCAAAGAAATTTTCAAAAATTCACTTCCTCCAGAGTTGTGACGTAACAATAACTTAGCTCTAGAGACCAGAGACATCTTTTGTACCATGCTTTAAACAAGTTTTTAGACCTGTAAAGTTGCCATTGGACTTCTCCTTATATTTCTGCTTTTGGAGCCTGCCCTCTGGTCGGAGGTATATTGCCCTTACTCGAGGCCCTTTTCAGGGCCTTTTTTATGCCTTTTGGAGATTTTTCTATATTTTCTTGGCGTCTTTATGCACATTAATTAAAAATTTTACCTGGGGTGCCCAAACTTTCGATCCCCCCTGTATATATATTTTGACAATGTTTTCACTTTGCTCTGTAGGTCAACTTCTGATCTCAAATCCTTTCAAAACCATGTACTCAAGGGTGCATTTTTCCTTCTCACCTCCATTTTATGAAGCTCGGACCCTTCTGGCTGCACTGGACTAAACTCATTAAAACCACTGGTCACTGCAGGTCAACCATAAAGGCCAAGTTTTGTAAGTCATTCATTTTTGTATTTTATATTTTTGTAGCTTGAAACATTATGCTCTTGTTTGCAGAAAAAAGGGTCAAAGAAGTCAAAGCTCTACTGTGTCCACAGACTAGAGTTACATCCCTCAGCTGCAGAGCAGAATTTGGGGAAATTGTCTAAGAGGACCCATTAGCCCTGGAGTTGTGCTCTCACCTACAGCCGAATTGGCACAGACACAACTCTGCAGGGGACAGGTATGTCAGCTACATGCCCACAGTCCAATCTCTCAAAGAAACCATAATGTTTAGGGAACATGCAGCAGTGGAGTTATAGACTGTTTTGTTATGTATCAGCTTTACATCATTACATTAGGGTTAGGGTTATCTCTTATCTACAGTGCTGTAGACATTTTATGTTACCTCTCAAACACTATCTGTATGTCTGTGTATTATATGCCATAGTAAAGTAAGTAAGTAAATGTTATTACTGTCAAAATGACACAAATACTAATTCTTTCTCTTTCTGTATGTCTCTCTCTCTCTCGCTCTCTCTCTCTCTAAGACATGACTCGGCCACATAAACCAAAGACAGTAACAAAAAGACAGTGACAATGTAACATTCCTTGGTTATAAATATGTGCAGTAAAGTATGTCTGTCTGTACATAAAGACTGTATAAAAGATGCAATTAAATAAACACCATGTGGTGGGCTGAGACACCCTGTTCCTGATCCTTTGGCAGCATTTTTTTTTAGATATGTTTGCATGTTTGGTTTGGCTGCTACTGGTGTGGCTCCTTTATGTTCTCCATCACAACCAAGAAAAAACCCTGTCAAACGAGTTGTCGAGTTACAAGCATCTGGTGAAATTTCCTCCTCCTCCTCCTGCGACAGCAGCTGTAACTGTGTCTGAAAATGGAACAAGCAATGTTTAGATTACAGAGGTTTATTTGGGTGTGTGATCATTTCTGTAGATATATGACCTACCTGCCTCTGTTGTCCTGGCAGCAGCTGAGTCCCCTCAGTTTGTACTCCTTACTGACAACTCCAGCTCCTGTTCTGCCCCTTCTTGAGTCACTGTCAGGGTTCTCCTCAACAGGAGTTTGAAACTCTCCTGAGCTGAGTCTTGAAAAGATAACAATAAAAATAGATGAAATGCGTCATATTGTGCTAAACTTCATGTTGGAGGTATTCTGAATGACACTAACGGTAAAATAAACAGCTGATAAGCTGAAATTACATTTATGTTGTATCAACCTAATGACAAACTAATTTAGTACAGTTATGGTTAATAGAAACAAGCAAAACTCCAGCATATCCTTTTCTCTACAGTACATAGGTTTTACACATAGAGCTTGTCACTGATGTGTTACCAATGACTGTATAAATATGGACAACTTCAGCCCCATTTACCGATGTTGTCATTATCACAGGGTAATGTTGTTGGATACATCCGGGCTTTTTGGCTTTTACTGCATAGTAAAATAATAGTTTTCAGATAGCATAAACAGACATATTAATCAAAAATTCACCCCACTCACAGTTGTCACGTAATAAAAACTTAGCTCTAAAGACCGGAGCCATCATTTTTACCAGGCTGTAAACATAATTTTTACACTTGTAAAAAATAGCTAACGTTCAGCTACGTTAGCTATTTTAGACAAACGTGGAACTGTGACAGTGACCAGAGTGTGTTTTGCCCACGAGGCCGTCAAGGACCATTCCCAGGACGCCGTTAGTCTCAAGTACTGGCTTGAGACTACTGTAAAAAATAACCCTGTAATCACTGCTTTACAGGGTTATTTTAAAACCAAAAATTAAACACCTTGTTCTAACTTATTTGTATGTGTGAATGTATGTATAAAAAAAATATAATTATATTTTTATTAAAAATGACATGGCGGATTGATTCCAGTCGCCCCTGAATATAAGCATGTGTAAGTTACAAATTTGTTATAAAAAAAGTTTTACATACACAGGAGTAAATTGGAGAGGATGCATTTAATGTGTTTGGCTTCAATTTGCACCTTCTTTGCAGGTGCTGGAGATATAAAGCTAGTGAATGGCTCTGACCATTGTTCAGGCAGAGTGGAGGTTTTTTTTAATGGTCGCTGGGGAACAGTGTGCGATGACGACTGGGACATTCGTGATGCCCAGGTAGTGTGCCGAGCCATGGACTGTGGACCAGCACAAGGCGTCAGGCAAGGTGCTTTCTTTGGTCAAGGTGAAGGAGAAATCTGGTTGGACAACGTTGAGTGTTACGGTAATGAGTCTGCCCTTGAGCACTGCCAACACCCCTCAATAGGAGAGCATAACTGTGGCCACGGGGAAGATGCTGGTGTTGTCTGTTTGCGTAAGACAAAATATATTTTGCTTTCTTCTAAAATCTTAAATTCAGTTTGTGCATTGCTGCATAAATGACATGTCATTTATGACAATCTGACAATCTTGCCATTTCTTGTGCTGTCCTTTACTTTGACACACTTCTGTGTAGACCCTGTCAGACTGATTAACAGAAATGATCGCTGCTCCGGCACTTTGGAGGTCTTCCATAATGGAGAATGGGATGTGGTCTGTAACAAAAATTGGGACCCTAATAAAGCAAAGACTGTGTGTGAAGAACTTAACTGTGGAGCTCTTAAAAACACACACAGCACAAGCGGTGCACATAAGGGCTACACAAGCACCTGCCCTGGAAACATGACTTCAATTTTACAGTGCACTTTCACAAAAGACGATGACATGTGTCAAGCAGTTTCTATTGTATGTACAGGTAAGCTCAACTTTATGATATCTATATATAGAAAAAAAAACACAGGGCAGCATTATATATATATATATATATATATATATATATATATATATACACACACACAGTGGGGATCGAAAGTTTGGGCACCCCAGGTAAAAAATTTATTAATGTGCATAAAGACGCCAAGAAAAGATGGAAAAATCTCCAAAAGGCATCAAATGACAGATTAGACATCCTTATAATAAGTCAAAAAAAGTTAGATTTTATATCCATCATTTACACTTTCAAAATAACAGAAAACAAAAAAATTGTGTCTGCAAAAGTTTGGGCACTGCCCCCTTTGGCAAGCTAGGACCTGACAGTGTCATGGATTGTTCTCAATTATCGTCTGATAGACCAGGTGATGTCAATCTCAAAAGTTTTAAATGCCCAGACTCATCTGACCTTGCCCCAACAATCAGCACCATGGGTTCTTCTAAGCAGTTGTCTAGAAAACTGAAAATGAAAATAGTTGACGCTCACAAAGCAGGAGAAGGCTATAAAAAGATAGCAAAGCGTTTTCAGATGCCAATATCCTTTGTTCGGAATGTAATTGGTCAAGTCATCAGGAACAGTGGAAGTTAAAGCAAGATCTGGAAGACCAAGAAAAATATCAGACAGAACGGCTCGCAGGATTGTGAGAAAAGTAAGTCAAAACCCACGTTTGACTGCACGATCCCTCCAGAAAGATCTGACAGACACTGGAGTTGTGGTACACTATTCCACTATAAAGAGATACTTGTACAATAATGGACTTCATGGAAGAGTCATCAGAAGAAAACCTTTTCTACGTCCTCAACCCAAAAATCAGCGTTTGAAGTTTGCAAATAAACATATAGACAAGCCTGACACATTTTGGAAACAAGTTCTGTGGACCGATGAGGTTAAAATAGAACTTTTTGACCGGAATGAGCAAAGGTATGTTTGGAGAAGAAAGGGCACAGAATTTAATGAACTGTTAAGTATGGGGGTGGATCGATCATGTTTTGGGGTTGTATTGCAGCCAGTGGCACAGGGAATATTTCACGAGTAGAAGTAAAAATGGATTCAATAAAATTTCAGCAAATTTTGGATGCTAACTTGATGCCATCTGTGAAAAAGCTGAAGTTAAAGAGAGGATGGCTTCTACAAATGGATAATGATCCTAAACACACCTCAAAATCCACGGTGGATTATATCAAGAGGCATAAACTAAAGGTTTTGCCATGGCCTTCACAATCTCCTGACCACAACATAATTGAAAATCTATGGATAGACCTTAAAAGAAGACAATCTCACAGACTCTCCTCCCACCCCCACCATCCCACTCCCCTCACAGACTCTCCTCCCACCCCCACCATCCCACTACCCTCATTGACTCTTCTACCCCCACCATCCCACTACCCTCACAGACTCTCCTCCCACCCCCACCACCCCACTACCCTCACAGACTCTCCTCCCACCCCCACCATCCCACTCTCCTCACAGACTCTCCTCCCACCCCCACCACCCCACTACCCTCACAGACTCTCCTCCCACCCCCACCATCCCACTCTCCTCACAGACTCTCCTCCCACCCCACCACCCCACTACCCTCACAGACTCTCCTCCCACCCCACCATCCCACTCTCCTCACAGACTCTCCTCCCACCCCCACCACCCCACTACCCTCACAGACTCTCCTCCCACCCCACCATCCCACTCCCCTCACAGACTCTCCTCTCATCCCCCACCATCACACTACCCTTGCACTACTGCACCTTAGCTACCAACTGTTCATACAGTACCAACTGTTTACATTTCGCTGTTTGCACTACCTTAAATCTACTGCTTACCTTAAGCTAACATACAATTGTGTACATCTACCTGTAAAATTCTGTTTATAGTTATCTAACATACTGTCTGACAAGCTGGGGACAAATTAATAAATCATCACTAAAACCATTGGCGATTCTTTATAAAAAAAACTCTTAAAATCTTGGACCAGAAGCCTAACAGTTCACATCATTGTATTATCCTTAATAACTACAAACTGCTAAGCTGGGAAGATGTAATTAAATATAAAAATATCTGTCTGGTCTATAAAATCTTGCATAATACTGCTCCTGCTCCTTTAAATTCATTCATAATTCAACGTAATAATAGTAGTCAGAGTACCAGAAGCATTACAAGAGGTGACCTTTTGATCCCATTCAGGAAAAGCACATTTGGTCAATTATCATTTTCATGTTATAGCAATACGAAATTGGAACTCACTGCCAGTTAAACTAAAAGACATACATACATATTCCTCCTTTACTACACACCTTAAAAGCTGGCTGTCCGACAATTATAACTGTACACATTAACCAGACAGATGGGACGTATTTGTGATGTGACATGGTCATGTTGCTGCTTTTCAAAATTTGTACTTTTTTAATGCATGAACTGTTTTTATGTCTTTGTAATTGATGTTTGTTTGTTTGTGCTTGTCTCAAATGTCTGTTTTTGTTTAGCCCTGTTGTAAAAATAATTGTAATTTATTTTTATTTTATCAGATGTATGCCTATTAACAACAGGCCGGGGACTACAGCTGGAAATTAGCCGTAGAGGCTAAAGCTGCTCTTTTTTTAAAAAAGGGACTGTCCACGTAATAATAAATCAATAATAGTACATATTTATATATAATAATATACATATTTATAGTACATATTCACCTGTAAATGCTGTTTATAGAAAGAGACACCTGTAATTATATTTATGGCACACACTCACCTTTTATAGTAATAACCATCTGTATATTTATATTCATTGTACATATTACCTGTAAATCCTGTACATCTCCATATCTTGCACGTATGCAACCATTGTATATATCCTGCACTTGCTGCTATTGCACTTCTGGTTAGACCTAAACTGCATTTCGTTGCCTTGTACCTGTACTTGTGTAATGACAATAAAGTTGAATCTAATCTAATCTAATCTAAAAAGAGCAGTGTGTGACAGACAGCCCAGAAATCTCAAAGAACTGAAAGACTTTTGTAAGGAAGAATGGGCAAAGATACCTCAAACAAGAATTGAAAGAATATATATATATATATATATATATATATATATATATATATATATATATATATAGTTTCTGCTTAAGAAGAATCAAAGCCTATGCATTGTGATGACTGACAGTTGGAATACATTAATGGGAACAATGGAAGACAATCTCTATATCTTTATATAGACACTAAGGCTTTGGTTAGTGCCAATTTTTTTAATTTAAAGAAAAAAGGAAGTAGTCATTTATGTGGCCTGAGAGCTCCTTAGTACAAGCGGCAGGTGTCACTGCAGCTTCTCTGGTGCATTATATTTACTGACACTCCCATATACATTACACATGTGTCATGGCCAAAGGCCCAGTAACCGGAAGGCTCCAGCGCAAACCCCAGACACAGGCAAAAGGTTCAAAAATAAAGTTTATTTGGTACAAAAGGTACAAAACAAAATCCAAGAAACAGAAAAAACCAAGGCTAGGGTCCGAGCATATAATCCAGGAATTAAATACAAAAAGAAACCAGACTATGAAAACACTAGACAGAACATCCACAGAAAACACAGACTATGACAGATGAAACACAAGGAAACATTGACCAGACTCACAGTAGGGTTGAAGACGACCTGGCCCTGAGTAGCAGGACACACAGGTATAAATAGACACAGACAACAAGGGACAGGTGAACAGATTAGGGCGGAGCAGGTAATCACACAGAAGGGGAAGACAACAGGCAGGAAGTAAATCATAAATCACAGACAGGAGTCAGACATTTCAAAATAGAAACCAAGAACTCAAATACAATCTTAAAACAAAAGTCAAATACAATAATAAATATGACATCAAAAACAAACAGACACACAGAATTCACTAACAAAACAGACAGACTATATAAGCAGACATGAATCCTGACAACATGAATACATTAATCAGGTTAAAACTTACCCAAGCTCCTTCTTTGATTGCTTTGGCTTTGTTGTTGTTGATGCAACTCTGTTCTGTCCTCTTTGAAGATTATATCACCAGTATTTCTGTCTTATGCTCTCCTTGTATAAAGTGCAGAGATGTCAAAGGCCAAATATGAATATAAGCATGTGTAAGTTACAAATGTGTTATAAATAAATGTTAATTAGAGGAGCTGTCGTCCTATAACCGTAAGGTTGGCGGTTTGATTTCCAGTGTCCATGGGCAGACAATTAACCTACCTTCCCTCCAGTGTCTGTAGCACTGGTGTATGAATGTGTGAGAATGTTGGCTGCCACATCTCCACCACCAGTGTGTGACTGTGGAGTGAATGAATAATAGACTCTGTAAGCCTTGAAAAACGTCATATAAATCCAATCAATTATTATTATTAATGTGTTTGGTTTCACTTTGCAACTGTACTCTTAACCTCCTTTGCAGATGTTGGAGATATAAAGCTCGTGAATGGCTCTGACCGTTGTTCAGGCAGAGTAGAGGTTTTTTTTAATGGTCGCTGGGGAACAGTGTGCGACGACGACTGGGACATCCGTGATGCCCAGGTAGTGTGTCGAGCTATGGACTGTGGAACAGCACAAGAGGTCAAGAAAAGTGCTTTCTTTGGTCAAGGTGAAGGAGAAATCTGGTTGGATAATGTTGAGTGTTACGGTAATGAGTCTGCCCTTGAGCACTGCCAACACCCCTCAATAGGAGAGCATAACTGTGGCCACGGGGAAGATGCTGGGGTTGTCTGCTTGTGTAAGACAACATCTATTTGGCTTTCTTCTAAAAATCTACAGTTCAGTTTAGTTTCACTTCTACAGTTGCTGAGTCTCTGTTTTGTCTCTTTAGCTCATCTGAGACTGATCAATGGGACAGACGAGTGTTCGGGCAGAGTGGAGTTTTACCAGGATGGAGAGTGGTCATCAGCTCTTCAATCAACCTGGGGAATGAATGAAGCTACAGTTGTTTGCAGAGAAATGAACTGTGGGGAGGCTTTGTCATTTTCAGGATTAGCCTCTAAAAGTGACCGGCAGAGAGTTTTTGACGTCAGCTGCACTAACACAGAGAGCTCTCTCACACAATGCAAACTGAAAGAATATAATTTGACAAGCGGTGATAATGTTGCAGAGGCAACTGTTGTATGTTCAGGTAAGTCCAAAAAGAATAGTTGAAAATGTAAGGGAGTCTTTGTGTGTATAGTCATAATAAAAGGTGTTATTAACAGGCAATGTCAGATTAGCTGATGGGCCGAACCGCTGTGCTGGAAGAGTGGAAGTCTATCACAAAGGCCAGTGGGGGAATGTGTGTGGTGACTCGTGGGACTTGAATGATGCAACTGTGGTCTGTCAGCAGCTGAAGTGTGGTCACTCTCACAAGATTACCACTGACCCAGACTATGGCCATGGGACAGGACATTTCTTGGTGGATCAAGCCAAATGCAGTGGGCAGGAAAGTACCTTTTCCACATGCTCAATAAAACTTACAAATCAAACATGTGACAGCACCTCAGTGGCTGGAGTAATATGTTCAGGTATGTAAAAATAAACGTTTGGATATCAGTAATTATTTGTCATGCATTTCAATATATAATTATTGAAATTATTATTATTATTATTATATTTTTTCACAATAAAATATAGATAACATATCAAATGTTTAAAGTTAGACATTTTGAAATGGCATGCCAGATATTTGAGCTACACATACAAAAAAGTTGGGAAAGGTAAAAATAAGAGGCCGGAAAAGTTAAATGTACATATAAGGAACAGATGGAGGAGCAATTTGAAACCTATTCGGTCAATTGGCAACATGCTTTGGTATAAAAAGGGCCTCTCAGAGTGGCAGTATCTCTCAGAAGTCAAGAGAGGCAGAGGATCACCAATTCCTCCAATGCTGCGGCAAATAAATAGTGGAGCAATATCAGAAAGTAGTTTCTCAGAAAAAAAATTGCAAAGATTTTGAATTATTATCTACAGTGCATGATATCATTCAAAGATTCAGAGAATCTGGAACAATCTCTGTGCGTAAGAGTCAAGGCCGGAAAACCAAACTTAGAACCTTAGACGTTAGTGATTCGCACTAATGCTACTGTAATGGGAATCACAACATGGGCTCATGCCATTCGTTGTTGCCAGCTTAAACTCTATAGGTCAAAAAAGAAGCCATATCTAAACATGATCCAGAAGCGCAGGTGTGAAGACCGTGCATTTTCCAACGTGACAATGCCAGACCACATACTGCATCAATTACAACATCATGGCTGCGTAGAAGAAGGATCCGGTTCTGAAATAGACAGATCTTTCACCCATAGAAAACATTTGGCGCATCATAAAGAGGAAGATACGACAAAGAAGACCTAAGACAGTCAGACAACTAGAAGCCTGTATTCGACAAGAATGGGAAAACATTCCTATTCCTAAACTTGGGCTACTTGTCTCCTCAGTCCCCAGACTGTTATAAAAAAAAAGGGGGATGCCACACAGTGGCAAACATGGAGTTGCCCCAACTTTTTTGAGGTGTGTTGATGCCATGAAATTTAAAATCAACTGATTTTTTCCTTAAAATGATACATTTTCTTAGATGACATATAAAATGTTTATACTATGTTGTATTCTGAATTAAATATTGAAATTTGAAACTTCCATATCATTGCATTCTGTTTTATCCACAATTTGTAGTGTCTCAACTTTTTTGGAATCAGGTTTGTAAAAATGTCCACAAAAAGACATATTTGTAACACAACACTGTTATTTCTGTTGATCTGCATTTACAGAGGGTTTGGTGGTTCGGTTGGTCAACGGTCAAGATCAATGTTCCGGCAGAGTTGAGGTCCGTTATGGCAATGAATGGGGAACAGTTTGTGACTCAGCTTGGAGCAAAAGAAAAGCTAAAGTGGTGTGTGACCTCTTGGAGTGTGGACATGTTGTGGATGCTGTAGGTGGAGCTAAGTATCTTCAAGGAAGTGGGCCAGTATTTGATGCTAGTGAGGCATGTTTTATAAATATGACATCCCTTCATCAATGCACGCTGAACGGTCTTAAGACTTCAACATGTGGCCATGACAAGGATGCTAGTGTTATATGTGGAGGTAAGGTTGTTTCTGTTCCATAGTTGTTGTGAGTGATTAGGACAGCTCTAAATGTGAGTAATTTAACATTATAGACTTTCAATTTAGGTGATTCAACAATAAGACTTGTGAACGGCACTGATCGATGTGCAGGCCGAGTGGAGATTCTTTATAACAATCTCTGGGGAACAGTGTGCGATGATGAGTGGGACATCCAGGATGCCCAGGTGGTTTGCCGAGCTAAAGACTGTGGATCAGCTTTAACAGCTGTACCTGGTGGCTTTTTTGGTCAAGGTACTGGAAAAATTTGGCTGGACGACGTTAATTGTTTGGGAAACGAGGCTTCAATTGTAAAGTGCCAACACCCTTCATTTGGAGAAAGTAACTGTGGCCATGGTGAAGATGCTGGCGTTATCTGCTCAGGTGAGTAGAGACTTTGTACTTTATGTACTTTTATATGTTAAACAGTGCTGGACAGCAATTAAAAAAAAAAAAAAAAAAAGAGATACATTTTGTAGTATTTTGTAGTATATGTATATGTATATACTGCTATATACATATTGTACAGTCTGACTATTGCATGCATAGCCATGGGAACCTATTTTAAATAGAGGGTGTTGAAAAAAAATTCTTGCTATTAATTAATAATTAATGTAACTTTTATGCTACAGTATATTTATGTATAACATTACTACATGCTGCTCAAGTAGTAATTTTTTTTTTTCTACGGAGCTACATCAGGGAAACACTGAAAATATATACAAAGTGTCAAAGTAAACGTCTGTTACCCTTTCAAAATAAAAGCTTTCTGATAGCACGGCGGTGACAAAGTTCACATCCAGAACTTCAGTGAATGTTTGACAATGGATGACAAAAGGTTAATTCTTGAGGTGGAGAAGTCTAAAATAATCTATGACATCAAAGACCAGTTTTACAAGGACAATGTAAAGAAGGATAAAGCATGGTGCAAATTAGCATCAACTTTGGGTTTAGACGGTGAGTAATTTACAGTATGCATAGTTATTTACAGGTTCAGGTGAGGTTCACTTTACAAAACGTGTGGTGCAGAGACATGAGTGTAGAGAGAGCGAGAGAGTGAAGAGAAACATGAGCGGTGTAGCAGCAGCGGCACTTTACGCCTCTGGTGTGAATTGCAGTGGCGTGATGGGCTGAAAATAATCCAGGGCCAGCAAAACAGCCGCTGAAGTTTTTTGCTGGCAGTCAGTGCGAGCAGAGTTCTCAGTATTAAATGTCCAAAAACCTTTTTTTCCTTTACGAACGCAGCTCAAGTTTTGATGGTGAATCAAGAGAAAATCATTTTATGCCACTGTAACTACAATGGCTCCTTTCACATGGATTTTACCGCCGCTTCTGACCTATAGTCGTTTTATCAATTCATTGCCGCTGTTGTTCTTCTCCACCTCAGAAAGGATGGGAATTCTCTTCTTCTGCCCCAGCCTCCTGATACGACATCGGCAGACTTTACACTGGGGCTGGCGTCACAGTGTCGGTTCATTTTCACATTTAATAGGGGGTGCAGGCTGGGGCCAGTCTTTTTGCTAAGGGTGCTGTAACATATGATGTAAAACTGACTTGAAATAGGACCTATATGAAATAAAGGTTTAATGTGATGCACAGATACAGTATATTTTCTACTTGTTAGTGTTGTGCTCATAAGCTTACATACCCTGGCAGAATTTGGGATTTTTTAAATTTATTAAAGCCTTTTTGGGGGCCATGTTTCAGAGAATTTATGAAAACATAATTTTTTCACTCATAGTTAGTGGTTAGGTGAAGCCATTTATTGTCAAACAACTGTTTGTGTTTACTCTTTTTAAATTATAATGACAACAGAAACTACCCAAATGACCCAGATCAAATGTTTACGGAGTACTCTAAGACTAAACCAGGACTAAACCAGAACTAATCTAAAACTGAAACGAACGCAGAAAAGCGTAGTTAAGCAGCTCAGCAATGAACGCATATATTTCAAAGCAACAAAATTTTGTTTTTACCCACCTAGCAGGATCTCTGTCTGTTTCTATTGCTCTGTGTTATTGTGGCAAATGGTCTGTCACTTTGGTCTGACTAGAAAGCAAGCCATTTTTTTTTTTCGCCTGCCGCTTTACAGATAATATCACCACTCTTCGTTGCTCCTTAGAGGTAGGGACACAGGACGGTCAAAGCTCAGTCACGGGTCAAAGCCCGTAGATGGGCAAGGCACACACTCGAAACAGGTAACCTTTGAAGATTGAAGATTATTCATTTGTGTATTGTTGTGGCTGTTTAATGAGTTTGGATAAATCCAGGACATTCCATGTGAGCGTTGCAGCAGTCTTAGGCCCACCCCTAATGCTCTTATTGGTTGAGATGCCTGATGACGCCTGATGATGCCTACTGCGTTATTGTGCGATAAAATTATTGTCAGTGTTAATTAACTAATGTGTTAACGCGATGATCATAATGGGTTAGTTTTAAATGTAAAATCTTTTTTGAGAGAAAAATGGGTTGAGACCGTTACCCCCAAAAAAGTCTATCATATACCTTTACTGCCATAATTTCTTGTTTGCACATTTATTTTGAAATTCACAAGAGAACAATTGTTCTCTGTAGTTGGTTCCGCCCATGCGATTAGTTGAGCTCAATCAATCAAATATGGCAAGTAACGTCAAGCTAAGAGATAAGTTCACAAGGTGTATAGTATTAAGTCATCAGTCTACCTCCTAAATATGGGTCAACCAGCGAGTTTGACGATGTTGTAATGTGGTCTAAGTTGGCATCCTAAAGTAACAATAACAAGATTGTACAAGTCACAATAAAGTTTCTTTGTGCCAAAAAGAAACTAAAAATAAAGTAAAAAGAACTCTTCATTGTCTAAAGGAAAGGAGGAAGTGATATTAACTTTTTGTGTTTTAGATCATTTTGTGTCATAGGGTCACTCATCATCACTTTTTTTAGGAAATAAAACAACTTAATGTAATGATGAAAAATTGGTTATCCCAAGTGCAGCAGAAATGTCATTCTTTGCTAATGTTAAAATGCTGTTGTGATACCCTAAGGAGCAAAAATGAACCACTGTAACCATCATATTTATGTTTTAGTTCTGTCTCTTTCTCTATTATTGTTGTTTCTTTGTCTCAAATGATATTGTTTTTGATGTTTTGGGGTGTTTGTATTTGTCCTTATTGTGTTTTTGTGTTATTGTGTGCATTTTATTTACTTTTTTTTCTTTCTTCTCTTTCTTTCCTTTTTGTGTAACATCTACCTGCCAGGGGGTCTGCAGATGGAAATTACCCTGGGGCTATAATCTGGCATATTTACATTTGTTTTAATGTTCATTAATGTGCATTGTTCCCCCCCTTTATTTCCTTAAATAAAGTAAGAAAAAATAAAGTAAAAAAAATAAAATAAACTGAACTCTCAGTTGCTCATGACTCACTCTAGTGGTACATAATGGTATAACACGTTGTGTGGGACGTATTCTTCTCTGTTTTTTATTGATAACTCTGTATTTATTCTGTTTTAGCTAATCTCAGACTGATCAATGGGACAGACCTGTGCCAAGGCAGTGTGGAGCTCTACTATAATGGACTGTGGTCACCAGCTGTTAATGTAAACTGGGGAATGAATGAAGCTACAGTTGTCTGCAGTGAAATGGACTGTGGGGACCCTGTGCAAGAGTCACTTTTACAAACTGAGCTGCTGAGTGGTTATAAAGTCAGCTGTACTGGAAGAGAGAGCTTTCTCACACAATGCACAGTGAGAGAATACACACGGACAAATAATGATCAACTTAGACATGCATCTGTTGTATGTTCAGGTAAGACCTCCAAACTCATACATCATGGAGTAAACTTAATACCTTTATACCACAAGTGTCATTAAATTACAGGTAAAGTCAGATTGGCTGATGGGCCGAACCGCTGTGCTGGAAGAGTGGAAGTGTATAACAAAGGCCAGTGGGAGAATGTGTGTGGTGACTCCTGGGACATGAAGGATGCAACTGTGCTCTGCCAGCAGTTAAACTGTGGAAAGCCTTTCAGAATAACCACTGACCCAGTCTATGGACATGGAACAGGGATCTTCTGGATTGAGCATATTGAATGTAATGGACGGGAGTCAACACTGCATCAATGCACACACAGAACTGGAAGCAAAACTTGCAACGTCTCATCAGTTATCTGTGAAGGTATGAACAGAAGATCACAACTTTATTGCTCCATTAGCTTTCTTATCATAGACAGTAGAAGAATATAGGACTGACAACATGACACTATCTTTAGTAATTGTAGCAAAGAGTGTACTATGTAAAAAAAAAAATTCACTAACAAGTTAAAAATGCATGTAAATACAATACATTCATGTTCTTGCATAAAAGAATATTCAATTACATGTACAATTGCATATTTTAACAGATAGCCTAAACATCCGATTGGTGGATGGTCCTGATCGCTGCACTGGCAAAGTAGAGGTTTTTAAAGGCAATGATTGGGGATCTGTGTGCAACACAAACTGGACACTGGATAAGGCTGAAGTGGTGTGTGAACTCCTGGAGTGTGGACACGCGTTAAACATTAACAGTGTTGCTCACTTCAATCTAGGAACCAGGACTGCAACTGATGCTTTAGATTCATGTTTTAGCAGTGTTAAAAACCTGCAGCAGTGTTTACATAAAGGAATAACACCATCCACATGTGCAAGTTACAACGATGCAAGTGTTCAATGTGCAGGTAGAAGCTTTTGAAAAAACCCTTACCCTTGTTCTATTAGTTCAAAAGGCACCTTCACATTCATGTTTCATTTTTGAATGCAGCTCCAATTCGTGTTGTCGGGGGCCCCAATGCATGCTCTGGTCGGGTTGAGGTCATGCATAAAGGTGAATGGGGAAGTGTTTGTGATGATGACTGGGACATGGATGATGCAAAAGTCGTGTGCAGACAGTTGGGCTGTGGTCTTCCAGTTTCTGCAGTTTCAAGGTCCCACTTTGGGAGAGGCACTGGTAAAATATGGATGGATGATGTGGCGTGCCAGGGCACAGAGTCGGTGCTCACACAGTGCAGACATAATGGCTTTGGAGAACACAACTGTGGCCGTGATGAAGATGCAGGTGTCATTTGTTTAGGTAAACACATTGATTTACTAATAATCATATAAATTTACAAAAATATATGGGCTGTTATCATTTTTGTTGTAAAAGAATCACTTCCAAAACCACAAATCATCTTGAGACCTGGCCCAGAAGTAAACTTGGGAGACAGAGTGGAGATCACCTGTACAATAGAAACAGAATAGTTGGGTGGATACTTTTGTAATGAGTAAGACATTTAAAATGGAAAAAAAAACTCCTTAAGGAAAGCAGCAACGTTCATCTTTCTAAAAGTCAATTTCATGAGGAAGTTTTCTCAAAGCCTACATGTCACTCACATAAACAGGTTCTGTTCACTAATTGGTTAACTATTCAAGTGAAAACAGGTGTGTTACATAGTTGAGATATCAATCAAATCAGACCATGAGTTTTATTTTTACAAATATGAATATATATGCATTGCTGCATAAATGACTGGCTTTTGACAAGTTCTTGTCATTTCTTGTGCTGTCCTTTACTTTCATGCACTTCTGTGTAGACCCCGTCAGACTGATCAACGGGACTGATCGCTGCTCCGGCACTTTGGAGGTCTTCCATAATGGAGAATGGGATGTGGTCTGTAACAAAAACTGGGACTTAAATAAAGCAAAGACTGTGTGTGGAGAACTTAACTGTGGAGCTCATAAAAACACACACAGCACAAGCGGTGCATATAAGGGCTACACAAGCACCTGCCCTGGAAACATGACTTCAGTTTTACAGTGCACTCTCACAAAAGACGATGACATGTGTCAAGCAGTTTCTATTGTATGTGCAGGTAAGTTCACCTTCATCATATCTGTAGATATACATAACATAATATCTACAGATTATACAGAATATAGATTATTAGCCCCGAGCCGGTGATGACCGGGAGGGCCTATTGTTATTATATATATATATATATATATATATATATATATACTGTATATATATATATAGACGTCTGGTGCTACCGTCCCAAAAAGGTACAAAATCACTCTCACGTGCCTTCTCTGGATCTGTTCCACATTGGTGGAATGATCTACCTGCTGCTGCAAGATCAGCAGATTCTGTAGCCATCTTTAAAAAACACCTGAAAACACATCTCTTCCGTCAACACCTGACTGACAAACACTGAGTTCTACTTCCTTTCTATCGATTCCTTTCTTCAAAAAAAAAAAAAATCTCTTATCCTTAGCTTTGTATACTGTGCTTGGTTTAAACTGACTAGTTTTTTGTGCTTTTTGTACCTTGTGTTATTAAAATTGCTTCCATTGTTTTCCTCACTTGTAAGTCGCTTTGGATAAAAGCGTCTGCTAAATGACTAAATGTAAATGTAAATATATACAGTGGGGATCGAAAGTTTTAATGTGCATAAAGACGCCAAGAAAAGATGGAAAAATCTCCAAAAGGCATCAAATGACAGATTAGACATTCTTATAATAAGTAAAAAAAAAGTTAGATTTTATTTCCATCATTTACACTTTTAAAAAAACAGAAAAGAAAAAAATGGTGTCTGGAAAAATTTGGAGAGTTTGGAGATTTAATAAAAAATGTAATAGTACAAGGTATTAACTCTGCAAGAGTTAATACTTGTACTGCCCCCTTGTACTGCCCCTTTCCTCAAGTATCACAGCTTGTAAACGCTTTTTGTAACTAGCCAAGAGTCTTTCAATTCTTGTTTGAGGTATCTTTGCCCATTGTTCCTTACAAAAGTCTTCCAGTTCTTTGAGATTTCTGGGTTGTCTGTCACACACTGCTCTTTTAAGATCTATCCATAGATTTTCAATTATGTTGAGGTCAGGAGATTGTGAAGGCCATGGCAAAACCTTTAGTTTATGCCTCTTGATGTAATCCACCATGGATTTTGAGGTGTGTTTAGGATCATTTCCCATTTGTAGAAGCTATCCTTTCTTTAACTTCAGCTTTTTCACAGATGGCATCAAGGCAAGGCAAGGCAAGGCAATTTTATTTATATAGCACAACATACACTGGGTAACTCAAAGTGCTTTACAGGAATAAAAGACAATTTACAAGATTTATATTAAGAAACATAAAAAAAATTAAAAACATTTTAAAAAGAAGAGTGCAGATAAAAGAAAAACACTTTAATAAAAGAAAAAACACTTTAGGTTGTGGTGTAGGCGGAGCTAAAGAGGAAGGTTTTTAACCTCCCCTTAAACATTGTTAAAGTTGAGGCTTGTTTTACTTCATCTGGGAGGCTGTTCCAGATTTTTGCTGCATGAAACTTAAACGCTGCTTCACCCTGTTTAGTTCTAACTCTGGGCACGAGCAGAAGGCCTGTTCCAGATGTTCTCAGAGTCCGAGGAGGTTCATAAGCAACTAGCATGTCAGAGATATATTCTGGTGCTAAACCATTTAGAGACTTGTAAACCAGCAGTGCTGTTTTAAAGTCTATTCTCTGAGCAACAGGAAGCCAGTGCAGAGATTTTAAAACTGGCGTAATGTGGTTGTACTTCCTGGTTTTGGTTAGAACCTGAGCAGCCGCGTTCTGAATAAGCTGCAGCTGTCTTAACCCTCGTTTTGAGAGACCAGTGAGCAGGCCGTTACAGTAATCTAACCTGCTGAGATAAAAGCATGGATAAGTTTCTCTAAGTCTGGTTGAGACATCATCCCTTTGACTCTGGAAATGTTTTTAAGGTGATAAAATGCAGATGATGTAATTGACTTAATGTGACTGTGGAAATTTAGGTCTGAGTCCATGATGACCCCTACATTTCTAACCTGGTTTTTAGATTTTAGAGAAAGAGACGCGAGGTGACTGCTGACACTTTCTCTTTGTTTCTGTGGCCCAAAGATGATTAGTTCAGTCTTGTTTCTGTTCAGTTGGAGAAAATTATTTTGCATCCACGTGTCAATCTGTTCGATGCAGTGACACAGTGAATGGATTGGTCCATTTTCACCTGCTGTGAGTGAAATGTAAATCTGAGTGTCATCTGCATAATTATGGTTGGATACTCCACAGCTGCGTATTAACTGGCCTAAAGGAAGCATGTAGAGATTGAATAATAGAGGTTCCAAGATAGACCCCTGTGGAACCCCACATCTCAGGGCCATTTGGTCTGATACACAGTTACCAACCGAAACAAAGTACTTCCTGTCTTCAAGATAGGACTGAAACCATTTAAGGGCAGTTCCAGTGATACCTATCCATTCCTCTAATCTTTGTGTCAGGATTTCATGGTCCACTGTATCAAACGCAGCACTCAAGTCCAACAGAACTAAGACAGAGACTTTGCCTGCGTCAGTGTTCATACGGATGTCATTTGTGACTTTGATAAGTGCAGTCTCAGTGCTGTGATGGGGCCTGAATCCTGACTGAAAAGGTTCAAAGCAGTTGTTAAGTAATAGAAAGTCATTAAGTTGTTGATATACAACTCTTTCGATGACTTTCCCTAAAAATGGCAGGTTTGATATGGGCCTTCTTTAGAAGAGGCTTAATGACAGCAGTTTTAAGGCCCTTGGAAATGTTCCAGACTGTAAGGAATTATTGACTATATCAGTGAGTTGTGGTAAAAAACTGCTTAGTACTGATTTTAGAAATCTAGTGGGTAAAACATCGAGGCAGCAGGTGGATGAACTCAGGCTGGAGACAGTTTTTTCAATTGTTCTGTCATTAATGGGTGTAAAATGTGTTAAACCAACCAAGTGTCTCCTAGGTGCTGCAGTGTTGTTTCATGCCCTTTTGGACTGTATCGCATGTTTAATGCCTTGAACCTTGTCGTTGAAAAACAATGCAAACTCATTGCATTTAGTGGTGGAAACTAATTCTGGAGGAAATGGAGCTGGAGGGTTTGTTAATCTGTTCACTGTAGCAAACAGGACACGCAGGTTGTTACTATTGTTGTTGATGATCTCTGAGAAGAATATTTCTCTTTCTTTCTGCAAAGTTTGATTGAAAACATGCAAATTTTCTTTGTATACCTCATAATGAATTAAGAGTTTCAATATCCGCCATTTTCTTTCGGCTTTTCGGCATTCCCTTTTCTGTGCCCTGACAGAGTGAGCATTGCTCGCAGAAGCCTTCTGCCTCGTCTGATCACTTTAACCTTAACAGGAGCAATGGTGTCCATAACATTTAAAACACCTGAAGTATAACAATTCAACAAATCATCAACTTGACCTGATGAGGCATTTTCAAACCTGAGTGCCTCCATAAACTGTGTCCTGGTGTTATCGTTAATGTGTCTCTTTTTTACAACAGTGGTCCAACAGCAACTTTTGGAATTATGGACAGATGAAAAAAGACACAAGAATGATCAGATAGAGCAACATCAATCACAGTGACATCTGAAATATGAACACCTTTAGTAATGACCAGGTCCAGAGTGTGACCTCTGATATGGGTTGGCTCATTAACATGCTGACAAAGACCAAAAGTATCAAGAATAGTAGAAAGTTCCACATGCACATTAAAATCCCCAGATATGGCTATTTGTTCAAATTCTGTGCAAATAACCGAAAGCATTTCAGTAAACTCATTAATAAAATCATGACATTGTTGGGGTGGTTTGTAAAGAACTACATATAAAATAGATGGAGAAAACCTCAACTCCATTTTGAATGACACATACTCAAATGATGAAAACTCTCCAAGTGAAAGTTTCTGGATAAGAATATTATCCCTAAGAAAGGCACATACACCACCACCCTTTTTGTTTTCCCATATTTTAAATAAAAATGTGAAATTTGATGGGGTGGATTCGATAAGGACCGCATTTCCAGTCCTGCTGTCTAACCATGTTTCTGTTAAAAACATAAAATCAAGCTTATTTGAAGTTATAAAATCATTAATTAAAAAAAGGTTTGTTTCCCAAAGACCTGACATTGAACACTGCAAGTTTAAGTCTGTTTGAGCAGGACCTGACTTTATCTGTTTGCAGGGGATTTGAATCAGATTTGTCTGATTAGACAATCTAACTGTTATTCTCTTTTTTAATCTGCGACTTCTGACTGTAGCTATGGAGCTAGGGGGGAGTGATCTCTCCCAGGGCCTCAGGTTGATAAGTGGTTTATTATGACGAAAAGTCCTGGAACAGCAGAGGCCCTCAGTGTCCTAATCACTGATAGTAGCATTGATGCTAGTCAAGGCTTTTGGATCTGGTCTGGGAGGAGCTGGTCTGCAGTGTTGGGAAAGTTCACTTTCTACAAGAACTAGTTCAAAGTTCAGTTCATAAATTTTAAAATGAACTAGTTCAGTTCATAGTTCAAACTTCAAAATTTTGAACTAAGTTCACAGTTCCAAAAATGAACTAGTTCATAGTTCTTTTTTTCCATATGTTTCTGCGAGCTATTATTTTTCAAAATTATTGCCACAGCCCATATACAGTAGAATCACAGACAGCAATTATTTTATCAGTTTTAACAATGAAGCTATGCGTTAGATTTCATTTTCATATCCAATTTTCAATCCTTATCCAACCAGGGTTTACATTAGCATTGAGGGGACATTGTTGCTTTAATGCTTTGTTGCTGTCCATTCACTCCACACTAGTAGCAGCTGCAGCTTTCAACCCTACAGTACATTCTCAAGAACATGAGGAAAAACGTGCTGCTTGAATGGTCTTTTTTTAAGGAGGAATTATTCAAAGAAAAACAGGACAGTAATCATTAAGGTGAAAACGTTTTTAAATTTTAATAATTTTCCATTGTCCACATGCTAAAACAGAATATTGGAATCCTGGAAAAATAGACCAGGCAGGTTCAACAAACAAGTTACATTAATGAATTTAAATGATCATACGCCTTACTACATGCTGCTGTCACCTCCATGCTTTTTTTTTTTTGATGACGCGTCACGCATGCGGCGGACGGCGGTGCGAAACTGGTGGCTGGTGTTGCCAGGTTTGGTGTTTTTCCGCTACATATTAAGACCCGTTTGCGGCTGGTTTGCGGTGTGTTTTAGCCGGGTTTTGCCTGGAAGGCTCTATAGAAATCTGGTACCCTATTGAACGAAGTTAACCTGAGAGAGCGTGCCGTTCACAGACACCAGAATGAACAAGTTCACAGTAACATTCATCAGGCAGTAATACAGCACGTTCAGTTCACGTTCGCCCAAAATATGAACGAGTTCATGAACTATCGTTCAATGAACGCGTTCAGGCACAAGACTGCTGGTCTGGGAGGAGGTGGAGGGGGTCTGACAGGGGTGTATTGGACTCTAGGTAGTGGCCGAGGTGAAGCAGTGGTACTTCTGGGTGGTATTGGGCGTGATGGTTTTAGTGATGATGATAGAACCCGTGACCTGGCCAAGTTAGGTGTAAGGGGTATCATCTTAATTCCAGATTTAACTAAAATTTCCAGGTGATCTGGAAATCCCATTGGTGAATCCGGAGATGGGACAGAGATGGTGAGGTCCGCAGAAGGTGTTGATGTTACTGGGGGGGGTCCATGGTCCTATTGGGGGAGTCCATTTCAGTGGTGGAGGTGTTGATGGTGGTACAGTCAGATGAGGATCCTTGGCTGGTGAGGCAGGAGTGCTTTTTTCATTCAGTGGCTGAGGTCCCTTTCTCTGTTCAAGAGGGCGCTCAGAACCATTTAGGTGTCTCAGGGAGTGCAGGAGATTATCCGTTAGCCTCCTGACTCCTCCCCTGTTTAGATGTGGGCCTTTTCCTTTGAACAAGTCGTCACGTTGCCAAAACAAGTTAAAGTTATCAATGAAGTGTACTCCTCTTGTCTCACAGGCCTTGAACAGCCATGTATTCAATGCAAGCAGCCGACTGAATTTATTGATCCTTCTGTTGATGTTTGGGAGTGGTCCACTGATAAAGGATTGCACTTCCAGGTTTTCAAGTTTATCTAAAAGCCTGGAGAATTCCTTTTTTAAAACTTCTGATTCCCCCTTCCTCGTGTCAACTGCACTCACGTGTAGCATCAGCTGTTTAATCCCTGTGTGTTTGGACATGACTTGGGGGAGTAGTGCTGTTATATCAGTGACTGTAGCACTTGGAAAGCTGCATGTAGCAAATCTACTATTGTTTAAGTCTCTGACAGCACCGTCTCCAAGCAGCAAGATATCTCTGACCTTCACTTTTGGCATAGATTCTCTGTCTCTGTTTGCCTGGTGCTTTTCCACAGATTCATGTCTCCTGTTCTCCATAGAATAAGCTTGATTTACTCCATGTTTTTCATTTACAGCAGAGTTTTCTGGTTCATTCACCTTTAGCTCAGTCAGTATTTGTTTTTTAGCTGGATGTCTGGTGATGCTACATATGCTCTTGTGATGCCAGCATTATTTTTTCTAATCCAGTGCTGCTTTGGCTGGGCACCAATTTTATGCCAGGTGGTATCATTTTGTTTAAATCCCTTTGCTTTGCTCAGTTTTGGGAATGACACTGATCATCCAAGTTTAAATTCACAGTCTTACCACATTGTGTGATCGGTATTGTCTCCTGAAGTCCTCTTTCAGATTCCAAAGCAAAAATCTTTTGTTTGTAGCACACTGATTTCCTGTTGATATTTCCAGCAATTTTGGCAGAAAGAGTTTGTAGTAGTTGTTTTTACCCCAGACATGTTGAAAAATAGATACCAAGGCTCCAGTCGCTCGGCGTGTTGTTTAAAAAGTAAAAAAAAAAAAACAAGTAAAAACATAAAAGCAAAATCCAGTTAAAAGAAAGTAAAAAGTACTGTAAAAAAGTTAATCATAAAATCATTGGCTAAATGTAGAGATAACGAAAAAAGAAAAGTAAAGCAGGCATGAGCAAGCAGAGGTGCGACTGCACTCTTCAGAAGCAGGAAGTATTCAAGTTAGCATCCAAAATTTGCTGAAATTTTATTGAATCTATTTTTTCTTCTATTCGTGAAATGTTCCCTGTGCCACTGGCTGCAATACAACCCTAAAACATGATTGATCCACCCCCATGCTTAACAGTTGGACAGAGGTTCTTTTCATTAAATTCTGTGACCTTTCTTCTCCAAACATACCTTTGGTCATTCCGGCCAAAAAGTTCTATTTTAACCTCATCGGTCCACAGAACTTGTTTCCAAATTGCACCATTGTCAAAATGCACTTGTCTATATGTTCATTTGCAAACTTCAAACGCTGATTTTTGTGTTGAGGACGTAGAAGTGGTTTTCTTCTGATGACTCTTCCATGAAGTCCATATTTGTACAAGTATCTCTTTATAGTGGAAAAGTGTACCACAACTCCAGTGTCTGCCAGATCTTTCTGAAAACGTGGGTTTTGACTTACTTTTCTCACAATCCTGCGAGTCGTTCTGTCTGATATTTTTCTTGGTCTTCCAGATCTTGCTTTAACTTCCACTGTTCCTGATGACTGCCATTTCTTAATTACATTCCAAACTGAGGATTTTGGCATCTGAAAACGCTTTTCTATCTTTTTATAGCCTTCTCCTGCTTTGTGAGCGTCAACTATTTTCAGTTTCAGTTTTCTAGACAACTGCTTAGAAGAACCCATGGTGATGATTGTTGGGGCAAGGTCAGATGAGTCTGGGCATTTAAAACCTATGAGATTTGTCAGGATTCATGTCTGTTTAGATAGTCTGTCTGTTTTGTTAGTGTATTCTGTGTATCGGTTTGTTTCTGATGTCATATTTATTATTGTATTTGATTTTTGTTTTAGGATTGCATTTGAGTGTTTGGTTCTTATTTTGAAATTTCTTACTCCTGTCTTGTGATTTATGATTTACTTCCTGCCTGTTGTCTTCCCCTTCTGTGTGATTGCCTGCTCCGCTCTAATGTATTTCACCTGTTCCTTGTTGTCTGTGTCTATTTATTCCTGTGTGTTCTGCTGCTCAGTGCCAGGTCGTCGTCTCCCTACCCGTGAGTTTGTTCTGTGTTTCTCTGTGTCTTATTTGTCGTAGTCTGTGTTTCTGTGGAGGTTCTAGTGTTTTTCCTAGTCTGGTTTCTTTTTTGTATTATTATTTCTGGATTATATGTTCGGACTCTAGTCTTGGTTTTTTCCTGGATTTTGTGTTGTACCTTCGGGACCAAATAAACTTTATTTTTTGAACCTTTTGCCTTTGTCTGGGGTTGCGCTGGAGTCTTCCGGTTCCTGGGCCTTTGGCCATGACAAGATTGACATCACCTGGTCTATCCAGACGATGATTGAGAAGAATCCATGACACTGTCAGGTCCTAGCTTGCCAAAGGGGGCAGTACAAGGTATTAACTCTGCAGGGTGCCCAAACTCTTGCAGACACCATTTTTTTTGTTTTCTGTTATTTTGAAAGTGTAAATGATGGAAATAAAATCTAACTTTTTTTTTACTTATTATAAGGATGCCTAATCTGTCATTTAATGCCTTTTGGAGATTTTTTCATCTTTTCTTGGCATCTTTATGCACATTAATAAAATATATTATTATATTAATTTAAAAATAATTCTGCAAAATGATCCTCAATTTGACCCAGTAAACATGCGCGAAAAGTCATTTTTATTTGTCCCAGAGTTCAAGGCCGGCGAAAAATTTATGTATTTGAAGTCCCCAGAAAAAAATGTATGAAAAATGTGGGGACCCCTAGAAAAGTCAAAATAAATTGAGTCTTAGAAAGTGAAAGTAAATTTTTCCAGTATAGAAATACAAAACTTGGTACATCCATAGGACACCTCAGGGCAAACAGAAAAGTCTATGACAGCCACACCCTAAACTCAACAGGAAGTCCATGTGGGGTAAAACGCACGGCCACCTAAATCACACCCGTCGCGCAAACAGATTCAGTGTGTCTTAATCTAAATGGCCCCAAATTTGGTGAGTATCATCTAGACACGTGTGCCAACCATAGTTGTGACTTTGTTTTTGATATCTTATCGGGTATGGGTGTGGCAAGCCTGTAACGAGGTGGCCATTTTTATAAAATTAAAATATCTATTAATTCTCAGTTGAACCCAAAAAGGCGTTTGTGCACATTCATGACCTGAACACAAAGATATGTAAATAAAAGGGTTATCTTTAGAAATGGACCCAAGAATTTAGTTTGTCATAGAGACATGAAATTTGGTACACACATCTCTAATGTCATGACGAACATAAAAGCCATGTGTTGCCTTAGCAATGCCCCAAATATGTGGAAAAAGTGAATGGGAAGTGAAAATTTTAGTTTGTCGTAGACAAATGAAACTTGGTACACACACCCAGCATGGGCTTATGAACAAAAGGCTAATGGGGACCACACCCTATCATACCCGGGAAGGTGGCCATTTGGAATTGAAGATGTGAACCACCTTAGAATACACCTCTCTTTTAAAAAACACCAGAAAATAGCTGCTTCATTCCACAGACACCAAACTTAGGCAAAATGAGCTAAACACATGTGTGTTCAATAGACAGTGCTTTCTCTTGTCGATTTTACTCGAGTTATATATTTTTTATTATAATTTCTCTGCAAAATGATCCTCAATTTGACCCAGTAAACGTGCACTGAAAAGTCAAATTTATTGGCCCCAAAATTCAAGCCCGGCGTATTTCCCCGAGGAAAAAGAATGAAAAATTAAAGCCGCAAGCGGCGATAAAGGCCCTCGCCTCCCTTGAGACCGCGGGGACACATATATTCGGAGGATTGCATGTCGTGCTTTAAAGCAAATTTGGAGCTGTTTAGATGAAAACCCTTTAGCACAAAGTGTACGATTTAGGTGGTCATGTATTCCACCCAACATTTTCTGTTGAGAAGGATCCTGGCAATTGGGAAATGGCATTTATTTCCCAATAGTTGCCTCTTCACAGACTCATTACGACCACAGCCACAAATCTATCAAAAACAAATTGATAACTTTTTTTGCACACGTGTCTAGATGATACTCACCAAATTTGGAGCTGTTTAGATGAAAAGCCTTTAGACACAAGGGTGCAATTTAGGTGGTCACATTCCACCCAACATAGTAGATTTCCTGTTGAGTTTACGATATGGCTGTAATACATTTTTCTGTTTGCCCTGAGGTGTCCTATGGATGTACCAAGTTTCATTTTTCTACGTTGGAAAAAATTACTTTCACTTTCCATAGGCCCAATGTATTTTGACTTTTGTAGGGTCGCCACTGAGTCATTTTCATATTTTTTTAGCGACTTCAAATACATAAATTTTTGCGAGCTTGAAGTCTGGGACCAATAAAAATGACTTTTAGTTGCACGTTTACTGGGTCAAATTGAGGATCATTTTGCAGAAAAATTATAATAAAAAAATATACCAAATTATAATAAAATAAAATATAACTCGAGCAAAAAGTCTAGAAAAACGCTTGTCTATTTTACATACATGTGTTTAGCTCATTTTGCCCAAGTTTGGTGTCTGTGGAATGAAGCAGCTATTTTCTGTGTTCTTTTAAAAAGAGGTGTATTTTAAGTCGGTTCATATTTTCAAATCAAAATGGCCGCCTTCCCGTGTGTGATAGGGTGTGGTCCCCATTGGCTTTTTTGTTCATAAGCCCATGCTGGATGTGTGTACCAAGTTTCATTTGCCTACGACAAACTAAAATTTTCACTTCCCATTGACTTTTTCCAAATATTTGGGACGTTGCTATGGCAACACATTTATAGATAGGGTGGTTGTCATTGGCTTTTATGCTCGTCATGACATAAGAGATGTGTGTACCAAATTTCATGTCTCTATGACAAACTAAATTCTTGGGTCCTATTTGTAGGGGGCGCTGGAGAGCCATTTCTAAAGATAACCCTTTTTTTTATATATCTTTGTGTTCAGGTCATGAATGTGCACAAACGCCTTTTTGGGTCCAACTCGATCCGAGAAGGCGTTTGAGAGTTAAGAGACGTTTTATTTTCACAAAAATGGCCACCTCGTTACAGACTTGCCACACCCATACCCGATAAGATATCAACAACAAAGTCACAACTTTGGTTGGCACATGTGTCTAGATGATACTCACCAAATTTGGGGCCATTTAGATTAAAACACAATGATTTGCATCTTTTTGCGCAAGGGGTGCGATTTTAGTGGCCGCGCGTTTCACCCCACATGGCGGACTTCCTGTTAAGTTTAGGGTGTGACTGTCATTGACTTTTCTGTTTGCCCTGAGGTGTCCTATGGATATACCAAGTTTCATTTTTCTACGTTGGAAAAAAGTTAATTTCACTTTCCATAGGCCCAATGTATTTTGATTTTGTAGGGGTCGCCACTGAGTCATTTTTCGTATTTTTTTAGCGACTTCAAATACATAAATTTTTCGCTTGAAGTCTGGGACCAATAAAATGACTTTTCGTGCATGTTCACTGGGTCAAATTTAGGATCATATGGGGAGAAGAAGAAAAAAAAAAAAAAAAAAAAAAAAAAATCCGAGCAAAAACAATAGGCCCTCCCGGTCATCACCGGCTCGGGCCTAATGACTCAATGGCGACCCCTGGAAAATGAAAAAATACATTGTGCCTATGGAAAGTGAAAGTAGAAATACAAAACTTGGTACAGCCATGTTTATGACAGCCATACCATAAACTCAACAGGAAATCCACTATAATGGGTGGAATGCATGACCACCTTAAATCGCACCCCTTGTGCTAAAGGGTTTTCATCTAAACGGCTCCAAATTTGGAGAGTATCATCAAGAAACGTATGCCAAAAAAGTTATCAATTTGTTTTTTGATACATTTGTGGCTGTGGTTGTAATGAGCCTGTGAAGAGGCAGCCATTTCTTTGGGAAATAAACGCCATTTCCCAATTGCCAGGATCCTTCCTTTGGAGGAGGCTCCTCCAGAGCCAAGGCTAGAGTCTTGGAAAACTCCCCAGAATCTTTTGGAACTTGTAAACTTTTAGACAAGTAATATTTACATTTTGCCTTTATAAACAGGGGGGTGCAGTTTCTGAGTCATCTCAAATTTCCAGCCAGTACTTTGTTTTTCTCACCTTAGCCCAAGCATAATCTATTATTTTCAAAAGTTCAGATACATCCCAGGAAAAACAGAGATTGTAGAGACCTTTAACTCTAAATTACAAGGGGCTGTAGCAGGCCCCAGCAGTAGCACAAGCCCGAGGTGATGAAGCCGGCTCCAGCCAGAAGAAGATTCAAGCAGTAGCACAGGCACGGTTATTTGACATTACCGTGCAAGAAAGCACTAAATGCAATCCTTCGAGTACATGTGTCCCCGCGGTCACAAGGGAGGCGAGGGCCTTTATCGCCGCTTGCGACTTTAATTATAAATATATTTTACTGAGGTAAAAGCAAGTAAACAGTCTTAAATGTTAAACGGTTCAGTTTGGTGTGCACACACTACCACTATTACAAAATACTACTTCAGTGGCATAAAAAAAAAACTAAAGAAACTGTACATCAAGTCCACTCAGTGTTCTGACAAAGTGGATAAACTCTGATTTTATCTAGTGCTTAAGAAGAGTCATAGCCCAACAGTTGTAATAATTTAATGGAAAAAAATGGAAGACAATTCCCATATTTTAATGTAGACAATAAGGCTTTGGTTAGTGCAAATATTTAAAAAAAGAAAAGGAAGTGTTGTCATTTATGTGGCCTGAGAGATGCTTAGTGCAAGCATCAGGTGTCACTGCAGCTTCTCTGGTGCATTATATTTACTGACACTCCCATATACATTACACATGAATACATTAATCAGGTTAAAACTTACTGTGGACAATAGATTTAATAAAACTACTCAAAAAAATTGCACTATTTCAGAAAATGATAACATTAAACAGAAGAACGGCCCACAGCTTGATACAAAGCTCTTTCTTGATCTGTTTTTTGCATCATTCACACACACCTTTACCCCCAGCCCCTTCTTTGGTTGCGTTTGCTTTGTTGTTGTTGTTGTTGATACAACTCTGTTCTGTCCTCTCTTTAAAGATTATATCAGCAGTATTTCTGCCTTATGCTCTCCCTGTATATAGTGCAGGGATGAGAAAGGCCAAATATTAATATAAGCATGTGTAAGTAATAGATGTGTTATAAATAAATGTTAAGTAGAGGAGCGGTCGTCCTATAACCGGAAGGTTGGCGGTTTGATTCCAACTGTCCAGGGGAAAGACACTTAACCCACCTTCCCTCCAGTGTCTGTGGCACTGGTGTATGAATGTGTGAGAATGTTGGCTGCCACATCTCCACCACCAGTGTGTGACTGTGGAGTGGATGAATAATAGACTCTGTAAGCCTTGAAAAGTGTTGTAAAAATCCAATCAATTATTATTATTAATGTGTTTGGCTTCACATTACAAGTACTCTTAACCTCCTTTGCAGGTGTTGAAGATATAAAGCTCGTGAATGGCCCTGACCGTTGTTCAGGCAGAGTAGAAGTTTTTTTTAATGGTCGCTGGGGAACAGTGTGCGACGACGACTGGGACATCCGTGATGCCCAGGTAGTGTGTCGAGCCATGGACTGTGGACCAGCACAAGAGGTCAAGCAAAGTGCTTTCTTTGGTCAAGGTGAAGGAGAAATCTGGTTGGACAATGTTGAGTGTTACGGTAATGAGTCTGCCCTTGAGCACTGCCAACACCCCTCAATAGGAAAGCATAACTGTGGCCACGGGGAAGATGCTGGTGTTGTCTGCACAGGTAAGACAACATATTTGGCTTTCTTCAAAAAATCTACAGTTCAGTTCAGTTTCAACACTACAGTCGCTGAGTGTCACATTCATATACACTTAAGTGTGTTTCAATTAACAATAGTAACAGAACAATTTGTCAGAATGTTTGTAGTAAAACCAATGGATCATTTAAAATGGAAAAGTACTCCCAAATCAAAGCAGCATCGCTCATCTTTCTAAAAGTCAATTTCTAGAGGAAGTTTTCTCAAAGCCTACATGTCAGTCCCATATGCAGGTTCTGTTCACTAATTGGTTAACTATTCAAGTGGAAACAGGTGTGTTACATATTACAGGTAAAGTCAGATTGGCTGATGGGCCGAACCGCTGTGCTGGAAGAGTGGAAGTGTATAACAAAGGCCAGTGGGGGAATGTGTGTGGTGACTCCTGGGACATGAAGGATGCAACTGTGCTCTGCCAGCAGTTGAACTGTGGAAAGCCCCACAGAATATCCACTGACCCAGTCTATGGCCATGGAACAGGGATCTTCTGGATTAAGCATATTGAATGTAATGGACAGGAGTCAACACTGCATCAATGCACACACAGAACTGGAAGCAAAACTTGCAACGTCTCATCAGTTATCTGTGAAGGTATGAACAGAAGACCACAACTTTATTGCTCCATTAGCTTTCTTATCATAGACAGTAGAAGAGTATAGGACTGACAACATGACACTGTCTTTAGTAATTGTAGCAAAGAGCGCATGTAAAAAAAAAAATCACGAACAAGTTAAAAGCAAAATGCATGTAAATACAATACATTAATGTTTTTGCATAAAATGATATTCAATTACATGTACAATTGCATATTTCAACAGATAGCCTTAACATCCGATTGGTGGATGGTCCTGATCGCTGCACTGGCAAAGTAGAGGTTTTTAAAGGCAATGTTTGGGGATCTGTGTGCAACACAAACTGGACACTGGATAAGGCTGAAGTGGTGTGTGAACTCCTGGAGTGTGGACACGCGTTAAACATTACCAGTGTTGCTCACTTCAATCCAAGAACCAGGACTGCAACTGATGCTTTAGATTCATGTTTTAGCAGTGTTAAAAACCTGCAGCAGTGTTTACACAAAGGAATAACACCATCCACGTGTGCAAGTTACAACGATGCTAGTGTTCAATGTGCAGGTAGAAGCTTTTGAAAAAACCCTTACTCTTCTATTAGTTCAAAAGGCACCTTCACATTCATATACACTTATGTGTTTCATTTTTGAATGCAGCTCAGATTCGTGTTGTCGGGGGCCCCAATGCATGCTCTGGTCGGGTTGAGGTCATGCATAAAGGTGAATGGGGAAGTGTTTGTGATGATGACTGGGACATGGATGATGCAAAAGTCGTGTGCAGACAGTTGGGCTGTGGTCTTTCAATTTCTGCAGTTTCATGGTCCCACTTTGGGAGAGGCACTGGTCCAATATGGATGGATAATGTGGCGTGCCGGGGCACAGAGTCGGTGCTCACACAGTGCAGACATAATGGCTTTGGAGAACACAACTGTGGCCGTGATGAAGATGCAGGTGTCATTTGTTTAGGTAAGGAAAAATATTCACATTTATTTACTAATAATCACATAAATTTACAAAAAAAAAATATGGTCTGTTATCATTTTTGTTGTAAAAGAATCACTTCCAAAACCACAAATCATCTTGAGACCTTGCCCAGAAGTAAACTTGGGAGACAAAGTGGAGATCACCTGTACAATAGTAACAGAACATTTGGTTGGATACTTTTGTATTGAGTAAGAGAAATGGATCATTTAAAATGGAAAAGAACTCCTTAAGGAAAGCAGCAACGTTCATCTTTCTAAAAGTTAATTTCATGAGGAAGTTTTCTCAAAGCCTACATGTCACTCCCATAAACAGGCTCTGTTCACTAATTGGTTAACTATTCAAGTGGAAACAGGTGTGTTACATAGTTGAGGTATCAGTCAAATCAGACCATGAGTTTTATTTTTACAAATATACAAGATCAGCAGATTCTGTAGCCATCTTTAAAAAACGCCTGAAAACACATCTCTTCCGTCAAAACCTGACTCCGTCAATTCCTTTCTTCAAAAAAAAAAAAAAAATTCTATTATCCTTAGCTTTGTATACTGTGCTTGGGTTAAACTGACTAGTTTTTTGTGCACTTATGCTTTTTGTACCTTGTGTTGTTAAAATTGCTTCCATTGTTTTCCTCACTTATAAGTCGCTTTGGATAAAAGCGTCTGCTAAATGACTAAATGTAAATGTAAATGTAATTAAAGCCGCAAGCGGCAATAAAGGCCCTCGCCTCCCTTGAGACCGCGGGGACACATGTATTCGGAGGATTGCATTTCGTGCCTTAAAGCGTAAACTTCATGGTAATGTCAAATAACCGGGCCTGTGCTACTGCTGAGGCCTGCTACACCACCTTGTAATTTAGAGTTAAAGGTCTCCACAATCCCTGGTTTTCCTGGGAGCTGTCTGAACCTTTGAAAATAATAGATTATGCTTAGGCTAAGGCGAGAAAAACAAAGTACTGGCTGGAGATTTGAGATGATTCAGGAATCGCTGCACCCCCCTGTTTAAAAAGGCAAAATGTAAATTTAACTTGTCTAAAAGTACAAGTTTACAAGTTCCAAAGGATTCTGAGGAGTTTTCTAAGACTCTAGTCTTGGCTCTGTGGGGGCCTCCTCTAAAGGAAGGATCCTGGCAATTGGGAAATGGCATTTATTTCCCAAAGAAATGGCTGCCTCTTCACAGACTCATTACGACCACAGCCACAAATGTATCAAAAAACAAACTGATCACTTTTTTGGCACGTGTCTAGATGATACTCACCAAATTTGGAGCTGTTTAGATGAAAACCCTTTAGCACAAGGGGTGCGATTTAGGTGGTCACGCATTCCACCCAACATAGTAGATTTCCTGTTGAGTTTACGGTATGGCTGTAATAAACTTTTATGTTTGCCCTAAGGTGTCCTATGGATGTACCAAGTTTTGTATTTCTACATTGGAAAAATTTAATTTAATTTTCCATAGGCCCAATGTATTTTGACTTTTCTAGGGGTCGCCACTGAGTCATTTTTCGTATTTTTTTTCCGGGGACATCAAATACATCCATTTTTCGCCGGTCTTGAAGTCTGGGACCAATAAAAATGACTTTTAGTTGCACGTTTACTGGGTCAAATTGAGGATCATTTTGCAGAAAAATTATAATAAAAAAATTAAAGCCGCAAGCGGCGATAAAGACCCTCGCCTCCCTTGAGACCGCGGGGACACATGCACTCGGAGGAGTGCATTTCGTGCTTTAAAGCGTAAAGTTCACGGTAAAAGGATTCTGAGGAGTTTTCTAAGACTCTAGCCGTGGCTCTGGAGGGGCCTCCTCTAAAGGAAGGATCCTGGCAATTGGGAAATGGCATTTATTTCCAAGATTCAATCACAGACTCATTACGACCACAGCCACAAATGTATCAAAAAACAAATTGATAACTTTTTTGGCACATGTGTCTAGATGATACTCACCAAATTTGGAGCTGTTTAGATGAAAAACCTTTAAACACAAGGGGTGCGATTTAGGTGGTCACACATTCCACCCAACATAGTAGATTTTCTGTTGAGTTTACGGTATGGCTGTAATAAACTTTTCTGTTTGCCCTGAGGTGTCCTATGGTTGTACCAAGTTTTGTATTTCTACATTGGAAAAATTTACTCTCATTTCCATAGAACCAATTATTTTGACTTTTCTAGGGAATTAGCCACTGAGTCATTTTCATATTTTTTTTTAGGACTTCAAATACATACATTTTTGCGGGCTTTAAGTCTGGGACCAATAAAAATGACTTTTAGTTGCACGTTTAATGGGTCAAATTGAAAATCATTTTTCAGAAAAATTAAAAAAAAAAAAATATACCAAATTATAATAAAAAGATATATAACTCGAGCAAAAACAACAAGGAAAACGCCTGTCTATTTTACACACATGTGTTTAGCTCATTTTGCCCAAGTTTGGTGTCTGTGGAATGAAGCAGCTATTTTCTGTTGTTGTTTAAAAGAGAGGTTGTATTCTAAGTAGGTTTACATCTTCAATTTAAAATGGCCGCCTTACCGTGTGTGATAAGGTGTGGTCCCCTTTGGATTTTTTGTTCATAAGCCCATACTGGATGTGTGTACCAAGTTTCATTTGCCTACGACAAACTAAAATTTTCACTTCCCATTGACTTTTTCCACATATTGGGGACGTTGCTATGGCAACACATTTATAGATAGGGGGTGGTTGTCATTGGCTTTTATGCTCCTCATGACATAGGAGATGTGTGTACCAAATTTCATGTCTCTATGACAAACTAAATTCTTGGGTCCCATTATAAGTTTGTAGGGGGCGCTGGAGAGCCATTTCTAAAGATAACCCTTTTATTTACATATCTTTGTGTTCAGGTCATTAATGTGCACAAACGCCTTTTTGGGTCCAACTCGATCTGAGAAGGCGTTTGAGAGTTAAGAGACGTTTTATTTTCACAAAAATGGCCACCTCGTTACAGGCTTGCCACACCCATACCCGATAAGATATCAACAACAAAGTCACAACTTTGGTTGGCACACGTGTCTAGATGATACTCACCAAATTTGGGGCCATTTAGTTTAAAACACAATGATTTGCATCTTTTTGCGCAAGGGGTGCGACTTTAGTGGCCGCGTGTTTCACCCCACATGGCGGACTTCCTGTTGAGTTTAGGGTGTGGCTGTCATTGACTTTTCTGTTTGCCCTGAGGTGTCCTATGGATGTACCAAGTTTCATTTTTCTATGTTGGAAAAAAGTTACTTTCACTTTCCATAGGCCCAATGTATTTTGACTTTTCTAGGGAATTAAACTGAGTCATTTTTCGTTTTTTTTTTCGGGACTTCAAATACATAAATTTTTCGCCGGGCTTGAAGTCTGGGACCAATAAAAATGACTTTTCGTGCATGTTCACTGGGTCAAATTTAGGATCATTTTGCAGAAAAAGAAAGAGAACAGAAAAAAAAAAAAAAAAAAAATCTGAGCAAAAACAATAGGCCCTCCTGGTCATCACCGGCTCGGGCCTAAATATAACAAATTATAATAAAAAAAATATAACTCGAGCAAAAACAACAAGAAAAACGCCTGTCTGTTTTACACATGTGTTTAGCTCATTTTTCCCAAGTTTGGTGTCTGTGGAATGAAGCAGCTATTTTCTGTTGTTTTTTAAAAGAGAGGTGTATTCTAAGTCGGTTCACATCTTCAATTCAAAATGGCCGCCTTCCCGTGTGTGATAGGGTGTGGTCCCCATTGGCTTTTTTGTTCATAAGCCCATACTGGATGTGTGTACCAAGTTTCATTTGCCTACGACAAACTAAAATTTTCACTTCCCTTTGACTTTTTCCAAATATTTAGGACGTTGCTATGGCAACACATTTATAGATAGGGGGTGGTTGTCATTGGCTTTTATGCTCGTCATGACATAAGAGATGTGTGTACCAAATTTCATGTCTCTATGACAAACTAAATTCTTGGGTCCCATTATAAGTTTTCTAAAGATAACCCTTTTATATCGGGGCAGCAGTGGCTCAGTGGTAGAGCAGTCGGCTTTCAACCGGAAGGTAGTGGGTTCGATTCCCGCTCTCCCCACAATTCATACTGTTGTTGTGTCCTTGGGCAAGACACTTAACCCACCTTGCCTCGTATGAATGTGTAAGAATGTTGAGTGAATGTATGTGGTGATGGTCGGAGTGGCCTTAGGCGCAAAATGGCTGCCACGTCTCTGTCAGTCTGCCCCGGGGCATCTGTGGCTACAGTTGTAGCTTACCATTACCAGTATGACTGTGTATGAATGAATAATGGATGGACTGTAAGCGCTTTGAGTCCCTTGGTCCCTTGGGAGAAAAGCGCAATATAAATCCAATCCTTTATTATTATTATTATTATTATTTACATATCTTTGTGTTCAGGTCATGAATGTGCACAAACGCCTTTTTGGGTCCAACTCGATCCTAGAAGGCGTTTGAGAGTTAAGAGACATTTTATTTTCACAAAAATGGCCACCTCGTTACAGACTTGCCACACCCATACCCGATAAGATATCAAAAACAAAGTCACAACTTTGGTTTACACACGTGTCTAGATGATACTCACCAAATTTGGGGCCATTTAGATTAAAACACAATGATTTGCATCTTTTTGCGCAAGGGGTGCGATTTTAGTGGCCGCGCGTTTCACCCCACTTGGCGGACTTCCTGTTGAGTTTAGGGTGTGGCTGTCATATACTTTTATATTTGTCCTGAGGTGTCCTATGGATGTACCAAGTTTCATTTTTCTACGTTGGAAAAAAGTTACTTTCACTTTCCATAGGCCCAATGTATTTTGACTTTTCTAGGGGTCATTTTTTGTATTTTTTTTTCGGGGACTTCAAATACATAATTTTTTTGCCGAGCTTGAAGTCTGGGACCAATAAAAAAGACTTTTCGTGCATGTTCACTGGGTCAAATTTAGGATCATTTCGCAGAAAAAAATAAAATAAAATCCGAGCAAAAATAATAGGCCCTCCCGGTCATCACCGGCTCGGGCCTAAATATATACAGTGGGGATCGAAAGTTTTAGTGTGCATAAATACGCCAAGAAAAGATGGAAAAATCTCCAAAAGGCATCAAATGACAGATTAGATATCTAAGTCAAAAAAAGTTAGATTTTATTTCCATCATTTACACTTTCAAAAACACAGAAAAGAAAAAAATGGTGTCTGCAAAAGTTTGGAGAGTTAATAAAAAATGTAATAGTACAAGGTATTAACTCTGCAAGAGTTAATACTTGTACTGCCCCCTTGTACTGCCCCTTTTGGCAAGTATCACAGCTTGTAAACGCTTTTTGTAACTAGAGTCTTTCAATTCTTGTTTGAGGTATCTTTGCCCATTGTTCCTTACAAAAGTCTTCCAGTTCTTTGAGATTTCTGGGCTGTCTGTCACGCACTGCTCTTTTAAGGTCTATCCACAGATTTTCAATTATGTTGAGGTCAGGAGATTGTGAAGGCCATGGCAAAACCTTTAGTTTATGCCTCTCGATGTAATCCACCGTGGATTTTGAGGTGTGTTTAGGATCATTTTCCATTTGTAGAAGCCATCCTCTCTTTAACTTCAGCTTTTTCACAGATGGCATCAAGTTAGCATCCAAAATTTGCTGAAATTTTATTGAATCCATTTTTCCTTCTACTCGTGAAATGTTCCCTGTGCCACTGGCTGCAATACAACCCCAAAACATGATTGATCCACCTCCATGCTTAAGAGTTGGACAGAGGTTCTTTTCATTAAATTCTGTGACCTTTCTTCTCCAAACATACCTTTGTTCATTCCGGCCAAAAAGTTCTATTTTAACCTCATCGGTCCACAGAACTTGTTTCCAAAATGCATCAGGCTTGTCTATATGTTCATTTGCAAACTTCAAACGCTGATTTTTGTGTTGAGGACGTAGAAGAGGTTTTCTTCTGATGACTCTTCCATGAAGTCCATATTTGTACAAGTATCTCTTTATAGTGGAAAGGTGTACCACAACTCCAGTGTCTGCCAGATCTTTCTGGAGGGATCGTGCAGTCTACTTTTCTCACAATCCTGCGAGTCGTTCTGTCTGATATTTTTCTTGGTCTTCCAGATCTTGCTTTAACTTCCACTGTTCCTGATGACTGCCATTTCTTAATTACATTCCAAACAGAGGATATTGGCATCTGAAAACGCTTTTCTATCTTTTTATAGCCTTCTCCTGCTGTGTGAGCGTCAACTATTTTCAGTTTCAGTTTTCTAGACAACTGCTTAGAAGAACCCATGGTGCTGATTGTTGGGGCAAGGTCAGATGAGTCTGGGCATTTAAAACCTATGAGATTGACATCACCTGGTCTATCCAGACGATGATTGAGAACAATCCATGACACTGTCAGGTCCTAGCTTGCCAAAGGGGGCAGTACAAGGTATTAACTCTGCAGGGTGCCCAAACTTTTGCAGACACCATTTTTTTGTTTTTTGTTATTTTGAAAGTGTAAATGATGGAAGTAAAATCTAACTTTTTTTTACTTATTATAAGGATGTCTAATCTGTCATTTGATGTCTTTTGGAGATTTTTTCATCTTTTCATGGCATCTTTATGCACATTAATAAAATATGTTATTATATAAAAAAAAAATCTGCAAAATGATCCTCAATTTGACCCAGTAAACATGCGCGAAAAGTCATTTTTATTCGTCCCAGAGTTTAAGGCCGGCGAAAAATGTATGTATTTGAAGTCCCCGAAAAAAATTTATGAAAAAATGACTCAGTGGTGACCCCTAGAAAAGTCAAAATAAATTGAGTCTTAGACAGTGAAAGTAAATTTTTCCAATATAGAAATACAAAACTTGGTACATCCATAGGACACCTCAGGGCAAACAGAAAAGTCTACACCCTAAACTCGACACCCTAAACTCAACAGGAAGTCCGCCATGTGGGGTAAAACGCGCGGCCACCTAAATCACACCCCTCGCGCAAAAAGATTCATTGTGTTTTAATCTAAATGGCCCCAATTTTGATGAGGATCATCTAGACACGTGTGCCAACCATAGTTGTGACTTTGTTTTTGATATCTTATCGGGTATGGGTGTGGCAAGCCTGTAACGAGGTGGCCATTTTTATAAAATTAAAATATCTATTAATTCTCAAACGCCTTCTCGGATCAAGTTGAACCCAAAAAGGCGTTTGTGCACATTCATGACCTGAACACAAAGATATGTAAATAAAAGGGTTATCTTTAGAAATGAACCCAAGAATTTAGTTTGTCATAGAGACATGAAATTTGGTACACGCATCTCTAATGTCATGACGAACATAAAAGCCATGTGTTGCCATAGCAATGCCCCAAATATGTGGAAAAAGTGAATGGGAAGTGAAAATTTTAGTTTGTCGTCGGCAAATGAAACTTGGTAAAACATCCAGCATGGGCTTATGAACAAAAAGCTAATGGGGACCACACCCTATCACACACGGGAAGGTGGCCATTTGGAATTAAAGATGTGAACCACCTTAGAATACACCTCTCTTTTAAAAAACAACAAAAAATAGCTGCTTCATTCCACAGACACCAAACTTAGGCAAAATGAGCTAAACATATGTGTGTTCAACAGACAGTGCTTTTTCTTGGCGATTTTGCTCGAGTTATATTTTTTTAATTATATTTTCTCTGCAAAATTATCCTCAATTTGACCCAGTAAACGTGCACTGAAAAGTCAGGTTTATTGGCCCCAAAATTTAAGCCTGGCGTATTTCCCCGAGGAAAAAGAATGAAAAATGACTCGATGGCGACCCCTGGAAAATGAAAAAATACATTGTGCCTATGGAAAGTGAAAGTAGAAATACAAAACTTGGTACAGCCATAGGACACCTCATGGCAAACAGAAAAGTTTATGACAGCCATACCGTAAACTCAACAGGAAATCCACTATAATGGGTGGAATGCATGACCACCTTAAATCGCACCCCTTGTGCTAATGGGTTTTCATCTAAACAGCTCCAAATTTGGTAAGTATCATCTAGAAACGTATGCTAAAAAAGTTATCAATTTGTTTTTTGATACATTTGTGGCTGTGGTTGTAATGAGCCTGTGAAGAGGCAGCCATTTCTTTGGGAAATAAACGCCATTTCCCAATTGCCAGGATCCTTCCTATGGAGGAGGCTCCTCCAGAGCCAAGGCTAGAGTCTTGGAAAACTCCCCAGAATCTTTTGGAACTTGTAAACTTTTAGACGAGTAATATTTACATTTTGCCTTTATAAACAGGGGGGTGCAGTTTCTGAGTCATCTCAATTTTCCAGCCAGTACTTTGTTTTTCTCACCTTAGCCCAAGCATAATCTAATATTTTCAAAAGTTCAGACACATCCCAGGAAAAACAGAGATTGTAGAGACCTTTAACTCTAAATTACAAGGGGCTGTAGCAGGCCCCAGCAGTAGCACAAGCCCGGGGTGATGAAGCCGGCTCCAGCCAGAAGAAGATTCAAGCAGTAGCACAGGCACGGTTATTTGACATTACCGTGCAAGAAAGCACTAAATGCAATCCTTCGAGTACATGTGTCCCCGCGGTCACAAGGGAGGCGAGGGCCTTTATCGCCGCTTGCGACTTTAATTATAAATATATTTTACTGAGGTAAAAGCAAGTAAACAGTCTTAAATGTTAAACGGTTCAGTTTGGTGTGCACACACTACCACTATTACAAAATACTACTTCAGTGGCATAAAAAAAAAACTTAGGAAACTGTACATCAAGTCCACTCAGTGTTCTGACAAAGTGGATAAACTCTGATTTTATCTAGTGCTTAAGAGGAGTCATAGCCCAACAGTTGTAATAATTTAATGGAAAAAATGGAAGACAATTACCATATTTTAATGTAGACAATAAGGCTTTGGTTAGTGCAAATATTTAAAAAAAGAAAAGGAAGTGTTGTCATTTATGTGGCCTGAGAGATGCTTAGTGCAAGCATCAGGTGTCACTGCAGCTTCTCTGGTGCATTATATTTACTGACACTCCCATATACATTACACATGAATACAATTAATCAGGTTAAAACTTACTGTGGACTATAGATTTAATAAAACTACTCAAAAAAAATTGCACCATTTCAGGAAATGATAACATAAAACAGAAGAACGGCCCACAGCTTGATACAAAGCTCTTTCTTGATCTGTTTTTTTGCATCATTAACACACACCTTCACCCCAGCTCCTTCTTTGATTGCGTTTGCTTTGTTGTTGTTGTTGTTGTTGATACAACTCTGTTCTGTCCTTTCTTTGAAGATTATATCACCAGTATTTCTGCCTTATGCTCTCCCTGTATATAGTGCAGGGATGAGAAAGGCCAAATATTAATATAATACAGATGTGTTATAAATAAATGTTAATTAGAGGAGCAGTCGTCCTACAACCGGAATGTTGGCGGTTTGATTCCCACTGTCCAGGGGAAAGACACTTAACCCACCTTCCCTCCAGTGTCTGTGGCACTGGTGTATGAATGTGTGAGAATGTTGGCTGCCACATCTCCACCACCAGTGTGTGACTGTGGAGTGAATGAATAATAGACTCTGTAAGCCTTGAAAAGTGTTATAAAAATCCAATCAATTATTATTATTAATGTGTTTGGCTTCTTAACCTCCTTTGCAGGTGTTGGAGTTATAAAGCTTGTGAATGGCCCTGACCGTTGTTCAGGCAGAGTAGAGGTTTTTTTTAATGGTCGCTGGGGAACAGTGTGCGACGACAACTGGGACATCCGTGATGCCCAGGTAGTGTGTCGAGCTATGGACTGTGGAACAGCACAAGAGGTCAAGCAAAGTGCTTTCTTTGGTCAAGGTGAAGGAGAAATCTGGTTGGACAATGTTGAGTGTTACGGTAATGAGTCTGCCCTTGAGCACTGCCAACACCCCTCAATAGGAAAGCATAACTGTGGCCACGGGGAAGATGCTGGTGTTGTCTGCACAGGTAAGACAACATATATTTGGTTTTCTTCAAAAAATCTACAGTTCAGTTCAGTTTCAACACTACAGTCGCTGAGTGTCACATTCATATACACTTAAGTGTGTTTCAATTAACAATAGTAATAGAACAATTTGTCAGAATGTTTGTAGTAAAACCAATGGATCATTTAAAATGGAAAAGTACTCCCAAATCAAAGCAGCATCGTTCATCTTTCTAAAAGTCAATTTCTAGAGGAAGTTTTCTCAAAGCCTACATGTCAGTCCCATATGCAGGTTCTGTTCACTAATTGGTTAACTATTTAAGTGAAAACAGGTGTGTTACATAGATGAGGTATCAGTCAAATCAGACCATGAGTTTTTTTTTACAAAAACATGATCATTCTGAAATATAATTATATAGTATATAAAAAAGATATTATTAAATAACATATTCTAATAATCTAATAAGAACTGGAGTAGAAGTGATCCTGAAGAAGGAGTATGTGAAGAATCTTCTGGAGGTAAAGAGAGTGTCAGATAGGTTGATGAGTCTGAAGCTGGAAATTGAAGTTTTTATGTTGAACGTTGTTTGTGCTTATGCTCCACAAGTTGGTGGTGAACAAGAGGTGAAAGACAGATTCTGGAGCGAGTTTGAGAAAGTGATGCAGAGTGTTCCCAGAGGTGAGAGAGGGGTAGAATTTAATGGACATATTGGTGAAGAGAATAGTGGGGATGGGGAAGTGATGGGCAGGTTTGGACTTCAGAAAAGGAACCCAGAAGGACAGAGGTTGCTAGATTTTGCTAAAAGTATGGAGATGGTTGTGGTGACCACATACTTTCAGAAGAGGCAGGGACACAGGGTGACATATAAGAGTGATGACAGGAGCACACAGGTGAACTATAACCTGATGTAGATTAGCGATTGCAAAGTATTGGTAGGAGAGAGTGTAGCTAGACAGCACAGGATGGTGGTGTATAAGATGACTCTGGTGGTCAGGAAGATGAAGAGAGCAAAGGCAGAGCAGAAGACAAAGTGGTGGAAGTTAGAAAAGAAAGAGTGCTGTGTTGTTTTCAGAAAGAGCTTTGGCAGGCTTTAGGTGGTCAGAAGGTGCTTCCAGATGACTGGACTACTACAGACAAGGTGATCAGAGAGACAGGTAGAATAGTGCTAGGTGTGTCATCTGGAAGAAAAAAAGATGATAAGGAGACTGGGTGGTGGAATGAGGAAGTTCAGGAGAGTATCCAGAGGAAGACATTAGCTAGGAAGAAGTGGGACGGTAAGAGGACTGAGGAGAGGAGACAGGAATATAGGGAGAGGCAGCATGAGGTTAAGATAGAGTTGGCAAAGGCCAAACAGAAAGCTTATGAGGACATGTATGCAAGGTTAGATAGTATGGAAGGTGAGAGGGATGTGTATGGGTTGGCAAGGCGGAGGAATAGAGATGGGAAGGATGTGCAGCAGGTTAGAGTGATTAAAGATAGTTATGGAAATGTGTTGAAAGGGTGAGGGAAAGATGGAAGGAGTACTTTGAGGATCTGATGACTGAGGAAAATGACAGTGAGAGCTGAGTAGTAGAGGCAAATATTGTTGAACAGGACGTAGAAAGGATAAGCAAAGGTGAAGTGAGGAGGGCTTTGAAGAGACTGAAGAAAAGAAAAGAAAAGCAGTTGGTCCTGATGACAAACCAGTGGAGGTATGGAAGCGTCTAGGAGAGATGGCAGTACAGTTTATAACTAGGTTGTTCAACGAGGTCTTAGAGAGTGAGAGGATACCTGAAGAATGTCGATTTTTAAAAATAACGGAGTTGTGCAGAGTTGTGCAAACTACAGAGGTGTTAAGCTGATGAGTCATACAATGACATTGTTGGAAAGAGTAGTGGAAGCTAGGCTAAGGGGAGAAGTGAGCATCTGTGAGCAATCAATCAATCAATCAATCAATCAATATTTATTTATATAGCGCCTTCCAACAACCACAGATTGAACCAAGGTGCTTAACAACATTAGTAAAAAATAAACATATTTACAAATAGGTTTAAAAACATATTTACACATTAAAAACAGATCAGTGTCATAGAGCCATTAAGTGCAAAAAGCCATTTTAAATAAATAGGTTTTAAGTTTGGCTTTAAACAGAGGCCGGTCAGTGATGGAACGTAACTCAATGGACAACGAGTTCCAGAGTTTAGGATCGGCCACTGCAAAAGAACAAAATGGGACTGTGGCACCTTCAGCAGATGTTTGTGAGGGGTCAGAATCTCACACAAATAAGAAGGTGTTAGGCCCGTGAGTGCATTAAAAACAAAAATTAAGATTTTTAAATTAATTCTAAACTGGACAGGGAGCCAGTGCAGAGAGTACAGGACAGGTGTTATGTGCTCGTGTTTACGACTGTTAGTAAACAAATAGATTCGGTGGTTAGGGCAAGCTTTTTTCAGCTACGCCTCCTTTCAAAAGTTAAACCCTTTTTAAGTCGTGCTGACCTAGAGAAAGCCATCCATGCTTTTATTAGCTCCCGCATAGACTACTGCAATGCGCTCTATGTGGGAGTTAACCAAACTGGTCTTAACCGTTTGCAGCTTGTGCAAAACGCTGCTGGGGGTCAAATTTTAGACTGCTGTCTAGTTTTACCCCCAGATTTTTGACAACATGGTTGAGATGGGGGGCCAAAGCAAAAGGTCCAGGAGCTGAGACGCTGGGCAGGTTGGATGTGCCGAACACAATACATTCAGTTTTATCCTCATTCAAACAGAGGAAATTCTGGGACAGCCACAATTTGATGTCCTCTAAGCATCTGTTGATGGACTGAAGACATTTAGGACAAGCAGGGACAACCGGAAGGTAAACCTGCAGGTCGTCTGCGTACAGGTGAAAAGACATTTTGTGCTTTGAAATAACTGCACCCAATTGGCAACATATACAAGATAAATAAAACAGGGCCCAAAATGGAACCTTGTGGCACACCAGAGGTCAAGGGGGCCGAGGAGGAGGAGAGGTCACCAATCCTAACAGAAAAACTCCTCTCTGTTAAATATGACCTAAACCACTGCAGCACAGGTCCCTGAAGCCCAACCTGTTGTTCCAGACGTGTCAGGAGGACTGAGTGTCCACAGTGTGAAATGCTGCAGTAAGGTCCAGCACTGGCTTTTTCTCATCAAGGGACAAGAGAATGTCATTTTGTACTTTGAGAAGAGCGGACTCAGAGGCCGTCCACACGGAGACGCGAATCACTGTATACGTATACATTTTTTATCGTATTGGCGTTTCGTCCACACGGATCCGGCGTTTTGGGAGACTGAATCCGCTATTTTTTGAAACCGGGTTCTAAAGTGGATAAATCTGAAAATGACACCCTTGCGGTTTCGTGTGTACAGCCAATCCGTATATTTTGTGAAACGATGATGTCATCGCATCACGTGTCGGCCTCGTCGCACGTAACAGCAACAACAATAATGGCGGACTACGTGATTGAGTTCGTGCTGCAGAACCTACTATATTGAAGGGCAAACAACAAACATGAGGGCACCAATTACTACACTCAAAATAAATGACTGCAACAATTTGAGAACTTGTTTTTATTAGAAAATAAATATTTAGGTCTTCGTCTTCTTCTGCAGCGCGCAAGGTTATAAGCATGCTCAAAGTCTTCTTCTCTGTGTATAGTGTATATCTGTGGCAGAATTACAGCGCCCCATACTGGTCTGGCATATATACTACATCGTTTTCAGTCGGTTTCAGTGGTTTCGTGTGTACGCAGATATTTCTTGAGACGACGCCGTGTTTACGGAATTTTTTTTTAGAACGGGGAAAAATAAAGATTGGATAGGGGATGCACTGGCTTCGTGTGGACGTAGCCTCAGTGCTGTGTCGTGTCCTAAAGCCAGACTGAAACTTTTCAAAAATCTGATTGTTCTCCAGAAAAGACTGTAACCGTAAGAAAACAATCTTTTCCAAAACCTTGGATAGAAAAGGTAAATGGGACACAGGTCTAAAATTTGACAGAACGGTAGGATTAAAGTTGGTTTTTTTTAGCAGAGGCCTGACCACTGCGTGCTTGAATACAGTTGGTACAGAACCTGAACTCAGGCAGCTGTTTATAAATGAGAGGAGGCATGGGCCCACTGTGTTAAAAACCTACTTAAGCATTTTAGATGGGATAATGTCAAGGGGACAGTTGGCCGGACCACCTCAGAAAGGAGAGAGAGTGATACTGGCTCCAACACATTAAACACAGAGAGTACAGGAGAAGAGCACAAGTCAAAACGGTTAGACATGTTCTTAATGCTCTGTTTGAGGCTACTTTATCAACAAAATAATGGAGGAAATCATTACAGGTTGACTTTGAGGCCTGCTGTAGAGTATTACTAGATGGATTTATAACAGACTGAATTGTGTTGAATAGCGCTCTAGGACGATTAGAGCTGGTGGAAATGACATTAGACAGATACTGACATTTAGCTGCTTTGACTGCATTTTTATATTCAGTAAGCCTCTAGATATACCCAGTGATACATGTAACTTGTCCTTTTTCCACTTGCGCTCGGCCTGCCTGCACCTCCGTCTAAGTGCACGGGTGGTGTCATTAAGCCAAGGCTCTAGTTGAGCCAGGTCGTGAGTGGAAATCAAGTCGTTGAGGATGAAGGTCTTGTTTGTGAGCGATCGGGTGTTAATCAAAGCTGCGTGCACCGACCTACAGTTCACTGACTGCAGAGTGGCATGATTGAGCGGGCGGAGATTCCCTCGTACGCAGCCCCGCACCTGAATCCTCACCGGCCGGCAACACGGAAGCAAACACCCAGCGTCAGGGAGAGCTGGTCGGAGCCCCCGATAGCTGGACTCTAAGGAGCGGCGCAGGTCAAATTTTCCGCACACCGTGAATTTTCCATTCAGCGAACAGCCAGAAACATCCGTACATAATGAAGTGTAAATCTTACGAGCACCCCTCCTCTTTTCCCGCGTCTCCGCTTCTTGTTGCAAGGCAACATGCAGAAAGGACGCCACAGATAGGCTGGCACAGCGGCTAGCAGAGGCGGCGGCGTCAAATTTTAGGATAAATACAATAATTAGCAAGAAGGTCAAGAGACGTGGACGGCAGGCCACAGCGGCGCAATCTTGTTCTCCAGAATACCAGATACCAGAAGAGCAGCAGTAGGGTTTTATGCCAAGAAAAAGCATTACAGATGCATTATATGCTTTGAGCATGTTAATGGAAAAGTACAGAGAGGGTTAGAAAATACTGAATTGTGTCTTTGTAGATCTAGAGAAAAGTGTATGACATGGTGCCAAAAGAGGAGCTGTGATATTGTATGAGGATCTCTGGAGTGGCAGAGAAGTATGTTAGAGTGGTGCAGGATATGTACGAGAGCAGTAGGGCAGCGGTAAGGTGTGCGGTGGGTGTGACAGAGGAGTTCACTGTGAAGGTAGGACTACATCAAGGATCGGATTTGAGCCCCTTCTTGTTTGCGGTGGTAATGACAACAGGCTGATAGATGGGGTCAGAAAGGAATCTTGATGGACTATGATGTTTGCGGATGACATTGTGATCTGTAGTGAGAGCAGGTGGAGGAAAGTCTAGAGAGGTAGAGGTTTTCCCTGGAGAGAAAAGGAATGAAGGTTAGGCGCAGCAAGACAGAATAGATGTGTGTGAATGAGAGGGATGTGTGGAACAGTGAGGTTACATGGAGAAGAAGTAAAGAAGGTGCAGAATTCTAAGTACTTAGGTTCATTCGTCCAGAGTATTGGGGAGTTACACGAAGAGAATGTGGGATGAATGGTTACTTCGAAACCCACAATCCAGGCTTACATCGAAGCAACTAGTAGCTCAGTGTTCCAACATCCACAAGCGGCAGCTGCTATCACAACTTGAGATTGACGAGATACAACACAAAAATTGCTACAGCAAGGGGGAGCCAGGACGAGAGGTCAGAGGGGAGCCAACGGGGGCTCCCCAACCGGAGATTGGGTATGAAGCCCCAACAAGTGAAATAACGCTGAACGAGGCAGCGACTGACCTGAAAGACAAGATCATGGTGAGAATGAATGCAAGGCAACCCCGACGCCAATTACAACGGCTAAGTGAAGTACCATCAGAAAGTCTCCTAGAAGATGTGAATGCAGCTGTAACAAACAGACAGTTCGTTACAGAAACTTTTTATAGCACACAGCACTTTAGACAAACGCCAAGTTGCACATAAATAAGGACATTGCACACGATTGGTTTAAGAAATAATTTATTGATTGTTTTATAGTTTCACCTGTGGACCTGCGCTTTGGAGGATGGCTGCCAGTCTGCGGAGAGAACAAACAGTTAGAACAAAATGTGCAATAGATGTGTATAATTGTGTGGTTGGGGAGACGTGTTGGGGTGGAGTGTGTTTTAAAAGTTGTTTGGTGTTGTGCATTGGTTTTACTCACCGCTCTGTTCCTTGTGTCCAGGTGTCTGGCCAAAAGAGTCCCCGGGGGAACAGCCAACATTAAAAAGGTTCCGGGCCAGACCAAGGCAGGGGAATGGAGAGGGGAGAAGTGAAACAGTGGTTTATGGTTTATAGGTTTTAAAGAAGTATAGGTGTTTGGTTTTAGAGTTTGTGAATCGTTTTGGGTTGTAAATATGGTTTATGGTTCGGTTTATTTGTTTGGAGGACATTAACATGGTTTAGGCCAAGCTTATGTTAATGTATGTACCTGTGGGGTTGGGTTGGGTCTTACCCAGTTAGTTGGAAACATATTTAAGGCGCCTCAAACTATCATTAGAAAGAGACTGCTGGAGAGGACTGAGCTCCTACTTCCTCCACTGCACTTTTGTACCATGCACCTAGTACTTTGAAATATTTATTGAAAAAGAAAGAAAATAAAAGAAAAACAGTGGTCTATGCCAACTCCGTGCTTCCAGTGTCTCATTGCTCGTAGTATCTTACGGACCTCCAGCCGCTGATGAGGCACCGGCTAACATTTGGTGCCAGAAGTGTTGCCACGCCACAGTGAGTACACGAGAAACATGATGACCAGGACAGGAAGGAAGTCACCTGATGAACCAGATGATGGAGTGGCGTCGACTGACCACCAGGGGGCCAAGGCAAGTGATGGGCCAAGAGATAAAGTGGAGGAACTGGCAGGCTGGGTGAAGTCACTTATTGAGACCCAGGCCACTAGAGACAAAAAATTGGAGAAAGACCGGTCTCTACAGGAGCAGCGCTGGAAATCCATGCAGCAGCAATTCCAGCACATCCAGCAGCAGGTAATGACTATACAGTCCGAGCAACAAGAACAAAGACCAGTACAACAACCAGGTGACAATGATGGCGACGGGGAGGAATCTGAAGAGACGGGCCCAGTCCACAGATACAGGCCGCAGAGGGAACCCAAGCTTCTTCCATTAGCCTCTGACGATGACATAGAACACTTCCTGACTACCTTTGAGAGAATGGCTCAAGTCTGTCGGTGGCCATATGAGGAATGGGCAGTCCGCTTAGTACCGCTGCTGACCGGAAAAGCACGCAGTGCGTTTGTGTTGATGGATATCAGAGATTCAGAAGACTTTGAGAAGGTGAAGGAAGCCATCTTAGCCAAATATGAAATAACGGCTGAAACTTACGCCGCGCTTCAGGGCCCTCAGAATTGAGCCGGACGAGACACCGCGGGAACTCTATGTTCGCCTTAAAGACTTGTTTGTACGGTGGGTGAAGCCTGACAAATCTACGGTAGAAGACATCTGTGAGAAACTCATCTTGGAGCAGTTTCTCGAATGGTCAGCCCGAACTGGAGGTCTGGATCAAGGAGCATGACGCCACCACAGCAGAGGATGCAGCCCGCCTGGCGGAGGTCTTTACATCAGCGCGGAAGGGGACCAGAGCCTCCAGCTTCAACCAGGAACCTCGCTACACTCAGACGAGTAAGTCTTTTGGGGCTGAACAAGGTTATGGTCCTAGCCAGACTAGGGTGAACAGCAGTAGACCAGCGACAGTCCACCATTCACGCCCAGCTAAAAGACCCTCCTCTAGACCACAAATGCAAGATGTGAGATGCTATAACTGTAACAATTTGGGTCATACACAGCATTTTTGTCCAGCATTAAAATCAAAACACTCGTTACTGTGTTCAGTGCCTAGGCCGATGTCAGGACAGACTGTGGCGAGAAGAGGACTCATAACACCAGTGCTAGTGAATGGTCAACGGCGGAGGCATTGTTGGACTCTGGTTGCTTTCAGTCTGTAGTGCAATCCAGTTTGGTTCCAAAAGAGAGGTGGTCTAGTGACAAAACACCATTAAAATGCATACATGGGGATGAACATACTTATCCAACAGCTGAAGTATACTTGACAGTGGGAGGTCAGACGTACTTGTTGACCATGGCGGTAGCTGAAAACTTACCGATGGCAGTCATTCTGGGAATGATGTGCCTACTCTCCTGGATTTGATAGCACAGACAGAGAGGAAGGTAACAGAAGAACAAGGAGCGGACTGTCTCGTGGAACCTGGAAAGGCGTCAGATGAACTTATTAAACCGTGTAATGTCCTAACTAGAGCCCAAAGGGCGAGGGGCATGTTGGAGGAGCTGCCGTTCTGTGATGAGGAGTGGGAAGTTCGGCCAGTAAAGAATAAAAAGCCAAAAGCCCAGAGAAGGAGGAGAAATTTGCAGGCTCTCAGAAAGGGAAGAAGAGCTACCAAAACCCCTCAGTCCAGTGGAGTTTGACATTCCCCAGACATAGGAGCGTTACAAAGAAGACCCCACCTTAAAGCCTTGGTTTGAGAAGGTGAGCGAGCGCAGGAGGGTTAAAACTGGGAAGGTCAGCTGTCTGGAGGAAGCCAGGTATGTAGTGAGAAATGGCATTTTGTATCAGGTAAAAGACAAAATGGAGCGTTAGCCCTACCACAACAGTTTAGAAACAAGAGTTATGGAGCTGGGTCACTCCATTCCGTGGGCAGGGCACATGGCCTTTCAGAAAACACTTAGAAGAATTGGCAGTCGGTTTGTGTGGCCAGGCATATATGTGCAAGTCTCAATATTTTGTAGTTCCTGTGAAAAATGTCAGCTAACCGCATGCAAAGGAGTGGCGCAGGCCCAGTTGCAACCGCTACCAATAATTGGAACCCCATTTGAAAGAATTGGCATGGATATTGTGGGGCCTTTGGAAAGGAGCTCAGCAGGGAATCGTTATATTCTGGTCATTTGTGACTATGCTACCCGGTACCCAGAAGCTTTCCCCCTGCGCTCAATTAAAGCAAAACATGTGGCTAATTGCTTATTACAGCTCTTTTCACGGGTGGGGGTAGCAAAAGAAATATTAACGGATTGTGGCACTAACTTTATGTCTAAAATGTTGAGACAGGTCTACCAGCTGTTGGGGGTAAAAGGAATCAGGACTACGCCATATCACCCTCAAACGGACGGGCTGGTAGAGAGATATAACAGGACCTTGAAGGGCATGCTGCAAAGTTTGTCTCCACCACAGGTACTGATTGGGACCAGTGGCTGCCATATCTCCTCTTTGCATATAGAGAGGTTCCGAGGCATCGACAGGCTTTTCACCATTTGAATTGCTGTATGGACGTCAGGTGAGAGGGCCCCTGGACCTGCTAAAGGACTACTGGGAGAGTACAGAAACAGAAGGTGACAACATCGCAGCATATGTAATAAGAATGAGGAGAGACTGGAGACCATGACGGCTTTGGCACAGGAGAACATGAAGGCGGCTCAGCAGTACCAGAGAAGCTGGTATGACCAGAAGGCAAAGGACAGAGTTTTACCCCAGGCCAGAAGGTACTTTTACTGTTACCAAGCAGTGACAACAAATTGCTAGCAAAATGGCACGGGCCATACGAGGTGACGAAACAAACAAGTAAAGTCACATATGAACTGCACATGCCTGAAAGAAAGAAAAAGTACCAGGTATTTCACATAAATCTGCTAAAGGAGTTTCAGGTTGCCAGGAGCCGTCACAGCAACTATTGGTTAGAGCTGTTGAGGATGAAGAAGTGGTGGAGAAATTTTTCCAACCAGCCCCAACCAGCCAGCGAGTATTAATATCTCACATCTCTCTCCCTCTCAACAGGAAGCCGTTAGACCTCTTCTTGATCTTGATCTGTTTCAGGAGACCCCAGGCTTCACATCGCTGGTACAGCACAGGATCCACCTAAAGGAAGATGCTCCCGTCCGGCAAAGGAGCTACCGAATTCCGGAGCGCCTGGTGCCAGTTCTGAAAAAAGAGATTCAGCTAATGCTAGAACTGGGCATTATTGAGGTGTCAAGCAGTGAATGGTGTAGCCGGTGGTCCTGGTACCCAAGAAGGATGGTTCTTTGCGCTTTTGCATTGATTTTAGATATCTGAATGCCATCTCGAACTTTGACCCTATCCAATGCCCGAATAGATGACTTGTTGGAGAGAGTGGGAGGAGCAGCCTACATTACCACCCTGGACCTCAGTAAAGGCTACTGGCAGTTGGCCCTGGCTCCAGAGGCGAGGGAGCTGACGGCATTCAAGACTCCTTTTGGTATGTACCAGTTTAGAGTAATGCCATTTGGCCTGCAGGGGGCACCAGCCACCTTTCAAAGGCTGATGGACCATCTACTGAGGGATGTCTCAGACTTTGCCGCAGCCTACTTGGATGATGTGGTGGTCTTCAGTCGATCATGGGAACAACACCTTCAGCACCTCCAGGAAGTGCTGAAAAGAATAAAGACAGCTGGTCTGACGATCAACCCCAGAAAGTGTGCTTTAGCCCATCGGGAAGTGGAGTACCTTGGGTTTACCATTGGCTTTGGGAGGATAAAGCCCCAGGTGGAAAAGATGGAGGCTATCCGCTCCTTCCCTGTCCCTACTACGAAGAGGAAGGTGAGGGGGTTCATTGGCTTGGTGGGGTGGTACAGGAAGTTTGTGCCCCAATTTGCAGACAGAAGCAGAGTGCTGAATGAGCTTACAAAAAACGCAGCACCCAAAAAAGTGCGTTGGACGGAAGAGTGTGAGAAGGCCTTTGAGGACCTAAAACATTTACATTTACATTTAGTCATTTAGCAGACGCTTTTATCCAAAGCGACTTACAAGTGAGGATAACAATGGAAGCAATTTTAACAACACAAGGTACAAAAAGCATAAGTGCACAAAAAACTAGTCAGTTTAAACCCAGCGCAGTATACGATGCTAAGGATAAGAGAATTTTTTTTTTTTTTTTTTTTTTTTATAGAAAGGAATCGATAGAAAGGAAGTAGGGCTCAGTGTTTGTCAGTCAGGTGTTGACGGAAGAGATGTGTTTTCAGGTGTTTTTTAAAGATGGCTACAGAATCTGCTGATCTTGTAGCAGCAGGTAGATCATTCCACCAATGTGGAATAGATCCAGAGAAGGTGCGTGAGTGATTTTGTACCTTTTGGGACGGTACCACCAGGCGTTGTTCATTTGCAGAGCGCAGGGATCTGGTAGGAACGTAGGTCTGTATTAGTGAGTGGAGGTATGGGGGTGCAGAACCAGAGGTGGTCTTGTAGGCCAAGAGCATAGCTTTGAACTTGATGCGGGCGTCAACCGGGAGCCAGTGTAACCTAATGAATAGAGGAGATACGTGCGCTCTCTTTGGTTCATTAAAGACCACTCTTGCCGCTGCATTCTGGATCAGCTGCAGAGGTTTGGTTGTGCAGGCGGGGAGTCCAGCCAGTAGGGCATTGCAATAGTCCAGTTTGGACAAGACAAGAGCCTGGACTAGAATTTGCGTGGAGTGCTCTGATAGGAAAGGTCTAATTTTTCTAATGTTGTAGAGGATGAATCTACAGGACCGGGTGGTGCTGGCGACATGACTTGTGAAGTCTAGCTGATCATCAATTACCACTCCCAGATTTCTGGCAGTGCTGGACGGTGTAATGGTTGATGGGCCTAGTTGAATGGAGAGGTTGTGGTGGGTCTTTGGATGGGCGGAATCACAAGCAGTTCTGTTTTGCAAGGTTCAGCTGCAGGTGATGGTCCTTCATCCAAAGTGAGATGTCGCTCAGACATGCCGAGACGCGAGCAGAGACCGTCGGATCGTCCAGGATGAAATGACAGGTGGAGTTGAGTGTCATCTGCATAGCAGTGATAGGAAAAGCCATGCTTCTGGATGACAGAGCCAAGGGATGTCATGTATATGGAAAAGAGTAGCGGTCCGAGCACTGAGCCCTGTGGCACCCTGTATTGAGATGTTGGGACTCAGAGACCTCATTTCTCCAGGATACTCTGAATGACCTATCCGAGAGGTAAGACTTGAACCATTGCAACGCCATTCCAGAGACACCCATCGCCCTGAGAGAGGACAGGAGGATGTGATGATTAACAGTGTCAAAAGCAGCAGACAGATCCAGTAAGATGAGTACAGATGACTTGGATGTTGCCTTTGCCAGTCTCAGAGCCGATGACTGAGAGCAGGGCAGTTTCGGTGGAATGACCGCTCTTGAACCCAGACTGGTTCTGGTCCAGGAGGTTGTTCCGTGTGAGAAAGGATGAGAGCTGAGTAAACACGACTCGCTCCAGAGCTTTGGCAATGAAGGGAAGGAGGGAAACCGGTCTGTAGTTTTCAAGCAGAGTAGGGTTAAGAGTGGGTTTCTTCAGTAGTGGTGTGATGCGGCCTCTTTGAAAGCTGTGGGAAGGACCCAGTGGAAAGAGATGAGTTGATGATGTGGGTGAGAGCAGGCACGACAGATGGAGAGATGGCCTGAAGGAGATGTGTGGGGATGGGATCCAGCGGGCAGGTAGTAGGGTGGTTAGAACTAATGACCTTGGAAACATCTGCTTCAGTTAGAGGAGAGAAGGAAGTGAGCAAACACATATCAGGGGTCTGAATGAGCTCGACAGGTGGTGGCGCAGAGAACTGACTGCTGATGGCGGTCGTTTTCTTTACAAAGAAAGACGCGAAATCATCAGCTGTTAGATCCGATGAAGGTGGGGGAGCAGGCGGACAAAGGAGGGCGGAAAAGGTTCTAAAGAGAGTGCGCGAGTCAGGTGAGTTGATTAACCTAGAATGGTAGTAGACAGTTTTTGCAGAGGTGACATCAGCGGAGAAAGTAGAGAGGAGAGACTGGTAGATAGAGAGGTTAGCAGGATCTTTAGACTTGCGCCATTTTCTCTCAGCTGACCGGAGGCTGGCGCGGTGCTCGCAGAGAACATCGGATAACCAGGGGCAGACGAGGATGTACGGGCTGGTCTAGATGTAAGGGGCATAAGTTGTCCAAGCAGGATGTAAGCGTGGAGCACAGAGTGTCGGTGGCGGTGTTAGTGTTTAAAAGAGAGAGCTCCTCAGAAGAGGGGAGTGCAGAAGAGACAGCAGAGGAAAAACGGGAGGGACTGAGTGTACGCAGTTTGCGTCGAAAGTGACCAGCGGTAAAACAATTGCAGTGTCTGGAGAATTTAGGTCAAGGTCGAGAGTAATGAAGAAATGATCGGAAGTGTGCAGTGGCGTGACCTGAGTGTGGAGAGTGGAGCAGTATCTTATGTAGATAAGATCTAGTTGGTTACCAGACTTGTGGGTTGCCGATGTGGAAACCTGCTTGAGGTCAAATGATGCAGTTAGGTTAATGAAGTTAGCAGCCTGTGGCTTTCAAGGTGGATGTTGAAGTCTCCTAATACCACCAGAGGGTACCATCGTCAGGGAAGGATGAAAGAAGCGCATCCAACTCCTCCAAGAAATGTCCAAGCTGACCTGGGGGCGATAGATAACTACAAAATGACTTTTAACAGGGTGGGTGATGGTAACAGCATGGAACTCGAAGGAGCTGTTGTCACACAAGGGTGATAGCTGTTTGAACTTCCAGTCAGTAGGAATAAGTAGTCCGGTCCCTCCGCCCCTTCCAGTGAAGCGAGGACTGTGGGAGAAAGTGTGATTATGGGAGAGGGCGGCGGGAGTGGCAGAGTCCTCTGGTTTGATCCATGTTTCTGTAAGTGCTACAACTGAGAGGCCAGAATGTTGAACAAAAGCTGTAATGAAGTCAGCTTTGTTCACAGCAGACTGGCAGTTCCACAAGCCTATTGGGAAAGTAGAAGGGGCAGTTTTTGACAGTGATATAACATGCAGATTACTATGGTTGCGTCGCCTTTGCGTGAAACAGATGATAATTTCCGTGGTGAAATGACAGTAGTAATTTGGAAACACATTTAAGAGCCGAAGAGGAAAAAGTATACAAGAAGAAAGTAATAGTAGAAATAATGGAATATAAGTGCAAACAATTAGTACTAAAAAAGGTGCAATACTCAGGTACTCTGTGGGTGTGTGGCTGCTCGGTGGAGTCGCGTGCAGGTAGAGTCGATGGTCTTTACTCTCTTGGTCTTCTCGCGATGACAGCTGCGCGACCGCTGCACGGTGGCTACTCCCACTTAAATACCCTTCTATTCGAGTAATTGAATTCAGCAGGTCCCGCCTCTACACACACACAAAGAACTCACACGAAACTAGCCCGCTAACAGCTGAGACTACACACGGTACACCACGTGACACGGTCGTAGTAAACACACTGCGCGGTTTCTCAGCAGTAACACGGCACAATAAGCTCAAAGAGACAAGAATTACATACACTCACACAGTTCTGTAGGCTTCTGCTGCAAAGTTGCTTCTCCTAGTGACTTCGATTAATCACGGAGTTATATAGGAGAGCGAAGCTGGCGTTTGGTCCCGCCTCTACACACACACAAAGAACTCACACGAAACTAGCCCGCTAACAGCTGAGACTACACAGGTACACCACGTGACACGGTCGTAGTAAACACACTCGCGCGGTTTCTCAGCAGTAACACGGCACAATAAGCTCAAAGAGACAAGAATTACATACACTCACACAGTTCTGTAGGCTTCTGCTGCAAAGTTGCTTCTCCTAGTGACTTCGATTAATCACGGAGTTATATAGGAGAGCGAAGCTGGCATTTGGTCCCGCCTCTACACACACACAAAGAACTCACACGAAACTAGCCCGCTAACAGCTGAGACTACACACCGGTACACCACGTGCCACGGTCGTAGTAAACACACTGCGCGGTTTCTCAGCAGTAACACGGCACAATAAGCTCAAAGAGACAAGAATTAAAAGGAGCAATCTGTACACGACCAGTTCTCCACAGCCCTGATTTCAATAAACCCTTCATCTTGCAGACTGATGCCTCGAAGGTTGGACTAGGAGCAGTCCTTCTGCAGGAGAAGGATGGGGATCAGCGACCGGTAGTGTTCCTGAGTCGGAGACTGCTGGACCGGGAGACCAGGTACTCTACGGTGGAGAAGGAGTGTTTGGCAGTCAAGTGGGCCGTCGATTCTCTGAGGTACTACCTGCTGGGACGCCACTTTCGACTTGAGACCGATCATCGTGCCCTCCAGTGGTTACACCGAATGAGAGATGCCAACACCGCATCGCCGGATGGTACCTAGCCCTGCAACCATATGACTTTACAGTCCGCTACAGGCCGGGAAGTCTAATGTGGTGGCGGATTGTTTATCCCGGATGGCTGAGGAGTGAGAGGCGTCGCCTCAAAGAGAAGGGGGGGGGAAATGTAACAAACAGACAGTTCGTTACAGAAACTTTTTATAGCACACAGCACTTTAGACAAACACCAAGTTGCACATAAATAAGGACATTGCACACGATTGGTTTAAGAAATAATTTATTGATTGTTTTATAGTTTCACCTGTGGACCTGCGCTTTGGAGGATGGCTGCCAGTCTGCGGAGAGAACAAACAGTTAGAACAAAATGTGCAATAGATGTGTATAATTGTGTGGTTGGGGAGACGTGTTGGGGTGGAGTGTGTTTTAAAAGTTGTTTGGTGTTGTGCATTGGTTTTACTCACCGCTCTGTTCCTTGTGTCCAGGTGTCTGGCCAAAAGAGTCCCAGAGGAACAGCCAACATTAAAAGGTTCGGGCCAGACCAAGGCAGGGGAATGGAGAGAGAAGTGAAACAGTGGTTTATGGTTTATAGGTTTTAAAGAAGTATAGGTGTTTGGTTTTAGAGTTTGTGAATCGTTTTGGGTTGTAAATATGGTTTATGGTTCGGTTTATTTGTTTGGAGGACATTAACATGGTTTAGGCCAAGCTTATGTTAATGTATGTACCTGTGGGGTTGGGTTGGGTCTTACCCAGTTAGTTGGAAACATATTTAAGGCGCCTCAAACTATCATTAGAAAGAGACTGCTGGAGAGGACTGAGCTCCTACTTCCTCCACTGCACTTTTGTACCATGCACCTAGTACTTTGAAATATTTATTGAAAAAGAAAGAAAATAAAATAAAAACAGTGGTCTATGCCAACTCCGTGCTTCCAGTGTCTCATTGCTCGTAGTATCTTACGGACCTCCAGCCGCTGATGAGGCACCGGCTAACAGCAGCATTGAGTGCGATCCCTACCACAACCTTCACTGAAACCAATGATCTGCTATACAACTCAGCAGCAGTGATCCTCGAGATGCTTGGCTATAAGAGCAACCATGGGAGCCATGAGAAACAGTACCCACCATGGAAACGAAGGCTGGAGGCTAAGATCAAGCAGACACGTAGAGAAGTGAGCCAACTGACAAAGGCCAAGAAAGGTGCAATGAGAAAACAAGTACCCAGGAGGTACAACCAGATGCCCATACCTGAAGCACTTGAAACTGCCAAACAAAGGCTCCAAGCCTTGGCCAGCCGCCTAACGAGGTACGGCGAGAAGCGAAGCCAGAAGAATAAACCGGCTGTTTGCAACTCAACCTGCAAAAGTGTACGCTCAATGGCAGGGTAATAACAGCAGAGCAGACCCTCCAAGGCTGGAAACTGAACAATACTGGTATATGGGAGAGCGAGGCATCACACAACAGTGATGCACAGTGGCTGGTGGCTCTGAGAAAGGACCACAGCAACCTCCCTGAACAGAATCCAGTTACCATCACAGCGGCAGACATCCAAGAAAGAGTCTCAGGTATGAAAAACTGGACAGCACCGGGCCCTGACAGGATCCACACCTACTGGCTAAAGAAGCTCACTGCACTCCACGAGCGCCTTGCAGCACAAATGAACCAGCTGCTAAGGGATGGGACGCACCCTGAATGGCTTACCGAAGGGCGTACAATCCTGATCCTGAAGGATCCCACAAAGGGTACAGTCCCATCCAACTATCGGCCAATAACCTGTCTCTCCACAACATGGAAGCTCATGTCAGTCATCATTGCGGCTAAGATAAGTGGGCACATGGATCAATACATGAGCAAAACACAGAAGGGCATCGGCAAAGAAACAAGAGGAGCTAAACACCAACTCCTGGTTGACAGAGCAGTTACCCAAGACTGCAGAACCCGACACACCAACCTGTGCACTGCCTGGATTGATTACAAGAAAGCATATGACTCAATGCCACACACATGGATCACTGAATGCTTGGAGATGTACAACATCAACAGGACTCTAACAGACTTCATTGCAAACTCAATGAGGCTGTGGAAAACCACCCTTGAGGCCAATGGCAAGCCACTTGCACAAGTATCCATCAAATGTGGCATAAACCAAGCAGATGCTCTATCCCCACTGCTGTTCTGCATAGGCCTGAACCCCCTCAGCCAAATAATGGCTATGGATACCGACTCAGGAATGGGGCCACCATCAGTCACCTCCTCTACATGGATGACTTCAAGGTATACGCTAAGAGCGAGCGGGACATCGACTCACTGATCCACACCACCAGGATCTACAGCTCTGACATTGGGATGTCATTCGGGCTTGAGGAGGGTAGTCGAATGGTGACGAAGAGAGGGAAGCTAGTCCACACAGAAGGGGTCTCACTCCAAGAAGTAAGTAAGTAAGTAAGTAAGTATTATTTATATAGCACCTTTCACAGATATAGATCACAAAGAAGGAACAATAGCAGACATTGAGGATGGTTACAAGTACCTTGGAATACCACAGGCAAATGTCAAGAGGTAACAAGGAAAACAGCAACTGCCAAATACCTCCAACGAGTAAGGCAAGTCCTAAGAAGTCAGCTCAATGGCAAGAACAAGGCACGGGCAATAAACAGCTACGCCCTGCCAGTTATCAGATACCCTGCGGGAATAATAAGGTGGCCAAAGGAAGAGATACAGACCACAGACGTTAAGACACGAAAGCTCCTCACCATGCATGGAGGGTTCCATCCCAAATCCAGCACCCTGAAACTGTACGCTAGCCGTAAAGAAGGTGGCCATGGACTAGTGAGTGTGAGAGCCACTATCCAGGATGAAACATCCAAGATCCACAAGTACATCAAAGATAAGGCCCCAACAGATGACGTGCTCAGTGAATGTCTCAGGCAATGGGGAACAGAGGAAGAGGAGCTGGACGAGGGACCATCATGGGTGGACAAACCCCTACATGGGATGTACCACCGGAACATAACTGAAGTGGCTGATATCAAGAAATCCTACCAATGGCTAGAACGGGCCGGACTGAAGGACAGCACAGAGGCACTCATCATGGCTGCACAGGAGCAGGCCCTGAGCACCAGAGCAATAGAGGCCCAAATCTACCACACCAGACAAGACCCAAGGTGTAGGCTGTGCAAACAGGCCCCTGAGACAATCCAACACTTAACTGCAGGGTGTAAGATGCTGGCAGGGAAAGCATACATGGAGCGCCATAACCAAGTGGCTGGCATAGTGTACAGGAACATCTGCACGGAGTATGGACTGGAAACCCTGAGGTCAAAGTGGGAAACGCCTCCAAAGGTGGTAGAGAATGACCGACCCAAGATCCTGTGGGACTTCCAGATTCAGACTGACAGAATGGTAATGGCGAACCAACCAGACATTGTGGTGGTGGACAAACAGCAGAGGAAGGCTGTTGTGGTTGACGTGGCAATACCAAGTGATTTCAACATCAGGAAAAAGGAACATGAGAAACTAGAGAAATACCAAGGGCTAAGAGAAGAGCTGGAAAAGGCTTGGAAGGTGGAGGCGACAGTGGTGCCTGTGGTCATCGGAGCACTAGGGGCAGTAACCCCCAAACTGGAAGAGTGGCTACAGCAGATCCCTGGAAGAACACCAGACATCTCGGTCCAGAAAAGTGCAGTACTAGGAACAGTAAAGATACTGCGCAGAACCCTCAAGCTCCCAGACCTCTGGTAGAGGTGGGCAGATCGATACTAATATCGATAATATCGATACAAACGTCTATAAAATACAGTGGCAATACAACTAATTTGTACAAACATATGAAAAATCACGGACCAGAAAATGCAGAGCTGCAGAAACGGAGAGAGGAGGAGAAAAATCCCCCTACCCCACCCCCTGGCCCCGACAGACCCGCGACTCAGAGGCAGAAGTCACTGCCAGAGGCATTTCAGCTTGGCAGAGAATATCCAGGTAGATAAGAGTGATGAAAGACATATTTTAGTCATCTTAATAAAACAGAAGTAACCAAAAGTTGTTTCTGAACAAAAGCTTTTGTAGTACTAATTAATAACCCAAAATGCAAATCACAAAAACAAATTAAAAGTCATGAAAATTCATTTAGATTTAGGTTGAAGACGCATCCACCTTAATTATTAAAAAGTATCGGTATTGGTATCGGTATCGGCGATACTGGCCCTGTATTTACATGGTATCGTATCGATACCAAATCTAGCGGTATCGCACACCTCTAACCTCTGGTAGAGGACCCAAGCCCGAAGGATGAGACCACCCGCGGAGGATGAAGGACAAAGTTTTTTTTTATATATATATATATATATATACAAAAACTAAAGAAACTGTACATCAAGTCCACTCAGTGTTCTGACTAAGTGGATAAACTCTGATTTTATGTAGTTTCTGCTTAAAAATAATCAAAGCCTACGCATTGTGATGACAATTTCCATATCTTTATGAGCTAAGGCTTAGGTTAGTGCCAATATTAAAAAAAAAAAAAAAAAATAGGAAGTGTTGTCATTTATGTGGCCTGAGAGCTCCTTAGTGCAAGCAGCAGATGTCACTGCAGCTTCTCTGGTGCATTATATTTACTGACCATGGGCAAGATACTTAACCCACCTTGCCTCCAGTGTCTGTGAGAATGTTGACTGCCACATCTCCACCACCAGTGTGTGACTGTGGAGTGAATGAATAATATACTCTGCAAGCCTTGAAAAACGTTATATAAATCCAATTATTAATCAATTATTATTATTAATGTGTTTGGTTTCACTTTGCAACTACACTCTTTACCTCCTGCAGGTGTTGGAGCTATAAAGCTTGTGAATGACATTGACCGTTGTTCAGGCAGAGTGGAGGTTTTTTTTAATGGTCGCTGGGGAACAGTGTGCGACGACTTCTGGGACATCCGTGATGCCCAGGTAGTGTGTCGAGCCATGGACTGTGGACCAGCACAGGAGGTCAAAAAAAGTGCTTTCTTTGGTCAAGGCGAAGGAGAAATCTGGTTGGACGATGTTGAGTGTTACGGTAATGAGTCTGCCCTTGAGCACTGCCAACACCGTTCAATAGGAGAGCATAACTGTGGCCACAAGGAAGATGCTGGTGTTGTCTGCGCAGGTAAGACAACATATATTTTGCTCTCTTCTTAAAATCTGTACTATTTCTATACACTTATGTGTTTAATTTTTGAATGCAGCTCAGATCCGTGTTGTTGGTGGCCGCAATGCATGCTCTGGTCGGGTCGAGGTCATGTATAAAGGTGAATGGGGAAGTGTTTGTGATGATGACTGGGACATGAATGATGCAAAAGTCGTGTGCAGACAGTTGGGCTGCGGTCTTCCAGTTTCTGCAGTTTCAAGGTCCCACTTTGGGAGAGGCACTGGTCCAATATGGATGGATAATGTGGCATGCAGGGGCACAGAGTCGGCGCTCACACAGTGCAGACATAATGGCTTTGGGGAAAACAACTGTGGCCGTGATGAAGATGCAGGTGTCATTTGTTTAGGTAAGGGTAAGGGAAAATATTCACATTCACCAATGCACACATAATTTAACCAAACAAATATGGGCTGCTTTCTTTTTTGTTGTTGAAGATTAACTTCTGGAACCACAAATCATCTTGAGTCTTGGCCACAAGTGAAGGTCTTGGTATGGACGCTGAAGACCTGCCAGGGACACTATTGTAATCATGAGTCACTAGTCCTGTCTCGCTAATTATAGTGACTATTGTTACCATCTTATCAGTGAAAATGAAGTGTTACATTGAGCAAAACTCAAACACAAGCTTTAGTGGGAAATGTGCTTGTTCTCTTAATAACAGGTTAAACAATCACTGTTACAAAATAGCCTAGTTACTTTTGAGAAAGGTTTTGAGTGTATTTCATCTCTGTAATGTGTTGGAACTATTCATTTTAAATCATTAAATCATTAAATCATTTTTGTTCAGCTTGTTTTTTTCTGCTTCATGCAACAGTTTATCTTTTAAATAATTCTAAATTGTGCCTTAAAATAAAAAGTGTGTGAATAAATTTAGCCCATTGTCTGTTGTCAATGTGGAGATCATCTTTAGTAGTTAGTGTAGTGTCAAAACTGACCCCTCAGTCTTTGGCACTATTGTATGGAATAAGTTATGAACGCAACACCAGATCCAATGCCATTAGAGTCTTTGTTGTTTCACAACCAACACAATAAATGACCCGAGTAGTCTTCCCTAGCTCTACTGATGTTTGAACAGTAGACATAAGCTTTTATACAGTTTTGATATGACAGCACAGTAATAACTCTTTCTGTAAAGCCTTGAAGTTCTTTATTAACTTTCTGACATCATCCTGTAAGGTCTGTTCTCATTAACTCCCTTATGTAATTTTTGTACTGCCTTGAGGGCTCTCCCTTCGGGTATCCTTCGATAACAGACACCTGTGTGTGTCTGACATTAGGTTTTGTCTTTTACATTAATATGTTTAAATGAATAACTAACTGGGTCTACATAGTTTAAAACACATAACATATAAAATATTACACCACATTAGTCTCACATTCTCTACAACCTTTGAAGACTAGCTACTGCAAATAAGTAGCAAAGGTTAAAAGTTGTACTGGTATAGAAGGCCATTTGATGATTTATACTGATATCAATCTTATTTTTCTTCACTAGTAGGCCACTAGCGTTATTAGCTAGTACCTATATGGTACAAAAGGTCTACTAGTAGTACTAGTGCCAAGGCTGGCAGCAACATGTGGCAAATTTTGGTCTTGCCCATGCAATCAAATGTAACAGTCTTATTCAGTGCACAAAGACACGAGAGGAGTTTAGAGGTTTGAGCAAATAAAAAACTAAAAGGTATCATGTCAAAAACATGTTTTAAGGTACAAACCCAATTGCCAAAAAGTTGAGACTATATACTGGTATATATATATATATATATATATATATATATATATATATATATATATATACGAAGAGGACGTAGCCACTCGTTCCTCCTGCTACAGTTGGGTTTCATCGGGCACCAAAGAAATAGGAGAACTTAAACGTGCTTCCAACAACCTCATCAAGCAAACACTAGTAAAAATACACTCATTGTGTGCTCATTCTCAAATAATTAATTAAACAGGACAATTATTGCTGAAATCTTTTTATTTTTATAAACGTAATAATGTAATGGTTAAAAATAAATAAATAAATAAATGCCTATATTTATCTTCCATCTGCATTAATTTTTACATTTATTTATTTATGCATTTATTTATTAATGCTTTTATTTATTTCTACATTTATTGATTGATTGATTTCTGTCACCAATGCAAATGAAAGGGGTGTGTTTTCGCTCTTCAGACATAAGCAATCAAATCAACACAGACGCTCAATGCAGCAGATGTGTAACACATGAGGCTAGTGCCCCCTACAGTTTTAAAAGAACATCCCTATGAGACAGTTAACAGTTTGTCATAGATGCACAAAAATGATGTCATATTGACACTTACAAGTTAAACACCTGAATGACATTGTGCTCAAATTTTTTTTTATTTTCGGAAGTTTCCATGTTATGGATTTTGATGCACCCTTTAGAACATAGTCTTAACACTTAGTTAGTCTTTAGCTCTTTAAACATATGTTCATGTGTCATTCAGTCTCTGGTGCTGTTCTGTTTGTGTTTTTGTAACTTTGTGTTTAGTATAGGTTACTATCATTGTTTTTCCTCATGTTAACTCTCAATTGTCACACACGTCTCTGTGATTGGCTTAGTGCCGACTTTGCCTGCTTCATTTAAACACACTCTCAGCTCTGGAGAAACCAAGCTTCTTTCATTGAACCTCTTTAAAGGTCTTCGAGTAAGAGTGCAGCCATACAGCAATAATATTGATTAATACGTCCTTTTAAGCTATCTGAAAACTATTGTTTTTATTGCCGAAAAGCCCGGATGTAACTGCCATTTTATTGTCATGTCATAACAACAACAAAACCCAGGGTTAACTCAATGAGTTGATAACCAATTTTGTGTTCCCACTAATCCAGACTGAGACTGTTAAATTTTGTCTAACTGTGTAGAAGGGGCAAGATCAACTAGCTTTGTAGTACAGGGCCCGGAAGTCCATTTTTTACCTTCTCTTCCTAAACGAAAGAGAAAAATAGACAATATAGACTTTACACATCAGCATCCAATCAAACTTAGTGCAACAGCCTGTGTATGTGTCACTGTACTGTTACACTTATATTGTATTGGCTTTACTGTTTCCGTAAAAATATCCGCACTGTTGGTCTAATTCTAACAGTAGTGTCCATGCATTTTACTCCTTGGCCTTCAGTGGACTTCAGAAGTCCTTTGGCCGAACTGCAGCAATCCTTCCTGCCCCGTTCGGAGCTGCCCCAGCACAACATATTGATATTGCTGACATTTAATGAACAACAAGCAGGTGCTCAAATACATTATTGCACACCTTTTATTGCTCTGACAAAAGACACACTCGTTTTGAGAGCTAATGCTTGACAAAACATTTATTTACGTAAGTTTCTTTTTACAGCCGTTGGAGGGTGTAGGTAATAAGCTTGTTTTATGTTATAACATCATACAAACAAACAAACAAAATACGAACGAACAAACGAACAAAATAGTTCAGTCATAGCCTATGAAACGGTAAACAGATATGGATACAGATATGAAGAAAGAAAGACATTATTCATTCAGGGTTGTATTTAAGAAAACTGGCAAAGCAGTTTTAAAGGCTTCATTGCCTCATTAGAGATATATACATACTGTAAGCCGCCGCATATTATGCAGAGCAGGCTTGGTGCGCGGGAATTACCTGTCGCTATGAATCCATACTTTAGGACCCTTGGTATTGTCTGTTAAATGCAGCTTACTTTGTCTTGGAAGTCGTATGCTCTAATTCTGTCTCCTCACTGGGTCTTTTCCCCGTTGCGAAGAAACTTTCCAAAGACGTTTGTTTTTTACTGCTTTTGCTAGCTTGGGCGTATTACATGACCGGGACAAGCGTCAAACATGATTTAAGCAGGGATTCAAGCAGACATAGTCCATAATGTGTCTGCCCTACATGTGTAAATACATGCATTGCGCATGCTACACAGGAATATCCTTTCATCTGTTTTAATGATTGATCAGAAAGTAAACATCTGTTCAGTCTGCAATCCATTTGCTGGCAGTTAGATTTACTCATAACATAACTGCTCTGCTCATATGCTCATATTGTATAAAGTGTCAATTAATTCTGTTTTCTGACGAGCCTTGGTAATGTTACACGGTAAGGTCCATTTAGTTTTTGTTGAAAAACTAAGAATAATTGTTATTAAGTATAAGAATAATTGTTTTGAGTAGACATTTTTTTTTTCCATTGGAAGATTCAACATGAGCTTTACCTCTGCTGAGAAGCTTGCTTTTTTTTGGTTAATTGGTGAGTTTCTATTTTAATTGTATTTGGTAAGGCAGAAATGTGTATTTTACATACACATTTACATGTAATTTAATTTACAGATTTTCACTATAACGCAATACATACTGTATATGTATTATCATTACCACAATTAATACAGCTTGGTATTTAAAGGTCTTAACAGAAAAATAAATTGATCTTTTGTTGCAGGTCTCCTCAGTCAAGCACTGCTTACAGGTCAGTATTGTTCTTTTTCTTTCTTAAGTTAGCTTTTTTCATAATATACATTTTATATTTTTTCAGAGTGTGACAAAATCCGTCTGGTGGGGCCTTCAAGGTGTTCAGGTAGAGTGGAGGTCCAGTGTTGCCAACTCTTTTCAAAGGAAAGTAGCTAAAGCCTGGCCAAAAGCCGCTAAATGTAAGCTAGATGGCGTCATGCGTAAATTAGCATATTCGTGACGTCATTACGTCAACGCGTCATCATACTAAATTGCATACTTTCTTGCGTTCTCCCTGCCCTGTGCTCACATGGTCTCTTTTACTGTAAATTATTATGATATAGCCGACTGTCCCAATAAAGCTCTTCTCATTTCTCATTTCAATTAAGTGATAAGCACAAGAGAACAATGAAAATCAAAACGGTCAAACCAAATTCTTTAAATTTAAAATAAAACTTTCTGTCGACTCTTGTTTTTGTTTATTACTTCACAATTTCAACCCTCCTCCTTTATCCGGGTTTGGGACCGGCAAAAGTGACCTAAAAGAGACACTCCGGCGGAGTTTCTTTAAATTATTTTTTTATTTATTTATTATTTTATTTATTATTTTTTTTATACTTATGGTCCACTTAGGAGCCTACAACATGTCACAGTAAAGTATTAACATTTTTAACCGTAATTTCTTTTTATTTTTACAATATTGTTTTCTTTTTTTTTTCTTAAGTTTAGTTTTTAACCTTATGGTCCACTTAGGAGCCTACAACAAGTGACTGAAAAACATAAACATTTTTAACTATACATTTTTTCGACAAAGAACATTTTACATTTTCGAGTGCTGAATGTAAGCCTGGGCGGGATCCACCAGCGTCGGCTTGCCAAGTTGCCGCACATGCGCGATTCATTTGCAGTCTGCACGTGGAGGGGTGAACAACTCCTGCTCTGACTGCAGCTGGGAGGGGCTGGTGCGCGAGGACTGGGCCGACTATGAGTGCTTTGGGATGTGGGTGGGGCCCGCGGCAGCACCCGCTGCTCATTGATTAGAGTAAGAACGATGTGTGCTTTCACTCCAAAAGTCTCCAATAACTCCAGAAAAAGTCGCTAGATTTGTCGCTAGTCGCTTTTTTGAAAATTTGTCGCTAGAGGGGTCTGAAAACTCGCTAAATATAGCGACAAAGTCGCTAAGTTGGCAACACTGTGGAGGTCTACCATGAGGGCAGCTGGGGGACAGTATGTGATGACCACTGGAGTCTGTCCAGTGCTGAAGTGGCATGTAGAGAGTTAAACTGCGGAACAGTTCTCGAGGCCAAAAGTGGGGCGTTCTTTGGACAAGGAAAAGATCAGATCTGGTTGGACGACGTGGAATGTACGGGCTCTGAATCTTCTATTCTAACCTGTCAAAAAAGACCTTTTGTGGTCAATAACTGTGACCACTCAGAAGATGCTGGAGTTGTTTGTTCAGGTATGGTCAAATAGTTAAAGAGTAACTAAACCCTAAAACAACTTTTTTTAGTTAATGATCTGTAAGAATGGGGCCTTATTAGTGCTGTTTACTGATCTGAGTAAAAGTTTTGACATTTGAGTATAAAGTATATTAATTTTACAAGTTATGGTGTAAAACCGTCTAAGTGTTGCCTTCTTCAGGTTGAACTGTGGTTACTGCAGTTTAATTTTTCGATTTGAGGTTGTTTCCTTGTGTGACGTATACTGGCTCGACTAACGGCTCACTACCCATGCCCCTGGCACGACCCCACCACACCCTTGGCATTGGCTCACGCCCCTGGTATAAAAACATCTTGTTCTTAAGTAGCGAGTATTGAAAACATCAGGCTAGCTATATTAGCATGTACTTACTTGTAGTGTTGCTGGTAGCAACAGCACTGCTAGACTGCATTGCTTTCCAGTTGAGTTGGAAATTAGGCGCCAGTGGTTGCATGCACTTGGCCTGGAACACCGTGAGTTCCTGCTGAGAGCTGGAGTTTGCAGCGGGCATTTTAAGCGGGATTGCTTCTCCAACGCAATGGAGGTGGAAATGGGCTTCTCTAAACAGCACCCGCTGAAAATCAACACAGCGCCTTTTGCTGCTCCTGCATGGATTACCAACACCGCAGGAGAGTGAGCATATATTTTTAATCACAATTTATGTTTCTTCCCAGTAAAGCTAAAGTTAATTAACCAATTTTGTCATGTTGCTAGTTAGGTAAAGTATGCTAAACATTAGCTTCAGCTGCTCCTGATACCGGGCTAACGCGCTAATGAAGGCTGCTGCGTGTTGATACGTGTGGCCCAGTACACACAGACATCTAGCTTTACTCTATCATTCAATATTCTGTTAGTTATTTCTCGTACATGGGCAGCACTCTGCTGGACTTGTAGCAGAGATGCAGCACTTAGCACTAAAGACTTGGCACTGGCTCGTGACTCTGGACCTGGCTGAATATGAACATCTCATGACTTGTGTAACACCGTGAGTTTTGACTCAACACAGACTCAAAAACTGTCTTGGACTTGTGCGTTTCGTGTCAACTTTGCTAGTGAGATTTAACGTGAAAGCGCGCACCATCCGTGGAAGTTGTTTATCGCTGCTCCTGGGGGAAACCGAGCAGAGCTGGCGCTGCTGACAGGACCACAGGCTGTGCCCAACCAGACAGACCCAGTGACAGTACACACGGATTAAAAGACTAGTGCTTTCACGGAGGATATAATAATTGTTCAGAGTCAAATTACAATAAAAGGAGATCCACAGGAAAGTGGTGACTCAGACTCTAGTAGGACGCTAACATGTACTGGCTGTGGCAACAGTGAGTGTTTGTATTGTCTTCTTTAGATTCTTTGCTTTGTAAGAATATTTGTGTTATTAATATCATTTATAAACATTTTAAAATCTCTAAAATGAATTCATATAATACTGCAATTGTAAACAATAACACAAATCTTTTGTTTTGTCTAAGATGACCAGAGAAACTGGATGCCAGCCTGAACCAGTCGCTGCAGATCTGCAGGTGAAGCAAAGGTGAGTTTGAATACTGTGAAGCTTTTGTATGTTTAGTTTAGGTTATTCTAGATAGATAAACTAAACTCTGGTACAAAGTATGCTTTGTACCAGATTTAGAACTTCAGACTGTCTAGGAGCTGTTTCCATTGTTTGATGGTTTGAAATGAAAAGGCTGATTGTGCAAAGGCAGAGCATCTTTTAGGGGTTGTGCAGTTTTTGTGAGTTGTGGACCCAGATGTTTGGGTCTCATCATATACTTAAGATAACAAATCATTTGTTAAACGCTTGTTTTTGCAGCCGTCCAGGCTAAAACGCCTAATAGGAGTGTGTCATGTGACACAGACACTGATGGAGCTGCCAGAGTGTCCCAGGAGTAGCTCTGCACCAATAAAGAGGAAAAGGTGTGAGGTGTCCACTGATGACTCCAGCTACCATCCAGATGGAAGTGAGAGCACCATGAACTGTACAAGGTAATGCGTAGGCCTATATTCCCATTCTTTAGTTTTTTTTTTTTTTTTTTTTACTGGTATAGTACAATTACTTGTTTTAAATACTCTAACAAGAACACATGAGGTGTGTGATAATCTATCATTTTATTGTCATTAAAATGGTCTAAGTTAAAAAAATAAAATTATGTATATATTTTTATTTTATTTTCAGGACCTGATTACTGTTCCTGCGTCACTTCGCTGAAGATACTTTATCCTTCAAGTTTGCTGCTGTCTATCATCTTAGATTCAGTCTCTGAAAACTGCAATTACAGTCCTGCTCACCATTATTGGCACCCGAGAAGTTTATGTACATATTGTGGAATATCTACTGAAGGAAATGTATCAAATTAACCAACATATTACTACAGATAGCTTGTGTTTGACAAAAAACAGTAAATGATAAATAACATTTAAAAAGATAAACATTATGAGGAAAACAGAGAAAACCATAATGCTTGCCTTGTCAGTGGTATTGGCACCCTTTGCTGCAAATCAGTATGGAAACCCAATTTGGCTCACCTGTTGCAGGATCACCTGTGATGAATTGCCTCCACCCATGTAACCCGAATTAGCCAATAAATGAACATTTTGGTTTTATAAAAAGCCACCTGTTATTCCCTCTTCATGTGTGACAATGGTAAAGACAGAGGAGCTGTCTGAGGACACCAGAAATTCTATTATTTGCAAGCACAAGACCTCCAAAGGGTATAAGGCCATCTCCAAAGACCTTGGCATCCCTGTTTCAACGGTGCGTAATGTTATTAAGAAGTTTTCCAGGCATGGAACTGTCAAGAACCTCCCTGGACGTGGGGGGAAGAGAAAAATTGATGACAGAAGTCTTTGAAGGTTGGTACGAATGGTGGAAAAAACTCCCCGTCAAACATCTGAAGACCTGAAGACCAACCTGGAGCAGTCTGGTGTAACTGTTTCAACAAGTACCATATGCCGCACACTAAACAAAGCAGGGTTTTATGGGCGGAGGCCAAGGAAGACCTCATTGCTAAAGAAAAGGCATAAAAAGGAACGATTGATCTTCGCAAAAGAGAACCTGGACAAACCTCAAGCCTTCTGGGACAATGTTTTATGGACAGATGAAACAAAAGTGGAGCTTTTTGGTCCTGCACACAAACAGTATGTTTACAGACGGCGCAATGAAGAATTTAAGGAAAAGAACACCATACCAACAATCAAGCACGGTGGAGGATCCATAATGCTTTGGGGCTGCTTTGCTGCATCTAGTACTGGAGGCCTTGACCGTATCAAAGGCATCATGAAAGCAGAAGATTATCAAGCAATTCTAGAGCGAAATGTCTTGCCCAGTGTAAGGAAACTTGGTTTGAGGCGAAGATCATGGGTCCTCCAGCAAGATAAAGACCCAAAGCACACCTCCAAAAGCACGCTGGAATGGTTGAAAGGGAAAAAATTTACTGTTTTAAAATGGCCAGCAATGAGTCCTGATCTCAATCCAATTGAAAATCTTTGGGGGGAGCTGAAAACTGCCATTGGAGAAAGGAACCCTGCAAATGTTCAAGAGCTTGAGCATATTGCAAAGGAAGTGTGGGAGAAAATGCCACCCGAGAAGTGCAAGAAGCTTATCGATGGATATAAGAAATGTTTGGAGGCTGTCATCGCTGCCAAAGGGTGTGCAACCAAATATTAAGGAGGGGTGCCAATATTAGTGCACATGCTGGTTTTCTGTTTTTTTCTTTATAATTACAATATCTATGTTGAAATAACAATTGTCTTTGTTAAATTACTTTGGACTAGTGATGCGCGGGTCGGCTTTTTTTCCAACCCGCGGGTCCCGCTTTTATGAAATTATTGGCCCGCCCCAGCCCGCCCCGCACCACTGTATCTATTTTTATAACCCGCCCCGCCCGCCCGCGACCATTAAATAGACATAGCCTATTAGGCATTGTAATGTAAATGAAAACAGCCTTTATTTCAGTCTGAAAGTGTTTGGAAACATCGCTCTGTAAACTGGCTGGAAGTGCCTGTTTTGTGGCTCTCATGTTTGTATATTTTTTCACACGAGTTGCACTTCACGTAGCCAATACTGCGGTTGTCTCCTGCTGCAACTATTTCTGAGAACCAGTCCCAAACATTAGACTTAGCAGCCTGACCTTTTTTATTATTATGTACATTCCCGACCCTAATTTCTCCCGCACCTCGTCTTCCATCTTCTCCGCTTTTGTTGTGACTGGCAGGCAGCGGCGGGGAGCTGCAGCGCGCCGCTTGTGTCATGTGACGCCAAATGTTTGGAGACATCACGCAAGCGTCGGGTAACCTTACAAAAAAACTAATAAAATATGTAAATAGATATTCCCAAATATTTAATATAGGCTGTAAATTGCACGCAACATACATGGATTTTACATTTTGTTTTTAATGACTCGCCCCAACCCGCCCCAACCCGCCCCGCAAATAAAGTGTCAATTTCTTCATCCGCCCCAACCCGACCCGCGGGTACCCGCGGGGTCCGCGGGTTACGAGACGACCCGCGCATCACTACTTTGGACCTCCAATTAAAAAGACCCTGCTGATGTAAATTTGGTACATTTCAATTTATTTCTGAAGACATTCACTCATTTATGCAAAACATGAAGGGGTGCCAATAATGGTGAGCAGGACTGTAGCTCTATAGTTTCTGAGACTTAGCTTTACTTTGTTGACTACATTTAGACTAATGTAAACACTAATAGACTGTTGAATACACTCAAGATTTTTAAAAATTTTGGAACAGCTCATGAATTTATGATCAGCCTGTGTAACACTGGCTCATGCATTTCACCATCTTCGCTCCCAATAAGTGCAACTGGCAGTGACTTTCAAACACAAAGTAAAAAGCCTCTGTCCTGACTGTGCAGGATTTGCAAAGTTTTGGACCTGCCTTGAAATGATGAATGAGAATTTACAATGACATTTATTTTTTATTTATATTAAATGTGTCTATATAAAATATTATATCAATATAAAAAAAATGGAAATGCTTACTGTAAGAACAATCTCTAATGAATATAAGAATTATGTAAAGGCTGTTTGAGACAAGAGTGTAATTTAGACATTCTGTTGTAAATGTTTATGTTGATTCATGTTCATTTTGAGTTTTATAGCTGATTTTATAATGCATGTTTTTAAACAATTGTTTTGTGTATAACTTCAGGTATAACTGTTTCTTCATATTTTAATGTTTTTATTTATTTTTTATTAGGCCTGGGCGAAAAATCGATTGAATGAATTAATTCGATTTTTTTGTGGCGGGCGATTTAAAAATAAGTAAATCGAGTTTTTGTGTAACGGCACATTTTTGGCTCCCCGGAGCTTCCGTAGCGTTAGTTTCACATAGCAGAGCAGTACGGCACGTGACAACAACAACATCATAGCACACACAAAACAGCAACAGAAAGCGACAACATGGCTAACGGTGAAAGTGGGAAGTTTGTTCCCAAGAAAGGAATAAAATCATTTGTTGTTTGGAACTGGTATGGGTTTACTGCGACAGACGTGGATCAAGAGACCTCACCAATGCCAGTCTCTCCGAGACGAACAAACACGCAGTGATCAACAAGCCTTAGCTAAAAAACAGCTAACTGTAGCCGAATCCTTTTCACACGGCACCGCATATGACAGGAAAGGGGCACGGTGGAGAACAATCACTAAAGCGGTCACTTTACACATAGCCAAAGACATGGTACCCATATATACAGTGGAGAAGACTGGGTTTATTAATTTGATTAAAACCTTAGACCCCAGATATGAGCTACCTAGCCGCAAGTACCAAGAGGGTGTTCATTTATTTATTATTCATCCAAGAAATGGGGGTTACATTTGTCTTGCTTTTAAATGAAAGCAAAATTTGCTTTAAGTTGTCTGCCGTTTGTACTTATTGCTTTTCTTAATAAGTAGGGGGGAAAATCGGAAAAAAAATCGTAAATCGAATTAAAAAATATAAAATCGGAAATTTTATTTTTAGGTCATATCGCCCAGCCCTATTTTTTATATACCCTCTTAGGACCTGGCGTCCACATGCGTGTACATCACTACTTAATTACATTGCCTCCTAGGGGTGGCAGCAACATACAACACTCTACAGATAAAATTCAAAATGGCGGAGAAAGCAAGAGAAAGTTTGTGTCGTCACTTCCAACCCCAAAATCGACAAGGTAAGAAATCCAATCATATTTCATGGCTAATTTTTGTTGACATGTGCGTAAAAGGGTTGCAATTTTGAAATGACATGCAAAATTGGCGAAAATAAGTAAAAGTGTTGATAGCATATGCTGCTAAACATGATGTACACATATGTGTACAGAGGGACTCAGTATTGGTTAAATGCTAATATGTTAGCATCAATCTGCAGATGTAAATCAGTTCATAGCTAACTCTTGTGCGGTTTTAAAGCTGTAAATTGTGCCAGTGAAATAAATACAATTAAATAAATACATACATACAAACATACATAGATGTTTTTATGATTTTTATTTTCAGAGCGTTATTCTTTGCAACAAGTACTGGAGTTACTTGATCTAATTGATGGAGACAAGTCAGATTTGGAAAATTTGTCTGACAATGATGATACCACCCTGGATGCCGATTATCAGCCCCCACCACGAGAGCAAAGCAGCAGTGACAATGACAGTAGTGGTGATGAGGACCCTATTCCACAGCCCCCTGAGCACAGAAGGACGTAAACGTCCCCATGGTAAAAATAATAGCCAAGACCCAATTGACTTGTTCATTTTAGGCAGTTAGAAATTCAGGTTTAGGTGAAGGATATATAGACACAGCTACATTCAATGTTTGAGGCAAAATGCAAATTTACACTTGTTGACAGATTCAGGGTCAGGGACAGTTTCAGGCTATGATGCTGCTAGATGCCACACTGCCAGATGTAGCCACCAAACTTAGCAGATTGAGCCTGATGGCTCAAATGATGGCTCAGAAGAGCCATCATTTTCCCGGGACCAAGCCCCCGGGAAAAGTCTAAAATAGGTAATTGTTCACCACAGTGAATTCCTTGCATGGGTAATTGTGTAACTTACTTTTCAATAAGTACTATTTTTATTCTCATTATGGTTGTGCAGGACGTGGAATGCGCTGGAGGGCTTCTCCATTGATGCCAGACCTTGCAGAGTTTGAGCATGAGGACACAACTGAACATGAAAGATATGGCTGGACTCAGCTGAACTATTTTGAACAGTATATGGATAAAGATTTGATGAAATTGATTTTTAGATTGCACTAATGCTATGTCACTGTCTAGGAGTGGCGACCTACTCAACACTTCAGTAGATGAGATTTACCATTTTTTTGGTGCCTGTATTTTAATGTCTTGCGTCCGATACCCAAAAATTAGGATGTACTGGTCCAGAACCTTGAGATTCACTGCCATCACTGACAGATTCACACGTGACAGATTCTTCAAACTTAGGAAATCAGTAAAAGTGGTAATTGATGATGATGTGCCAGAAGACTTGAAAAAGAGAGAAAAATTCTGGAAGGTCAGGCCTGGATCGGATTCTGCAAGGCTGCAGGTCTCAGACTCAACCTGAATGCGTATCAATTGACGAACAGATGATCCCTTTCACAGGAGCCTGTCCATGCAGGCAATATCTGCCAATGAAGCCAAATCCTCTTGGCATAAAGAACTTTGTTTCTGCCACAGCAGAGGGCATTGTGCTGGACTTTGATATTTGTCAAAATAGAGATGCACTGCTTGAGCAGGTCGAAGAAGCAGATGGTCTGGGTTTGAAGCTTAGTCTTGGCTCGTCTGGGTCAAACTCTGAATTGTGGCACAAAAGAGTATTGTGACCGGTTCTTCACAAGCATTCAAGGTGCAGAACAGCTGATGAAGAATGAGCTATACATGACTGGTACAGTAATGAAGAACCGAGTCGCTGCAGCAGTGCAGAAGTTACCCACTCACAAAGCCATGAAAAAAGCAGGAAGAGGTACCTCAAGAGAGGTTTCCACTGAAGATGGACAATTTTTCAGTTTTTTATTTGTTAAAAAAGTTTGAAATATCCAATAAATTTCATTCCACTTCATGATTGTGTCCCACTTGTTGTTGATTCTCCACAAAAAATTACAGTTTTATATCTTTAAGTTTGAAGCCTGAAATGTGTTCAAGGAGGCAGAATACTTTCGCAAGGCACTGTACAACCTCAAGATGGGTGGTGTTGACTTGGCTGATTAAATGATTAGTTACTATCGCATGAGCGCCCATACTAAAAAATGGACAATGCGCATGCTAATGCACTTCACTGACCTGGCGTTAGTTAACAGTTGGCTACTCTATCGTAAAGACCTTACAGTATGTGGTACACTAAAGAACAGCATCATGCAGTTCCTTGAGTTCCGTATGGAAGTGGCTAGGACCCTCTTGGCTCAGCATCACAGTCAAGAAGACGATGCAGACCTTTCAGAGCTGTCAGAAGAAGAAGGCGACTCAAAACAAATGAAAAACCGTCCAGTGGTGGCAGTGCCCCATGTGTCAGTCCGCAGGAGGGCAAATGCACATCTCCCAGAGATGATCAGCATGAAGAATGCAGCACGCTGCAGAGCACCAGGCTGCACTGGGAGAAGCCGAATGCGTTGTGTGACCTGCAAGGTGTTCTTGTTACACGGCTTTTCATAAATAGGTGTGTACGTGTTCCAAAAGAAAAGGGCATTGCCAGTTTTTCATTCCAAATACTTTGAATGCTTGAATATTTTGTTGGCATATGTGTGGGAAAATAAGAGTTTTTCACTGAATTACACAAAGGTGACTATTATTATTTTTTTTAAATTAAGACCGAGCGTCCACATATGTCAGGAGTCTCAAACTCAAATTACTTGGGGGCCGCAGGAGGCAGAGTCTGGGTGAGGCTGGGCCGGATCAGGTCTTCCACAAAAAAAGCTTTGTTAAATCCTCTAAAATGTCATTACTAACAGTTCTTTAACTTCAATGGGTTCTTCTGACCCTGAGCTTTCCTGAGCTTAATTTGAATATTGAAGAACATGAATGAGCTGGCTGAGTGGCCCCATTGGATGTCCACTCCCCTCGGTGATATTTTCAACATAACATCGGCGTTAATTTGCAGATTCGTCATAATAACAAATCCGCATGGATAGTGGCGATCAAATTGCCATCAACTTTCAAACAAATCAGCCAATTTCAAATGATGGGAAAACAAAATACAATCCGCATGATGCCAAATCCAATGCCGATAACATTGACTTTGTCCAGCTCAAGGTCAAACATGATAATTTCAGTAATTTCATGACGGCTATGTGATGTTACACGGGCTCCTCCATAGTTGTGAAATGTTTCTCTGCCTGCATCAAGCCAAGCCGATGGCCCGCCCCCAGGAGCCATATACTCCACTGTGATGGTAGGTTGGTTCAGTTCCAGCTTGCACAAAAAGAAACCTTCCACACACAACGTGGTAACGTGCCATTCATATAAAACTACTTGACACTAACGTTAAACTTTGATATCGTCCTGCGGGCCACAAAATATCGTCTTGTGGGCCGCAATTGGCCCCCGGGCCACGAGTATGAAACCCCTGACATATGTGGACATCATTTTTCTCTGAAACTACATCATTTCAAAAGATGATGCTTAGTTTTTATACTTATCAAGTTCCAATAAGCCCAAATAGCAAAGACAAATAAAAAATGCATATCATATTAGAGCTTGGGTCTTAAGAGTATACCAACTATATTTATATATCCAGTATTGGCATCCTCTGTAAGGACAGCACAAGAAGGTATGACCTGTACGTGCTGGCCCAGGTATCCCCAGCACCACCTGACCACACTGCAGCAGACAAGTGTCTATAACCGCTGAAAGAGCTGGTGCACATGTACAGTATGTGTAAGTGGAGGGTAAAAAATGTCATTTACTTATTTATAAAAACATTGCTCTCTTCTTCCTGGAACTAACCTGTTTAACCACGTCTCACCAAAAAGCTGAAGATAAGTGTAACACTACATTACAAGTGTTAGAGCCTGTAACACAGGGGTTTAGTGCTACTGCCTCAAAGTCTGGATGGACTGTTATACAGCCCACTTACCAACCTGTCACACCTGTGCATTACCTACAACACGAGAAACAATGTTTATCACTACTTTGTTGGAATGTAAATATTTTATTTGGTTAGAGTTGTGTCTTTTGTGCATATTACTTATTAAATTAACTGGACTTGACACTGGTCTTATTTCATAGCTATACCTTGAGTATCTCTCTATAACACATTCTCTCCCAGGACCAGTGAGCTGCAAGACAAGAGTTTTTTAACAGTTGTAGAGGGAGACTTGAAATTTCTGTTTTGTGTGTAATTAACACTAAATCATACCAAAATCAAACTAAATGCATAGGTTTGCAATTTCTGAAACTTTTTTAGCATTTGCTGAACATTAGCCTAAATTAGACAATGCTAACGTTTTATCACTGGCCCTGTTCTCTCTTGCGCTGCAAGACTTCGCTCTTTAACTTTGGGAGTTGTTGAGACAGCGGCACGAATTGATAAGGCTCTAGCCCAGCCTTTCTCAAACTTTTTTCAGTCAGGGCACCTTTCAAAAATGCATAAAATTTCAAGGCACCCCAGTTTAAAATATAATTTAAAAACACTGCATAACCCAAATTTAAATGCAAATGTCCTGTTTATTTAGACAGGACAGTAATGAACAGAGCATAATACGAACTGTAAAAAACAATAACAATAATAACAACTTTATAGCACCTTTAAAAACACTGGTTTGCAAAGTAATTCACAAAATAATTAATCAGAGACACAAATGCCATAAAACCGTAAGAGGTGGACCGCACAATACAATAACCCAACAACAAATCCTGACCAGGAGAACTAAACTGAAGTGCAGGATGCAGTTAAAATTAAATAAAAAGGGGCAGACGTAACAAGAATAAAAAAAATCAGATACAATACGATAAGAAAAAGATCCATGTTCCATGCACCAGAGATAAGCAGGAATGTTTTTCCATATAGTGCTTGTTTTCATCCGTGCTATATGCGCATGCACACACACCCACACACACAAAAATAATCCGCAACGAGAGATGGAGAAAGATCTACATGCGCGCATGCAGCGCATACACGCTCACACAAGCCGGGGGTGGGGGTGACCACAATCAATGAGAGACGTGAGCCTGGTGCGACGCACACAGCCGCCCTATCCTGGCAGGTATGGATGAGAGGCAGACACGTAGCTCCTGGTCCACAGTCCTCAGTCGCTCCCTGTACTTGTTCTTGATGTACGTCAGGCTTGAAAATCTCAGTTCTGATATTCCGATTGTCAAATATATACAAGTGTAAGTGTTTTGTCGTTTAAACACCTTTATAACGATCGCGTTAGTTGAGCTATGCACGATGGACGCCGCCATCGCCGCTGCAGGCGCAGTTCAGAAAAGTTGTGATTTATGACAGCTCTGAGCGCGCCTGTCTCTGGCTCAGTGCAAGCCAACGCGAAAGTATTTTTTTTTAGCCTACGTAATTTTTTTTGGCGGCACCCCTGACACAGTCAGGGGGCACCCCAGTGTGCCGCGGCACCCACTTTGAGAAAGGCTGCTCTAGCCCTCTGTGCACAGAAAAGTCCTCCACTTAGAAGGACTGCTCCGTAGCAAAGCTACTCGCGTCCTTCAAGTCTCAATCTTTACGAGTCTGAAAGCTGCTGTCAATCAATCCGTCACTGCGGGGCTCAGGAGCACGCCCCCGCTGAGCTCCGCCCTCCGTTTAGCCCCTCTGTCTCTGCTGGGCTCTGCCCACTTTTCCAGCATTTTTGAGTGGGTGGAGTAAGGCTCTGACCAGGGTTTTAGTTACACTTTAAGTTTGTAATTATACGCACATCACCAGGTGCTCGGCCATTGTCAGTAGCAATAAGAAAAAAGGTGTTCATGTGTTTTGCTAAAAACTGTAGCTTCCCTTGAAAAAGGAGAGGCTTACTCCAAACAGAATTTCACTCGTTTATTTTATTGAAAAGTCTTGCCAACATGAACGAGGTGAAAAACCTTTAAGCACAAACAAAATTTTTTTTTTATTCTATTTAAATGCGCATTTACCATCATTCATTGTAAGCATTTCTAAATTAGTAAACTGGGTCACAGGTTTTAATAATTATCACCAAACCGGAAAGTAACCCAGTTAAATTAAAGTTTTTAATTTGGTTCTCTTAATTGACCAAATATTTAAGTTTTAATACAACTTTACACTTTTACACATTTTGCATAAAATACAAGACTTTACCCAACAGTTAAATTAAAATTAGCTTTACACAATCACATATGCCTAGACCAGAGAGAACAATGGAACACTAGGGGTGGGTGGATCGATTCTTAATATCGATACTTTCGATATAGGGGTTGTATCGATCCAAAAGTCAAAATATCAATATTAAGGGCTTTTTTTAAACCAGTGATTTTATTTATTTTGCATGAAATGTAATATTTAAAATGAGCTTGTATATAACGCTTTATCTTATGCGGCTCCTTTCGCACGTCACACACATTAGTCACCCCTCCCTGCTCTGCTGTGTTTTGTTGCCCTGCCATAATGTGACTCAGCAGTGCCAACAGCAAGCAGCTGCAGAGAGAGTGAGAGCAAGGTAGTGCGTGCCTGGTATCATGGAGCTGGCAGATAACAAACGGAGCGCAGTGTGTAAGTATTTTACTGCTGTAAATGAAAACACAGCAAATTGCGACGTCTGTAAAAATCACCAACTTACACAAACACATAAAACGACATGACAAAGAGAGCTCGGAACTACAAAAAGATGAAGTGCCATCACTATAGTTGTAACCATGGGTAATATAAACCACAAATTAACACTAACCATAGTTTAACTGTGGTATTTTTTGTAAAACTGTGGTTTTATATACCTCAAAATGTGGTTATCTAAAGTAATTATTTTGCTGGTGTTGAAAAATGGTAACACTTTACAAAGAAAGTGTCTTTTGTTAACAATATTTATGAATCTTCGTTAATGTTATTTAATGAAAACTAAGATTAACAAATAACTGCACTGCGCTGTATGTTTTCATGGTGTGTGTGTGTGTGTGTGTGTGTTTAATTTAACCATGAAAGGGACACCATACTGTTGGATAGGCTATAGACTAAAATTAATCATTTTGATATCCCCAATGCAAGAAAGTAAATGTATTTTATATTGTGTGCTGAAAATAAAAAATATCAGTATTGGTATTGGCGATATTTGCCCGTTATTTACTTGGTATCGGATCGATACAAAATTTTGCAGTATCGCCCACCTTTATCGAACACCTGCTTGAGTGCGTGCAGTGCATCAAGCTGACACAGCCGAGTGCCAACCCACACAAGAACAAAAAGCCCGGCCACGCCTCCAAGCAGGTCGCCGCCACATAAGTAATGCCTACACACTTCCAAGGACTGCATTTTATTGACAACAATCACAGGTTCTGTTCACCAATTGGTTAACTAATGAAGTGGCAAAAGGTGTGTTGGATGGTTGACATATCAATCAAATTGGACCACGGATTACAATTTCCTTTTTTACAAAAAGACAGATACATTTATATCAAGAGCACATACACTTAAATCAGGGCATCAGTGGTTACAAGAGTAGCTGTCAAAAAGAAATTGTCTAAGTTTTTCTAAACTGTGACTCATAGTCCACTGTTATGATGTGATGAATATTTTTCCAGACTTTAGTGTAAAAAAAAGTGTGTGAAAAAATGACACCTGGCCAAAATTATTTTTGAAAGCAAGCACTGGCAGGGACTGTTGGCAGTAAGCGCCCTTAGCGCACAGTAGTTTTTTTATCTGGAAATAAAACTTGAGGGTCATACTTTTAACATAGTTTTAAAATGTCATATCAGCACACTTGGACAGTGCAGTGCAATGACAGGACCAGCCAAGAAGTTCACAGTGGATCTTAAACGCCCTGTTGTAGAGTCTGGCCACAGGGTCCAGGACATTGTTTGTGGTTAGAGACCAGACAGGCAGACAATAGGAGATGGTGGATAGAACCACTGCATGCAAGTAAGTTTTAGAAACAGACAAGGACAAGTATGGTCTGATTCTGTTCTAGACATAAAGTTTTTGCTGTAATTTGTTAGACAGACACCGGGTGTGCTCTCTGTAGCTGAGATGTGAGTCCAGGAGCACACCGAGCTATTTGTAACCTGTAGCTGTCCTCAGTGTAATACTGGAAAAAATGGGTGGATATTTGTCGCCGCCTTCGGCTTCAGGTTCGTTTGATCACCACAAAAGTATACCACAAAGAAATACGAGGGGACTGAGTTTACAATTTTAAAAGGAGTAATTTATTAAAATACGCAAGATAAAAGATGAAAAAAAGAACAAAACAATAATAAGAAGCCCAGTAAAAAAGGCTTTGAAGCTAATCCACGGGTTAGCTGTAAAAGTCCGGGGATTTTGGGAAGAGCAGTCTTTGAGGGGAGTAGTTTTGGTTGTGGGCCTCGGCCTCCCGTCCGTGCCGCAGGGCCGGCTAGTAGGAGTGCTGGCGCCCTCCCAGCGGTCCCAGTGGACTCCAAGGTCCTAATACGCCGCCACAGAACTATTGGTAAAACACACAAAATGTCGGCTTAGCGACCACACTAATACACTTCAATAAAACCACACAACATGCAAGTTATACGGGACACGTCCCTTCACTTAGCGTTTTAAAGGCGTTGTACAGGTTCCCTTTCCTGGTCCCTTCTTGGTCCGCGGTGATACGGCCAGTCGCTCCTCGAGTCCTGACTCGGTCCCTTCTCCGAAGGGAGAGACGGCGCTGTGGACAGGGAAAGGCGGTCTTAGGCACACAGTCAATACAGCTCGGGTAGGTATAACCTCCACACAGTTATGGACACTTCCCTTTACTTAGCTGAATTAGAGCGTTGTATGCGGTGATCCCTTCGGTTTCTGTGGCTTCCCGTTGCCTTCCGCTGGTCTGTTACTCCGTGCTGTTCAGTATTCTTTCCCTTTTTCCGTTCTTTCCTCTGTCTCTTCCTCTCCGTCTCCGTCACTCTTCCTGTTCTCTCCTTCCGGGTTTCCTCTCTTTTCTCCGTCCCTCTTTTCCTTTTCTCCGTCTCTCTTTTCCTTTTCCGCTCCTTCCTTCCGGGTTTCTCTCTTTTCATTTTCTCCGTCTCTCTTTTCCTTTTCTCCGTCCCTCTTTTCCTTTTCCGTTCCTTCCTCCTCTGACCGGTGTCCGCCGGCCCGCTCCCTCCTCCTGTCCCGTCTGCTTCCTTGTCTCCCTTTCCTCTGCTCTCATTCCTCCTTCCTGTCTTTCTATTGGCCCCTTTTAAAACTAGACCCGGGCCCATCCCATTGGTCTCGGTGATTGCGCAGGTGTGGTGGGCGTTCCCCATCACGAGTTTGTCCGTGCGTCACCAAAAATTTAAAGGGGCCGCACACTCACACAGAACACCCAAAGCAAATACAAAGGAGAAGCCGGCACCCCGTGACATATTTGCAATTGTTTCCAGGGTGAGTGGAAAAACATGCACTCTTTCTTTTATACTTATGTAATTCAATGTTTGTTAGATCAGATTTTATAGTCAGTTTGTAGTGTTGAGATTTGCATCAGAATAAAATATTACTGTATCATCGGCATATAATAAAGACTGTGAATAACTGCTGATAATTTGAACACAAAAGAAAAAGTAAATGACCAAGAATACAGCCTTGCGGCACTCCAATATTACACTTTTAAAGGCTAACATTTAGTCTGACCAATTTTGACAACTTGTGACCTGTTACTCAAATAAGATGAAAGTATGTGTGACATTTGAGGAGAACTGAAAGGACAAAAGTTTCTTCAACAAAAGGATAGTTTACAGTATCAAAAGCTTTACAGAAATCAATGAATACTTCACCTGTGACATGACCTCTGTGTGTTTAGTGAACAAAAGGAGGGCAGACCTAGTGGATTGTTTGGAGCGAAAACCATGTTGTTTTCACTAAGCATTATTTTCCACTTTGCTATTGGTTTGTAATTTGAAAAATGTGAAGGGTTACCTGATTTGAACATTGGAATATGTGGGAACATACTTTTGACCGACAAACTGCAACACCACCTCCAGTTTTATCATTGCGGTTCTTTAAATATAAACAATAGTTTTCAATGGAAAGAAAGTGAAGAATAGCTGAAGTCAGCCAGAATTCAGAGATTGCCTTTATGTGCAGATTTACTATTGGAAGATCAATTTTAAGTTGATATGTAAGGCTACGTATAATGAGGTGTCAGATTTTAAATCCTTTCATTCTCCCAAGCTGACATAGAGTTCTAGGTTTTTTGTTGGAGTATAATCTTTTTTGTTGTTTATTTACAGAAGGAACTACAGAACATGGAAACTAGGGTGGATATCTGTTCTTAGCAAAATAGTCGAGGGGGAATAAATAGAGGGCATTGTGGGAGGAAAAATGCACTGTGATGTTAGTGCTGGTATAGATGGATAAAAAACAGTTTTATTGTATTTTTAAAAATTTGCATAGTAGTTATAGCACTTTTTATGTATTAACAGTGGTGGACGAAGTACACAAACCAAGTACTTGAGTTAAAGTACAGATACACTAGGTAAAATATTACTTCAGTAAAAGTAAAAGTACTCCCCTTTCACTTGAGTAAAAGTACAAAAGTATTTGCCTTCAAATGTACTTAAGCATCCAAGTACTAGGCTATAATGCCCATATAATTTTTGTCAGTCTCTTGCCCCCTTTAGGTGCCAGGAATTATTTAAAAAATACAGATTTTTGAGATCCAAATTTTAAAAGGCTGTGGTTTGAAAATGATAAGAGATAGAGTCCTACTCTAAACTAGAAAAATGTCAGACCTGACCCAAAGTATTTAAGTAAATAAATTTGAAGCATCTAATTTGCATATAATTTGCATACCATGACATTATATATTGGCGGTTATGTTTTTTTCAGTACATACACACTAATGAACACATTAGAATAGTTTTTTTTTTTTTTCTGAAATAAAGAATAACTACAACTTCTAATAAACCATAACTAGTAAAACGTATGCAAATAGTTATGAGAAATATATACATGTACTGTATGTTACACGTGGGTGCAGTTGACACCAGGAAGGGGGAATCAGAAGTTTTAAAAAAGGATTTCTCCAGGCTTTTAGATAAACTTGAAAACCTGGAAGTGCAATCCTTTATAAGTGGACCACTCCCAAACATCGACAGAAGGATCAATAAATTCAGTCGGCTGCTTGCATTGAATACATGGCTGTTCAAGGCCTGTGAGACAAGAGGAGTGCACTTCATTGATAACTTTAACTTGTTTTGGCAACGTGACGACCTGTTCAAAGGAAAGGGCCCACATCTAAACAAGGAGAGGGTCAGGAGGCTAATGGATAATCTCCTGCACTCCCTGAGACACCTAAATGGTTCTGGGCGCCCTCTTGAACAGAGAAAGGGTCCTCAGCCACTGAATGAAAAAAGCACTCCTGCCTCACCAGCCAAGGATCCTCCTCTGACTCTACCACCATCAACACCTCCACCACTGAAATGGACTCCCCAATAGGACCATGGACCCCACCAGTAACATCAACACCTTCCCGCGGACCTCACCATCCCTGTCCCATCTCCGGATTCACCAATGGGATTTCCAGATCACCTGGAAATTTTAGTTAAATCTGGAATTAAGATGATACCCCTTACACCTAACTTGGCCACGTCACGGGTTCTATCATCATCACTAAAAACATCACCCCAATACCACCCAGGAGTACCACTGCTTCACCTCGGCCACTACCTAGAGTCCAATGCACCCCTGTCAGACCCTCTCCACCCCTCCCAAACCAGCTCCTCCCAGACCACCTCCTCCCAGACCAGCTCCAAAAGCCTTGACTAGCATCAAGGCTACTATCAGTGATTAGGACACTGAGGGCCTCTGCTGTTCCAGGACTTTTCGTCATAATAAACCACTTATCAACCTGAGGCCCTGGGAGAGAACACTCCCTCCTAGCTCCATAACTACAGTCAGAAGTCGCAGATTAAAGAAGAGAATTACAGTTAGATTGTCTAATCAGACAAATCTGATTCAAATCCTCTGCAAACAGATAAAGTCAGGTCCTGCTCAAACGGACTTAAAACTTGCACTGTTCAATGTCAGGTCTTTGGGAAACAAATCTTTTTAATTAATGATTTTATAACTTCAAATAAGCTTGATTTTATGTTTTTAACAGAAACATGGTTAGACAGCAGTACTGGAAATGCGGTCCTTATTGAATCCACCCCGTCAAATTTCACATTTTTATCCAAAATACGGGAAAACAAAAAGGGTGGTGGTGTATGTGCCTTTCTTAGGGATAATATTCTTATCCAGAAGCTATCACTTGGTGAGTTTTCATCATTTGAGTATGTGTCATTCAAAATGGAGTTGAGGTTTTCTCCATCTATTTTATATGTAGTTCTTTACAAACCACCCCAACAGTGTCATGACTTTATTAATGAGTTTACTGAAATGCTTTCGGTTATTTGCACAGAATTTGAACAAATAGTCATATCTGGTGATTTTAATGTGCATGTGGATAATGTTTGTGACAGAAATGCCAAAGAACTTTCTACTATTCTTGATACTTTTGGTCTTTGTCAGCATGTTAATGAGCCAACCCATATCAGAGGTCACACTCTGGACCTGGTCATTACTAAAGGTGTTCATATTTCAGATGTCACTGTGATTGATGTTGCTCTATCTGATCATTCATGTGTCTTTTTTCATCTGTCCATAATTCCAAAAGTTGCTGTTGGACCTACTGTTGTAAAAAAGATACATTAACGATAACACCAGGACACAGTTTATGGAGGCAATCAGGTTTGAAAATGCCTCATCAGGTCAAGTTGATGATTTGTTGAATTGTTATACTTCAGGTGTTTTAAATGTTATGGACACCATTGCTCCTGTTAAGGTTAAAGTGATCAGGACGAGGCAGAAGGCTTCATGGAGCAATGCTCACTCTGTCAGGGCACAGAAAAGGGAATGCGAAAAGCCGAAAGAAAATGGCGTAAATCGAAACTCTTAATTCATTATGAGGTATACAAAGAGAATTTGCATGTTTTCAATCAAACTTTGCAAAAAGAAAGAGAAATATTCTTCTCAGAGATCATTAACAACAATAGTAACAACCTGCGTGTCCTGTTTGCTACAGTGAACAGATTAACAAACCCTCCAGCTCCATTTCCACCAGAATTAGTTTCCACCACTAAATGCAATGAGTTTGCATTGTTTTTCAACGACAAGGTTCAAGGCATTAAACATGCGATACAGTCCAAAGGGCATACAACAACACTGCAGCCACCTAGGAGACTCCCATTAATGACAGAACAATTGAAAAAACTGTCTCCAGCCTGAGTTCATCCACCTGCTGCCTCGATGTTTTACCCACTAGATTTCTAAAATCAGTACTAAGCAGTTTATTACCACAACTCACTAATATAGTCAATAATTCCTTACAGTCTGGAACATTTCCAAGGGCCTTAAAAACTGCTGTCATTAAGCCTCTCCTAAAGAAGAGCAGTCTTGATGCTACAGTGCTCAACAACTATCGGCCCATATCAAACCTGCCATTTTTAGGGAAAGTCATCGAAAAAGTTGTACATCAGCAACTTAATGACTTTCTATTACTTAACAACTGCTTTGATCCTTTTCAGTCAGGATTCAGGCCCCATCACAGCACTGAGACTGCACTTATCAAAGTCACAAATGACATCCGTATGAACACTGGACGCAGGCAAAGTCTCTGTCTTAGTTCTGTTGGACTTGAGTGCTGCGTTTGATACAGTGGACCATGAAATCCTGACACAAAGATTAGAGGAATGGATAGGTATCACTGGAACTGCCCTTAAATGGTTTCAGTCCTATCTTGAAGACAGGAAGTACTTTGTTTCGGTTGGTAACTGTGTGTCAGACCAAATGGCCCTGACATGTGGGGTTCCACAGGGTCTATCTTGGGACCTCTATTATTCAATCTCTACATGCTTCCTTTAGGCCAGTTAATACGCACTTGTGGCGTATCCTACCATAATTATGCAGATGACACTCAGATTTACATTTCACTCACAGCAGGTAAAATGGACCAATCCATTCACTGTGTCACTGCATCGAACAGATTGACATGTGGATGCAAAATAATTTTCTCCAACTGAACAGAAACAAGACTGAACTAATCATCTTTGGGCCACAGAAACAAAGAGAAAGTGTCAGCAGCCACCTCGCGTCTCTTTCTCTAAAATCTAAAAATCAGGTTAGAAATCTAGGGGTCATCATGGACTCAGACTTGAATTTCCACAGTCACATTAAGTCAATTACATCATCTGCATTTTATCACCTTAAAAACATTTCCAGAGTCAAAGGGATGATGTCTCAACCAGACTTAGAGAAACTTATCCATGCTTTTGTCTCCAGCAGGTTAGATTACTGTAACGGCCTGCTCACTGGTCTCTCAAAACGAGGGTTAAGACAGCTGCAGCTTATTCAGAACGCGGCTGCTCGGGTTCTAACCAAAACCAGGAAGTACAACCACATCACGCCAGTTTTAAAATCTCTGCACTGGCTTCCTGTTGCTCAGAGAATAGACTTTAAAACAGCACTTCTGGTTTACAAGTCTCTAAATGGTTTAGCACCAGAATATATCTCTGACATGCTAGTTACTTATGAACCTCCTCGGACTCTGAGAACATCTGGGACAGGCCTTCTGCTCGTGCCCAGAGTTAGAACTAAACAGGGTGAAGCAGCGTTTAAGTTTCATGCAGCAAAAACCTGGAATAGCCTCCCAGATGAAGTAAAACAAGCCTCAACTTTGACAATGTTCAAGGGGAGGTTAAAAACCTTCCTCTTTAGCTCCGCCTACACTACAACCTAAAGTGTTAGTTTTTTCTTTTATCTGCACTCTTCTTTTTAAAATGTTTTTAATTTTTTCTTATGTTTCTTAATATAAATCTTGTAAATTGTCTTTTATTCCTGTAAAGCACTTTGAGTTACCCAGTGTATGAATTGTGCTATATAAATAAAATTGCCTTGCCTTGCCTTGCCTTATGTGTGTGGTTGCAGTTGCTTAATCTTTTCTTATCCATCCATGTGGCATAGTTAATAGTTTTTTAGAGTGTGGGACCTCTCATAAAGCACAGCACACAGCCATCACTTTTATTACGATCGCTGCTTTGATTAGTGCATTCTCGCTGACTATGTTTACCCCTGCTTCTCCCTCCTCCACTGGGTAAAGTGTCAGGATGAACAACACGTATTTGTCCCAAACAGCTGTCAATAGAAGCCACCTTATTCCCAAACTCCCTGTCACTCCCGCGGCCACGGCAGTACACCCGCCCCGGCTTCTATCACCTGTGCTAAAGGTAAAGCTGCAGGTGCTAAAGGTAAAGCTGCAGGTGCTACGCGCACACGGCTTCCCTTTCCAACATCCTTCACGACTAGGTTCCTCACGTTTCTGTCACTGATGTTTGGTAAAATGTGGTAAAAACAGCGTGTGCTTTGTGAGAGACGCTGAGAAAGGAACGAGCAGCGGCGCCGCTGTCCAAGTCACAGACGCACTCTCACTCTCGCTCATTCTCACTTTCACTCGGCTGAAAAGACTCTAAAGGTAGATGTTCTCCCTCAGAATCAGAGTCAGCCATTACTAATACCAAAGCTTCATCACAGGTGTATTTTTTATTTGTCATTTTCATGTTTATCAGCTCGCGCGTAGAGAATGAGGCTTCTATTGAGCCGGTCCTGACACTCCCACTTTGAGGTCTTCTTCTACAAAAATATTTAATGGAAAAACAAGGAACGAATAATTTTGCAAAATGTACTTGAGTAAAAAGTAAGATATTTGACGTTGAAATGTAGTGAAGTTAAAGTAAAAAGTATCCCTTAATGGAAATACTTAGTAAAGTACAGATACCGGAAAAAACTACTTAAGTACAGTAACGAATTACATTTATTTCGTTACTGTCCACCACTGTGTATTAAGAGTGGTATAAATGCATTTGAGTCAGGGCCTGGGTTGACTTCAACATTTCCAAAAAATAACAAGAACAAGAATAATTAAAGCCGCAAGCGGCGATAAAGGCCCTCGCCTCCCTTGAGGCCGCGGGGACACATGTACTCGGAGGATTGTATTGAAGGCGAGAAAAACAAACTACTGGCTGGAGATTTGAGATGACTCAGGAATCGCTGCACCCCCCTGTGGCAAAATGTAAATATCACTTGTCTAAAAATACAAGTTTACAAGTTCCAAATGATTCTGAGGAGTTTTCTAAGACTCTAGCCTTGGCTCTGTAGGGGACTCCTCTAAAGGAAGGATCCTGGCAATTGGGAAATGGCATTTATTTCCCAAAGAAATGGCTGCCTCTTCAGAGACTCATTACGACCACAGCCACAAATCAAATGTATCAAAAAACAAATTGATAACTTTTTTGGCACACGTGTCTAGATGATACTCACCAAATTTGGAACTGTTTAGATGAAAAGCCTTTAGCACAAGGGGTGCGATTTAGGTGGTCTCGCATTCCACCCAACATAGTAGATTTCCTGTTGAGTTTACGGTATGGCTGTAATAAACTTTTCTGTTTGCCCTGAGGTGTCCTATGGATGTACCAAGTTTCATTTCTCTACGTTGGAAGAAAGTTACTTTCACTTTCCATAGGCCTAATGTATTTTGACTTTTCTAGGAGTCGCCACTGAGTCATTTTTCGTATTTTTTTTTCGGGGACTTCAAATACATAAAATTTTCGCCGGGCTTGAAGTCTGGGACCAATAAAAATTACTTTTAGTTGCACGTTTACTGGGTCAAATTGAGGATCATTTTGCAGAAAAATTATAATAAAAAAATTTATACCAAATTATAATAAAATAAAATATAACTCGAGCAAAAAAGTCTAGAAAAACGCTTGTCTATTTTACATACATGTGTTTAGCTCATTTTGCCCAAGTTTGGTGTCTGTGGAATGAAGCAGCTATTTTCTGTTGTTTTTTTAAAAAAGAGGTGTATTTTAAGTCGGTTCACATTTTCAATTCAAAATGGCCGCCTTCCCGTGTGTGATAGGGTGTGGTCTTCATTGGCTTTTTTGTTCATAAGCCCATGCTGGATGTGTGTACCAAGTTTCATTTGCCTACAACAAACTAAAATTTTCACTTACCATTGACTTTTTCGACATATTTGGGACGTTGCTATGGCAACACATTTATAGATAGGGGGTGGTTGTCATTGGCTTTTATGCTCGTCATGACATAAGAGATGTGTGTACCAAATTTCATGTCTCTATGACAAACTAAATTCTTGGGTCCCATTATAAGTTTGTAGGGGGCGCTGGAGAGCCATTTCTAAAGATAACCCTTTTATCTACATATCTTTGTGTTCAGGTCATGAACGTGCACAAACGCCTTTTTGGGTCCAACTCGATCCAAGAAGGCGTTTGAGAGTTAAGAGACATTTTATTTTCACAAAAATGGCCACCTCGTTACAGGCTTGCCACACCCACACCCGATAAGATATCTACAACAAAGTTACAACTTTGGTTGGCACACGTGTCTAGATGATACTCACCAAATTTGCGGCCATTTAGATTAAAACACAATGATTTGCATCTTTTTGCGCAAGGGGTGCGATTTTAGTGGCCGTGTGTTTCACCCCACATGGCGGACTTCCTGTTGAGTTTAGGGTGTGGCTGTCATTGACTTTTCTGTTTGCCCTGAGGTGTCCTATGGATGTACTAAGTTTCATTTTTCTACGTTGGAAAAAAGTTACTTTTCACTTTCAATAATAATTATTATTAGGCCCGAGCCGGTGATGACCGGGAGTGGCCTATTGTTTTTGCTCGGGTTATTTTTATTTTAAATTTTTTTCTGCAAAATGATCCTAAATTTAACCCAGTAAACATGCACGAAATGTCATTTTTATTGGTCCCAGACTTTAAGCTCGGCGAAAAATTTATGTATTTGAAGTCCCTGAAAAAATATTACAAAAAATGACTCAGTGGCGACCCCTAGAAAAGTGAAAATACATTGGGCCTATGGAAAGATGAAACTTGGTACATCCATAGAACACCTCAGGGCAAACAGAAAAGTCAATGACAGCCACACCCTAAACTCAACAGGAAGTCCGCCATGTGGGGTGAAAGACACGGCCACTAAAATCGCACTTCAGAAAGATGCAAATCATTGTGTTTTAATCTAAATGGCCCCAAATTTGGTGAGTATCATCTAGACACATGTGCCAACCAAAGTTGTGACTTTGTTGTTGATATCTTATCGGGTATGGGTGTGGCAAGCCTGTAACGAGGTGGCCATTTTTGTGAAAAGAAAACGTCTCTTAACTCTCAAACGCCTTCTCGGATCGAGTTGGACCCAAAAAGGCGGTGCACATTCATGACCTGAACACAAAGATATGTAAATAAAAGGGTTATCTAGAAATGGCCTCCAGCGCCCCCCCTACAAACTTATAAGGATCCAAGAATTTAGTTTGTCATAGAGACATAAAAATTGGTACACACATCTCTTATGTCATGACGAGCATAAAAGCCAATGACAACCACCCCCTATCTATAAATGTGTTGCCATAGCAACGTCCCAAATATGTGGAAAAAGTCAATGGGAAGTGAAAATTTTAGTTTGCCGTAGGCAAATGAAACTTGGTACACACATCCAGCATGGGCTTATGAACAAAAAAGCCAATGGGGACCACACCCTATCACAGACAGGAAGGCAGCCATTTTGAATTGAAGATGTGAACCGACTTAGAATACACCTCTCTTTAAAAAAAAAAAAAAAAAATAGCTGCTTCATTCCACAGACACCAAACTTAGGCAAAATGAGTTAAACACGTGTGTTCAATAGACAGGCGTTTTCCTTGACGTTTTTGGTCGAGTTATATTTTTTTAATTATAATTTTTCTGTAAAATGATCCTCAATTTGACCCAGTAAATGTGCAACTAAAAGACAAATTTATTGGCCCCTAAATTCAAGCCCGGCAAAAAATGTATGTATTTGAAGTCCCCGAGGAAATCGAATGAAAAATGACTCGGTGGCGATCCCTGGAAAATGAAAATACATTAAGCCTATGGAAAGTGAAAGTAAATTATTTCAAATGTAGAAATACAAAACTTGATACATCCATAGGACACCTATGGGCAAACAGAAAAGTTTATTACAGCCATACCGTAAACTATCTACTATGTTGGGTAAAATGCGTGACCACCTAAATCTCACCCCTTGTGCTAAAGGCTTTTCATTTAAACAGCTCCAAATTTGGTGAGTATCATCTAGACACGTGTGCCAAAAAAAGTTATCAATTTGTTTTTTGATACATTTGTGGCTGTGGTCGTAATGAGTCTGTGAAGAGGCAGCCATTTCTTTGGGAAATAAATGCCATTTCCCAATTGCCAGGATCCTTCCTTTGGAGGAGGCCCCTCCAGAGCCAAGCCTAGAGTCTTAGAAAACTCCTCAGAATCCTTTGGAACTTGTAACCTTGTACTTTTAGACAGGTTATATTTACATTTTGCCTTTTTAAACAGGGGGGTGCAGCGATTTCTAAGTCATCTCAAATCTCCAGCCAGTACTTTGTTTTTCTTGCCTTAGCCCAAGCATAATCTATTATTTTCAAATGTTCAGACAGCTCCCAGGAAAACCAGGGATTGTGGAGACCTTTAACTCTAAATTACAAGGTGGTGTAGCAGGCCCCAGCAGTAGCACAGGCCCGGTTATTTGACATTACCGTGAAGTTTACGCTTTAAAGCACGAAATGCAATCCTCTGAGTGCATGTGTCCCCGCGGTCTCAAGGGAGGCGAGGGCCTTTATCGCCGCTTGCGGCTTTAATTATTATTATTATTATATTTTTTGGTTTAAAAAACTTAGTGTGATTATGATAGTTTGACTTGTTGAGTTTTGCTTTGAAAATAAAACTGAACTTAAACTTTTTTTACGTGTCTATTTGGCTTTTTTTTTTACACTTACTGCGTTCTCATCAGCTTACTGTTCAAACACTGACAAAACTGAGAAAGGGCAAACACAGAATCGTGGGAGTGCACTGACAGATTGGAGCAAACACTAACACAGAAACGAGCCTGCTTGCTTACATCCAGCCTGCTTGCTCAAAATCTGTTTTTTGCGCTCTCAATACTTTAAATAAAAAACTTAATTCTACTTCCATACAGCAGCTCCTCAGTCTTTTAACAGCTGTGCTGAGAGGAACTGCTCTGGAGTTTCTACACTACATTTAGATGACTTTACACATGTATCTGTCTCATAGAAGCAGCACAGTGTGAGTTTTATAATTGTAGTGAGTACAATTCTGATCAGCTGTACCTGAGATGATAAATGTGAAATAGGACATAAAAATGCTATAAACCAATTAAATACTTGCATCATGACACAATCTCTCTGTTCAGTGTGTGGTCTGTATATTGTTTCTGGGTCTGGATGAAGTGCAACCGTGCTCTCTTCCTCTTGTTCTTCATCCTTTTAGAGTCGGCCTGGACAAGTCTGGTGTAGGATATAAAACTATATTTACAACACAAACACGAATGTATATTATAATACAGTTTTGACAAATAAATGCATGCCTCTGAGCTGCTGCAGTTGAAGACTGGAAAAACAAGCTAAAACCCCAAACACTGGTAGAAATAAACACTGTCTGATTTATCACAAATGTATGGTGTATTGTTTTTACCAATGACTGTAGAAAATATGGACGTCTTCCGGCCATTGCTCCCATTTTCATCGATATTGTCGTTACCACAGGGCAATAAAATGGTGGTTACATCTGAGCTTTTCTCAGCTTTTACTGCATTGTAAAACAATCGTTTTCAGAAAGCATAAACGGACGTGTTAATAAAAAATTCACCCCCTTCTCAAAAATTTAGCTCTAGTAAAATTGTTATTGGGTTTCTCCTTATATTTCCGCTTTTGGAGCCTGTCCTCTGGTGGACGGCAGTATATTGCTGTATGGTGGCGCCCATACTCAAGAATCTTTAAAGGGGAGAGGCTTGTTTATTACAGAGAGTAGGCTACAGGCTGCAGTGTGATGTCTGGAAATAAGAGCTATTGATTCTACGTGTATTATAATAAAATAATTTCTTAGTGAAATTATTATTTATCTTTTGGGTAATAGCGACAGTACAGAGACGACTTCATGGATTGTTTACAGCAGAGTGCCTCTAGGTCGATGTTTAGTTCACTACGTTTTGAGATGAACAGAGACGACTGCTTTGTCTCTCCTTTTCCTCTCTCCTTTTCCTCTCTCCTTTTCCTCTCCTCTCACTCACACAGCACACCGGCAGCCTTAAAGGGCCAGCGGTACAGTTACAAGGCAGCCTTTTCAACAGAGACCAACACACTCTTTACAATAATTCAGTGCCTATATAGGCACTATTCTAAAGGACAATGCCTAGACACCTTCTGTATCAGTAACAACATATAGACTGTACAGTTACCGCAAAGTATCTCATTTAGACCTCATCAGATTTGGCTCAGTGGCTCAGAGGTAGAGCAGTCATCCTAAGACTGGAAGGTTGAGGGTCTCTCCCCACAGTTGAAACTTTTGTTGTGTCATTGAGCAAGACACTTACATACACCAGTGCTGTGTCACTGGAGACTTTTGTGTGAGAATGTTGCTCTGGTGTATGTATGTGTAGAAATGCTGGGACAATGACTGGAAAATAGCCCTAAGGTTTAAATTCATGTGGCTGTGTCTCTTGTATGTTCATCAACATGCACTGTCCCAATCAAATAAATAAAGGAATAATAATAATAAATAATCATTTAGTTTTGTTTTTATTTAGATTTTAAACTTCACACACCAGTATAACCAAACAAAACTACTGAGTGCAACAGTGTGTTACACTTTTATTTTAATTGGCTTTATTATTTCTGTAAAATCTCTACTGTTAGTTTCATTTGAATAAAACATTTTCTTCTCCAGTGTTCACTTGGAAAGAAACTAAACTTGAGCCCAACAGCAAACAGCAAATTCCATACAAAAACAGAAACTGTAAAGGACTGCAAGCCAGGCTACTAAAGAATAAACACATTGAAGCGCTAAGGTTGGTAATGAACAACAAGCAGCTGCTCAAATACGTTATTACACACCTTGTTTTAGTGTTTTTTGATGGATGGAGGGTGTAATAAGCTCACTTTATCGCTTTATACTTTATAGCAGGGGTTCCCAAACTTTTCCATGACAAGGCCCCCCAAATTCCACCAGGTTCTGGCCAAGGCCCCCCTTTTGCACGGTGTTATTGAACCCATCGACAAAACTACACCAAATGTAAATAAATAAATAAAACACCTAGGTCAGTGGTTTTCAAAGTGGGGGCCGCCAGGGGGCGCCAGGTGGGCCGCCGCAAGTTGGAAGAAAAAAGCAAAAAAAAAAAAAAAAATTATAAGTAAATATTTATATTATGAGTATTTTTATGAAATAGCATTATAATAATTTGTTGATATCTCTAATGCAATTTCATAAAAATACTCATAATAATATAAATATTTACTTCTAATTTTTTTTTTTGCTTTTTTCTTCCAACTTGCTGCGGCCCCTGGCGCCCCTAACTGGCCCCAGACTTTGAAAACCACTGCTTTATAGTATAGTTAGTTGTAGCCTATAGACCCTTTTACTGTTTGTACACAATGATGACGTAGCAACGTATGCGCGCGCATATTGGCAACGGAAGTATGGCGAGAATCAGCAGCATGTCAAGCTACGCGAGCGGATTAAGCAACACAGACAGAAAGTTATTTCAAAAGTTGACTTTATCAAATGGTATCCGGCTACCAGATCCGTGTACTATAGTGGATTGGATAGAAGACGTTAGCAGATGGCCAAATATACAGTGGCCAGATATATATACGTATTTAGTTGAGAAACCGAGCGTGTACACCCTAGAGAAATTACGAGCATATAAATCACTGGATGCTTATGAATACGTTGTCTGTGGTCATGTACAGAACGTCAAATACCATGACATAGACTCAGAGTTTTGTGTGTTAAAATCAGAAATTCTTCCTAGTCAAAGACAAGGACACAAGACAATGGTGTATGAGGCTTGGGTTATAATCAACCAACGAGAGAACTACGTCCTCACGGCGAACTGCACCTGTATGGCGGGGTAAGTATGCTATTATTTGGTGTTGTGGGCTTGTAGTTGACATAAAAAGATGAATTATGCTTCAGTGTTACTGTCCTTTCAGGTTTAACTTAGGCTTAATCTACTCTCCTTTATTCTCATATGTTCTCATAACCGGTGTTTGATACTACAATTTTCACGAATTACACAGTGCCAACAGTGTTCAAAATGTCAGTTACTTTCAAGCCCTGGTCATAACATTATTGATCAGCCAGTAAGTTTATTATGTTTTTGTGATTTTTCAATATTGCAGCTGCAGTCATATTATTATTCAAAGTTGAGCTCTATGTTAGGATGGGAAGGACTGAGAAAGCAGCAATTACATCTGGAGTGTGCATGTTATTATTATTAGATTTGTTTATTTCTTTAGGACAGCGTACAGTCTACATTAAGCCGGAGCAGAGATGCTTGTACCAGATTATAGCTTAACAGCTAATTTCCATCTGTAGTCCTATATTGTACATGTTTTTAGTGGTAGGGGAAACCGGAGTACCCGGAGGAAACCTACGCAGACACAGGGAGAACATGCAAACTCCACACAGAAAGGCCCTGCCCTGGATGGGAATCGAACCCAGGACCTTCTTGCTGTGAGGCAGAAAGGCCCTGCCCTGGATGGGAATCGAACCCAGGACCTTCTTGCTGTGAGGCAGGCGTGCTAACCACTTTGCCACTGTGCCGCCGTGGAAACATGTGGAAAGACATCAGCAGGAAAGAAGTCAGACCAGCTCCATTGAGGGAAATCAGCTTTCACAAACCAAAGAGGCTAGACAGGCAGCTTCAAACACCTTCAACATCTGCTAGGAAAAATAGTATCACACCCAGAGGCATGTAATAGTTGACATCCTAGATAAGCTTCCTATTGCCATAGTTTTTGACACCATAATGTAGCATTAGAAAGGTGTAACTTGGTGATGCAGAGATGAAAATGCCTGCAGACACAGTTTAATTTTTATCAGTATAATTTATGTTAGTTTGAATAGGTCTGCATTTGTCTTCAGGTTACTTATTTTTAGAAATGACATTTGTTTGTTGTATATTGTACACACCTGTGTGTTTAAAGCTCTGATGTGAACATTATGCAGCACAGTAACTGTGTCTTTTTGTTGCTCTATTATCAGTGTTGACAGATGATGACATCCGGGAACTGCAGGTTGTGTACCCCTGTGCTGCAGTGCTGACAAGCCTGGAAAATAGTGACACAGACACAGCATCATCTGATACTGATTCAGAGGAGCATCCTGACTTACCTGAGCCTTTGACTGCTTTATTTGATGTAACACTCAGGGAACTCTCACCACAGGAAATGCAGGTGAAATGTGAGGATACATTTCACAGACTTAAAACTACACTACAACCTCATCAATGTGAGAAACTGGAATTTGTGACACGGCAACAGTCAAAGTCAAAGGACTGGTACACCTATAGGGCTGGTCGAATCACAAGCACTAAATTACGCCAATCGACCACAACTAACAAGATCAGCAAAACATACCTAAACGATATAATGCAGTATAAAAGAACAGAATTAAATGTCCCATCTGTGCTTTGGGGTAAGAACATGGAGGAAACGGCAAGACAAGCTTACACTGCATATATGTCCCGAAGCCATCCAGATTTCAGCATCAGCTCATGTGGCTTAGTAGTGAAACCTTCTGAGCCACACCTTGGATCATCACCAGATGGGATTGCAAGATGTACCTGCTGTGGCAAAGGAGTGGTAGAGATCAAGTGTCCCTACAAATACAGCGATAGCCTTCAAGGATGTACAAAAGATGAGCAGTTTTGTCTGGACAAGTCATTCGCATTGAAGCATTCACACACATACTACTATCAATGTCAACTTCACATGTTTGTGTGTGATGTTAAATATTGTGACTTTGTGCTGTGGTCCAGGAAGGAGTTCATTGTGCAACGTATCCTAAGAAATGAAGAGTTTTTGAAGGAGGCTTTGCCAAAAGCACAAGACTTCTTTATCTCTAGTGTGTTGCCTGAACTACTGACAAGAAGACATGACCCTGTCTTGGTAACACAGAGAGCCTGCAAATACTGTGAAAGGCCAGATTTTGGAAAAATGATCATCTGTTTCAAATGCAGCAACCACATTTACTACGCCTGTGCACACATAAAAAGGAAGCCAGCAACATGGTTATGTAGGGAATGTCTGAGAGTTGATGTTTGAATGATTAAATTTAGGACTGGGAAATGTTCTGTATTGTGTTATGAATCTGGTCCATATTACCCAGACCTACATTTATTGTTTTCCTTAATTTTTTACCTACATTAATTCTTATTCTTCACCCAGTTCTACATTTATCCTTATTCTTACATTTTATGTTGTTGTTATTGATTGCTGTGTTGACGCACTTCTGTATAGTACTTTATTAATAATATGTAGCTTGCATACATTGCAATAAAACTACTAATAACAATTACAAATGAGATTGAAAAGCTCTGTGAATTGAGATAATCTTGGGGGAAGTACATTATACACACCAGTGGCAGCCAATGTTGGGAGGTTTATTATAATGCATTATGATTCATGTACAGTAAATACGTTTTACAAATGTAAATCACGTTAAAATTAATACATGGTAATGTAACTCATGGAAAAACATGGTAATGTTTCTTCTGAAACATGGTTACTCATTTGGAAACAACACTCTTACAGAGGTTTGTGAGGGCACCACATACAGTCACAACATCATCTAGCATGTTAACCTGCGACACTGGAATCATTGTTTGCAAAATCTTAAAGTTTTTCCACCGACCAATAACTCGCTCCACATGGATTCTCACACGAGAAAGTTGTCTAGATGTGTCAACTTCCTGTGCAGAAAGCTGCTTTTTTCCTTTTGTGAAATGAGGGATACGAAGGGTTGCACCATAAGCTGCAAGCTCGTCTCTGATGAGAAATCCCCTGTCGGCTAAAACCTCATCCCTAGGCTCCAAAAGTTCTAAGAAACCTGACTCTTTTGTGATCTGCTTGTCTGAAACCCGTCCACCCCACCCAGGAGATAGAAATGAAATTGCACCAGCTGGAGTGATGCCAATTAAATATTTAATTGTGTTGTTGTGTTTATAATTTGACCGTGTCTGGGCCCTAGCAGTCAGATTACTGGGTCTAGCTATGAAAATTTCTGTGCAGTCTATTATGCACCGGCAGTTTTTAAAGTTCCGCTTGAATGTTTTTGGCATATTTTTAAGTATTGCGCCCTTACTTGGCCATTTAATGAGTGGCTTAAGGACCAAGGCCATACCAGGGACCCAGCTCCGCAAAATATTTGAAATCGTGGTTTTTGATACTTAATCTATATGCCAAGTCAGTATTACATAGACCCAACCTTAATTTCATCAATATAACCAACAGGTGGTCTTCTAGTGTAAGTTTCTGGGTAATTCTTTCTAAGTTGCCTGTAATTTTTGTAACTAGCCACTCAAAGAGCACGGAGGTCAGTCCGGTGAGAAAAAACAATTGTCCAATGTTGCACTTAACAGTTGTGTAGGAAAATGTAGATTTCTGCAACTCCTCTTTCAGCTTTACATTTTCTGCTTGTAGTGCCTCAAACTTCTGACACAGGTGTACATAGTCCCCCTGAAGCTGACTGTGTCTCCGGTTCAGGTCATCATACTCCCTCTTTGTAACTGGGATGTCGTCTTCAGCTTTAATAAAAAAAAGTGAAAAATTAGTGTGTGCTGCAACCAATGCAGACAATTTCACAATTGGGGGTTCTCACACATTTTAGCAATGATTTTTCAAAACTTTTCCATGATAAAAGAAAAGATACTTTATTGATCACAGGGCGATATTTTGTGTCTGCATTTGACTCATCCAGGGGCCTGTGTACTCATATACAGATATGCAATTAGAGCAGTATGCCTGGCAGGAGCACACACACACACAGACCCTGACAATCAATCAGTTAAGATGAAATATATTCATACCTGGACAATGATCCATGCTGCATTCTTGTTCCGGAGTTTTAGAAGGAACACATAGATTTGCTGCCGTTATAGGTCTTTCATCTCTCCTCCTTTTCCTATGGTACCTACAATAAAAACAGCAGAAATATACAGTTATGCAAGAGAGAAAAACAAACTAAATAGAAAATATTCTTACCTCTCCAATTTTGCTTTGGGGTTCTGGCTCTGTTTTGTGTACACAAAGACAGAAGGCACAAAATCAGGACTACTAGAGTCCAATGACGCCTCACCTGCAAATAAACACACACGCTTGTTTACTAGCCAAATCTACCGCCAGTTTATCGAACTTTACCTGCATTTGAATATTATTCTACATCATACATACAATCACTAATGTAAACGAGGATTACTAGAGTCCAATAATGCTTAATTTGCAAATAACACACACACAGTTATTTGCTACTAGCCAAATCAAAAACCAGCTTATGAAACTAGCTGCATGTGGTCATCAAACTTCAGCTGCATTGATAAACTACACCGTAGGCTACAGACAATCAATAATGTAAACCATGCTTTCCATTAAACTCAAGAGTACATAGATAAACTTACCTGATATAAAGTGGGCGCTGCAGACGCGAGCATTTTTTATTATGTCCTCGCTCCAATCAACACGTTTAATCGCCTGCAGCCACAGGCGTCGCCGATTCTTCTGAAACGGCCGTGATCCTGTCGGAATCCTATGAAACTTAAGCCCCTTGGTGGAGTATCGATTGGTGCAACCGTACACGCAACAACCAGACATTTTGATGCTGGGAAACCGTTGTGATAAACTTTATAGGAGTTGCTAACACGTTGTAGCGTTGTAACCAGTGGGGAACAACACCACTTCCCGTTGCCAAAATGCGCGCGCAACTATTTGATCATGTGGGCTGTAAAAGGGTCTATAAAACGGTGCCAGTGGAGCCAGTGCAGTCTGATTGGTCAGAGTTGGCATTTGATTGGTCAGTTTCACAAACATCCGAGCACGAGCAAAAACATCTTGCAAGCGGCCAGAAACATTATGAGAGCATAGTGGCGGTTCTACATTGAAATACACCCTGGGCAAGACCCCTTTCGAGCTTTGACCTTTTCTTCTCCATCTCTGTTTATTTGGCACTCGACAATCAACAGATTTCCCATCCCCCCAACTGTCACTCACGACCAGAAGTCAAGACTAAACCAATTCACCTTGATGACCGCATAATTGTTTTGTATTATCTAGTTTCATTTGCAGGAACTATAGGCTGTCCGTTCCATTTGAGAGAGACCCAGAGGTGAAATTTCACTCGCACCTCTCGCCCCTCCCCCTTTTACACTTCTCTCACAACACACAGCTTCTGTGCATGGTACATTTCAGCAGGGGCGCCGGCAGCTGAGGGGAGCGCCAATTAGCCAATTACACACACAGTGAAATGATATAAATGATGAAAAACCGCTTTGCGATGCAGAGGAATTTTTTTTATTTATTTTTTTGCTTTTCTTTTTTAATTTATTTATTTATTTTAATTAATCTGCTCGTGCTGCCGCCCCCAATGTGTCACAATGTGGTTCGCCCGTGCCTAAAACCGCTACGAGAGCAAGAGGGTGGTTCTAAACACTAAAGCATAATGTTGAAAGCAAGCACGTAAGTCTGAATGTGAGCACAGTTTTGTGTAGGAGTAAGAATAGAAAAAAAGCTCTTAAACTAAAGTAGCACGCTTTTAAATTAAGATTCAATTTTTTTTTTTAAAGATACGAACAACACAATTAAGCATGTAATAGCATAAAAAGGGTATAATTTTAATTCTACAATTGCATATTTTAACAGATAGCCTGAACATCCGATTGGTGGATGGTCCTGATCGCTGCACTGGCAAAGTAAAGGTTCTTAATGGCAATGTTTGGGGATCTGTGTGCAACACAAACTGGACACTGGATAAGGCTGAAGTGGTGTGTGAACTCCTGGAGTGTGGACACGTGTTAAACATTAACAGTGTTGCTCACTTCAATCCAGGAACCAGGACTGCAACTGATGCTTTAGATTCATGTTTTAGCAGTGTTAAAAACCTGCAGCAGTGTTTACACAAAGGATTAACACCATCCACGTGTGCAAGTTACAAGGATGCTAGTGTTCAATGTGCAGGTAGAAGCATTTGAAAAAACCTTACCCTTGTTCTATTAGTTCAAAAGGCACCTTCACATTCATATACATTTATGTGTTTCATTTTTGAATGCAGCTCAGATTCGTGTTGTCGGGGGCCCCAATGCATGCTCTGGTCGGGTTGAGGTCATGCATAAAGGTGAATGGGGAAGTGTTTGTGATGATGACTGGGACATGGATGATGCAAAAGTCGTGTGCAGACAGTTGGGCTGCGGTCTTCCAGTTTCTGCAGTTTCAAGGTCCCACTTTGGGAGAGGCACTGGTCCAATATGGATGGATAATGTGGCGTGCAGGGGCACAGAGTCGGTGCTCACACAGTGCAGACATAATGGCTTTGGAGAACACAACTGTGGCCGTAATGAAGATGCAGGTGTCATTTGTTTAGGTAAGGAAAAATATTCACATTAATTCACTAATAATCATATTATAATCAAATTTACAAAAAAATATATGTGCTGCTATAATTATTGTTGTTAAAGAATCACTTCCAAAACCACAAATCATCTTGAGACCTGGCTCAGAGGTAAACTGTGGAGACAGAGTGGAGATCACCTGTACAATAGAAACAGAACAATTTGGCAGAATGTATGTTTGTATTTAGTAAAACCAATGGATCATTTAAAAAGGAAAAGTACTTCAAAATCAAAGCAGCAACGTTCATCTTTCTAAAAGTCAATTTCATGAGGAAGTGTTCTCAAAGCCTACATGTCAGTCCCATAAACAGGTTCTGTTCACTAATTGGTTAACTATTCAAGTGGAAACAGGTGTGTTACATAGATGAGGTATCAATCAAATCAGACCATGAGTTTTATTTTTACAAAACCATGATCATTCTGAAATATAATTTTATAATCTATAGTATACATAATATTAAATAATACAGTCTAATGTCATGCTCTTGAATTGATTGATTAGTTAACCAATTGATGAACAGAACCATATATTCAATATGGGAGTGACATTCATGAGTAAATCTGACCTGAAGGGAGATCCATGTAGGATCAAAACATCAATAAAATAGTGTCCTTAGCGTAAGTGTACAAGCGGTACTACATTTTTTCCAAATAGTTAAATAATCAACAAAAAAGCAGTAACTTGGTAAAAACATATTTCCTTCATGTATTTACAATACACTGTAACAAAAAAGTGATTGTTAGTGTCTAAGGTTAATGTCCACTTGCTTGCTAATGTTTAGAAGTTTACCCATTCTTTATATTAGCCACTAGCATCACAAGCACTGTGCTTGCTCCATGAATTGCAGACCTCTGAAAGGTAAATATAAAGCCTTTTAAAGGCATCATCTTCTGTTGTCTGTGGTGCCATAGGCCATTACCAAATCCCTAAAAATAACCTATGCATTGCTGCATAAATGAGTGGCTTTTGACAAGTTCTTGCCATTTCTTGTGCTGTCCTTTTCTTTCACAAACTTCCATGTAGACCCTGTCAGACTGATCAACGGGACTGATCGCTGCTCCGGCACTTTGGAGGTCTTCCATAATGAAGAATGGGATGTGGTCTGTAACAAAAACTGGGACCTAAAAAAAGCAAAGACTGTGTGTGGAGAACTTAACTGTGGAGCTCTTAAAAACAGACACAGCACAAGCGGTGCATATAAGGGCTACACAAGCACCTGCCCTGGAAACATGACTTCAGTTTTACAGTGCACTCTCACAAAAGACGATGACATGTGTCAAGCAGTTTCTATTGTATGTGCAGGTAAGTTCACCTTCATCATATCTGTACACTAAAAAACAAAATAGGCAACATAAAAAAATGTAATTGAAATAAACTGTGCATCTACAGTCCACTCAGTGTTCTGACAAAGTGGATAAACTCTGATTGTATGTAGTTTCTGCTTAAGAAGAGTCATAGCCCAACAGTTGTAATAATTTAATGGACAAAATGGAAGACAATTCCCATATGTTTATGTAGACACTAAGGCTTTGGTTAGTGTCAATATATAATATATAAAAAAAAAAAAAAAGAAAAGGAAGTGTTGTCATTTATGTGGCCTGAGAGCTCCTTAGTGCAAGCAGCAGGTGTCACTGCAGCTTCTCTGGTGCATTATATTTACTGACACTCCCATATACATTAAACATGAATACATTAATCAGGTTAAAACTCACTGTGCACTATAGATTTAATAAAGAGTTGCATTCTTTCAGAAAAGTATAATACACATAAAACAGAAGAACAGCTTGGGACAAAGCTCTTTCTTGATCTGTTTTTTTGCATCATTCACACGCCTCCACCCCAGCTCCTTCTTTGGTTGCGTTTGCTTTGTTGTTGTTGATACAACTCTGTTCTGTCCTCTCTTTGAAGATTATATCCCCAGTATTTCTGCCTTATGCTCTCATTGTATATAGTGCAGGGATGTCAATGGCCAAATATGAATATAAGCATGTGTAAGTTACAAATGTGTTATAAATAAATGTTAGAGGAGCTGTCGTCCTACAACCGGAAGGTTGGCGGTTTGATTCCCACTGTCCATGGGCAAGACACTTGCCCAATCAATTATTATTATTAATGTGTTTGGCTTCACATTGCAAGTTCTCTCAACCTCCTTTGCAGGTGTTGGTGATATATAGCTTGTGAATGGCTCTGACCGTTGTTCAGGCAGAGTGGAGGTTTTTTTTAATGGTCGCTGGGGAACAGTGTGCGACGACGACTGGGACATCCGTGATGCCCAGGTAGTGTGTCGAGCTATGGACTGTGGACCAGCACAGGAGGTCAAGAAAAGTGCAAAGAACGCACTTTTCTTGACCTCCTGTGCTGGTCCACAGGTCAAGGTGAAGGAGAAATCTGGTTGGACAATGTTGAGTGTTACGGTAATGAGTCTGCCCTTGAGCACTGCCAACACCCCTCAATAGGAGAGCATAACTGTGACCACAGGGATGATGCAGGTGTTGTCTGCGCAGGTAAGACAACATCTATTTTGCTTTCTTCTAAAAATCTTCAGTTCAGTTTAGTTTCACCACTACAGTTGCTGAGTGTCACATTCACATACCTGTTTCATTTTCAAATGCAGCTCAGATTCGTGTTGTCGGGGGCCCCAATGCATGCTCTGGTCGGGTTGAGGTCATGCATAAAGGTGAATGGGGAAGTGTTTGTGATGATGACTGGGACATGGATGATGTAAAAGTCGTGTGCAGACAGTTGGGCTGCGGTCTTCCAGTTTCTGCAGTTCCATCGTTCTACTTCCATTTTGGACCAGGGAGAGGCACTGGTCCAATATGGATGGATAATGTGGCATGCAGGGGCACAGAGTTGGGGCTCACACAGTGCAGACATAATGGCTTTGGAAAACACAACTGTGGCCATAATAAAGATGCAGGTGTCAATTGTTTTCGGTAAGGGAAAATATTTACATTCACTATTTTGACATAATTTGAGTGTTACATTGAGCAAAACTCAAACACAAGCTTTAGTAGGAAATGTGCTTAATCTTAATAACAAGTTAAACAATCACTTGTTCAAAATAGCCTATTTGTTACTTTTGAGAAATGTTTTGAGTGTGTTTCATCTCTGTAATGTGTTGGAACTATTTTAAAATCATTTTAGTTCAGCTTGTTTTTTGCGTTTTATGCAACAGTTTATCTTTTAAATAATTCTAAATTGTGCTTGAAATAAAAACTGTGTGAATAAATTTAGCCCATTGTCTGTTGTCAATGTGGAGGTCATCTTTAGTAGTTAGCTAACAGCATCATTATCAATCAATCAATCAATATTTATTTATATAGCGCCTTCCAACAACCACAGATTGAACCAAGGTGCTTAACAACATTAATAATAAATAAACATAATTACAAATAGGTTTAAAAACACATTTACACAATAAAAACAGAGCAGTGTCACAGAACCACTAAGTGCAAAAAGCCATTTTAAATAAATAGGTTTTAAGTTTGGCTTTAAACAGAGGCCGGTCAGTGGGCAAAGAGTTCCACTATTTAGGACCGGCCACTGAAAAAGAACGATCACCCCACTGTTTAAAACGGGACCGGGGCACCTTCAGCAGATGTTGCCCAGCAGAACGTCGAGCTCTGCTGGGTTTGTGAGGGGTCAGAATCTCACACAAATAAGAAGGTGCAAGGCCTGTGAGTGCATTAAAAACAAACATTAATCAATTAATTCTAAACTAGAACGGAAGCCAGTGCAGGGAGAACAGAACAGGTGTTATGTGTTTATGTTTACGATGTTGTTAGCAGTTGGGCAGCAGCGTTTTGCACAAGCTGCAAACGGTAAAGACCAGTTTGATTAACTCACACATAGAGCGCATTGCAGTAGTCTATGCGGGAGCAAATAAAAGCATGAATGGCTTTCTCGAGGTCAGCGCAACTTAAGAAGGGTTTAAACTTTGATAGGAGGCGAAGCTGAAAAAAGCTTGCCGTAACCACAGAATCTATTTGTTGAAATAAATTTTAGACTGCTGTCTAGTTTCACCTCCAGATTTTTGACAACATGGGGGCCAAAGCAAAAGGACCAGGAGCTGAGACACTGGGCAGGTTGGATGTGCCGAACACAATACATTCAGTTTTATCCTCATTCAAACAGAGAAAATTCTGGGACAGCCACAATTTGACGTCCTCTAAACATCTGTTGAAGGACTGAAGACTATCAGGACAAGCAGGGACAACCGGTAGGTAAACCTGCAGGTCATCTGTGTACAGATGAAAGGACATATTGTGCTTTGAAATAACTGCACCTAATGGCAACATATACAAGGAAAATAAGACGGGGACCTTGAGGAGAGCAGACTCAGGGCTGTGTCGTGTCCTGAAGCCAGACTGGAACTTTTCAAAGATATGATTGTTCTCCAGAATAGAATGTAACTGAGAGAGAACTATCTTTTCCAAAACCTTGGTTAGAAAAGGTAAATGGGACACAGGTCTAAAATTTGACAAAACAGTTGGATCAAGGTTGGTTTTTTTTAGCAGAGGCCTGACCACAGCGTGCTTGAACACAGTTGGTACAGAACCTGAACTCAGGCAGCTGTTTATAAACGAGAGGAGACATGGGCCCACTGTGTTAAAAACCTGTTTATGCATTTTATATGGGATAATGTCCAGGGGATAATCTCAACCACCTCAGAGAGGAGAGAGAGGGATACTGGCTCAAACACATTAAACACAGAGAGTAGAGGAGAAGAGCACAAGTCAAAGCTGTTAGACATGTTCTTAATGCTCTGTCTAACAGAGTCTACTTTATCAACAAATTAATGGAGGAAATCACACCAGGTTGACATTGAGGCCTGCTGTAGAGCATTACTAGATGGATTTATAACAGACTGAATTGTATTGAATAGCGCTCTAGGACGATTAGAGCTGGTGGAAATAACATTAGACAGATACTGACATTTAGCTGCTTTGACAGCATTTTGATACTCAGTAAGACTTTCCCTCAATTAACCCAGTGAAATATGTAACTTGTCCTTTTTTGCACCTCCGTCTAAGGGCGCGGGTGGTGTCATTAAGCCAACGTCTGGATGGGAGCATATGTTGTCCTAGAAATTGGATATTCTTTTAAGCATTGATGGTGCCTTTCCAGATGTGTAAGCTGCCCATGCCACACGCACTCATGCAACCACATACTATCAGAGATGCAGGCTTCTGAACTGAGAGCTCAAAACAACTTGGGTTGTCCTTGTCCTCTTTAGTCCGATGACATGGCGTCCCAGTTTTCCAAAAAGAACTTCAAATTTTTATTTGTCTGACCACAGAACAGTTTTCCACTTTGCCACAGTCCATTTTAAATGAGCCTTGGCTCCAGAGAAAACACCTGCGCTTCTGGATTAGGTATAAATATGGCTTCTTTTTTGACCTATAGAGTATTAGTTGGCAACGGCAAATGGCCCGGTGGATTGTGCTCATTAGGGCTGTATACCTTGGAGAACCTGGCGATACGATACATACCTCGATACACAGGTCACGATTCGATATGTACCTCGATACAGAGCTGTCTCGATACAATTTGATACAATCTGACACGATTCGATACAATTCAATAAAAATACATGGGCCAGAGCCAATTACTTAATGCTGAACACATTTGCTCAACAAACAGAACTCTGCATTTTTCTTCAATTTATTGAAGACAAAAGTACATTATAACAAAGTGCATTTTGCATAAATATTTGCAATTTTAAGTGCTCTGATTAATTGTACACAAATTGTATTAATCTGGAAATTACCACAAGTCAACATTTAACTTTCCAAGGGTACAGTCTGAACATGAAGAAGGGTACATGAAGTATATGTTTGAAACCATTTAGTTTTTTAAGCTTTAACATACTATTATGAGTTTGAAATTATGAACTGAATATTTTGTTTTATTATACTTGGTGTATATATATATATATATATATATATATATATATATATATATATATATATATATATATATATATATGTGTGTGTGTGTGTGTTTGTTTGTTTTTTATGTGTTTTAACCATGTAATGCTAATGTTAATGACACAGTGAAAGGGCTTGCCTGAAATAGTTCTTGAATTCTTCGAGCTGCTGCAGTGATTCTTAAGTATATTTCCTCTCGTTCATAATCAGGAAGATGGAAGCTTGGATGTTGTGTTGTCCAAAGTAGTTTGCGTGGGGTCCCGTGTTTTTTTTGGGCTGCGGTGAAGCTAGCTTGTCTGCATGGTGTCTTTGCAGGTGGGCGCGCAGGTTAGTTGTCTTACCGGTGTAGCGTATAGAAGCCTGGCAATGCTTGCAGATTGCATTTGTTTTATCGATCCCTTGGTTTTCTTCCTTTGCTTTAAAACCAAAATGTGTCCAAACATCTGCCTTTAGGGACAACAGCGCTTCTAAAATCTTCTACATTTTCACTGAGTGTTTTGAAACTCGCGGGCGCCGCTGCGCCCCCTAATGGCTGGGCGGAGTATCGATACTAAGGGCTAGAAAATCGATACTGTATCTTTTTTATTATATCGGTATGTATCTAAGAATCGATATTTTGAGCACACCCCTAGTGCTCATTGCAGTAGCATTCCTGTATGTTATGCAGTGCCGTCTAAGGGCCCCAAGATCACAGGCATCCAGTATGTTTTTCCGGCCTTGACCCTTATGCACAGAGATTGTTCCAGATTTTCTGAATCTTTAGATGATATTATGCACTGTAGATGATGATAATAATTTTTCTCTGAGAAAATACTGATATTGCTCAACTATTTTTCACCGCAGCGTTGGGGGAATGTCCATCTTGACTTCTGAGAGACACTGTGAGAGGCTCTTTTTATACCCAAGCATGTGGCCAATTGACCTATTAAGTTGAAAATAGGTCCTCCAGATGTTCCTTATATGTAAATCTAACTTTTCTGGCTACTTATTGCTACCTGTCCCAACTTTTTTGGAATGTGTAGCTCACATTAAATCCAAAATGAGCCAATATCTGGCATGGCATTTCAAAATGTATTACTTTCAACATTTTATTTCATTTACGTTATCTATATTCTATTGTGAATGAGATTTGTAAATTATTGCATTCCTTTTTTATTCACAATTTGTACAGTGTGCCAACTTTTTTGGAATCGGGTTTGTAGATGTTTTATCCAGTGAGCAGTAAAGAGTGATAACATGGCACACGATGCCATCCATCCATCCATCTTCTACCGCTTATTTGGGGCCGGGTCGCGGGGGCAGCAGTCTAAGCAGAGACGCCCAGACTTCCCTCTCCCCAGACACTTCCTCCAGCTCTTCCGGGGGGGATACCGAGGCGTTCCCAGGCCAGCCAAGAGACATAGTCCCTCCAGCGTGTCCTATGTCTTCCCAGGGGTCTCCTCCCGGTGGGACATGCCCGAAACACCTCCCTAGGCGTCCAGGAGGCATCCAAGCTCCTCACCTTATCTCTAAGGGAGCGCCCCGCCACCCCGCGGAGAAAGCTCATTTCGGCCGCTTGTATCCGGGATCTTGTTCTTTCGGTCATGACCCAAAGCTCATGACCATAGGTGAGAGAAGGAACGTAGATTGACCGCTCAGCTCCTTCTTCACCATGACAGACCGGTACATCGACCGCATCACTGCAGAAGCTGCACCGATCCGTCTGCCAATCTCACGTTCCCTCCTTCCCTCACTCGTGAACAAGACCCCAGGATACTTGAACTCCTCCACTTGAGGCAGGATCTCTCCAACAATCTGAAAGGGACAAGCCACTCTTTTCTGACTGAGAACCGGCGGTTCGATTCCCACTCTCCCCACAGTTCATACTGCCGTTGTGTCCTTGGGCAAGACACTTAACCCACCTTGCCTCCAGTGACTGTAACACTGGTAATGTAATGTAAGTCGCTTTGGATAAAAAGCGTCTGCTAAATGAATAAATGTAAATGTAAATGAGAACCATGGTCTCAGACTTGGAGGTGCTGATCCTCATCCCTGCTGCTTCACACTCGGCTGCAAACCGTCCCAGTGCACACTGAAGGTCCTGGCTTGTTGGAGCCAACAGGACAACATCTGCAAAAAGCAGAGAGGAGATCCTGTGGTCCCCAAACCAGACTCCCTCCGGCCCCTGGCTGCGCCTAGAAATCCTGTCCATAAATATAATGAACAGGACCGGTGACAAAGGGCAGCCCTGCCGGAGTCCAACATGCACTGGGAACAGGTCTGAATTACTGCCGGCAATGCGAACCAGGCTCCTGCTCCGGTTCCAGGGACCGGACAGCTCTTAGCAAAGTACCCCGGACCCCATACTCCCAGAGCACCCCCCACAGGGCGCCACAAGGGACACAGTCGAATGCCTTCTCCAGATCCACAAAACACATGTGGACTGGTTGGGCAAACTCCCGGTCCCCGACCGCCACGCGATGTTGTAGAGGCGTGTCAACCAAGACAGCCCTACAACATCCAGAGACTTGAGGTACTCAGGGCGTATCTCATCCACCCCCGGTGCCTTGCCACCGAGGAGCTTCCCAACTACCTAAGTGACTTCGGCCTGGGTGATGGACGAGTCCACCTCCGAGCCCTCTGCCTCTGCTTCCTCAGTGGAAGACGCGTCGGTTGGGTTGAGGAGATCCTCGAAGTATTCCTTCCACCGTCCAACAATATCCCCAGTTGAAGTCAGCAGGTTCCCACCTCCACTGTAAACAGTGTTGGCAGGGCACTGCTTCCCCCTCCTGAGGCGCCAGACGGTTTGCCAGAATTTCTTCGAGGCTGACCAATAGTCTTTCTCCATGGCCTCACCGAACTCCTCCCAGACCCGAGTTTTAGCCTCCACGATCACCCGGGCTGCTGTCCGCTTAGCCTGCCGGTACCTATCAGCTGCTTTAGGAGTCCCACGGGCCAACCAGGCTCGGTAGGTCTCCTTCTTTAGCTTGACAGCATCCCTTACTTCCGGTGTCCACCACCGGGTTCGGGGGTTGCCGCCAAGACAGGAACCGGAGACTTTACGGCCACAGCTTCGAGTGGCCACATCGACAATGGAGGTGGACAACATGGTCCACTCCGACTCAATGTCTCCAACCTCCCTCGGGATCTGGTCGAAGCTCTTGCGGAGGTGGCGGTTAAATGTCTTTCTGACAGGGGGCTCTGCCAAACGTTCCCAACAGACCCTCACAGTACGTTTGGGCCTGCCGAGTTTGTCTAGCTTTCTCCCCCGCCATCGGATCCAACTCACCACCAGGGGGTGATCAGTTGACAGCTCCGCCCCTCTCTTCACCCGAGTGTCCAAGACATACGGCCGGAGGTCAGATGAAACAACTACAAAGTTGATTATTGATCTCCGGCCTAGGGTGTCCTGGTGCCACGTGCACTGATGGACACCCTTATGCTTGAACATGGTGTTCGTTATGGACAAACTGTTCCTAGCACAGAAGTCCAATAACAGAACACCGCTCGGGTTCAGATCCGGGGGGCTGTTCCTCCCAATCACGCCCCTCCAGGTCCCCCAGTAGAACGACGGAGTCCCCGGTCAGAGCACTTTCCAGCACCCCTCCCAGAGACTCCAAGAAGGCCGGGTACTCTGCACTGCCATTTGGCCCGTAAACACAAACAACAGTGAGAGACCTATATCCGCAATTCTAACAGTAGCGCCCTGCATTTTACTCCTGGGCCTTCAGTGGACTTCAGAAGTCCTTTGGCCGAATTGCAGCAATCATTCCTGCCCCGTTCAGAGCTGCCCCAGCCCCGGTCTCTGCGGTCCAGACATACTGGTCTCATGAGGGACCAATGTTTAATAGGATTTTAAACAGTAGGTCTTCTGCAAGGTGCAGCTGCACCAGAACACAGTTTATAGCACTTGTGTTGGTGTAGCTACTAGGCAGTGAAATGCTTACAATTAGCTAAGAGTAGGCAATTGCCTAGGGTTCCCAACAAGCAAAGGCCCCACAAACACCGGACCAAACACATCTGCACGTTTAAGTCTTGTCTTAAATATGCATCTTGTTTACGTACAATGGCATGGCAAAACTACTGTATACACACAAGTTCCACTGTTAAGTTACTGTTTGCGGCAACTTAACTCTTTGAAATCCTTTCAAAATAAATGTAGTTCCATTTGACTGCAGTTGTATACAGTTTAAATGTATATCATTAGACATTGTATTGTAATTTTAAAAGTATTAGATTTATTTGAGAACAGAAATCAATCAACCACAACAAGAGCTGTCATATTAAAAGAGTCATGATGGTCATGAACAATAACTTTGCAAATACAATCTTCATCATTATAAACAGCACTTATTTCTGCTTCAAATGCAGTTATTGAAGAACGGGGGCAATTCGTTGGTTTTGTATTTTGAAATTTACTGACCATATACAGTAGCAGCTAAAATCTTTCCCGTGGTAGGACCCCCAGATCCCCCATTTCACAAACCCTTAGACCTTCTGTCTGACTATGTCTACAAACCTTTATTAAATAGCTTTCATTCGATAATGTGTGACCAATTATTATTAATAGAATAGATTAAATTAATATTTTATTTTGCTGGCTTAGGTCTGAAGTATTGCTGTACTATTGTGGAGGGTCTACAGAATCTCTCAACCTTACGGCCTACTGTTACATAAAGACAGACATAAGGAAGGACACCTTCTCAAAGGTTTGCCTAGGGCCCCAAATTTGCTATGCCCGCCACTGCTACAAGGCTAACCGGTAGGTAAGTAAGTAAGTAAGTAAGTAAGTAAATTTTATTTATATAGCACCTTTCACAGATATAAATCACAAAGTGCTTTACAAAGTGCAATAAAAGAACAATAAAACTATGAGAATAAAAATTAAAACCACAAAATATTAAAAACATAAAAACATAAACAATATGTTTATGTAAAGATCACAAAATTAAATATCCAGTCGTAATTAATTTTTACAAAATTGGAAAAAGCTGTTGATTTTCTCACATCAAGACAAAAATCTGCTTTGTACACAGACAATTAACATAATTCAACAAGTCTCCATTCACTGCAGACACAGCTACACCACTGAGCATACATCGTATTATTATTATTATCATTAATATTGAGCCAATAAAATTACAAAATTGAAAATAAATTAAACAAAATTCATTGATTCACCACCAACACATTATTTGAACACAAAGTCCATCCTACTTTCTTTCCTCAAGAAGTTGCACAGTTCATCTTTAGTTCCAACAATAAATTATTTTCTGTTGCCATGGAGGCTGAAAGTCCAGTCTGTCTTGTCATTTTTCTGGCATATAAAAGCTATTTGCTTTCTGGCCGAGGATGTCTGCTCTATAAAATTATTTTAGCTTGTGCATGTTGCCAGCTCTGTCTAGTAGGCTATGCTTTCTGACCATCCAATCAAAAGACATCTGCTAGCTGGCCATGGGCACTTGGCAGGCTATACAACTCTAAATCTGATTGGTTAAAGAACAGTTTCATTTAGATTTGTTTTAAGCTAGAGGGACCAGCACTTCTGGTTCTGAAGGCGTCAAGGCCTTCTGAGAGACTTTCATCAATATGTTACGTGCCCGACCAGACAAAAGAAGACACTGGACTTATGTTATGGTTCTATCAAGGACGCATATAAAGCTCTCCCGCTCCCCCCGCTGGGCGGGGCCGACCATAACTGTGTCCAGCTTATCCCGTCATATCGCACGGCCCTAAGGAGGGGAAAAACCCTCATCAAACATGTTAAAAACTGGACTGAGGAAGCAATCTCGAGTTTACAGGGTTGTTTTGATTGCACCGACTGGGACATGTTTAAGGACTCCTGTACCAACATAAATGATCTTACAGATGTTGTTAGTTGTTATGCTTCCTTTTGTGTTGATAATGTAATCCCTGATAAAATTGTACAGGTATATCCAAACAATAAGCCATGGGTAAGGAAACCACTAAAGCTGTTACTAAACAAAAAGAGGCAAGCATTCAGGGAAGGAAACTTTTTAGAATTAAATAAATTGAAAAAGGAAATAAGAAGTGAAATAAGGAGGGCAAAGCAGGGTTACAAAGAAAAAATAGAGAAAGACTTAGGTGGTAGGAATTTACGTTCAGCCTGGGATGGTATGAGAACTGTTATCGGTACCAGGAGAGAAAAGAATGTCAAGGTTGAGTTAGAGGGGTTCAGTTGTGACAGTTTGCTTGCAACAGAGCTAAACAAATTTTATTTGAGGTTTGATACCACTAATTTTAGTGATGTTATTTTAGAACAGAAATCACATTTATCTGGAAATGGTGTTGTCCCCTTTTTTGATGAACAAGCTGTGGTCAATATGTTTAAGCACTCCAGATCAGGAAAAAGCCCTGGGCCTGACAATATAAGTAGTCGCCTGCTCATCTCTTGTGCAGAGCAGTTAGGTCCAATTTTTCATTATATTTTCCAGATGTCCCTAGAGCAACAGAGAGTGCCGAACATATGGAAACAGTCAACAGTTATTCCAGTGGCCAAACTAAAACATCCAAAATTATTAAATGACTTTAGGCCAGTAGCTCTGACCTCCTTAGTTATGAAGTGTCTCGAAAAACTGGTTAAAAAAGTCATACTTATAAAAACAGAGAATCTCTTAGATCCACTACAGTTCGCTTATAGGGCTAAGCGAGGGGTAGATGATGCCACCACTACCTTGTTAAACTTACTATTCAAACATCTTGAAGGGAGTAAAACACACGCAAGGATCTTATTTGTTGATTTTCATCGGCTTTTAATACAATACAACCACATATTTTAGTTGATAAGCTCTTAAAGGATTTTGATCTTGATTTTAATATTGTGGGATGGATTCTTGATTTTTTAACCAACAGAACTCAGAGAGTGAGGGTAAACGGTTGCTTGTCTGAGGAGATGTCATCATCCACTGGGTCTCCTCAGGGTGTGTCCTCTCACCTCTCCTTTATATTCTTTATTCTGACGATTGCCGCGCATGAAAATAGACATATTTTAAAATTTGCCGATGATTCTGCTATTGTCAGTCTCCTCTCTAATGAGGAAAGTGACCATGGTCCTGTTGTGGATGATTTTGTACTTTGGTGTGATAGGGCATTCCTTCAACTGAATGTTGATAAGACAAAGGATATGCAGTTTGATTTTAGGCGAAAGTCATCAACTCCACAGACCACTATTATAAATGGGAAGACGGTGGAATTTGTAGAAACATATAAGTATCTAGGCAGTTTGATTGACAATAAGTTAACTTTTATCTCCAACACTGAAATGCTTTGCAAAAGAAGCCAACAAAGACTGTTTTGTCTTCGCAAACTGTCAAAATTTCGTGTTGACAAGACTCTTATGACCCTTTTTTATAAATCATACATTGAGTCTGTTTTACTGTCAAGGCCAAATCTGCCCTTTCTAATATAGTGAAGGTCAGTAGTAAAATTATAGGTGTCCAGCAGAGTAGCCTTTCTGTCCTGTATGATAGACAGGTAGTCAGGAAGGCTAACGCAGTTATCTCTGATAGCTCCCACCCCCTTCATTCTGAGTTCAAGATGTTGCCTTCCGGGTCTCGGTACAGTTTACCTCCAGTTAAGAATAACAGATATAAGCATTCATTCGTCCCGAGAGCCATCTTGTTCATAAATTCAGCCCGAAGGAGTAGATAGACTTTGAATAATGGTGGGGTTATTATTATTATTATTATTATTATTATTATTATTATTATTATTATTATTATTATTATAATATGTATAGTGTTTTTGATGATGTTGTTGTTGCTGAATGGGGTGGATTATGGAAGCGTTACTTTACTATATTATAGAAATTGTCAGATTTACTTTACTTTAACAAGGGCCTGTTATATTAGGTGTTTCTTGTGTGTTTTTTGTCTTGTGTTTGTGCATCTGTGATTGTTCTGTGTTTATCTTGCTGCAAAACCAATTGCCCTATGGGGACAAATAAAGTATAAAGTAAGTAAGTAAGTAAAGTAAGGCAGATTTCTTTCCCCCTGGCAACACATGGCTGAAATCTGATCTGACACTATTGGAAGCAGTGCAACCAAGAGAAAAGCTCTGAAATGAAGAGAATAAACAATTGGGAAAATTTAATACAAATTAATAAATATCTAACATAAGTCAGTGATTTTAATATTGTTTATGCCAGCAGTGAAGGCCTTGCTGGCCCTCACGGCCCACCACTGAATTCTAATAAAGCATTATCTTGTCCTACATTCACAAACTTGAGCACAGCGACAAACTAAACTGAACACATATTGTTGACATTTAATGAACAACAAGCAGGTGCTCAAATACATTATACCTTATATTCCTCTGACAAAAGACTACACTAGTTTTCAGAGCTAAAGCTTGACAAAACATTTATTTAAATGTGAGTTTTTTTTACAGCCGTTGGAGGGTGTAGGTAATAAGTTTTATGTTATAACATCATGAAAATAGTTCAGTCATAGCCTATGAAACGGTGAAAACAGATATGGATGAAGAAAGAAAGACATTAGTCATTCAGACACTGGTGGGGGTAAGCTACGTCTGTAGCCACAGCTGCCCTGGGGCCAACTGACGGAGATGTGGCAGCCATTTTCCACCTATGCACCTTACTGTATATATGGTGATCTTCAAATAAAAAACTGCGGCCCACGCTATATTCTGCCTTTCCTGTCAGACTTAAATCCTGCTGCTAAAAGGCAAGCTTACGTCACAATCACTATCTGCAAGATTCTTCCATTATCTGCCCCTCTAGTGTCCTCAACAGCCCATCATCAATTTTGGTAGGGTTCTTTTTACTTTTATTATTTTCAAATTGATACACTTTTTGTACTCTAGTACACTGGTCACCTAAAACACAGTGTCACAGTTCGGATCGTCCTGGTTTGGAATTAAGCAGGGGTCATAGTCCATAACGTGTCTGCCCTACTGTTGTAATAATGTTCAAAGGTAAGGTGGTTTTAACTGGTCTGTTATTGTGTTCTGCCATATTAGAATAAAATAGTACAGAAATATTTTAAGCATGGTGCATAAATTGGACATTTCTATTTTCTAAATACATGTGTTGCGCATGCTACACAGGAATATCCTTTCACCTGTTTTAATGATTGATCAGAAAGTAAACATCTGTTCAGTCTGCAATCCATTTCCTGGCAGTCAAGATTTACTCATGACATATCTGCTCTGCTCATATGCTTTGTATAAAGTGTCAATTTATTCTGTTTGCTGACTTGGTAATGTTACACGGTAAGGTCCATTTAGTTTTTATTGAAAAACTAATTTAGTAATTCAGTGGTTGTGGTGTAAATATAATTGTTCTTTAATCAAAAAACAACAGCTACAACTCTTGAGTTGACTTCTTTTTTTTTCATTGGAAGATTCAACATGAGCTTTACCTTTGCTGAGAAGCTTGCTTTTTGTTGGTTAATTGGTGAGTTTTTATTTTAATTGTATTTGGTAAGATAGAAATGCGTATTTTACATACAAATTTAAATGTAATTTATTTTAAAGATTTTCACTATAATGCAATACATACTGTATATGTATTATCTTTACCAGCTGTGGTTAATACAGCGTGATATTTGTACTTGTAAGTTGCTTTGGATAAAAGCGTCTGCTAAATGACTAAATGTAAATGTAAATGGTATTTTAAGGTCTTAACAGAAAAATAAATGCATCTTTTTGCACCAGGTCTCCTCAGTCAAACACTGCTTACAGGTCAGTATTGTTGCTCTCAGAATAACAAAACAAAGTTACGTAGGTTGATTTTATAATATATATTTTTTTATATTTATTCAGAGTGTGAAAAAATCCGTCTAGTGGGGCCTTCAAGGTGTTCTGGTAGAGTGGAGGTCTACCATGATGGCAGCTGGGGGACAGTATGTGATGACAACTGGAGTCTGTCCAGTGCTGAAGTGGCATGTCGAGAGTTAAGCTGCGGAACAGTTCTCGAGGCCAAAGGTGGTGCGTTCTTTGGACAAGGAAAAGATCAGATCTGGTTGGACGATGTGGAATGTACAGGCTCTGAATCTTCTATTGTCAAGTGTCCACACAGACCTTTTGGGATCAATAACTGTGGCCATGGAGAGGACGCTGGAATTATCTGTTCAGGTATGAGTGTAAATTTCAATTAAGTACATCGTAATATACTTACACAAACCTGAATTGCCTTATATTAATTGAGCAATCTTTGTAAAAAAAAATAACGTAATTGCATCATGTTTAGCCTACCTTCAGTTCAAAGGGTCTGTGATAACCCATTGCAGAAGTCTGACCTACACTGACTCTTTCAGCAACAATGTGATGACACTGTCCACAAAATAAACAACAACTCAAACTATCATTACACTTTGCTTTATTTTTTATTTTAACTCATGTCAAGCAACAACTATGTTTACATGTGTTGTAATGGTGGTCAGCCTTTTCAATCTTATTACATAATATAAAAGGGTCTTGTATGTCTTGTACTTTATTTGCAGAATATCTGAGAATGGTCAACGGAAGTAACACCTGTAGTGGCAGAGTGGAAATATTCCATGATGGTCACTGGAAGAGAGTGTGCTCTAATGACTGGGGAATTGATGAAGCTAGCATGGTCTGCCAGGATCTCCGCTGTGGTCCTTCTGTTGCTCAAACGGGCATTTTACTTTTTGGAGCTGCACAAGGATTGGGCGGAGTTAAAACCAACTGTGAAGGAAATATGGGCTCTCTTTCCAAGTGCCAACTTCAAGACCTACAGGAAAGCTGTGTTGATGCAACTGTTGTCTGCTCAAGTAAATCTAATCTAAACTTGATGTAATTTTTGAGTTGAAATTAATTGTTTTGGCTTCATAACTATATATTTTAATGTTACAGACAATAAACCAATACGAGTGGTCAATGGAACCAACAGATGCTCAGGGCGTGTTGAGATCTACCATGCTGGACAGTGGGGAACGATTTGTGATGACAACTGGGGGATGCAAGAAGCTAATGTTGCATGTCGGGAGTTAGATTGTGGAAATGCAATCGCAGTAAAATTGAAGGCCTTTTTCGGCAGGGGTACAGACCAGGTATGGCTGGATGATATTCATTGCACTGGATCTGAGGATACCCTGGCTGAATGCCCACACAGAGGCTTTGGGGAAACTGACTGTGACCACAATGAAGATGCTGGTGTTATATGCTCAGGTAAACCATCTGCAGAAATATCACAGTGCTAAAAAAAATATATATATATTTGTTGTGAAGAATTTTCATACCCATTTTAATTCTATTTGTAATACTTCTTTCTGTCTGCTTTCTAGAGTCGGTCAGGTTGCTCAATGGGACTGACCGCTGCTCCGGAAGATTGGAGGTCTTCCATAATGGCCAATGGGGTAAAATCTGTAACAGTAACTGGGACCTGCCTCAAGCAAAGATGGTTTGTAAGGAACTGGAATGTGGAGCACCTCTACATATTCAAAGCCCTCTGAATTTTGGTAACAATGGTGGACAAAGCGGGTTCACAAGCAGATGCGCTGGAAATGTTGATTCAATCACTCAGTGCACACTGCTAGAAAGTACAAGACCATGTGAAGGGGTTTCTCTTTCATGTGCAGGTAAGATTATTTGGAGAAAATACAAAAGTTCATTATATAGGTGGTGTTTTTCTTTTTAATGTTATAGCTCTGTGAAGGTGTTCAGCCAATGAAGCTTGTGAATGGCACTGACCGATGTTCGGGCAGAGTAGAGATTTGGCACGATGGTCAATGGGGAACGGTGTGCGATGATGGCTGGGGCATCAAAGATGCCCAGGTGGTGTGCCGAGCCATGGACTGTGGAACAGCTCAGATGGCAACAGCGAGTGCTCTTTTTGGTCAGGGCGAGGGAGTCATTTGGCTAGACGATGTTGAATGTATGGGGAATGAGTCTTCCCTTGAACACTGCCAACATCCTTTATTTGGAGAAAATAACTGTGGCCATGGGGAGGATGCTGGTGTTATCTGCTCGGTAAGTCAGGTCTTTAGAGTTTTGACATTCAAAAATGTAGATGAGGGAGCACAAATGTTTATCTCATGTACTGACATAAATGTCTGGGTACTGCTGAATAGTAACATGCCACTTCAAAAAACACTATAACTCTGAAACTGGTACAAATTTATAGCAGAAAACAACATCTTAACTTATCTTTAGTGCTGTTGTGGCAGAGGCTAACCTGACCTCATCAGGCACTTATGACTTAATTGAGTGGTTCGAGGTGATAGAAACTGGTTAGTTTCTGTTGGTGGGTGCAAAAAAACAGGCATCATGGCTTCATCTAGTGGTACAGCAGTGGTATAACAGACTGTCCATAGCATTTCCTTTTCAGTTTTATATTGACATCTCTAACAAAGCCTGGCTTTGGCAAAATACACTGATTTAGACACTCCATATATTTTTAAGTTTTTAAGTATTTGAGTATTTTTTTCTTCATATTTTTATTCTGTTTTAGCTCATCTCAGACTGATCAATGGGACAGACCTGTGCTCAGGCAGTGTGGAGCTCTACTATGATGGACTGTGGTTACCAGCTGTTAATGTAAACTGGGGAATGAATGAAGCTACAGTTGTCTGCAGAGAAATGACCTGTGGGGACCCTGTGCAATTTTCAGAGTCACTTTCACAAAGTGAGCTGCTGAGTGGTTATAAAGTCAGCTGCACTGGAAGAGAGAGGTCCCTCACACAATGCACAGTGAGAGAATACACACGGACAAATAGTGATCAACTTAGACATGCATCTGTTGTATGTTCAGGTAAGACCTCCAAACTCATACATCATGGACTAAACTTAATACCTTTATACCACAAGTGTCATTAAATTACAGGCAATGTCAGATTGGCTGATGGACCGAACCGCTGTGCTGGAAGAGTGGAAGTGTATAACAAAGGCCAGTGGGGGAATGTGTGTGGTGACTCCTGGGACATGAATGATGCAAGTGTGGTCTGCCAGCAGCTTAAGTGTGGGAGAGATCACAAGATCACCTCTTCCCCAGACTATGGCCACGGCACAGGATATGTTTGGGTGGATCAGATTGAGTGCAATGGACGGGAGTCATCCTTGTCACAATGTCCACAAAGACCATTTAGAGACAGAACTTGCAACATCACCTCAGTTGCTGGACTAATCTGTACAGGTATGACTTTCTAATTATTTCTCAGCCAGCCTTCTACATTTAAACTGTGCAAGTGTCTTATAAGATAAAGACAATGGTTATTCACTTTTCAATACTTTTCTTTCTTTGCAGATAGTTTGAATGTTCGTTTGACTGAGAGTACTGACCAATGCTCTGGTAGGGTGGAGGTTTTATCTGGTGGAGATTGGAGAACAGTTTGTGACACAGACTGGACCTTGGATAAAGGGGAAGTGCTGTGTAACCTTATTGAGTGTGGCCATGTTATGAGTGCTCCCGGTGGTGCCCACTTTAATCAAGGAACTGGGCCAGTAATTGATGCCAGCGGTTCATGTTTTAACAGTACCACAACTCTTCAGCATTGTGTTCAGAATGGTTTTAAAGCATCCACGTGTGGACATGACAAAGATGCTGGAGTTGTTTGTGCAGGTAGAATTTTTGTTTCCTTGATTTTGAATAATATATTTTAAATTTCCGTTTATCATGCCATTTTCATTTGCAGCATCGATTCAGCTTGTGGGTGGCTCTAATTCATGTTCTGGTCGAGTGGAGGTCTTTTATAAAGGCCAATGGGGAACTGTTTGTGACGATGACTGGGATATAGAAAATGCTAGGGTTGTATGCAGACAACTGGGTTGTGGTCAAGAACTATCTGCTCCTACAAGTGCCCACTTTGGGAGAGGTGATGGTCCAATATGGCTGGATAATGTGGAGTGCACAGGCGATGAGCTGGCACTCACACAGTGTAAACATCCTCCTTTTGGCGTAAACAACTGCGGTCATGGTGAAGATGCAAGTGTTATCTGTTTAGGTAAGGAGCCCACTGGCCACTTTATTTGGTACACCTTAGTAATGGCTTGCACCCTTTTTTGTCTTCAAAACTGCTGTAACTGATTGATTTAACAAGCTTTGGAACCATTCCTCAGAAATTTGGCAGGACAGCCTTGTGCAGTTATTAAACACTTTAATTGTCACTTTGTCAACATGTGTATGTTAGCTAAATTTACTACTAAAACTCATATCTTATGTTTCAGGTGCACTTCATAAACCACAACTAACTTTGAGTCCTGGTCCAGAGGCAAACTGGGGAGACAGAGTGGAGATCACTTGTACAGTGGTGACAGAACAATTGGGCGGCACTTTTGTGTTGAGCAAGAGCCAAGGTTCATTTAAAATGGAAAGGTACTCTGAAAATGAAGCTGCCACATTCACCTTTCCAAAAGTGGACTTTAGCCAAATGGGGTCGTACTTTTGTGAATTTAAGAAGAAAGTGCAAAATCAAGTAATCAGTTTTCCTCAGTCAAACGTTGCTGATTTAACTGTTACAGGTAACTGGTTTTAACATAAATAATATTGTACATTTACATTAGCATAAAAACATGTAACCTTTTGCTTCTGTCATACAGTTAAACTGGAAATACCCAGCATTACCATGACGTCCCCTCGCGCAATGTTAATCTACAGCCCTGACAGGATATCAGTCAATCGAGGGGAAAGCTTCTTTATCACTTGCTCCGTTCATTCTCCTTATCCTGGAGGCTTCTTCTATCTGACAAAGTCTAACTCCAGCAAAACTGCACCAAAGGCAGCATTTGGTCACTCCATCTTTTATTTGGCCAACTTTGAATTCCCTTCCATAGACTATGAACACCAAGGAGACTATAGCTGTGTCTACAGTGTGAACATCTCGTCACAGGCCTTCTGCTCACCTTCCTCTAAAATAATTCAGGTCACTGTCGTTGGTGAGTGCCAAGTTCCAACTCATATCTATAAAGAAAAAAATTTCTTGATCATTTATTCTGTAAAGATTGTTACTTGATAATCTTATTGTATTTGCCTTTAGCTGCATCCTCCTCCTCGACTGTCTCCGGGATTGTGGCTGGTATTGTGGTGTTGGTACTGCTGCTGGTTATAGGTTATGTAGTCTGGAGAAAGAGAAGGTGGGGTGCTGGTGAGTGACAACACACACTGATCGCTGCTGACAGCACATTTGAGGGTGCATTCACACTTGTTGTGTTTGGTGCGGTACAAACAGACTCTGGTGCGGGTGCTCTGTTAGCGTGGTTTACTGACGTTAGTGCACACTGAGCACACGCTCCAAGACCCCTTCAAGCGCTTCCAAGTGAACTCTGGTAAAGTTCAGTTCAATAACGAACCTCAAGTGGACCATGGACGAGCTCAAAAAGGATGAGCGACATTTCTTTAGCAATCCCCTCAATAACACACACTGAGTGAATCTTTAATTGTCCTTCTGACGCTTAAAAAAGTAATGTTTGGATGGGGCCTTTTTGTTTAAAGTTTGCATGTTCCTGTGCTTGGTGGCACTGCCACCAATGAATTTCCCCACCGGGACAATATGTAATAATAAATAATATTTTTAATGATGCAAATAACTTGTCTTTAACTAAATTAGACAATGGCCAGGCATAAGATGGGATCAGTCAGAGACACTTCTCATTGGATCACCAAAAATATACATCTGAGTCTGAGCTATCAAAAGTCCAACCCCATTTGTTAAACCACTTTGACTGATTGCTTTCAGGTACCATGGTGACATTTAGTAACCGACTTGATGGAGCAATACAACAAAATTTGGAAGAAAGAGGAAACAAAATTCTGGACAACAGGTATAAAAATTTGATTTGATTTATTCCATTGTATCGAGAGAAATAATACAAATTAAATTGATTGTATCTATCACATTCCCAATTTACAGCAGAAGCCAAAGTATTCAGCCTGCTCGCCGTGACTTAAGCCGTGTCCTGGAGCACAAGAATTCAGATGTAGACTTGGATAACGGTGTTGAGAGGGTCCCCGAAGACCTCGCCGGAAAAGTGTGCTACGAACTGGAGCCACTTGTCACACCTTGAGTCCTTAGCCTCTGTCCTAGAAGCAGCATTACAACACTACAACAGTGGTGAACTGAGCTCTGGTCAAGTCTACTGTGATGTCCTGCATGCTAAATTTACATTCTTAATGCTCCGTTTAGAATATAGCCTCATAGTAGATCAAAAAATGTAGTGATTGTATAATTTAAATAATTTCAGGTAAATAAAAATAAAATCTTGTTTTTTTTTTGTTTTTGTTTTTTTATATTTTATTTACATTTTCAAATTAAACAGACAAACAAACAGACAAACAAACAAGGCTCAGATACAGCTATTGCCAGTTGTTTACAGTCTTAGTACAGCAGTAGGAGGAAAGGTTGTTAATACAGGAACACAATTAGTTTACTGTATTTTAGCTTTCTCAAAATGAGTCAAGAAAGGGTTCCAAGAACAGAAAAATGTGTCCATTTGACTGGTGCGGAGTTTCTCCATTTGTATTATGGATAGCATGTCAGTGATCCATACCTGAAAGGAAGGAGGAGTGGAAGACTTCCATTCCTTCAATATCAGTCTCTTGGCAACTATCAATCCCAGTTCCAATGGTTGCCGCATAATAGTTGAAATTGTCCTTGTTACTTGTGGGCAGCCAAAAATAGCAAGTCCAGGCTCAGGCTGAAGGGGCCTCTGATATGCTTTGGCTACCAGTCAAATATTTTAGACCAACAATTTACCAATGAAGAGCAAGCCCAAAAAGCATGGGACAATGTACCCTCTGACATATGTCTGTCACACACTGGGGAGACTGATGGATATATTCTATGTAATCTGACTTTGGAATAATGTAAGCGATGGACAATCTTAAATTGAATTAACTGGTGTCTGCTGTTTATAGAGCAGGAATGAATATTAGACAAACAGGTGTTCCACATGGATTCAGATAGTTCCACACCTAACTCTTCTTTCCAAGTATCCCTAGTTTTCACAGTGTGCGCAATACAGTCATCAAATAGATGTACAATTCTCGAAATAAGACGCTTGGAGAAAGGAGGGCTCTTACAAATATTATAAATTTCATGCTCCAGGGGTAGATTTGAAAATCTTCAATTTTTGATTGGGTGTAATGCCTAACCTGCAAATACCGAAACAAATGGAAATTAGAGAGATTATATTTTCCTTTCAGTTGGTTGAATGATGCAAATTTACCGTCAATGTACAGATTGTTAATTGAGACCAAGCCCTTCTTTCTCCAGTCATGGTATGATATGTCATGCCAGGGAGGCAGAAAACAATGGTTAAAACATATAGGTGTTTGTACTGATGTATTTGGTAGTTTTAGAAAGCACCTAACCTGGTTTAAAATTCTTACAGACTGTTTTACCACAAAGAATAAATTCTTATGGGACTCTGGCTTTTCGAACTTGGAAAATAACATAGCTGGCAATGAAGAATTATTCACAGAGTTGGCCTCCATCTTAAGCCACAAAGGGGTTGGTTGTAAGCATCTGATTATCCAGGGATCCCTGTTGCCAGAACATTAATGCTCTAACATTGGCAGCCCAGTAATACTGTTTAAATACAGGCAAGCCCAACCCTCCCTCTAACCTAGACTTCTGCAAGTGTGCCTTCGAAATTCTGGCATTTTTGCCATTCCAAATGTAAGACAAGATAATGGAGTCCAAGTCTTTGAAAAATGCTGCAGTGAGATAAATGGGGAGATTTTGACATAAGTATAAAAATTTGGGAAGGAGATAATTTTAATTGAGTTTATGCATCCAATTATTGATAAGGGAAGAATTTTCCAACATTCAATATTTTGTTTTTATTTTGAAATAAATTCTGCGAAATTGAATTTAAATATTAGTTTTGGATCCTTAGGTATAGTCAAGCCAAGGTAGGTGAAATGATCATTAACTATTTTGAATGGAATACTTTGTAAAAAACCTGGTGAGTAAGTACTAGGAAGAGGCACAAACTCACTCTTTGACCAGTTAATCGTGTACCCTGTACCAAAAGACTCTATCAACTCAAGAAGAGGGGGAGCTGATTTTTCAGCATTGTATAAATACAATATTATGTCATCAGCATATTTACATTTACATTTACATTTATTCATTTAGCTGACGCTTTTATCCAAAGCGACTTACATTGTTCTAATGTAATTACCAGTGTTACAGTCACTGGAGGCAAGGTGGGTTAAGTGTCTTGCCCAAGGACACAACGACAGTATGAACTGTGGGGAGAGCGGGAATCGAACCACCTACCTTCCGGTTGAAGGACGACCGCTCTACCACTGAGCTACTGCCGCCCATATAAACTAATAAGCGTTTCCACTCCTCCAACCTGAAGCCCCTTCACTTGTGGGTGCTCTCTTATTTTTACAGCGAGCGGCTCCAGTGCAATAGCAAAGAGCGCCGGAGACAATGGACAGCCTTGCTGAACCGAGCAAAATAAAAGGGGCTGACCGATCACCATTCGTCAAAACAGAACAGCACGGTTCTACATATATCAGTTTCACCCACGAGATAAAAGTTTCCCTGAATCCAAACCAGCACAGTGACTCAAACATATAAGGCCACTCGACCTGATCAAAAGCTTTATGTGCGTCAAGGGACAAAATAGAAGCTCCTTTAATACCACTACAATCAGAGTAAATAGTATTGAGTAGCCACCTGACATTAGAAAAAGAGAGTCTGCCGGGAATAAACCCTGTCTGGTCAAGATGGATGATAGAAGCCAAATATTTGTTCAATCTAGTAGCCAGGATTTTAGTTATTACTTTGCGATCAAAATTTTGAAGTGCAATTGGCTTAAAGTTTGCAGGGTCAGTTCCGTCTCTGCCCTTTTTAAAAATTAAAGAAATGTTTGCTTCATAAAGGGTTTTTGGCAGTTTTCCACTACTTTTAGAATTATGCATCATTCTGAGCATGAGTGGTGCAAGAATATCACAAAATCTCTTATAGAATTCTGCGCAGTAACCATCGGGCCCAGCAGCTTTGGAAATGACTTTATGGCATTGATGACTTCCTGCAGCGTAAAGTCTGAATCAAGACATTTCGTAGCAGCGTCGCTCAATTTGGGCAATGATATAGAGTCAAAGAAATCATTCAGATTAGATTTGAAACATTGTGTTTGGAAGAGTAAAGGTCAGAATAGAATTCCCTGAAACGACAGTTTATGTCAGCAGGATTGGTTAGAAGAATTCCTGTTTTAGACTTAATACCACGAATTGCTCTTGAAGCCTGGGAACCTTTAAGCTGTTGCGATAATAGTTTGCCGGGTTTATCCCCAAGCTAAAAATGTTTCTGCCTTAATTTCAAAAGTAAGTTCTTAACTTGGCCACTCATAATATCATTGTATTCATATTTAAGCTTCAATATCTCTTTGTAGTGATCCGGTGATTTAGAATTTTGGTAAATTCTTTCCAAACTAGGAAGAGTGTTGCTAATTTCAAGCAGTCTCTCTCTCTCTCTCCTGTTTAATGGCTGAGGTGTAGGAGATTATATCACCACGCAAAACGACTTTTAATGTTCCCCATAGGGTCAAGTCAGAGACACCATTATCATTTAATTCTATAAAGTCTTTCAATTTAGGGGTTATATTCTTAACAAAGTTGTCATCGCTCAGAAGATTTGGGTTAAAACGCCAAGAATAAGCCTGTTTTGGGAGGGAAATATTTAATGATATTGCTAAGGGGCTGTGGTCAGAGATCAAAATATTATGATATTTGGAATTGGTGATTTGAGAAATAAGGTTAGAGCTAGTCAAAAAAATAATCAATCCTACTGTAGGATTTGTGAACATTTGAGTAGAATGAATACTCTTTGCTTGTAAGGATGCTGAATCCTCCAAATATCTACTAGACTCCTAGTTTTGAAAAGGTTGTTTAGAAGCTTTCCAGATGCAATTTCAGGTGCTGGTCGTGTAGATAATCTATCTAAGAAGTATCTAGATAGCAATTAAAATCCCCGGCTATTATTATGTTTGAGTCACTGTCGTCTGGAAGCAGATCAAAAACCTTTCTGAAAAAATTGGGCTCGTGTTCAGACCATATATATTAAGCAGGGTTAATGAGAACAAATTTATAATGCCAGAGACCAATAAATATCTACCAAGAGGGTCATTGTTAACAGAAGTTACCTGAAATGGCATATTTTTGAAACAATATTGCCACACCACAGGCATGCGAGGTAAATGGTGATTGATATATCTGAGACACCCGCTGCCGCTGGATCATTGAAAACCTCGAGAATATTCTCCTCCTCATCCCAGTACACATGAAGCCTCCGTCTCTCAGGGCTTTCATCACGTCTTGGAAGGCACGGCGCTGGCTCATCACTTTGTTGGTATAATCAGGAAAATTAAAACTTTGTTTCCCTTGTACTCCATTGATTGGAGTACAAGCTGAGGCGTAGAATCTGCTCCTTCACCTGAAAATGATGAATGCGAGCCATGATGGTGCGCGGTTTGCCACCCGCTGATTTGGGTTGCAGAGAGCAATGCGCGATCAACTTTCACTTGATGTGGAAAGTGCTGTTTACCCAGCAGTTCAGGAATAAGTTTGGAAACAAAATCAGTTGGTTTTCCTTCTTCTGAATCCTCTTTTATACCAACATTCTTGATGTTGTGTCTGCGGACTGTGCTTCTAAATCCAGTACTTTGGTTTGAAGCTGGCTGGCGTACTTTGTTAAATCTTCACACTTGGCTTCAAGCACTTCCACACGCGTTCTTCAAGTGCACTGGTCGTTTGCTCTTGACAGACTGAAAACTTAGTGTCAAAGGCATCAAAGCGTTCATCGAGTCTTCCCAGAATCTCATACATGTGGGTTTTGTCTATGGACGTAATATCTGAAGTGGTAGCCGGAGGTTTAGCAGAGGGCTCGCTGGAACGGCAATCGCTGGCACTAGCCCCGCTAGCATTAGCCCCGCTAGCATTAGCACTGCTGATGTTATCCATCGATGGTCTTGGACTTCCCAGGAGGGTTTCTTTGCTGCGACATTTTCAAATTAGCGAGGTTCAACGGATGAGATAGGCAAGCGAGCAAAAAATATCAACTTTTAGACAGTTTTATCGTGGTGTTTGGTAATTTTGCATAAGTTGCGGTGGAGAGCACAAATTTCGCACGTCTACATCCTACGCATGCGCACTAGTGCCCCCATAAAATCTTGTTTTTAATATATTGTCAGTTTTGTCACATGTGCATTTTATGATTGGCTAATCTGTGTCTAAATATTTATTCATCATGGATTACATATACTAACAGTCAATTAGACTTTTTCATACTTCAATAAAAAAGGTCTTCTCTGCACTAAATGAGGCTGTAAAGCACATGGATGAAGCGACTTAGTCGTAAAATGTTAGACGATTGTGTGTTTCATAAACTAAAATTTTCTAAACATCAGGGTTGTTGTCACTGTGTGTAAAGGTGTGCGTATGTGTGTGCACAGAAACAAGCTCTGACTGGAAATGCTGTCAGCTGAGGGGTGGGGCATCTCAGGCAGCTAAACCATGTTCAAACCTGCTCACCTAGTGTGCTGTTGCTGCAAACCTGTTACGCATACCTGTATAGCTCCTACTCCTCATGTTTACTCCACAACTCTCTCAGTCACCTCTTTGAGAACGTGGATTTTGATTAGAAGAGTTTTGTTGAAGAAATAGGAAAAATGTCCATTCGTGTGTTTTTCACCAGCGTCAGCAGCTCAGTTGAGGTATAGTATGCACTTTTATGTGTTGAAGTTGTAAATGTGGGTTTTTTTCATGGACTTGTAGGAAACAAATACAAGTAATATCTAATATCTATTATATAATTAAGTACCAGTCCAAGACGTTATATTGTAGTTTTTGTATTTTTAGTTTCAAACTAGGTGTCAACATATGTAAACCTCCTTTAAAAAAAAAAAAAAAGAAGAAAGCATGTCAAATCATATCGAAGGAAGTATTTTAATATGAGCAATCCAACTAACTGGTGCCATCCTTTGTCCAGATGAAGAAAAGACAAGAACGAATCTTCAGTGTGCTGACCTCTAAACACATCTCATTTGTGGCTGTGGACATCTCTCAGAATCCTGATGACAGACAGTTAATGAGGAAGATTGCCGGGGATCCCAAGGCTCTGCCACCACAAATCTGCAAAGGAGACACCTACTGTGGGGTAAGAGTCAGACAATCCCTGCTAAAGTAATAGAGTTTAAACGCATATACTGTTGATGTGAGTCAATAACATGCCTACAGTGCTTGTCCCAACCACAGAAAAACTGGAGCACGGCCAAAAGGATTTAATAAATATTTACAGATCACTGAGTCATTGGCAGGATGTCTCACACCCAAAAGCACACACATAATTTGCCCTCATTTGGCACTAAACTCTAAAGTGCTCTTACTTGAACCTGCTTTTATGACCGTAACCGAGTAATAGTAACTTTGCCAGTAAGTAAGTAAGTACTTCTTGCAGTTAACACAGTTATGGTTAAGACAGTTACTGTATGATCTTATAGCAAGAAGTTTTAAGGCCCAGTTCAGAGATCGCACTAGACTTTCTCACTCTCCATCATTTTGATGGACAGAGTCGTAAAATTTCCATCCTGCTCTATTATTACCTGACATTTTTAATTTTCATACTTTAATAATACTTATAATGGCTTTTTGTTTTAGCCCACTATCTTGACTCTCTTTTTGTTTTTCTGTCTTTTTTAGGACTTTACTTCATTTGAGAATGCAATTGAAGAAGAAAACCTAGACGGTTTTCTCAAACTTTAAAAGGATAATCAACAACTCAACTACTACATTGCTGAACAAATCAGGATTTTTATAAAATGGCTTTTAAGTTACTGTAACTGTGTTAACATTTGCCAACATGTGGTTAGACAAAACCCTAAGATAACACAACTAATAAATGTAAAAAAAAAAAAAAAAATAGACAAATGACAATAAATGTTTATGCACTGTAAAATGTTAAAAAAAATGTTGACTGACCTGTTATAAGATATTTTGTAACAGATGTCTATATTTCAATGTTTATCATTGTTTATCTTTTTGAGTAGCCAATAAATACGTGGCAATAATACGACTAATTGATATATATGTTGATTTAGAACGAATTCATATTGCCATAGTAAAATACAAGTCATTGGGTGCATACGAGATGAACCAGGCCTGCGCAGATACGATCGCTGCCGATCGGTGCGCAGTGCATGCCGGTTAGTTTTGTGTCCGGGTTGCCGCCCATAGACATATACACATAGATATATATGTCTATGCATATACATATATATGTATTTATATGTCTATGTTGCCGCCGACTTGCTCTGACGTAACCTATGCGCCGGCAACGGTAATCTCGTGAGATCAAGGCGGCCGTTGCTTTTTGCAAACTGCGTTCGCCTGCATGGACTACAAGGTCTGAGTGCATGATGGGAAATGATGTCCTGTCAGCGTGAGCAGTGACAGCTGATTGGACCTGAGCGCTGACACCCCAGTGCCCCCCCCCCCCTTTTTTTTTTCTCCACCCACACCTTTAGTCATTTTAATCTATTGTAGACAAATTACGGACTACAAACTGGTGGAAACCGTTAAGGCTTATATCAAATATAGAGAACACAATATTAAAATTTACTTAATGAGATGGATTTACTGTATAATAGTGGATGGATTCATCCTATTTGAAACGTAATCCGACTAAACAATTAAAATAGTATAATTAGCTGTGTCATCAGTAGATTCAGTCAGTGATGTGTTGAACACAGGTTTTTGAAGCAGAAGTGCGTTCATAATATTTAGTTTTATTGAACAAATGCACTCAACACACGCGAGATCTACGCTTGGATGTGCGGCTGCGTGTCCTGAGCCAAACCACGCTGGTCTCGTTCATGAACTGTCCGACTTAAACGCAGCCGTTTTTTCCCGCCTGCTCTCGTCCACAACCCAGTAAAGGCACAGTTCATCTTGAATACACCTTGTGTAAACAGTTTTCTCTTTTGCAAAAAAAAAGTGAAGTTTATATATTTTATTATTTGTTTTAATTATTATTAATAAAGAAAGTCATATTTCAGAAGAACTGTAATTCCCAGTAAAGTAAACTAACGCTGAATTACATGCAGGCATGTGGGCACCTCTTTTTGCAGCGTGTGGGTCCTGCTCATGTTGCCATTAAAGCAATGTCGCACAGTTATGACGTTCTCTTTACCCGCTGTCCGAGTGGAGGAACGGGTGCGTTTTCTCTTGTACCGGCCCAATCTTGGGGATTAAACAAACATCTTTTGTCCAAAATGCGTTTTTGTGTGCTTTTCATGGCGAATAATAATCCCTTATTTTTATTTTGTGTGTATTGCAGAACTTAAAGTCCACCATCCATCCCTAATCTACAATGGCCGAGGAAGGGTAAGTGGTCCACTAGTACGTCAGCATTTATGGCATAAGTGTACTCTGATGTGGGGGAAGTTGTAGTTTAAAAAAAATATTATAGCAACGATAGGTTTCAAGGTGTTATAATTGTTAACTGTATTGGACTTGGAAGTTACTCGCGTTCTTTAAACTCTGGCTTTGGTAGAAAAGCGTAAACCTTTCTCGCAGTGCAGCTTATGTACGTCACAGTAGAAAGAAATCAAACACAATACACACTGCAAAACAATAAGTGGTAGTAGTTATGTGTAAGAGTGGTGCGACTGCACTTGTAGGTTGAAGAACCAGAAGGAGCAATGCAACAGACTAAACTTTGTAGCACTGACATGCTCACTGCTAAACTACCTCACCCAATAAAGTTTTTTTTTTTTTTTTTTGGTTGAGCCTTTTTATGTTGAACCTGCACACAAGTTCATGTTCAGTCACTGAAGTGCTTCTGCGGGTGGGTGGTAAGTGGTTGAAGTGGGAAACCCAGAGAAAGAAAATAATGTAACACATCTTTTATCTAAAGTTCATGTTGTACAAATATTTATGGGCCATATTGGTATAAGTTGGACTACAGTATTACTGTAGGTATGTCCAATGATTGTATTGATTTTAGGGTCCATTACAAGAGAAAGCACATAGGCTGTTTCTCATTCCAGGATCCTTTCTTTGTAGGAGGTTTGTCCCAAGGATAGAGTCCTGGGTAACTCCTCAGTCTTTTGGAACAAGCTTTAAAGTGACTGAGCTGCATCATCAAAAGCCCTGCCCACAGTTTTGTTTTTTTTTTTTTTTTTAGTATTTTTATTTATTTATTTTTCTCAAAATAAAATGCTAAATTTTTACACGTTCTGTTATAGAGAGTTATGGATAACTAAGTTTGACTACATGATATAAAAAGGGATGTTGGGCAAATTAATATAAAATCCATTACAAAACTTAATACAAAGAACCCAACAATTAATCAGTCTGGTGTGTGTCTAATACTGATCCATAGCTTATGAAAAGGGACAAACATTTGTCGCTAAATGGTTATTCGCTGATTTATTTACTTTAAGTAGCAACATCAGCTGATGTGACAACTAATTCAAAGTCAAACCTGAAATAAACCTAGACTGCCCAGCTTATTGGGCAAATATTTTCAAAATTGAGCTGTAGTGACCATAGCAAATATACCCTTGTAAATTCTTTTATTTTTTTTAACCCCAAACACTTATGGAGGATGTGGGGTTTGGAACAAATTGAACACCTGCAGCACCTGGTTTCCTCCAGAGTCCTCCCCAAAGAAGAATCCTGGCAATTGGGAAACTGCCAGTGCGTTAGACTAGCCATTCCCAATGTCAAGAGAAATTTGAAAATCCATTGAGCCTCCTCTCAAAACTTTACCTAATATAAGAATAAGTGTTTTTTCTGGAAATGTTAAAAAAAACAAGAGGCTGTTTGCTAGTTTTTCAATCAACACAGAGAATAACTGATATGCAAAGTTTTTTTTAGTGTTTTCAAACTAAACTTCTTTTTATGTACTTATGTGGACATCCTCTGGCGGCCCCACAGGAGTACCTTCGTGGCCCACCAGGGGGCCTCGGACCCCAGTTTGGGAACCACTGCGTTAGGGTATGGAATGTCCTTATTTTAGACAGTGACAGGAAATTAGTTTTGCCTCTGCAGCATTTGTCTTGGGACACAGTGATTGCCACAGGCTTTTAGTTTTGACTAATTTTGCTCAAGGGGATAATGCTGTTTTAGGGCTCTAGACTAACCTTTTGCACTGGTGCACTTCCCCTTTTATTTTTTTCTTAGGTGCACCAGCACAAAAGTTAGGTGTGCACAAATTTTTGACCACCTCGCGCTTGTCCGAATTGACAAAATAATCACTAAGTGCACTATGTACTATATAGTGGTTACGCCATTTTGTGGTGGTGTCCGAATTAGGGACTAGTGTAAGATAATAGTATTTGTTAAGCTGTTTTTTTGGCCTTGTCCTTGGCATCATTGTATTTGGCAGATTTCTTTTCATCTATGTTCCTGCTTCTGCTGCCTATATCTTTTACAATTTAAATAAACATTCGGAGACCACTACAAAATGGCGTAAGCACTAAATAGTGATTAAGCTTAACGGCATCCCAACCACCCAAACTTTTCTGAAAATGTGCGACTGTAGCCGATCACCATGTGATAATTTTGATTTGTAAATATCTGCATAAGCCACTGCTTTAGAGCCCCAGCGTCTCATACCTGACTTCTGTTCAACGTTGATCATCGCTGCAGTAAAACGCTGCTTTGCGTGAATTTGTGAGAACCAAAACTAAAGTAGCATGGCTCATTTGCATAAATAGTCATTAACACTAATAAATGGAAGGTACACGGGTGACTTATTTGGCCAGACCAGGTCTTTGGGTGGATTACAGCTGTTGGAAATGTTACGGTCAGCGAGCCTTTCCTGTATTGAATAGGCCACATGCACACACTCTGCATTTGTGTGGGGTTCACTGTGTTGTAAAACATTTCATATGACCTTTAGTGTTGTGCAGAGCTCTTTATTTAAAACCAACATTACTGGTGTGGGGTCGCTCTAACTGGTTTCAGACTTTTTTATATATTTTTCTCTCCCCTCAAAACGGTTAGTCGCACTGGTACTTCCTCAGTTTAAATGTTTTCAAATTTGTCGTACCATTGAGAAATTGGGTTGCACTCTAGAGCCCTGTGTTTTAAACCAGCTTAGATAAATTTTATGGTACTATCATTTTAATTTGGGTACTTCTGTAAAGACAAAACTGATGATTTCCGGCGTTGGAGTGATGATTTGAATTCTTTTGTCGGATACCCCTTCACTCTACTATGAGTGAGACTCGCATTCTGACACGCTGGAAACCATAGGCCTGTCCAAAGTCAACAATAAAATGATCAGTGAAATTAACCTGGGTTTATAATCTGTGGTCTCTAGCATCGCTGCCGGAGGTGTGATGGATGTGAACACTGCTCTGCCAGAGGTGCTCAAGACCGCCCTCATCCATGATGGCCTCGCTCGTGGGATCCGTGAGGCTGCTAAAGCCCTGGACAAGTAGGTTTCAAAATCATAATATTTACACAAACTCGGTATATCGCTGATGATCTTTTGGCTCCCTCTACTGAATGCAATGAGGACGTCTGCCATTGTTACCCAATCTGTATCTGAGATGTGCAATTTTATTTTTTTAAAAAGCTAAGTGTTATGCATTCCCATTTTGACAAGTTTGTCTTTTGCAGGCGTCAGGCTCATCTGTGTGTCCTTGCTGGCAACTGCGACGAGCCCATGTACGTCAAGCTGGTGGAGGCCCTCTGCGCCGAGCATCAGATCAACCTGATCAAGGTAAGGCTTGAAGAATGGCACACTAGATGATGAAGCAAAGCTGTAATGCATTTTGACAGGATTACAGCTTGAGTTTGGTCAATTCTTATGGTGAAAGGTGACATGTTTTTTTTTTTTTTAATACATGTCATCATTAAGCTCTCTAACTGTAACGCAAATAAAAAAAACAACTTTTTGTGCCCTATTTGGATATTGCAACAACCATCCAAACCATTAGAAAATATACACTTAAAATGAGCAACAATAGTAATGCTGAACAACCATGCTGTAATGGGTTTGTCAGAATGTAGTACCAGCTTTTTTATTTTTTAACGTGCCCCAATGCTTGATGTTACTGCTGTATCTGTGATGATATTTTGGCTCCCTCTACTGAATACTGTGAGGAGATTGCCACTGTTACCCAATTTTCTTCTGAGATGCAGCTTGAAGCTCTCCACTCTAGCGACTGCAGATGTTTGAAATTGTCTTAACTCATGGTAATTTTAACAAAAGAATAATTGACATGACAGTGCGAACATGCTTTTTCTTGAAGGTTGATGACAACAAGAAGCTCGGTGAGTGGGTTGGTCTTTGCAAGATCGATCGTGAGGGCAAACCCCGCAAGGTAGTGGGCTGCAGCTGTGTCGTTGTCAAGGTAAGTGCAGACAAAAGTTTACAGTTAGGTTGGTCATGACTGATTTGAAGTGCCAGTCAAGTGCAGTTGTTGTGCCTTGTGCTATGCAACTGTTTTTTTTTCATAACTCTGGCTAAATGATTGCCAGAGTACGAGCCCCGTCGCCTTCCTGTGACGTCTGGGGTCCCTAAAAATGGCTACAATCTAAAGTGTACAAGTTGGAACTGCAAGACTTGAACAATGTTGACTTTCTAATATAAATGTTATGATCTATCAGTGTAAAGTCTAATCATTTTTTTTTTTACTTGCAGGACTATGGCAAAGAGTCTCAAGCAAAAGATGTGATTGAAGAATATTTCAAATCCAAGAAGTGAAATGTCAATAAAATCTTGAACTGTAAACTTGTCTGTCTTTTAACTGAATTTAAGAGGGTTCTTTTTATATTTAGTACAATTTGTCATTTCCTCAAAAGAAGCCTAAGCTTTCAACATAAATGTACAGTATACTGCATGTCTGTATAGACAAGTTACAGTATATTTAAGGTTTGCTTTTGGAAGTTATTTTTGCTTAGTCATTTTGACATGTTTTGAACATTTTCAGCAGTCTTAAATGCGTCAGAGATGAGGCTTATGGCAAGACCACTCATGATTGAATAAATTGCAATTTTGAACCTCAAACTTCCACTGAGCTGCATTCTAATAAAAGCACTACCAGCCAGGGCTCCTTGCAGCCAATCTTGTCACAGCTGTTGACAGAAACCTGTGATGCTGCTAAAAACTATTGACTACTGGAGATGACTTGAATATTCAGGTTGACTATTTAAAACTGTAGTAATTAATAGAAAATAATGCTTAGACGGTTCAAGGGTTTTATCCTTTATATCCTACATTTCTGAAAGACATTCAAATAATTAAGGCACAACACATCATTACTCACCCCCCCAAAAAAAAAAAAACATACAAAAATCTGAAAATGAAGACCCCAAATTAAACTCCTCAATGACAAAACACCCAACTCTGCCCTTAAGTTTATTGTAAATAATTTACACAAGTCTTTGCCATACAGCATTTGTGATTATCATATGCCCAGAAAAACACTTCAAAGTCAAAGCAGCTGCAGTTCTGTGCATGTAATGCTGCCTGTACAGACACTTTATGCCAAATGAACCCTGCAGCACAAATCATCTTGAAGGAGGCCCATGAAGCATCATGTTGGAGGTTCTCTTGATGGTTTCTGTCAGCTCGGTCCAAAAAAATATCCCCTTTCACCACCGCCAGCTGCTCCTTTATAGTTTTCATTTCCATTTGCATCTTAAGACCATTCAGTTTGTAAATCCAGACGTTCAAGAAAAATAAGCACAAAACATTTGCAGTGTATTTGTTCTTAAATAGTTAATATAAAAGAAGGGGCTGACTGTGTCCATGGTAACATTAAGTCCATATTGCAATAATAGTTACAGATACTCAAACTCCAGTGCTTGGTGTAACGCCAGTAGGTCAGAGTGACTGGATATCCTCCAGAAAGGCATGTTGTGCTGTGGAGTAAATACACACACACACGTTAGTACCACAACACACAATCTCTGCTGGTACAATCTATCCACACCACCACCTGGAGTCATGCAAGCTACACTACTGTAGCTTGTAGCTTGCTTTGCAAAAGCACTGCAAACAAAACTCATGCATTGTTGAAATTGGCTTGAAATTCCCAGCACCGGCACTATCAATGAAACCCAAAGTGAAGAAGAGATAGGATATCAAATATGTCAGAGTACTCAATGAGTATACTTTTCTTACACTTTTAATGCATTTTTCCCAATTTCCAATGACCAACCGAACCAGAAACTACATATCATTACCAAACAGAAACCTTTGAACACTTGCAGTGTGCAAAGTGTAATTATGGGCAGCCATAGAGTTTAATGTTGAACAAAAAGAAGCAATCCAAAACAACATTCAAACTTTTACGCTGCCCTAGCTGAAACATAAATCTCAAATTTTAATAGACTTTGCAAGTAAAAGTCCGAAAATCCACACAAAAACAAAACCAGCAGGTAGAACAGAAAAAAGTCAATGACCAAGACAAAACTTCTACAGCACACAAAGGCAGGCCTCGTCCAATCCAAGCTCACACTGTTTGGAGTAGGCGGGGTCACGGTGAGGTTGCTGTTCCATTACCTTTTTGGCCGCCTGCTCCTCTTCCACACCGTCCCCAATTACAACATACACTACTTTCCTGCCAAACCTTTGCATTATGCGCTCAAAGCAACTCTCTTTTCCTGCAACATAAATAAACAGGGGGAGGAAGGAAGGAGGGTCACAAGGTCAGAGGGGTCAGAGTGGAAGAGTGTTTGTTTACCTGGCTCGCAGCATGCTCTTCATCCTTCCCATCGCCAATCACAACATATGTAATGTTAGTGCCAAAGCGGGAGACTATACGCTCAAAACAGCTCTCTTTGCCTGGAGACAAACAAATGGCTTTCACAGGTTTTTCATTTGTTTAGATGCAGATGAACTGAAAGAGCTCAAATGTCACATCCGGCCTGATTGCTCCGTTTCTGTCAGCCCCAGAGTTTTGTTAATATAAAAAAAAAAAAGATTACACGATGTGGAAATAAGGCACAAAAAGCTTTAATTTAGTTGGTGGTAAAGTTACAAAATGACATGTAACATTAGTTACAATCAAGTTTGTTTCTGGGCAAAGCTGTATTTGGGGCTTGTTGGACTAACTTCAGTATTATCCCTGGATTTTAAATATCGCCATGGAAACGCACACTGAACAAATAAACTCTGGAGCAGGTTTGGATCGAAACAGCCCACTGACCAATCAACAACGACAAATGAGAAAGTGTGTGAGACCAGCGGCTTGGGATACACTGATTAACTGCCTGTGAATGAAGTGAAAATGAAGTGAGCAGAACAGTGTGCATGTGTTGTAAACATTAAAATCATGTGAGACAAAGTGGGGTCAAAAAAGATACAAAAACATTTGACATCCCCTGGTCTGCAGTGTTAATGGAATCCATACAGAACATGGGAGTCCGACACTGAAGAGTCCCACAAGTGTCATTTTTATTCAAGACTCAGAGATGATGTAGTTAGAGCTGATAGATTTTAATAAAAGGCTGGAAATGAATGGGCTAAGGTTAACTATACAAACCAGAATTCCTGCTAAGTGTACTGTATATACAGTATTGTTCAAAATAATAGCAGTACAATGTGACTAACCAGAATAATCCATTTTTTTTTGTATATTTTTTATTGCTAAGTGGCAAACAAGTTACCAGTAGGTGCAGTAGATTCTCACAAAAACAAACAAGACCCAGCATTCATGATATGCACGCTCTTAAGGCTGTGCAATTGGGCAATTAGTTTAAAGGGGTGTGTTCAAATAAATAGCAGTGTGGCATTCAATCACTGAGGTCATCAATTTTGTGAAAAAACAGGTGTCAATCAGGTGACCCCTATTTAAGGATAAAGCCACCAGCACTTGTTGAACATGCTTTTGAGTCGTTTAAGACATTGTTCAGAAGAACTTTGATTAAAAAGTTGATTGGAGTAGGGGAAAACATATAAAGAGGTGCAAATAATTATAGGCTGTTCTGCTAAAATGATCTCCAATGCCTTAAAATGCAAAGAGCAAAACCAGAGAGACCTGGAAGAAAACAGAAGACAACCATCAAAATGGATCGAAGAATAACCAGAATGGCAAAGGCTCAGCCAATGATCAGCTCCAGGATGATCAAAGACAGTCTGGAATTAACTGTAAGTACTGTGACAGTTAGAAGACGTCTGTGTGAAGCTAATCTATTTTCAAGAATCCACCGCAAAGTCCCTCTGTTAAAAACGCATGTGCAGAAGAGGTTACAATTTGCCAAAGAACACATCAACTGGCCTAAAGAGAAATGGACTGATGAGAGTAAAATTGTTCTTTTTGGGTCCAAGGGCCACAGACAGTTTGTGAGACGACCCCCAAACTCTAAATTCAAGCCAGAGTTCACAGTGAAGACAGTGAAGCAAGCATCATGATATGAGCATGTTTGTCGCATACCAGGGATCATGGATCAGTTTGTATTTGTCAAAATACTTGAAGAGGTCATGTTGCCTGATGCTGAAGAGGACATGCCCTTGAAATGTTTGTTTCAACAAGACAATGACCCCAAACACACGAGTAAACGAGCAAAGTCTTGGTTCCAAACCAACAAAATTAATGTTATGGAGTGGCCAGCCCAATCCCTGGACCTTAATCCAATCGAGAAGCTGTTTCTGAAACAAAACCAAGAAATGTAAATGAATTGTGGAATGTTGTTAAAGAATCATGGAGTGGAATAACAGCTGAGAGGTGCCACAAGTTGGTGCCACACAAATGTGAAGCAGTTTAAAAAAAAATGTGGTTATACAACTAAATATTAGTTGAGTGATTCACAGGATTGCTAAATCCTAGAAACAAAAACGTTTGTGCAAAATAGTTTTGAGTTTGTACAGTCAACGGCAGACACTGCTATTTTTTTGAACACACCACTTTCAATTGCACATCCTTAAGAGCGTGCATATCATGAATGTTGGGTCTTGTTTGTTTTCTGAGAATCTACTGCACCTACTGGTAACTTGTTTGCCATTTAGCAATAAAAAATATACTACAAACCTGGATTATTCTGGTTAGTCACATTGTACTGCTATTATTTTGAACAAAAGTGTATGTAAAAGAGTTATATTTTCTACACTGCAGTATCTCAATTTATGCACACAGGCAGCTTGATAAAAGTGTTTTGATAAGCAGTAGATCTCTAAAGCACAACATGATGATACTGTGGTTTTCCTTCAGTACGTTGTGCTGTTTTTTTTTACATGTATAATCAAGAAAATAACCTGTGGTAAAACTGAACTGACTAAATTACATTGTGGTGTTGTATTGATGTGTTTGTGTTCTGTGTCTGAATGTGTCTTACCTATTTTTGTTGCACTGTAAATGTTCTCAATAGGAAAAACCGAGCCCAGACTATATAAGAGTACTTTAGCCAGTGCTGGGATGAGCTGCGTTGTTGTCACCAACACATTTACACAGTTACTCCTGCGGGACAGGATGTGAGAGTGAGTATATGAACAGGAGAAATTAGGGAATAGTTAATGGATTAAAGAGGCTGGCACCTGGAGCTGATAATCGATAGAGACTTGAGTGCGTGCGTGAGCCAGGAGTCAGTAAGAGCCTCGACTTCAGCTCGGAGTTGGAGCCAGGCATCTCTTTTAGCAGGACCGAGCAGGCCTGCAAAAAGAGCATGACATTTTATAGACTCCTTTACTGTATGTGTATGTAAAAAACCAAGCTACACAAGTGCAAACTGTAATGTTTGTGGCCAACCCGCTTATAGACCTTTCAGTGCAATCACAAAACAGAAAGTAACAAGGTAACATTATATGCACTGCCTCTAAATGTAGAAAACTATGCCTTTGCCTCATTGTTGTAGTGTCAAAACTGACCCCTCAGTCTTTGGCACTATTGTATGGAATAAGTTATGAACGCAACACCAGATCCATGTCATTAGAGTGTTTGCTGTTTCACAACCAACACAATAAACGACCCGAGTAGTCTTCCCCAGCACTACTGATCTTTGAACAGTAGACATAAGCTTTTATACAGTTTTGATATGACAGCACAGTAATAACTCTTTCTGTAAAGCCTTGAAGTTCATTATTAACTTTCTGACATCATCCTGTAAGGCCTGGTATATTTCCTCATTAACTCCCTGATGTCATTCTGTACGGCCTTGGGGCTCTCCCTCAGGCTCTGTATCCTCCGATAACAGACACCTGCGTCTTTATCTAGTCCTTCCTGTGTGTGTGTGTCTAACATTAGGTTTTTATATTAATATGTTTAAATGAATAACTAACTGGGTCTACATAGTTTAAAACACATAACATATAAAATATTACACCACATTATACATACATCTCCAGGGACAAGACCCTCAAGCGGACCGAGATTGGCTTACCCCCCACATTGTTTTTGTATGAACTATACAACTCTTTGACGCGGCGGTAGCGGAAGGCCAGTTTCCTCATCCAGTCAACACCGCCGCGCACACCTGTAGCCAGGCACAGGTTGGCGCTGGTTGCAGCTGCATGGAAGCCATCAGTTGCAAAACTGTAAGTACTGTCAATAATAATGATATATTTTATTTGAAAAATCTGCTCTGGTAAAACATCACAACATTATTGGATTCATATTTAGCATATTCTTCCAGGCTACATTCATGTTTTAAACAGTAAAAATTCATATGAGAGAAGATAAACTAAACAAAGAGCCATAGGAGTAACAACCAGAACGTGAAATTCAACTAAAACTAAGTTATCTAGGTATCTAGGTCTGATACAATAAAGTGTGTAATTACTAAATTATATTTTATGATTATGTGATCAAATATAATGAATAACCTAATTATGAATTGTTGTCAAAAGGGTTATACTATAAATATTTAGTCAATTCTGACCTCAAGTCTTGGCCATTGTCATCTGATGAGACATCGTCGATATGTACTTGATCACACTCCTGGACACACAAAAACACACACACATCAGCGAGATAATGTGTTAATAATAATATAATAAATGTTTTTAATAATAATCATAAAAAAGTGTAGCTTAAATTTTGGAAATTAAAAATATGAATATTTATGCATGGCCCTTTGTAGAACGTGAACATTTGGTGTTGCATCACTCTACACCACTAGAGGGCAGTATTAACATTTATGTTAACTGACAAGTTAACTGCTCTAGCTAATAAAACAAACTGCAGTTTAAGTATTAAAGTATCCCCTAAAATGTAAAATATAACTACATTTGTCTAATGTGTGTCTGATACATGTGGCTCACCTCTAAGTCATTAAAGAACAAGTGTGTGTCAGCCAAGTTGAAGATCATCTCCTCCATCCTCAGGCCTAGAGTCACGGCCATGGGGGGGTCCTTTACGGAGAAACAGCCATTGTGACATCACAAAAACCACAAACAGCTGTCTGTGAATGATGGAAGTCATAATTGTTTCTCCTATTTACATACTACTCCTATTAGATCTTTACACTTGTTTTGCTGCGCCCTGATGCCTGCTGTTGCCACCCACCCCCACACCCCCTGTAGCCGTGGTGTGTCCCACTTATCAGACTAGATGATGACAGACAGGTTACACTTGTTCTATCCCATCAACATTCCTCCTGCCAGGGGGTTATGTGCAGCGGACACTGTCTATGTCTTCACATGCAGAAGGTACCCTCAGAGCAAAGCCCATGTGGTATGTGAATGGTGTGTGTTTGTGAGAAGCACACTGCACTGCCAGTCTGGTCTCAGCTGCAAAAACCATCATGTGTGATAGGTCAGCAAGGGTCGACAGCTTGCCGCGCGATTCGCTGACGCTGTCAGACAACCAGAATAGAACAAAGCCAACAGGAAGGATTGGTGAGAGTGAAAGTGAGCAAGACCGTGTGAGAAAGTGAAAAGAACAGAGCGTCTAATAGTGACAGCAGCTGTAAGCTCTAGTCACTTGCCTGCTTTTTTTGATGGCCAGAGTTGGCACTGGAGTTTGTCGTTCAAGTAATAATTATACTGGCAGCCAGCCAATGCAGAGCTACAGACATCTACAATTGTCAAAACACTTAAAGTTGAAAATGATCATTTCCCTCGAGGAGCTGAATCTGGTTGCGCCTTAGGCTCAAGGAGGCCTTTATCAGATTTATCTGCCAGACAAGACAGACTTGTCAATTTATCTCTGTCTCCACTGCTACTTCTGGAAATTCAACACTTTAGGTTGATAATAATACAGCTCTCTATAAATGAATATCTGGTTGTGACAGGTGGGTCTGAGTTAAAAGCAACCATAAACCATAAACTTTAAAATCCTATCTTTGATATATAATAAACGCAAAACCCAGTTAAAAGAAATGTGAGGGGTACAGTGGCCTCATGGTTGCTATGTCAACAATATAAACACTATTTTGGGCGAGGTGTGAACAGACACAGCTGCCGCCATACGTCTGGAGGTCAGCTGCAAATGAGGTGAAAATAAAAGCTCTTACAAGCATTAAATGCACATATTTCATCCTGTTGATGAATGTTATCACAAAATATGATACAAGATTATTTTGCCTTTCAGTGTTAATCTGTCTGTGTGATTAATTATTTTCAGGTAAAAAAATTGCATCTTCATGTGATGGCTTCAGAACATTACCAACAGCATAAGCCAGCCTCAGAGATGGGTGTTTCTCTAACACACATATCTGAACACTGAACGGTTTAAGGCTCACCAGGGCCTTACTTTACCCAATAAAACCTAATTCCAAAACTTAAATGAAGCTCAGTGCACAAGTGCCCTTAGACCTGTATCTGTAAAATGCTCCTATGATGTTGAGCGGGCCCGGCTCTGAAAGCTGCGCCAGCCTTTGTTTAGCTGCCAAACAAGATGTCAGGGTGGACTTTGCGGACACTAGCAGGATACAGAGCCTGTACCGGCAGAGCGGGCTGGTGCCCACAGGAAACGACATCACCCAATAAAAATCTGGCCACATCGGATGAACTAGATCAGAGCCAACTACTATAAAAAATTAAGGCAACTATAAACAGTGTAGTTGGTATGTGAGAAGGTGAGACCACCAAATACGCTCACTGCTGAGTTCCAACTTTATTATGAGAAAATATTACATCATGTAAATATTGACACCTAATGGTGATATTTAAATGAACAGTGACAGTAAGTGATGGAATATTGACAGAAATTAAGCAACTGAGTGTAAAATGTAGACTGCAAGGGCCCATTTTGATAAATATTTAAATAGATAACAGTACATTAACACAGGATAATGCTATCATATTTTCTCCTTCTAAACGTAGTCTATACCTACACTAGATTTAATGAGTAGTTTTACGATAACAAAAGCCTTTTGATTATTTTTGCACTCTGTCCCACCAGTATCCAATAGGAACAAATGTGATATTTTACAGACCCTTGTGCTGTATACAGGCATTGAGGTTACACCACCTAAATGCTACAAATCATTGGATACTGAGGTTTGCACACCCAAAGCTGGTATGAAAAGTCAATGTGAAATGTGTGACAAAAATGGACAATAAAATGGGTTATTGAAAGGATGACTTTTTTACCTTGCCATATTTTTGTGCATAGGAGCCCGTGAGCAGAGAATGGAAGACAATGATTGTCTCATCGAGATCCCACACAAACACTCTCTGCAAGAGAGCAACAAGTGTTATTTGGTTTGGGCACTGTGCATGGAGGTGAAGTTCCAGCTGGGTGGTCTGCATTTGTATCACATACTGAGGATTTTAAAGAATATTAAAGTCTCTTACCTCCAGGTCGCTATCGGGCGGAGGGAGGGGTTATTTGCGGCCCCTGCCTCGAGACTTTGACCCCCCACTTCGGCAGGCTCGGTCGTCCAGCTCTTTGATGGGTGTGGAGGGGCTCTGCACTGTGTCAAAATCTCCTGAGATTGTACACAAACAAGAAGGTCAAACATATGAAAATTTACAAATGCTCAAATATCAGTGTCGAACAGCACCACCATTCACAAACTATAGCATATTTACAGCATTTGGGCAACAGTAATGATGTGGTCTGAGCTTATCCCACAGGTGCTCTGGCCGTGTATCCACTTAGAGAAAAGTAATAACTCAAACTCAAACAGTAATAAGCCTGTTGTCAGGTTTAATAACTCAAGATAATTGGCAAGACAGATCAAGTTAAAATCCCCAAGAAAAGCACCCCAAATATTGTGAGTGATTCATGCTAACATCAATATGTAGATCTATAGCTAGCCGATCAGGGATTGCTATAAATAAGAGAAGTTAAAAAGAAACCTGATGCTGCATATACAGATATTTACAATATTCACATAAGCGTACATCAGGCTGCACACAAAGCACATTCTTGAGCACACACACATCCCACTACTGCCATATGCTCCCATTGCTGCCTGGTAACTAGAACCAGACTGCGAGCTTCGGCTCTCATATTGTTATGTCTCAATCAGGAAGAGAGGGACAGACCGAGGGGGAGGATGAAGAGAAAAAAAGCTGCAGAGAACTAGAGAAGTTCGAAATAGGGTGAAAGAGAAAAGAAAGTGAGAAAATGCCCGTGACAGAAAGAATGCTAAGCTCCTTTAATCAAGCTTCCTGACTCAAGGCCAAGATAAACTGATGAGAAAAAGAAAATGTAAGATCAATTTCTAAACTTATGGGCATGTTTTAACAAATACTTTATATTATTCCTCTGCAGCAGAGTTACTTAAAGTCATATTTTGGAATGATGAGCTCACACTAAGCAAATCTAAAGCTTATTATTTTAAATGTAGCAAACGGGTAAAAAGGAAATTATGTGTGTTCTCTACAACAAGTCATATTGATAACTGCATTTATTCCATCCAATACAAACCTGGGTGCAGTTCAGCAGCCTGTCCCGTCAGGGCCGGAGCAGGATCTTGCAGTTGGTAGGCTGTTGTAGATCCTGTCCCATCCACACTGTTGGAGGTCATATAGGTCCCATAAGTGGGAGTGGAATAATACTGGGCATACTGGTTTTGGCCAAAAGTTGTATATGAGGGATAATCCTGCAGAGAGCAAGAAACAAAAGACACCACTTATTATACCGGAAAACGCAAGAAAATTCCCATTTCAATACAGATTTGTGTTCCCCAAAGCTTTCTAATCTTTTATTCCCTCTTTCTCCAAAAACAATTAAAACCTTGTGTTGCTGGTTTTACTGACCCACTGGAGATGGGCGCTTTTATGAGTCGGATCTTTTAACCTGTCACTACATCCATCTATACAAGTGCTTATAAAATGGGAAATAACCACATGAATGCACACATTGGACGCCTTTTATATGCAGATGTACACACTAGTGCACTGAAAAAGGATTTATTTTTCTCTCCTCTTTATGCTTTAAAACACATTTCACATAATCCACCCACATGGGCCAAATCTTGCTGCAGCTTCATCTATCATAGCAGGACATTGAAATCCTTTAACCATTTGGTTAATCCAACACTATTCATCCCCAAGACATTCCAATTGTTCATCCATGCAGCAAAAAATGTCCAACTGTACCTGCTGTGTGGCAGTGTAGTTGGCGGGGTTGGAGTTGTTGGTTGCGTAGAGGCCTGAGGAAGAAGTAAAACTGGAACCTTGGGGAAGCAAAAAGTACAATAATGAGGGATAAAACGGGACCTCTGTAAATGAACACTATGTAACAGGTTGTATACTCACTAATGAACTAATAAAGAGAATAAAGTAGTGTCACATCAGTGTGGTTAAAATGATCAAATGCAAAGTGCCCAGATGCTTATATCGAACACACAACCTGGTATTAAACCATAAATAAAATGGATTCTATTCTTAAAATGACCTCATCATTTGACCAATTTCTACTTTCTTTTGTTCATTAACATGTCCCCACAGGGCTACTTTAGGTAAAGAAAGGAGGGGTGAGATGTCTGGGATTGCAGTGTGCCACTAGAGGGAGCCAAAACCTACACACAGCAGCTTTAATCATTACAAACCTGGCATCTGATAGGGCGAGTAGGCAGTCTGTCCGGGCTGCGGTGTGGTGAAACCTGGGCTGTAGCTGAGCCCTGTTTGGAGGGGCGACTGACTCTGGGACAGTCCACTCTCTGTCTTTATGCCTGGCAGCATGACACCCAGGTCTAAGCAGAAGTACATTAACAAATTGAAAAATGATGCAAATAAGAAGTGTTGTCTTTATCTCTACAGTCTGCAGGGTTCACACCATATGTAGACAGTCCGTATGCCTGTCCTGTCTGAGAGTAAGTTGTGTAGACAGTGGACTGCTGCATGTTGCTAAACTGGGGCTGGCCAGCGTAGGTCGGCATAGGTGGGGCTGCAGGGGTCGAGAGGATGTGAGGGTATGGCCTAAAAGAACAAAGACAAAATTACTTGGGGCTCTATAAAAGCTAACATAACGCCCAAGCCAACACACTATACAGATTAATGTAGGGTGAAAAAGTTATACTTACTTGGATGGGTAAAGAGGTGGTGAGTACTGGTGGCTTGAACGTGGGCTATACCCGCTGCTGGTAATTACTGAAAACAAGCATGAAAGTCAACCAACAAGAAGCTAGCAACAAGACAGATACTGTGTTTTCTTTTCTTTTTAACCAAAGCAGCCCTTGAACCAAACACTGTGCTGTTTGAGTAAACATTATCTAAAGCATTTTGAATGGACAGCAGCCAAGTTCTTGTAGTGAGTGTGTCCCCAATAGTGGGCCTCTGTATAAAACACAAAGTCTTAGTGGTCATTGAGATGTCAAAATGCAGAACCAACAATCTCCCCGCTGCGTTTAAACCCACAGTGTGATGAGGCATAGGTCATGGTAATGCTTTATAAAGACGGCCATAAAAATGTTTCTTGCTCGCTCTCATCCCTCTGCCAGCCTTTGATGATGCAATCTGAGGACAAGCCATTCTTCATGGGATTAAAGCTCTCAGCAGGCTGACCACACAGATAAAATAGATGATGTGTGTGACTTTTGTACGAAGGTTACAACACATCTGTAATGTGGAGTGTACCTGAGCCTGCACGTGTCCAGTGCCGTATCTCCGTCGTAGTGACTGTATCACTGTTGTTCATGGGCTCTGTTTTCACTAAAGAAAGAGACAAAAGATGACCTTTAGATTGGGCAGTTAAAAAAAACTCCTGTTTTTATTAATAAATAAAAATCATCCCCTACAGGGAAAAGAGCAGAAAACTACCATGCAGTTACAACTTGCCAAAATGCTTTGTGCAGGATTCCCTATAGTAATATTTTCAGCATTAAGTAAGAAGTGCTGAAAATCTTTTGAGAAGGGATATGTAAGCTCTCTGTTTATAGTCTGTGTATAACCTACTGTATAATCAGGGCAGAAACACCCCCTCAATAGAAAGTCAGACAGAATCCTTTAAACAGATTATAATGAAGGTTAAAATCCCTGAAAGCCACTGACATTCCCATAAATGTTACCATTTTTTTGGTGGGAACCCTGCAAATTTATAATAACAATCATAAATGAACAAAAGGTCAACAAGCAAACATCACTGCATAGCAAACAAAAAGCACTGCAATTCCAACAAAAATGACAGCAAGTGTATGGCGAGCCATAAAGACTGAAACCCAAGTCTTTTGTATTTTTGTAGCTAAGACTAAACCTTAATTCACACACATGCACCTTCTGTACCATAGTCCTTGGAGCCCGAGGCAGGGGGCGGGCTACTGCAGCCCAACAGCCAATCAGCCGTGTTTAACACTGTCATGTTTTCACCTAAAGGGTGGGAAGACCATGAGGAAATGACTCACCGAGATTCAGATGCCAGCTAATACAATATTCATTAACCCATAACAATAACTGCTTTAACTGAATGTGGACTGGTAGATTGCCTTCACAAGTAATGATCTTAAAAGAGAGCATCTGTTAAATTTTAACAGATTAATTTGAGTTATTTTTGATATTTCTGTGAGAAAGAGATTAAAAGTTAGATATTTTAATTTTTTCTGAAAACCTTTATAAATATTCATGGGGGACAAAGCAACTACTCGGACAAACTTTAATGAGGACAAATGAGTTGCCATGGTGACAGCCCACGGGCCAAGGCGCTGACTGATGTCAGGTGAAGGGAATGCTGGGTATGTAGTTTGTTTTGGCTGGGAGTGTGTAGTCCCTACTTCTCTCTGCATAAGCCATTAACTATGAGCTCATCAAAGATAATTAAATGGCTGTGATATGGTCCACTCTGAGCATGGCTATTTCTGAAAATGTGTGTCATCAAAATGTAACATCTAACTTTTCCATTACGACTATTAAAAGTGGTTTCCATGGCAAGTAAAATGACAATAGATCAAAGGATCACCCTCACCAAATGCACTTAAATTAAAAGGTAGTATATCAAGCTGTCTTGTCAAAAACGATTCCAGAGAAAAGGAATGAACGAGAGAGGCCTGGGTCAAGGGTGAATGAAAAGACGTTAAGAAGTACAGAGGAAAGAAAGGGGGAAAGTGAAAGCAGGACAAAGACAGAGAGACTCAGTGGTGTTGACATCTAAAAGAGCAGTGATGCTTTAATGCTCTTGTAGAGGAAATAGTTTCCAGTGGGATTTTGGGCTTGTGCTCAAATAAATACACTCAAACACACGCACTAAGAGGTTAGCAGAGCACAGCAAAAGTGCTTCACTGTATGTTTACACACACTCTCCCGTGGTATATTTGGGTCGATTTCTATGCACACATTTACATGTGCATGTCTCCTTTATCTCTAAAATTATTTTAAGACCAAACTCATTCAATATGGTGTAACGTGTTTGTTAGGTTGTAGTTTGACAAAGTGTGTCAATACATGTGTAAATGTAGCAACTTTTGTTTGTGCAAGTGTATATCTTCTAAGTATGCTGTTGACTCAATGTTAACACTCCATTTACTTATCTTTCAACAACAGCCCTAGAGTGTCTGTACTCTCACCTCCTGTTCCATTGGTGGTGATGGAGGGGCTGCCCAGACCGTCCTTGTCCAGCTTGGAGCTTGTCGAGTCCCCAACTCCCAAACAGTTATGAGGACGCGCTAGGTCCTGCATTTCCATAGACCTGTCAGAGGAAGAATTACATTGGAGGTGGTTTTTCAATGAACTGACTAGATAAACCTTAAGGTACCCACACAGTTTTCCTGCACACACCAGTATCACATTGTGTATCCTCACATGACACACACAGCCATAAACTTCATGTGTCTCAGCACCAGTTAGCTTACACGAGCATGTGTTCAGAGGCGTGAGACATTGTCTGCAGGCCTGCTAGCTCTTTTATAGGGTGAGGGAGTGTGTATGTGTGTGTGCGCCTGGGCTCCAATACAAACCCACAGCCCGCCAGCATGCTTTAGTTTAACAATGTGTTCCACATGCATGACTGGGATGACCGGCACATAAGGTTGTATGTGTGAGAGGAAGTTAATAAAGCCATGAACTAAATTTTAGGCACATTTTTATAGGTGGAGTAGATGCTGGAGGAGACTGGAATCCTTTAAGTATCAGTATTGTTAAAAGTAAGGCAATCATCCTATAATCGGACGACCGGTCCTATAACCGGAAGGTTGCCGGTTTGATTCCCACTCTTCCCACAGTTCAAACTGTTGTTGTGTCCGGTGGTGGTTGCTACAGATTCATCACTGCTGCAAACCCACGTTTTGACAAGTTCTGGTGGACGACATAGTTGGACACTGAGTCAGTGTGTGCAGCAGTGTGTAAGCCTTGCCTCACGCTGCCCGCAGGTTGGTCACACTTGTGCTCTTGTGTAAGACATCAAAGCACAAAATGACAGAGATGGAGAGAGAACTAAACAAATGCGGGTTGCCGTTCTCCCCCGCTGTCTGTGTGTGCGCGACTGTGCGTACTAACAGAGAGAGTACATCTGCGACGCGGTCTGGATACAAGCCATGCCAATGCTACGGGCAGATAGCATCACCACACATGACTGCAACCCACAGTCGGACTGACAGGTATAAACATATAACACAGCCAGAGCAGCAAAAGATAAACACTTCGCATCAATTCCTTCTGTCAAAACCATTCTTTATTTACAGCTAAACAGTCATTCTGCTTTCCTCTGCAATACTGACTGACAACTCTGATGACTGATCAACAGCACTTATTACGAGCGAGATTCTGAGCCAAGCCCTCACTTGTGTGTTAAGAACTTTACCAGATTTAAATGAAAGTATTTTCGTTTTCTAGTGCATTTCAACACTCCTCATTTATCCTTTTCTTTTGTCTCTCGACACCAGAAAATCATGTCCTCTCTTCTTTTTGATTGTCTGTTTCTTTAGCGGTGATGGCAAGACTTGGTGTTTCATAAACTCTTTTCTCTGGTTTTTACATTATGTCTGGTCTGGTCATAAATACGCTACATCCTATTATAATGCATAGTAAAGGAAGACTAACAATGAGCTGCTTTAACAATATATGATGCTAACTAAAACAGAAATTAAATGAACAGTAATATCTGCTTCCTATGTTTACCCCCAGTCAGATCTGCTTCTTTCTTGGTGTGTGTGTGTGTGTGTGTGTGTGTGTGTGTGTGTGTGTGTTTGTGTGTGCATGGGTGTGTGTTTGTGTGTGTGTGCATGGGTGTGTGTTTGTGTGTGTGTGCATGGGTGTGTGTGTGTGTGTGTGCATGGGTGTGCGTGTGTGTGTGTGTGTGCACGTGGGTGTGTGTGTGTGTGTGTGTGTGTGTGTGTGTGTGAGTGTGCGCGTGGGTGGGATTGAGGAAAGTGTTGATGACCTCATCATAGCCTGCAACTGCAGTGAAACCTCACCTCACTGCACCATGACAAGAACTGGAAAACACACATTAACAGGAAGCACATACACACTCTCTACCTCTCCAGAGATAACAGATCTTTTAAGGAACTATAGGTATGTTTTATCAACATATACACAAATATCTTAAATATAAAACACTAAATGAAGAATAAGCCATCCAAATCATTCAAGCATTATTTTGCTCTGCTGACACTACTCAGGTAGTATTTTATTTTACCGTTAAGAGTTGTAAACATTTAAGTTTCAAAATAGACACAGAAGAAAACGCTATTATAAGCATTCATTATGTACCACTAGATGGAGTCGTGAGCCACTGCAAATCTTAGGTCTATCTCAAATTGCCTTAAAATAAACAAAAAACAAAAGAATAAAGATAATTTGTTTTACGGTGATAACTTTCTGATACAAACCAAACTGAGTGGACAACAAAAGAATGTTGTAACAACAGATTTGTAAGTTTTGTTTTACTGATGTAACTGTGCTGTTGAGCCTCAACAGTCAAACTGTAAAACAGCAAATGTTTGATGTCTTTAAGGAAAATTATCCCATATTATGCAATTTGATTAAATGTACATTTTTTTTTGTTTTATAAGATGAGGTAGCTTCTGTTAGTGTTGATCAATTAAAGATTTTTTTTTTTAGAATGTCAAAACCACATGTACCCTTTAAAAACTTTACCCTATTTTGTATAAAATACACACTCAGCGATACATCTGCTTACCTGGTGCTGGAGGGGTCTGGAACATGAGAGTCACTGTGTGATTTCTTAACCTGCAGAAAAAAGAAGAATCAACAGTTTTATTTATTACACAAATAACTAGTGCTTACTGTTATAAAATGCAGAAGTATCATGACCTGTTATATATGACAACACAATGATTAATCCTGCTTGACACTTCACAGAAAAAAAAAAGAGAAATTCTGTTTATCCAGCAGAAACAGCCCGTGTCAACAAGCGTGTGAGCGTGATAAGGACACACACAAACAGTAAAAAGCTGGAGCGAGTGCAGTAGCCACCGCTGTGACAGAAGCGCTAACTGCGTCTAAGTGACAGATATTAACTTTCTCTGTTCACCCTTAACCCTGCTCCATCCTGAGCTCCAGCCCCCTTCCACAACCCTTAAAGAGTTGAGAGGTCACCACCAGGTTATGTTAGGTCACGGTGCTCACTCTTCACCCTTTAATGGTTCACTGTAGACACTAAATCGAGCCCCGACTATCGTTGGGCCTGCGAGGCATTTGGTCACGTCAATCACTGCTCACTGGAACTTTTCCTTCATCGCTGAAATAAAAAAAGGGATAAAGAAAACACACAAGTGAGCGTGCTTCTTACCATCGCAGCGTGGCACCTCGGCAAGCGCTCTTACACCGAGGTTTGAGGCGCGTTGCTGTGTGTGAGGGCAGACGGCCGACCAGCGGTTCTCTATTAAAATTCCTCCCTCTTATTTGGGACAGGAACTAATTAGAACAGTAAATGCAGGGCGGAGTAAGAGCCAATGTGTACCAGCTGCCCTGTAATCACTGTGTCAACACACTGTCGAGGTGTAGGGCACGCGCAAGGTGCCAAACACACACCCCAACATGGAAAAGCACAACATGTGGAGACTGAAAGAAATTAAGCCATTTGCAAATCATGACAGTCATTGGTAAGTTGCGGAGAAAGTGTTTGGCCCAGCAGACAGACAACTATTAGAAAGTAGGACAGACGTATGTTCAAATAGTGCTCTGTGGTATGGCTCTGATTAAAGGGTCCTGCTGAGAACCAATAAGAAGCAGCACTTAGATGTTTAAAGCCGAGTTTTTGAGGTTAGTCGGTGCCCTCGTATGGATCACTTTACACACACACACACACACACACAGGCCACTTTCATGTCACGTTTCATGCTTTACTGAAATTTAACAAGGCTGTCAGTCACGACATCAACATCACAGCCATGAGAAACTGCAATCCACATGTAACGCACACAACGCGGCACACACAGAAAAGCACAATGCTGGCTGGTTCTTTCTCGACACAAACACACTTGGATTCTGAACGTTTTATCTGCTCACACTCTCAGTGCCGTCCATTGATTCAGTCTGCAGACCCTCACAATCCACAGCTCTGCACTACTCCAGGGTAATAATGAGCATGTGCTTTATTCCACCCAAAATATACAACTTAGTTTTTACATTTAATGAAAAAATTCCAAATAAATTGCAGCAGTGTATTTCAACATTTTATATGATTATTTCAAATCATAAACAAATTTTACCCATTAAACATCTTGGTCATTTTTAGCTATTTAATACCAATGTAATTTTTCATTAAAGCAGCACTATTTAAATTTTCATCTAAAACATGGAGTCTGAAAATCAATTAAAATATAAATAAAAATTCTTGACATGAACCAAGAAGAATATCCCCTCCTTTAATCACAAAGTGCACTTGTTCGACAGATATTCCACAATGTAACTATGAGTTGCCTGGCGTCCTAGCATATAACAAGCTACAGAAATTTACAAAACTTAAGTATTAGTAATATAAAGATAAAAGTTAATTGGTTACATTTTGTTTACATGGAATATATAAGACATGTTCCTGAATTTGAACTTGAAACTTTGTGGAGACCCAAGTAAATCCAATACTGACCCACCTCTGGGTCCGGACCACATTATGGGAACCACTACAGAATCCTTATCACCATCATGCTCTGTGTCTTGCAATAAAACACATAATTAAACAGTAATTTCAAAATGGAGTGCCCATGAGCGCTTTCTTTCATAGCCTAAAAGACCCATTTGTGTCATCCAAGCCACTTAAATGGGTGACCTTTGACCTGGTTGGCCTTCTGACCGCTCTCAAACACAACCTGGCATCCCGGCTGCTCCCCGAGGGACAAATACAGATACCCCAGCTAATTGGCACTAATAACAATGGTTTATTTAAAAGGAGTTACACAGTGCTATGTTTGTGCTGATTGGTGCTAATAATATTAATCAGTTAATGGCTGCGACGACAGAGCAAGGCCTAATTTGACCCTTAGGCAGTAATAAGAAACAGCAGGTATGAGTCAGTGGAAAACAAGTGAAGCCACACTGTAGTCAAGCTTTAATAGATTTTCCTATAGTTTTACATGAGACTTTTTCAAACTTAAATCTGCCGTTTCAACGCACATCAATGACACCACTTCGAAATGGGAAGAAGAATAGCACTATGTGTTTCTTGTAATAACCCAGCCCTTCTGCAATAGTACATCTGATATGAGGTAGTTACACACAAACAGAGGAGACACAAGAACGGCCTGTGACAATTCAAATCTGTTGTTCAATATTATCCTGGATGTATTGTGCAGATAATTTACATAACTCTTCTTCCTTTTTTTTTTTTTTCAGTTTTTCTGATTACATGTACAGATGTAGAGTTTGCGTAATCTTATCATATTCTAAACTGATTCAATGATTCATGTTTTACATTAAACTTTTATTTATAAAAATATATTCAGCTACAGCAACACAAAATATTATCTGTTAATATTTGACGGCCGCTAAGTTTCTTTAACACATCACAGTGTTTTTCCCAGCCATTAATAAGACCATTTATTTTTATGTTGCTGTTTTGGACAATACTTAACCTCTTTTAAAAAGAAAGCAACATTTGTCAGCTTTTGAAGTGGGTCTTACCTTAGCTTGTAATCAGGTCACTAAGCCGTCCTATACCTCCACAAAACATTACTGAGTTGTACAATCCGTCAGTGTCTTTTTCGTTGAATGGGACAGTCCTTGTCCTCTGTCTGTCTACCTGCCTCTTTGCTCCAGAATCCAGGTGTCACGTTTTTTTCTTGTTTGATTGTTCTCGGTCTCTTGCTTTCTGTCTAAAGAAAACACGTCGAGTGGCTACAAAACCGTCTCGCAAACCATTTTAAGCACACATCTCTTTCTCTGTGTCTCTGGGTCATTCCACGCACGGCTCGCTTTCTCTGCTCCAGTAATGGGGAACATTTCACTCCTCCTGGTTCCCTCCTCCTCTGCCTCCTCCCTCCATTTCTCTCTCCTCCTCCTCCTCCTCTCGCTGCTGTCACTCACTACAGACCCACTCAAGCCTGCATTGACCGTCACACAACGTTTGTGGACAGATAGGGGCTTTCAATAGACCTAAGAGTAGGACTGTGTGAAAGAACCTCAACACAATACCACCATTATTTTATAATATGTACATTTTACCTTAATGTTGCCAAACAACAGACAGTTACTACAGAATTTGCACAAATACACATATTAAATACACATTTTATTGTGGTAAATTATTATGCTTTCTGCTTCCTTGGTTTTCTTTACGCCACTCTTTTGCAGAGTAATTAGTCTTGAAATTTAAAATTGTTAAGCTTGTCTTTAGTAGTACTGCAAAATGTATTGCAAATAGGCGTTGAATAGTAAGAGACTCTGACAGGATGATAACCTTGTGGAAAAATATCACAGTATTACGGTATTGCAGATACATAAATGCTTTTATTTTTCTGGGAAATTAACAACAACATATCGAAATTTTTGGGTTGGTTATGATAGTTCAATCGTTCATCCCAAAACAGGAACCTGATCACTTTCTGGTCTTGCTTCTCCAGCTCAATTTACGTGAATGGTCTGCCACAGTATTTGGGATTTCAATACCACAATTATCATGAAACTTTGAAAACGTGGTATACCTTGAAACCGGTAATCGCCCCATACCTAATTGCAAATGTATTGTTATTTGCACTATCGACTAGCGTAACTGTGCTGCTTATACAATAATTCTTTGGTATCCCATATGACATACATGCTTTGTGTAACCAAATATATAGACCAGTGGGAATTAGACAAAAGCAAGTAATTCTTTGTAAATATGAATAAAAGGGGTTGTTTATTGCATGTGTACCCGATATGGTGCTGCCCTAGTCTTTAGTCAGATAAATGTAGTTTTAAAATAAATGAAATCCTTATGTGAAATACTGTTTCCAGTTTGCAAACAATAAATGCAGCCCACAGTGTAGCTATACTGTCAGCGTCTGGGTGTGCAGTGTAACACACAGGCCAGTCCATAAACTTCACACCATGCGTTTGACCTCCCCTCGACACACTACTCACAGCCTCGTACAGACGCCCACCTGAGCGCACACACTTCCAATCTGTGTTAATTGGAACCATACAGGCCCCCACGCTTGTCAGGTGGTAACTGTAGCTGAGTTTTGGGACTGGCGGGTGGAGTGCAGTGCCATCGAGGAGGATGCACTTGTTCCATCTAGAGGCTGCCTCTGTCTGAAGATGGCATTCACAGTTGTTATTGATGTGTTATCAAAGTGTGTTAGTGTTTTAGAACATTTTTAAAACTAGAGTTATAGGCAACACGGACAAAAGATTTATCTCAACATATTTCCCTCACACAATTTCACAATTTACAATAAATATTCTATTAAGGTATGTCACACAAGTTCTCAAGACAGCTGCGGAAGAGAAAAATATAAAACAATGCACTGTACATTCTGAAAATTAACAGTACAATAATAGGACTAATGCAACAAAACTGTGTAAACTAATTTTGACATACATAAAAAAAACATAAGAATATAGTCTCATTCAGTGTCTTGAATGAAAATATGACAATATATCTTGAAACAAAAAACGCCTCACCCTATTTAGAAAAGAAAAATATATGTTTCTATTGTCATATTAAGAGTCTTGTCAAAAGACTGAGGAAAGTCAAAATAAAGGCTACCAAGGATAACAAGAGCTTAGATCAAATGGCAGTTCTGACCTCTACAGGGACATGTAATAAGAACTCTCATCACTAAGTTCTGTCAAAAATAATTAATCACTCAAGTCAAAACCAAATGATCTCCATAGGAGGAAACGTTTTAATTGTAGTTCTGTCGAAGAAGCAGACAGCTCTGGAGCAGGACGCCTGACGTACACAGACCGAGGAACCATTTTGGAACAGAGCCACTGTCTCCAACTGTGCAGCCGCCACCTTTAGCTCAGTCTCCATGACGACAGCATGTGGCCCTATCCCACAGCAGTTATCGTCCAATACACGGCTTGATTGATAGACTGTCTGCGCAGACCTGCTGCTGTTTAATGTGTGTGGGCGTGCACGGGGCCGAGGGTGTGCACGAGGGGGAGCTGTCAGAACAGATTAGGGTGTTGCCAGAACGCTTGACAACTCAAGCACTTTATTATTAGCCACGCCGGACCCCGATGGAAGGGGGTCGTTCAAAACATCCCCTGATGAAATATTTTCACAGCAAGGGGAGAAGGGAGTGCGGCATGGCATCCCAAAACACACCTGATGAAGTCTGTGTTAGAAAAAGGAAAACAAAGCAGCAGCGTGGCCACATCAGAGGAGCCGAGCCAACAGTGGGCAGTGTGTTAAACGGCAGAGTGACGCGGCGCTGGGTTTTGTTGACATTAGGAGTGTTTTAAGTGTACGAGGAGACAGGGATGTCCCGCTCTCTTTAAGAGGCCCTCGAGAATGACTTTGGTCTTCAAGTGGAACAACAGTAGTTTATCTTTGTCTTGAAAGATAAGTCAGGCAGAGAACAAGTTGCCCCAGAAGTCTCAATGTTTCTTAAACACATTTTTATGTACAGGGGTTTGTTCTGACAAGTCAAGTTTGGTAATTTTACTATACTTTTATTCATTCATTTTCTTCGGCTTGGTCCCGTTAAGGGTTCCGGGTGACTGGAGCCTATCCCAGCAGGTTTGCTAACCACTCTGCCATGTGCACCCCACAATACTTTTAGTTTTAAAATAATTAAGCATAAATATGAAATTAAATATATATATTATTTATTTATATATATATATATATATATATATATATATATATATATATATATATATATATATATATATGTATCTTGAAATGGGAATGGATGCTATTTAAGGCTTCTATATAGAACTCAACAACATTGAACAAATATATTTCCTTTACACAACTGTTATTTTCCATACCACAGCCGTGTGCAAAAACCCTTTTCTGCGAAGTGACTCAACCTAAAGTCATCTAGGTTTCCCAGTGTTTTGTTACACGGAAACATCCTCTGCATTGGTTGAAATTAGGGGCAATACTATGAACCATATTACCTTAAACCAGCTAGTAATTTAAACTAAACCCCAAGGCGTGAGAAAATTACTTTCATTTAGTATTTAAGCTTTAATTTGCGAACAGCAGACAAATAATGGCCACTGATGATTTTTTAAAGCTGCAAACTGGTCTCTGGCCTTAGGGTTTATTTCCACATTATGCAGCTCATAGAGCATGCTCAGTACAGTTTTTGCAACAGACCAATCTGACTGATCTGATCTAGTTGGAGGTACCCTGTCACGTGTTTAGCAAGTCTTTTTAAAGTGGAGAAAATGCTTTTTGAAGCTTGTTTTTGTCCCACTACATGTGGCCACTGGTGGGATTGTGGTACTGCATCCAGATCTCTAACACATTCATGTACCAAACAGGGATCTTTTGAAAATTCGATTAGACATTATGGAGCAGCTGTACTTTTAAAGGCTAAAAGACTTTTCACTTCATTACTGCTCACACTGTGCACAGGCATCTACACACACCTGTGCAACATGATCGTCCTCCAGTCTCGTCTCTGACATCGACTGGTGTGCGTCAACCACAAAAGACACTCACGAAGGATGTTACTCACCACTAACACACAGCCTCCATCTCTAGCACACACTGTCAGCCGTTTACCTGCTCAAAGCTCCCTGCTCTGCCCATTTGTATGAGTGGTTATCGGCGCAGTAACCCTATCCCCTTCCTTTCATGTAAAATACATTGTACTCAGCCTCCTCCTCTGCTTCTGCCCCACAGTTCCCCCAGCCTGGGGAGGTGTAAAACTATCCCTCTCTTTATGCCTCCAAAATGCCCCTTTTTCAGGAGGAAGAAAGATGAAAAAAAAAAGGTGAGCGAGTGAAAGGGAAGAACGGGGTGAATTTGTGGAGTAGGGAACAGGTAGAAGCAGGAGGAGGAGGGGCTTGGATGAATAGGTGCTCACTCTCTGGTTAAAGTCTGCTCCTGCTCTCTCTGTTTTCAAATGAATGGAAGAAGCACACACCAGTTTCTATGCCTCTAGCGACAAAGTTTAATGTTTTGTTATGAAAATGGCTCGGAAAAGAAAAAGAGACAAGTCGCAGAGCTAAATTTAGTTGGTGAACCCTCAAGTCAATATAGACAATCTGAAAATAGAACACACATTGTAAAAGTATTGAGGGGAACCTTTAAACGTGCAATGTGACGTCACTCATTTTTAGTAGTGTAACAAACAGTTTTTGTATTTGCACACAGCTCCAAAAAATTGAAGAAGCCCTTGTTTTCCTTTCTTGTGCCACTGTCCAGAGCAAACAAACTGAGCACAGCAGGAGGAGAAGCACACTATTTCTATATTTAAGACTATAAGACGTAAATTCTAATGGGTTTGTTTGTACACAACATCACATCAAGTCCCTGCAGCACTGTGGTTCTAGAGAAGAGAGGTGTGGAACTGCAAAGTTTTAAGGCGGTTTATTAGTGGCACGCCTTGGTTCAATGTGCACTTACAGACAGTGATCATCAAAACAAACATGGTTCAGAAGAGTCCAAGTCTTAACAAAAGCTAGTCTGAGAAGTGTTTGATTTGAGTCATCATGAATTTGAATAAGTCCGAGTTAGTGCTAAATCAGAATACTGTAGTTACATACATACAGTATGTACATAACATATGTGTATGCCTATTTCATGACATTCAATTCAACTTTAAGTCACACTAAAATGTAGGCATATTCATTGTGTAAAACAGTGTAAATGTGCCATTCAGTATTTTTATACTGTAATTATTTTGAAACTTGATATACCTTGAAACAGGCTATTGTAGACAAGGTTTTGTATCAAATCATAGTAAGTGTTGACCAATCAACATTCAATACAACATTAATTTGTCACATAAGAAGCATGAAACGCATTAGTTATACATTACAAACCACCACCGAGGGCTTATTTAGAGTCAACTCATGTGTATTGATGCAAAGTGAGCATGTTTGTCTGTGCAGCAGAGGAGAACAGTGCCCCCCGCTCTCCGTCCCGGTGGTCTCCATATCTGTCGGCCCAAGTGGCTCCTCATTGTCTCCGAGGATCACAGACATGATTTAATGCAGCTTTACTTATTGGAGACAAATGAAAAGTCACTGATGGATGTGTGTGTGTGCGCTGGTTCTGCACTGTTAATTGTGAAGCGTTTGGCCTCGACTGCCCCTGCTCAGCTAATCTGATGAGAGTGATTAAAAACAACTTGGGAAACCTAAACCTGCCCACGGCTGACCAGACACACAGACACATACGGCCATTACTCAACTCAGTGTCACTGGAACACACCCTGAAGACATTGTGTAAAATGATGAAAATGCATGGAACAGTGCATCAATAAGACGGACTGGGACACAGGAATAAAATATGGCTGTAAGGCTGTGTATGTAGAGGCAACTGAAGATATTAGGTTAAAACTAGCTAGCTTTGCACACTGTAGTAAAGCAATAGAGCAAAGAACTAAGGATTTTAAAACCAATCATTCGTACTATCCATCTTTTATTAAAAAATAAAACTGGACCAATTTTCCCACCACAACATACTAATACATTATACCAAACTGAAATTTAGCTCTTAGCATTAGCTAAGCTAATGGTCCTTTAGCGTCAGGACCATAGATTGTAAATTAACATGGATGTTGCCTGCCCATTGCTCCCCCATTCACCAATATTGGCCTTACCAGAGGGCAATAAAATGGCAGTCTGTTACTGCATAGTAAAACAATAGTTTACAGATAGCAAAAACGGACGTATTAATCAAAAATTCACTGGCCCCAGAGTTGTCATGTAGTAAAACCTTAGCTCTAGAGACCAGAGTCATCTTTAGAACCAGGCTATAAACATGATTTTTACTCTTGTAAAGTCGCCATTGGGTTTCTACTTATATTTCTGCGTTTGGAACCTGCCCTCTGGTGGACAGAGGTATATCGCTGTATGGTGGCGCCCTTACTTGAAGCCCTTTTAAGTAGTTATCTCCGCCCCGTTAAACATTACGTGATTGAATTATCAGTATTTATCCGCGTTTTACTATCCTTCCCTATTCTCTGTTTTTCTGTGTTAAAATATATTTTCAGTGCTGAAAATACACTTTATTGGCAGCTATTACACTTCCTGGAATATCAGATCACAAACCGGTGTAGACCAATAGGAGCGCTCATTTTGCTCGCATGTGATTTGCCAATTTTTTCCTTCCCTGAATAACTTATATGATCCCCTTTATTAAACAGCAGATGGCATCATAAAAAGTTTTGTCACTAATGATTGCTTTTACAATATACAATTTAGGGTTTAAACCATTTTCCCAAACTCGAAAAAATATATATCAGGTACAGGATCTTTAAGAATTAGTTTGAATGAATTATGACTGAATGTGCCAATATCTGCATTTAGTCTAAAATGAAAGTAACTGATTCATATTAGAAGTACTATTTTTATTGCAGCAGTATATTTATTAGTAGTAGTAGTAGTAGTATTATTCCACTAATGACTTAATTGGATCAAGCTAGTTACAATACACTGTGATATTATATGGTTTCAACAAATTCTGTTGCACTTCTACAGCGTCACAAAAGCAAAGACACGCCATAGGAATGTGTTTGAGATAATTAGACAAGCCATCAATTACTTAATTAAAAAATGCAACAGCACTAAATAATTCATCTGTGTGACTCCTAGCTTCATGAGAAATGGTGTGAATGAGTCATGGCTGTCCCGCCTTAGTCACCAAACTAGACACTGTGACACTATGAGGTATAATATTACACATACAGTAAGTGCTTAGTGTCTTCTTCAGATAAAACTGAGATAAAACAAAGCAGTTCTTGCAAAAAAAAATTTTTCATCAAGATATATTCCTGAGCTAATCACCAATAAACCAGGGACAAGCACATTTATTTATTAGATTAGTTTATTTCTTTAGGACAGCGTACAATGTACGTCAAGCCAGAGCAGAGAGGCTTCTACCAGATTATAGCTTAACAGCTCATTTCCATCTGGAAACTGGAGCACCCGGAGGAAACCTACGCAGACACTGGGAGAACATGCAAACTCCACAAAGAAAGGCCCTGTCCTGGATGGGAATCAAACCCAGGACATTCATGAATGTAAGCCAGTCAGTTCCTCAGATATGTTCCGTACCGACCAATCACAATGAAATGTTGTTGGAGTGATGCCTTGCGTGACCCAAGTCCCATGTTTAAAACAGTCAAGATGGCTCCGATGAGTTTGTTCACCTCTGCTCTTCAATCAGGTTTAAACTTTATGTGTTTAAAATGGTAAATGGCATGCATTTATATAGCGCTTTTTTGCACCCTTCTTGGGCACCCAAAGCGCTTTACATTGTGCTTCCACTCACCCCATTCACACACATTCACACCTGGGGCAGACAGAGATGGGGGCTGCCATAAAAACAGCACTCAACCTTCTCCTACCACCACCAAACACACCTCTACAGTCACACACATTCATACACCAGTGATACGAACACTGGCAGCAAGGTGGTTTAAGTGTCTTGCCCAAGAACACAACGACAGTATGAACAGGGCAGAGCGGGAATCGAACCGCCAACCTTCCGGTTATAGGACGACTGCTCTACCATTGAGCCACTCCGTCCGTAAAACCTCAACAGCAGACAGCCCCTGTCAGACAAGAGCCTTTCTTTTTAAAGATGTTTTCGCACATCATATTTGTTTGTTTACATCTTTGTAGATTGACACCTAGCTAACGTCATGTCTGTCAATTTGGATGGCCTTGAGAAAAACAAGCGTGCATTGAGCTTTTCCTGGCTTGCCGGGCTAACACGTAGCATCAAAAACAGGAAGTGATCAAAACTTCCACAGAGTTCTTTGGCGCATTAAATGTCTATTCTTCCAAAATAACGCTACTGAAAAAAAACCTCTTTGTTGGGTTCCATTTTGTTCAACTCCATCTCTATAATGCAGTACTTTAAATTGTGGTAAGTGCAATGCCTATGTGAGGAAATGAAAATATATATGTTCCAAATGTTTTCAAGGGTACATGTTCCTGACTTAAGTGCATTAGAGTGAGCTTGGCCATTACTGCTATGTGTGTGGCTGTGCAGTGTGTCTGTGGCAGCAGCAGCATCAATAATTAAAGCTAATCTCATTAGGCCTCAGATCTTTTCAGACGCTTAATTAAATGATGAATGGCCTCCCAGCTGCCTGTTAAATAATGCTGTTCGTAACATCACAGTGCGCGCGCATGTGAGAGCAACAGCATAAGGTGGATATCCTAAAAAAAAGGCCCATAGTAATTTTTTTCCAGCAGCCATCTGTTCTTAGATACAACGTGGCCCATTATAGAGAGTTAGTGCCGCTCTGTCCCGCACAGGGAAGTGTAGGGCCTCAAAAGCTGTTTTATCACACCATGTTCTGAAACACTTCATATCATATTGTAAATAAAATGACTTTCAAACCAGATGTATGCCGGCAGAAGAAATGAGTGCAGGTTGACTTATGTGTGAACTGTCAAAACCTTGTGAAGCAACAAAAAGTAAAACAGAACCATTGAACTTTTGGCTCTGGTACTAAAGGTTTAAACTAGACACTAGAACACAAAATATTTTCTATAACAAACTTTGTAACAGGGCAACAATCTCAACAAACGCAATTTCCACATCACTTGAATCGCAATAATGTTATGGTCTTCCATCTGACAGAGCTTCAAACTCTGCCGACGCCAAAATAATTGATTCAGTTGGAAATTTAGTTTGGTTTAGTCAAGGTTTTCATGAGGTTTTGACAAGTGGAATTTAGATACCACTTTTCCCAGAAAGAGTACTGGTAGTTAGAATTCAGTACTGGCCCAATAACTTAATAGATACATTTACCTACAATTTATGAACCATACACTTCTTTAGATATTATTATGAAACCTATTTTGAAAGAGACAATTTCTGCTCTTTATTTTTTGAGTTTTGAAAGCTACAACCAGTGCCAATCTCCTTCTAACTGATTCCCTGGTGTGTTCTATACCTCCAGCCTCACTTTAATTTAGCTAATGAAAATGCAACACATTTTAAAGATCTGCAGATCTGAGGTTGTTCTAAATTGAGAAAATCTGAAAACAATCTGAAAAGATAAAGAGGGAAGGGCAGGAGGCCACAGGGACAGAAAAGAACCAGAGGGTGTCAACACATTAAGAACACAAAGAGGGAAAACACCCGAACGTAGATGCCAAGTTCTAAGAAGAGCAGCAGGTAAAGCTGAGGACTGGTAGGGGAGCCAGTTCGCCCCAGGCAGGAGACGGTGTGCACCGCCCTGGCCATGAGAACGCCAATAATCCTCTGTTTATCATCCCTTCTCTCAGCTGCACTCTCCATCCAGCACCGTCCCCCTGCTCCCGGGACACCGCTGTATCAGATTGCTGCCTGACAATAGGCCCTGAATCATCACTCTGCCCTAAAAGAGACAGACACAGACGAGGAGGCGGGCAGGATGGACACACAGACAGACACAGGAGGACAAGCACAGGAATTCAAGACTTAACAGACTTGGACTTGTGTCAGATGTCAACCCGAAACATTATAACTACTGAAAAATCAAAACCTTTTTGACCTTTTTGAGGTTGAAGAAAAGTAAGAGATTTTCATTTAAGCCTAATATTTTTGGCCTACATATTTTCTCTCTCAATTCAATTTGTAGTTTTAACTAAGAAATATGCATTTTTATTTTTGCCTCAATGCCAACACAAAATAGCAAGGCAGCAGCAGACATTCCTAACCCTCAATGTGAAACTAACACAGCTTAGGTTGGATACTTTTTAGTTTTAGCCCTCTGTCTCCATAGACAAGATCTATATTCATGTTTACACCACTTTGTAGAAAGTTCACGGCTGCTCAAGTCGCCAATGGCAGCATGAGCCTTGAAAGTGTACAGTGCAGTTACTGTGCAACTGTTTCTGTTACATAAAATTTTGCCATTGAGCTTTTTTGAAAATCAATAAAAAAAAAAAGGAAAATCAATAAATCAAATTAATGAAATTAATATCGCCCGGCCCTAATTTGAACATTATTATTTGGACATTATTGGTATTGACTGTTTAGTCCCAGTCCGTACGGTTTGCAAGCGGTAAACACATTCTGGTATGGAATTGCAAAGTAGTATGGCAGTTATCTGTTATCTGTTTTGCAATAATGCCCATAATGCAATACTATCTGCTAAAAATGACAGCAATTTGGCCAAAGGTCACATATTTCTCCTTTAACATATTGGTAATATTAATATAATAGTGTTCCATGTCTCCTCAGCCACAACCATGTTACCTCTGGACAAAGAAACCCAATCCCTGAGCAGAGCAGCAGAGGAAGTTCTCGCTGCAGGCGGGTTCCTCTGTAACCAAAGCACAACTGTTGCAAATTCATTTCCTTCCAAGCAAAATAAGGAAACATACTGCTTTTAATAACCAGTGGCAGATAAGAGTTTTGCTGGACAAACACTATTTATAGATGAGAACAGAGAATAAACCATTAGTTTTTGTCATAGAAAGCAAACTGGAAATATCAAGTATAATATGTTTAAAATACAGCATATAAGGCGCAGACCTGCTGCAAGAGCTGAGTCCATGAAGTTTTACCAGGCTAAGGTGCTAGGTTTTTGGACTCTGTAGAACTTTTATATGACTGAAAAGATGTCTAATTCACTAAAGCAAAAAAAAGAAAAGAGAAGCATAATAGTTGACCTCTAAATAATCACTTAATTCTTGGCATTTGAGTCCTGATTGACTTGTCTCAGATCACCTCAGCCGTCCCCATGCACAGAGGAGTCTATGTGTAAAACAGAGGAACACCTACACACTCTCACGGACAGAGCAGACACCAGCGCTCGTATTGTGTGGTTTCCTGTCTGCTGCGTTTTTCTACAAACCCACGCTCCTCTCTTGGTTTCTAGATTGATTCTGCAGTATGTTTTGAGGGGATTTGACTCTATTACGATGCGATTGGCTCACAAACTGTCTGTAACCTACTGACCTCACACCTCAAGGACAACTGTACTATTACTGTTGTAGTTGAGCCCTGAGTGGGTTGCATTGCACAGATGTCCAATCTGTTTCTAATGCTTTAAAAAAACTCTAAAATATCTTTCTAAAACACAACAAAATGTTGATTAAATGAATAGAGGAAAGAAATAGAACAATCAGGTCAAGTTAACATTTCATACAAAAAAACATAACTCTCTTGTCAAACAGTGGAAAGAACAACCAGCTGAGAGCATGACTTCTCTGCAGTCTGTGCACTCCGCTTACAGCACCAGTCACAAGGCCTACACATCATTAGCTCATTGCATCATCAACACACCCACTCTGAAGATCTTCTGGAGGATCCTGACACAGCCGTTGTATTAGGACCTTTACAGGAGAATTGTGTTCATTTATGCTTGGGGGGCGGCAGTAGCGCAGTGGGTAGAGCGGCCGTCCTTCGACCGGCGGGTGGGCGGTTCGATCCCCGCTCGAAACATCCCAAAACATCATAACATCCCCCACATCCCCCCAACTCTCCCCCACATACTGTCGTAGTGTCCTTGGCCAAGACACTTAACCCACTGTGCCTCCTCCCTCCCAATACACACATTGGGGGGTCAGATTTGTAATCTCAGTGGGACTTTCCTGGTTAAATAAAGGTTAAAAAAAATAAAAAATAAAAAATATGCAATCCCTTTAAAATAACGTCAGAAGTCTGGATGATACTGCATTTGCCAATGAGGTTCAGATTGATGTTACTTTTTTTTCTTTATTAACCCTGCAGTATCATATTTGTGTTGCTAGTAAATGAATATGGTACACTAATATTCTTATTGTCTCCTTGTATTTTAATGTTATTTTTTGTAAAGGGCTATTTATAACGCTAAATTTTATGTGAGTGTTTTATCTTTTTTCTGATGTTGTTATTGACGCATTTCAGGATTGGCATGTAATGTTTTCTCCTGCCAAGTCAATCTTTATTAAATAAATCTCTAAATCTCTAAAACGTATGGTACTTTATAAAATAAAGTTTACTTTTTGGCAGTTTTGGCAGTCTAATTTAGTAAAATTCCAAATGCTTTTCCAATTTCTAGTTACCGTTATCCATACCAGATGGCATTATGATACATATTATCAAATTTATATTCATAATGAATCTTTGAGCCATGTTCATATTGACTGTTTATTAGTGATATTAATATAAAGTCTTGATATACCTGATATACAAAATATAAAGAGGCCTTACTACATTGTTAGCTCAAAGAGGCCATAGAGCAGCGACTACAAGTCTGACACAGCCGCTCAGCTGTCAACTAAACATAAATCTAACAAGAATCAGAGTACACTTAGCTGAAACTCAAGTGCACCTCGGTGCCACCAGCAGGATGCCAGCCTACAACAGAGATGCCAGGGGTCGCGGTTACACTCCTCACTGTGTGCTCTGTCCACACGCCCTGTCACTGGGCAGATTTAGAAAACGACTGTCTATGACGCCAATGCGATCTTGGCAGTCAGGGCTGGGCCATGCTTGTATTTAGCTACTGCTGCTGCATGTAAGTTTGTGTGAATGTGTCTGTATGGGGTTGTAGGGGTGAAAGAGGTGCAACCCGACTCCTTTCCTTTTCTGACTTGGACCCTTCGCTCTCTCACTTTATCTGTCTCTCTTTAACACACACAGAGCGGACAGCTGCCATAACCGGGCCTGTCCCAGCGCACCAGAGGAAAGGGCTACAGCTAAAAGACCCTTTCCTCTCTTTTTCATCCAAACATTTTTCTTCTGGTGACCATACATTAAAAATCATGTGTAGCTCCCAAGAGCCCTCAAACACTGCTCCCCTTCTCTCTATACTTCCTAAAGAGGTCTGGACTTCAATCAAATCAAGAGGCAGTTTGTTTATGTGGACCTAAGCACTTGGGCCGACCACTTTATGATAGATGTGTGCATAAAACACACCCTTTATACCACTTACATCACTAAAAGTAGAACTTTAACCAAGACCTGCGGTTTGTCATTTATAAACACACATGTAAACTCCTGCTAAAAAAGAGCACAAAATGATTTAGGGTTTTTGGCTTAGTTGTCACATTTCAGGTGGGTTTTACTGTGAGCCCTATAGACACTGTGGATAAATCAGTCTTCTCTAAATTCTAAACATCAAAAGCATCAGAAGGCTCTACAGAGATTTAAAAGAAGACATGGTCTGCAAAACTATCAAAATATAAAGAAAAACATAACAATAATAATATTAATAATTATTATTATTATTATTTTTTTTTATAATTTATAAACAATAATGTAAATGCTTGTATAATTATGATGAAGTTAGTATTCTGAGAGAAAGGCCAACAGGAAGTTTTTCTGTGGCCTCTGGATAATCATGTCACAAAACGCAAGGGAAAGTACTTCTCAGTTCTCATCTTCTCACTGACAACAGGTGGAGTGAGACAAGTTAAACAAGCTAAAAGTAGCATTAGCGGACGTCCCACTGCCTCAGGCTCCTTCTAGAGCTCCCAGAGGAGCCCAGACGGCAGGCTGGCCCTGGGCAGGCAGTCGGCCAGAGAGGACGCCTGACCGTAGCCCAGATGACGCGCAGTGGCTGTGATGGGAAAAGGGCGGGGCTGCAGGAAGTACAAGACAGGGGCTTTAAAGGGTAAGGGGTGTTGGAGAATATCAGGTATCAACCGACAACTCCCCGAAACTTTGTGTGTGAGGTCTGTGCTGTTTTGTTAGTCACCTGAGACATGCTTATTTCAATGGAGTGCAGCAAAGACAGAATTAGACACTTTCAGTTTAAATATTCAATGAACAGCAGGAGGAAATGGATTTCAAGTGGACGCTCAATTTAGAAATTAAAACTGGTTCATCCCAAAGAAGAGGAATAGGAAAGGATTAAGACCAAGCACTTACGTCCGTTTAACAAAATTGATTTGACTCATACGTATAAACAAAAATGATAGGTGACAAGAAATTACTCATAAATCACTTTATGCAGATTAAAAAGTACAATCTTTTTTGAAACGTTTAATTTATATGTATGTTCTCAAACAGTTTTAGTATAAAAGCAAAATATTAGACTAAAGTTAAAAACACTAAGCTTGGAGGGAAAAGACCTTACAGTACTTTTTGGTCATTTTGAAGATATCAGGCAGGGTCCAAGGAGGCAGCATAAAAACAACTGAACAACTATGGACGCTTGCACAGGGGTGTGTCCCTGTCCTACAGCAACTTCCATCATAAATTGTCAAAGAAAGTAATAACATATTACATAATCTATATGATACAATAAAACTAAGCCCCTTGTTAACATCATTAAATGAACTCAAAAAGAAATTAAGTTAAGAAATGGTCTCTCACTGAGCTTTGAGTACAGTGAGCTATGATAAAAATCTGTGTTCTTTCTCTCAGCTCTAATTTCCTCCAACCTGAACAATTAATCAATGTCCTTAGGCTGCAGCTCAAATTCACATTATAAATGATACCAATGCTCTATTTAAAGCAGGTGAAGTAATTGTGGGATATGGACGTCAATATCTGATACTTGGATGACAGCGATGCAAGATGGATGCTTTTTTCTTTTGTTTCTGCGTTTTTGTTTGTCTGCCTGCACAGCGCTGGTTGTACCAGTGACAGTACTCCGCTGGGGTCAGCCTGTAACCCAACCCTGAGCACGTCTGACAAAGCAACACAAAAGTGGGAGAGAAAAAAACAAAACAACATACTTCATGCGTTGTCCCACTTCACACTGTTCTGCTGCGGAGGCTGGCAGGTCAGAGCAGAGGGAGAGGAGCGGGCTTGACGGAGCGGCAGATGAAATTACACCTGTTCTGGTGGCTGACTAACCACTTTGAAATGCGAGTGCACCTCGTTCGCCGCCAAAATCATTTTCCCAACAATACAGCCTGATCTTTAAACAAGCAGAACTGGGACGCTGCGCCGATGTGACGCACGGAAGCCTCCTTCTGAGCTGAGATACTGTCAGACCTTCGGGCTAAATGCGTGCATATGAGAAAATATCAACGGTACTATTTCACTTTGCAACAGTATTTATGTCTTTATTTTCCCTGCATTAGAAACAGCTTTTACCTTGAAAATACATTATAGTTTGAGGGAGGTTATCTTTTTTTTTTTTTTTTTAATCAATGCACCTGAAGAAGAATAGAAAACCTTTTTGAATTAAGCCTGACAATTCCACTTAAACATCCTGGAAACCACAAGACCTTTATTTTTTTTCTCTCTCACTTGCACCAGGTCCAGTATCTGACTCACAGAGGCAGCAGAGTAAAACCTGCTCTGATACAACTTGTGTCTCTCAAAGAAGAATAAAAAGAGCATGTTTTTGCATCAGATCAGATTGATAATTAGAGTCTCCTGCACTTTAAATTAAATAAACCATCTTTTAATTGGTTGGTGATGAACACTTAACACAAGATAAAGATTGTTACTACATAGCCCAAACTTTCACTTTGGACGTTTCAAGTAAAAAATAAAAGCACAGAAAGTCCATAATTATGCAGATCTTTTTTATGGATTTCTAGGTTTGGGGTGTATTGAGTAGCTACTACAAGGAATGTAATCAGTTAGTAATGTTCGAGGGCCTAGCAGTAGATCAACTGCACATCACTAGTGACCTGAAAGAATAAGATGTCCATGAGCCAACAAAGTGATCTGTCCCTTTTACAACAGAGAATCTCTTTTCTTTTCTTCTACCATTTTGCCAGCACTTCTCTTCATTTTACTGGTTTATTCTCTTTTAGGCAATTTGCTTTACATTCTAAGAAACAAAACCGAGCATACTTGCTCCCATGTTTCATAAACTGATGTGTAATAGTCTTTGGGATTGCGCCTGCTACCATATGGTTACTGTACACTCACTGAGCCACATCTGCTGTATGTTAGCACACACAGTGCTCCAGTGCATCCATACCTTGCACTTGTGTGGCCTGAACAAGGTATACTCACCCTCCCACACACATGCTTACAGTAGCACTAACTCACCATCTGTTCGCTGAGGTCCTGTGAGGCCTCCATGGCTTTTCTCTGGATGTGGTTGGCCACACACTGGAGGAGAACAAGTGAGAAAAAAACAATTAACAATGTGAGACACAAAGTTTTTTTTGACAAGTCACTGTTATAATAAAAGCAGAGCACAGCTGCGGTATTTCCCATTTGTTGTAGCGGCCCAGTTTCTGCATCACTGTGTGTTTTTGACCATCCACCGCACAATGTAAACGAACTGAAAATTGTCTCCAAACCGTCTCCAAAAGTCTCTATTTGTTGTGTTCCTAATATTGCTGCACAATATATCGCAAAGGTTTCGTTGTCGCGATACATTCAATTGCATTTGCGCTGTACTAATTGTTTTACATTTTATAGCTTTAAATCAAATTGTGGTTTAGACCTGGTTAATTTCTACATTTAGTCCTATTTAAGACCTGTTTAACCCTGGATTAGTTCTGGTGTAATCTTTGATACTTATAATCTTTGATACTGATTTAACTCTTGCTTTGTGTCCAGACCGTTATTTATTTTTCCTACGCAAAAGGGCATTCAAATATCACAGATAATATCGTTATGACAATGTTTAAAATAGTTATATAGCGCACATTTTTCCAGTATTGTGCTGCCCTATTTCTATTGATATATGAAAACAGAGCAAAGGATTAAAAGCCACTGTTACAGTCCAATTGAAACCCAGAAGAAAACTGGGATGCTGTCAATTGTTGAGTTCCAATACTCATAATTTTTATGTGTCTGGCGAACATACAGTATGTTTTTATGTGAGGGTAGTGCGCTCTGTCACTCAGATCTATATAATGGAATATCAGGAAATCTTTTCCCTGTTTAGTGTCAGGTAATCATCAAAATGACTTTCGAGGCAGTGTTTCTTTTTCTGGTAGAAAGGCACATTTTGTTACTTGAATCATTCTCTGTGCTAATCTTTGAAACAAGCTACATTTGAGCTGATTTGAGCCCATAAAAACACAGTCTGCACATTCATGGATGAAAGCATTATTGAGCCTCTACCTTTTCATGTTTGCTGACAATAGCTGCAGATTTACGAAATATATAACAAAAGACCATCCACCTCGGCAGCACAGGTTTGAATGTTGGATGCTGCAGGTGCCGGGACCCTGTTCCAAACTCTTGTGAAGGGGTCACCCACGACAAATATAAAAGATACATTTATTTTATCTGAATTGTTGTTTATCAGCCTACTGCACCTTTAATAGTCATGTGGTCGACATCTGTGTCAGGGGCTGCTTGAATCATGATGGCCCCCACATATAAATGACTAGCTCGTCCATATGAGCATCTGCTGGTGAGACCTCCTGTCAGTGTGTTTATGTGAGAGACTGACGCAGGGAAGCAGCAGCGCTAACTTCGCCATATCATCTTCAGGCCAGGGTGAAGTGGAGAGATAATTGCAGAAGTAAATATCAACAATGAAAATGGAGAAGTGTAAATGATAGGGCCGCTTGGCTGGTCCGGGACCACAGACACAGAAGCTGGCTCGCACACAAAGCCAGCGAGTGACCCTGTTAATACTAGACAGGAGACAGGTTGGCGCAGTCTCATTTCAAGACACAAGATGAAAAATCAAGAAATGAAATAGTATTTTCCCAATTTAAACAACTGTGTCCATCTGTCTTATCTTAATGTTTTTTTTTTACTGTTGTCACGCAATGGGCTGACGCTTCAACAAAAGGACGGCTGAAAGAATAGAAAACAATGCTACCATCTGAACAAGAAAGGCACAACAAAGTTCCTCTCGGCCATATTGTCCAAGGGCCTGAAGAAAAGTTTGACACCTTCACAATAGAGGACCAAAATCACGTACTCACATGCAAACAAAAGCTTTAGTGTTCCCAGGAAGGGTGAAGAGGTGTGTCTGTGTAAATTCTTAAGCAATAAGATTATTTAAAAGAATTTAAAGAAATCTCTCTGTTGAACTTTGTGCTTAATTAAACTGAACTCTTATTAGTAGGTTAAAGTTACATTATGTAGTTTCCAAGCGTGTGTTCTCTGTGTGTATGTGTGAGTTTTCCTGCCTCAATCCTTTAAACTAACTGGCATCCTTTTAATTTTTCATAGCCTCCAGCTCCTCCTCGCCTGAAACCGAAGACAATAATGCGTCTCTTAGGTGAATTGATTTGTGCCCGGGCCTCACCCTGCTCCCTCTCCCCCCTCCCTCTCTCTCACCTTTGTGGAGGACAGAGTCAGACCTCACTGCGCTTCGGTTTCACTCTAAGCGCGCCTTAAGGAAATATGAATAGAAGGTGGGAGTTTTACGTGGCCCTGTACTTTATGCGTCAGACATAAAGCAGACATTGCAATGTTCCCCTTTTCTCCAAACTTTATGCTGTTTCAGGTTCCACTACATTAAAATGATCGTTATGAAATGCCATTTGTGATTCCTGTTATTGAAAAAAACATGCACAACATATTAATACCACAACACTTTTATGAAGTGAAATATAGTATGTTACATGCATCATAGTTCCTGGCCAAGTCAATACAGTGCTTATGTAGAACTATCGCAAAAAAGGAGATAACATCTTATCACACAGTAATTTTTATTAAATACAAAATGTTGTTTTACTGGGGCTTCAATATTTTAAGCTACAATATTTTGCCATCTCAACATTCATCAAATAAGAAGTTGGTAATATCATAGCAACTCTATTAAACCATAAGTGTAATTGACATTTTTTTTATGTTTTAAGAAAGAAAAAACGTCCTGTTCATTATGGCCTTGGTTAAAATAATTATTTATAATACATAATAAGCATCTGAAAAGTAAGAATGAAGCTGTAGGCCTATGAGTACAAAGCCTAGGCCAATGTGAAGCTGGTGGTAGTTGATGACTTTTTGCATCCCAGTGCCTCCCCTGGTCCCAAATCGTCCTCAGTAGTTACCTGACACTGCGCTGGGAATCAATAATGCCTGCCATTTCCTTTGGCGTCCCAGCAGAGATAAAGAATTATATTTCTCACTATGGCTATTGACAGCGGCAGAAACACACACACACACACACACACACACACACACACACACACACACACACATATAGGGGACAGCGGAGGGTTTCGACAGCGCGCTGCACCACTCCACTGCGGTAATTTCACGCTTTAAAAGCCAAAGAGAGCACAATGTACAACAAACCGCAGACTAGACTGCTGCTGCTGCAGAAGGAGTTCCAGTGAAAAGTCGCAGATTAAATTCGACTCAAGCGTATTGACTCGGCCATCGTTTATGCAAAAATCGATTTTAACATGACACGTAGTTAAAAAAAATTGAATTGAGGCCTTTTTTTTTATTTGAACATACAACAAGAATACAAGCAGAAAGTTTCAGTGGGTTATCAAAAGTTCTATTTTTTAGAAAGATACAAAATAGTACAATTAAGTTATGTGTTATAAAGTTGCGGCACAATGTTTTGGCCTTGTGTAGTATGGAAATCCTTTTAGCCTAATTAAAATATGGCCAAATGTGTTATAAAAATCAGTTAACGCTAAAAAATATTTTTTTTATTATTTCAATAAATACAAAATCCTTGTAATAACATTGGTGATAGATTATTAGTGCAGTGTAACTAAAACAGTTGATACGTTTAAAAAAGGTTTAAATAGGATTCAGTTTACATCACGTCTGTTCATATCGACAACCAAATCTCTTGCAGCCAAATCCCAGGCATCTTTTGCGCATTAATGCTTCCAGGCTAACTCTGAGGGCTCATGTGAAACACTATCTGTGCGAATGACGGCGCGGGAGGCCTATCAGATTTGGAGTCGGCGCGGATTTTGCCGTGTGTTGTTAGGGGCAGGCCAATAGCCAGGGCCATTCAAGCCCTGGGAGCACGGTCCCAGTGTAAGATTCCCATTTCCTCCATATCAAATATAAACACAAACTCCACGTGGGCGAGGGGAGAGGTGCAGAGGGGCACCGGACACACGGACTGCAGGTACAGGCTGCAAGGACCGAGCTGACTCCGAGTGTGCGGTTCATTAAATAAAAAAGTGAAGACGTACCCAGTTGCCCCTCTGTCAAATTATTCAGTTTAGTGGTTTATGTAAAATAACCTGGTGCTTATATAATACACAAAATAGACATTAATATAAAATTGTCTGATAAAAAAAAACTGTGCCCATGATTTGGATAAATAAATAGGCTACATGATATTTGAGTTGCAAATAAAACAACATGGCAGCGAAAGATAGCCTAGCTTAGCCAACTGCAAACAACTTAGAATTAGAGGTATGGGCCCTTAAGCCTAATATAGCCTAGCATAATAAACAAATATGTGTTATTTTAGCACGTAGGCCTACAATCTATATTATTCTGTAGTATCAATGATGTATTAATAAAAATGAAAATTATTTAAACATTGAACCAAAAATCAAACACCAAAAAAAGTTAATACAAAATCTACCTGTGTTTCCTGGATTATGTTCGTCCCAGTAAGGTACCAGCTCCGAGTTCCTTCAGTATTTGAGTCTGTTCATGCTCAAGTGCAGTGTTGTCTCTGCAGCTCTCCCTGCTGTTAACATGCGGTCACTGTCTGCACCAAAACACTTCAGCCGCTGCTGCCCATTACTTTCATATAAGTCCCAAAGCCGAACAACTACTTACACTTAAACTGGACGCATTTGAAAAGCCACTTTCAATTCCCGCAGGTTAGTCTTGGTCACCGACTCGCCCACTTCTGCGGGAAACAGCATTATTGTCAGTTCGCGGCCAAGTTTGAGCACCAGTCAGTTCAGAAACATTAGACCCAACTTCATCATTGAACTCTACGTCAGTGCGCATGCGTCCAGCTGCCATGCGGACACTATTGGGCAAGTGTCCAAAGGAGTAATGGGGTTCAGGAGACAGGGGGTGGGTTTACCAAATGACATTCTTATTAATAGTTTGGTCCAAATGACGCGCTCACAGTTTTATTTATCCCGTCAAAGCAAAAACAACTGACCAATGACTATCTGTCCAGGACATATTAAGAGCTAAGAGCCATATTAGAGCATGTTGCCTCCGAGGATAACACGGGGACAGATGCCAGTTAAAGCAAGCAAGCACGTTGGATGTTCATTACGAAATAATAAACATATCATGGCTCAAATTAATCTTGTGCACGCAATGTCAAACAACTTTGGGCCCCAGAAAAGATGAGATATTTGGCCACGGAGTGTAGTTAATTTGAAAATTTGAATGTTTGTTATGGCTTATGGACTCAGTGACTGTTGGGTCTTACAGGCCCCACGGCAGCAGCCTTTCACTGTGCTGTTATTTATTTGAGTTGGTGAGGTCACAAGGCTCTCTGATCCCTGACACTGAGAGGCAGACAAACGCAGTTGCATCTTCCATTATTAATCCTGCCTTCTCTTTCCCTCCAAATAGTGTTTGTATATATAAGAGAACAGGCCTTTTCGGTTGGAACAGAGAAGGCAAATCTTACTGGCAGCACACACACAAACATTGAGAAAAATGTTGTTGTTTTGTGGCATGGCCCATTGCTGGGATGAAGACAAAGAGAAATATTGGCAAAGCTAAAGAATGACAAAGAAACTATTAAATAAATCTGACTTTTAAATTATGGTTACATACTTCTATCATGTTTTTTTTACAGTTTCAAATACTATTTAATTTAAGCGCAACAAAATATTTTTGGCTCAATTTGGTGATAAAAATATAACTAAAATTAAAATTACAACCTTATGATGAATACAATTAAACGTATTAAATTGTAGCAAGAATAATGAATATAGAAGCCCAGCCACCTTTTATGTCTTTTTATATCAGTTTTCCTAAAGACAATGACTCATTCTATTATATTTCACAATACTAGGATATGAAGCAATAAAAACATTTAAACATTGTAAACTGAAAAGAAAGCCTTAAATCAAAAGTATCATCATGTTTTATGCAAATTTGTCTCCATCAGCAAATTGGAAACAAGTGAAAGTAGGTGTCTTGTTCCTGATGCTCTTCTGTAAACAAACCCAGATGCATGCGCACATCTACAACCCACTGTGCACAACATGGGGAACATGGCTGCTGTCATGTCAAGACCATGCTTTGTGACTTTGCAGCCAAAACCTCAAATGCACAACTGCGGAGAACTACTAAGACACTGGATCAAGTTTGTATTAACACTGCTATTGACAGTGCATTTAAAGTGATAAGATACAAGGCAGGTGTATGGACATTATGTGGTTTTAAAAGGACAGTTATTAAATGTAAATGCACAGCGACTTTGCTGATGCCATGTTTAACTCACATGATTTAGCATTACATGACGACTGAGCTGGGCATGTGTGTTTTGGCTCTGCATTCAGAGGGTCATATTCTACTCCTTGGCATTGGCCCGTGCAGGCGCTGGTGGGAAACAGTGTCCTGTCACTGAAAGAGAGAGACTTGTATTCACTCACCTAACCATAGATTGTGATTTAGATTAACAACTCTAAACACTAAAAATACTAATGCCTGTCGGTTCCTGGCAGTGGCAAGTCAGTGGCCAACGGTCAGATTTATTTGCACATGTCAGTCACCACAGTGGTGCTCTGTCAGCTGGAGGTGAGGAATCAACCTGCTTTCAAAAATCAACTTTTTATTTGAAGCTATCTTGTTACTTGCTTGACCAAATACAATTTTGCTCATAAGCAAAATAAATAACCAAAAAAGCGGTTTGAATTAAGCATCACATATTGGTATTTCATCTGTGATATGTATGTCATAATACATAGACATGAGGGACTTGTCATGCTCCTGTGAACCATTAGGAGCATTACAACTCCCCCATCACGACTCACACTGTCTATTCATCTCTCAACAACAATAACCCAGGACAGCCTGGTCCAATCACAGTTAGTTTCAGCTCTAACCCCTCCCCCTGAGAGATATAAGCTCCACTCTCATACCAGTTGAACTCAGAATTGATTTTTTTTCCTCGGATGAGGAATAAAATGTCTTTATACTAAAACCTATGTCCACACCAACGTGCCTTTTTGTTTTTTACCTTTTTCTTTATCTGAGAAAAATGGTCCAAAATGGCAGAAAAGCAGCAAAGTCAGAGTGGATTTAAATTTGCCTTTTCACACAATGATCAGATCTGAATCTGATTGGCAGATAAGCATATGGAAGTGGCCTGAATCAGTTTCAGTTTAAAGTGACATGAACAATCTAATCTGACCACAACAGATCAGTCCTGGGCCGCTTCTGAGGCAAGTATAAATGTGGCCAAAGAGGTACCTTCCCTTGTTTCCACCAAGTTTCAGGCCCCAACCCTGCTGCTCTGTGACTGACACATTCTGGCCAAATAAATTAAAAGCTCAAGCTATGACAGAGCCCAAAATAGCAGAAAGCTGTCGTTGACCTGCAGTCTCTAGTGCCACATGTCAGTGAGCTTAAAAAACTTGGCAGAACATTCTGCACAAAGGAAGCATGTGCAGGTGTGTGTGTGAAGAGACTGTACACAAACATGATGAATTTAAATATCATCTAAATATAAATACTTATTTAAGAAGCATTGCCCAGTCTCAGCTTGTTTAATTAAAGTGGAACAACTTTGGAATTCGAAGGCAGTGGCAGATGGATCTATTTTTTTGGCCAGCTGTTCTCTGGAGGGTGAAGTGGGGCGGGGCTAAGCCTGAAGATGTTTAGTGGCGGAGGTCTGCAGCTCCCTTTGCCAAGTCACACTGCTCTCGGGTCTTGCCAAGCAGGGGGCGGGTGACAGAAAATGCCATTTAGCTGGCTGGTATTTATAGATATGTGAGGAACTTGTGCTCGGGCCGGGCCGAGGTGCTGACGACGTAAAACGAGACGCTTCCAGACGTGGAGTGTCAGAGCACGCAGATAAAAATACTCGGTGAAAGATGGGCCTGGTCATTAGTGGCGCGGCCTGGCATTTGACATGGCAGCATTTCAGAGGAGATTTATGATTATTACTACAGCTAACCTCTCCTTTTCCTGCCCCCACCCCATCCCAGATTGGTTGGCCAAATGGAATTGGGCATGGGGTTTATTTCAGGGACCAAGAGCCTGAGAAAAAGCCAACTGGCATTTTAACTTTGGCAAAGTGCCATGGTTGGGTTTCAGATTTAACCACAATGTTAAATGGGAAACAAAAGAGGTATTAAATGAATCCTTGCTGAAAATTAATTAGATGCTAATTTTTTTAATGTAACTGGATGAAAGATAAAATGAATTTATTGAGTAATTATTTTTTCAAGAGAAAAATATATCAGCCCTGAAAAATCATTCTCAAAAACAAATAAAAAGTGCGGGTCAGGGGGTGGTCTGTGATTGTGGGCCTGGGTGGGTAAAGAACTCATTGCAGGCTGCTGCCTCTCCTAATTGCTGGATCAAGCGGCCTCAGGGAGGAACAAAGGAAACATTTAACACATCGTAAATTCCTATAATGTCCTGCCGAGAAGCTGCCACTCCAGTTACTTGTGACTGTTTTCATGGACTCTGTTGGTGTCCGGTGACAAACAGAGACACACATAATGCTTTAAGAGAATCCGTGGTGTGGCCTTTGGTGTCATGTAGACCAAGGTCCGATCATTTTGGTCTCAAATACAAATTATGTAACGTAGGCATCATTCCTTCTGACAATATTAGAGGTTTGAACAATAATTCTAGTGTCGAAGTCAAGACCTCAATAACCAAGACTATTGCTGCCAATTATGTAACACTGCAGCCCTGAGTAACTTGGGACATTACAAAACCTTGAAAATTATTTTCTGGGGGGACACTTCGGTGGCTCATCTGGTGGAGCGCGTGCCATGTGCTTAGGAGACCCAGTTTGGTTCCCGCTCTGTTCTTCTTGAAAACGCCACAGTTCTCAGGAATGAGCTCGATCATGTTAAAAATACCAAGACTATTACAACATGATAAAACATTTTTACATTTTCTTCCAAAGTTTCAAACAAACAGAAAACCCTGACATTATGTTCTTTCTGAAACCTGCACATCTCTGGACACTTAAATACATACAGTATAATATAACACATCATACAGCTATTTTCTGAAATCCTTTCCAGACCTTTTGTTCCTTCAGAGAAATGGTAGAGCATGGGGTTTATCCGCTGAGATTTGGATCAAGTATGTGAGAGAAAAGTTGAAGGTGTGATTGTATCCCGTCGTAAATGCCCCAAAAGACTCTTGTGGTGGACGTCAGACATTTTAGAAAGTGGGTTTATCAGACCAGCACAATTAGTTTACCATCGGCTGTATTACTCCTGCTCTCGGCCCTGTATTTCTTCCTGATCTCTCTGTATAATGCGGCTCGGGCTGCTTTTACTGCAGCACCCAGGGGAGGCTACCGTGGCCAGACCAGAACACTTGGCTTTATGTGGAGTGAATGTTTTATGGTTATGGGTATAATATTTAAGTATAGGAACGGTTTCACCACTGCACTTCAGGACCCAACCTCAAAAGTTACAGTAAAGGTGAATAGTAGTTTATAAAAGATATTATCTCGTGATTAAAAAGGTCTTTAATCTGATCTTTCAGTGGATAATTTCTTATTCTTTACAGATTGGGATCTCATACATTCTTCTACTTTAAATGGGTTTGACAGGAAGAGCAGTTGCATTGAACTGTGTGCTGTGATGTTAAAGCATTTAGCCTTTGATAGCTATAACTGCAGCGGTCAAGGGGCAAATCACTTGTGATTTTCACTGCTGTGACACTGATGAATGTACCGTATCAGTTTGAAAAGGACCCGCAGAGGCATGTGTGCACAAATGAAAAGAACAAGTAACTCACTTCACTTCACTTCCACAATATTTCCATAATACAATGTGTAATTATGTCACTGACCTTCATTTCACTTGTGCAATATTTCTAAACGACTAAAACTACTACTACTATTTTAGTTTAGTTTGTTTTAGCATAGTTTTTAATAACATTTTTGTGTGTGTGGGACTAACAAAGGTTTTCTTATCTTAATCTATCTATCACACAAACTAATATTGGAACCTGGTAATGACAGATAATGTACTTGATTCCATTAAAGGATGTCCCTAGTCACTGGATCAGTTGGGACAGTCCATTAAGACTTCTGTGGTTGACTCTTATGCTTTAGCGAGTTTTCTATGGACCACATCGCTACATTACACCACATTTCTAGCTAGATTCAACTATTTTATGACTTAGAAGATAGCTCTGTTTTTACAGTGAACTCTCAAATACTTACATGTGAGGCACTGTTAAGACATTTTTAAATTCATGAGTCAGCTGGAGGAGTCCAAAAACTCCATCATAGAGGTGTTGACTAATCCTGCTGTGAGCGGCTACAGATACACATCTGTACTGAGAAAACACTGGAATAATTAAGAGAATTCATAATAACTTCATAATAATGGACTGAACAGTATTTTAACTTTATAATGGAAATATCTATTGTTGTTTTTTATGGACCAACTTTGTGTGTCTGAAATAAAGATTGAATTGAATTGTTTTTGTGTGATGTTGTGATTCTTTGCCTAGGGGCTGTGATTGTGGTTATGTGAAACAATTTTCCGTGCAAACTTATTTCATCTTATACAGTCACATAGGCTCCTTTTTCTTCAAGTGTGTTCAGCTGCTTCTGTAGCAGATTGTGACATGACAGTAATTGTATCAGTTAATTTTAAATTATACCACTTTTGTGACAATAAATGACAGCTTTGAGTCTTAAGTCTTAAGTCTAGTCTTAAGTCTTCATTAGTATCCCCTTACTCCCATAATGCTTCAGGGCAGTTTATAGTGATATACTGTAAAATCATTCTTTGTACACTCTTATTTGTTCACCGCTGACACACACACACAGTCCAAAACCGAATATCCACTCCGATACTGAGTCTCTGTGGTATTACAGCTGGAATGCCTGCTATGTTTTTTCAGCTAATGAAAGAATGAAGAAAAACAAACAGAGGGGGCCAAATTAAAAGAAGAGTAAGATGGAAAGAAACATGGACAGACAGAAGGAAAGAACTAAAAGGACAAGCACATCTGTCTTTTACTGTGGGTTTTTTTTTAGGAAGTGAGTGACAACATCTCATCCAACTGCAGATATTTGGAATAATACTTTTGCACAATTAATTTGACTTTTCTACCAGACCTAATTAATTAAATAAAACAAATATATTATAGATTTTATATTGTCAAGGATTTTAGTAGAGAATGTTCAGCACATAGGGGAAATTGAATAAGGGGCCCTCCCATTCCAGCGCTGGCTAGGACTAACAGTACAAAGAGAAACAATGTCAAAAAGAAAAACATATACTGTATAGAGGCACAGTGGCACAGGGGTTAGCACTGTCGCCTCACAGCAAAAAGCTCAATAGTTTGACTCCTGGGCCAGACAGGGCCTTTCTGTGTGGAGTTTGAATGTTCTCCCTCCAGGTACTCCAGTTTCTCCCACCAACATCAAAACATGCCAAAGTCTCCGGTTGGTGACATGACCTGGGCGCCCCCTGGTGGCAGCTCCCGACAATACATTTTTCCGCGGGAATAATAAAGAAATAATAACATTAAAAATGTGTGTAGTTTCAAGAACAATGTCCTGGAATGTTCTGAAAATGGAGCCTCAAAAAAGACAATATAAAGTTCACTCTGTTGAATGACATTGATCTGGAGGCAACCAGGGGTCACGAGTGACTGGAGCCTATCCCAGCATCTTTAGGCCTTAGGTACACTCTGGACAATGGCCAGTTGGTCGCAGGGTCATTCACTTTGAGAAAGAAAATGATCAAGGTAACAAGCCTCCCGAATGTAAATATTGGAAGCCTATATTGATTTGTAAGCCGTACAGAACTTTTAGATGTGGACGTTTCTCCATCTGCTTCTTGTTTTTAGGTTCCCCTCTCGGTCACTTTTTACTCATGTTATTGTGGCCTGGACAGCCTCAAGAAATGGGACCCAGAATATATGATGTTGTCATTTCACTCTCCTCCCTTCTCTCCGTCTTCTCTCTCGACTTAGGTTCATTGTTATGTTTGGCATTTACTGTTTCTCTTGGAAGGAGGGCAATCATTGAAGAATTTGAGCAGCACGTGTCCTCGGCAATCACAATCATGAAATCCCTACTATTCCCGACGCACACACACAGGCCTGATTGCTGCTCAGTCTGGTCTGTATAACGTTATAGATACAGATTGAGTGTGTCAGTCAGGACCTCCCAGCAAGAAGATTATCAAGACAGAGAAAAAAACTGGTGATCACGTGCTTTTAATTCCAAATAAAACAATTGATTTTGGATGTAAAATGTTGTTTCCTGTCTGTTTGGAGTCCTTGTGATGGTCAAGTGCGGTGATAAACTGTCTGTCTGCCGTTCCCTCACTCTTAAAGCCTCCTGAGAGTAGATTGATACTCACTCAGCATCGGGTTACTGCTAATGTCTTCATGTTTTTAACCAGGCAGTGTGTGTGTGTGTGTGTGTGTGTGCGTGCGTGCATGTGTGTGTCTGTGTGTGTGTCTGTGTGTGTGTGCTGTTAGTGAGGTGGTATATGAGTGTGTGTGTGCCCCTAGAGTGACCTGGGTTATAATTATCATTAAATGTCAATGAAGGCAATGGGAGATGCAATTAATTACCAGAGCCCTGAGTCACAATGCCTCTTCCTCCACTTCTGTAAACAGTTAAATGATGAAACTTGCACCAGTTTTCTTCATTTTAAGAACTGACTCTCTTATGTCAAGTGTTGCTTTTATTGCACACTAAATATACATAAACACACTCAAATATACACACTAAAAAGAGTTTATGAAGTATTTTGAAACACACTGTAAGACGCCTTCTCCATCTTAAACCGAGCTGTGGTTTAGCAGATTAGACTTTATTGATCCCACAATGGGGAAATTTACATGTGACGGCAGAACACATATAGAGCAAAAATAGGGTTGGAGAATATATAAAGAGAGAGCAGGCAGTAAAACATATAGACTATAAAACTAAATTTAAATATAGATAAAAAATAAAGAAACCTTTAAAGGTGCAATCAAATATAATGTTTTAATAATAATTGCAATATTACAATTTATTACAAGAAAAAGACAAGCTTTCTTCAAAAAAACATTGTCGTCATTGTTTTTTTTCCTCATTCTTTTCTACTTTTGCCCCAGTAAAGAGTCTCTGTTGTCCAATCAGTAGACTTACATGGGACATGTCGGAACACTTTTACCAATAGAAACGCCTCTAAAATCATGTTGTGGTGCGTACATCCTTCTCAGGTGAACACAAACCTAGACTAGACAAACGTGACCCCATAGCACAGTTTAATAATGTATGAGCACAACTTTATGGCGTGAGACAATACAGTTGATTTGAAAGCTCCATTTATTTCAATAACTCCAGTGGAACAAACCAATTACGAAGAGGACAAAAGACATGAGTCAGGGTAAGATTTATGACTGTGTTGGTAGTGAGTAAATAATTTAGTTAGTGTCATTTAACTGTACATTTTTAATTTCTTTTAAGAAATACTACCACAGTTAGGTCATGTTCGTAAAGGGAAAATTAAATATGTATTTCTGTCATTCTAATATTTGATCAGGGAGGCAGATTTGAGGTTCTGTGCAAATGCAGCTAATATAGTGTTGTATGAACCATCTTATATCTAGTTTGACTTTTTTCATTTTTACCTGTCTTCTTTGACACCAGTGCTAGCTAACCAACCCTAGGTTCGTCATTACTGTTGAGATTGGACTTGCACTCGCTTTGTTTTTTTCAACTGCGTTGGTCTTGACTTGATCTGATTCCTTTGGCCTTAGTTGGAACTTAACAACAACACAATAAAAAGGTGCAAAATTATGGAAGCAGGTGTAAACATAAAGTATGAAAGCACAAAACAACAAAAATGCCATTTCTCAAGCCCTCGTTCCTCTCACCTCCACAGTTCTTTATCCCCCTCATCTCTCCATCCCAATCAATCTCTCCCCCCTGACCCCTCGCTAATGCACTCTTTCATGTGCTCTCCTATTTCTCCACTTCTCTCCCCCCTTCCCTGTCTCCCTCTCTGCCTCACCCTTATGTCTCATGGCCCTTTTGTAGACCCACTACATTTTTGGGGGGTAATGTGATTCCCCTCCTCCCTATTTTTCCCCCGGGGTGGTCCGCTTCTCTCATTCAAACAACGAGCGCGGTCTGAATGGAGCTGGCCAGGACAGGGGACCGGGGAAAGAGAAGGACAGTCGAGCCAAGGATGCAGATACGTTTGTTAATAGGTTTGTAAATCTTCTGCTAGTTTCAGGGTCTCTTTTGGTTCATGTCCCACACACAGGTAGTGTATACTAATGCATTGGGCCCTCCGTGTGAGCGTGTAGAGGCCACGTACCTGTGCCATCTGCTCGGCCCCATCCAGCAGCTGTCGTGTTCACCCGCTCAGAACGAGAAAAGCAGCCATTTAAAAAAAAAAAAAAGGGTGGTGTATTTCAAGCATTGTGTTGTCAGCACAACTAAATGGCATTGTAAAACTCAACCCAGTTTTATTCACTGAATTCTCTTCTTAATCAGACAAAGACAGGAATATTGATTTTTGCTTTCCTTTTCTATGTTTTTCTTTTTCACGCTGTTGAAATATATCTTATCCAGTGCTGGAATAGACACTTTTCATTATTTTATTGGCAGCCATTACTTCCTTGTTGACGTCAGTGTAGACCAATGGGAGCGTCCTTTATTAGAAAGCAAGAATGTGACTCGACAAAGTTTACCGTTATGTGTAATGTGCTGATTGTTCTCATCTAATAAATCCCTCAATAGATGATTCCTATTAGAAATGGTTTTAGATGAATAAACATTTTTTATTGTTTTGACTTTAACACACTTTTGTTTTGGCCCTTTTGCCTCTATTTGACAGTAAACAGGGTGAGAGATTGGGGGATGACATTAGGCTGAGATTCAAACCCGCGTATTTGGCATGTGCTCTACCGACTGAGCTAGGGGCGCCCCTTTGACACACTTTCTTGAACTGAATAGTTAAGAAAAGCCATAGAGATGTTATTCTATTTGTAGACTTTGAATTTGTGGTCATTTTGGATGCAATTTGTGTGACATCTACAGACAGTTGAATAAACTTTCAGGCTATCTCATTTCTGAAAGGACGGCCTTGATGGACAATCCATCAGTATCTTATGTGGTGCTTGTGCAGTTTACTCATAACTAAAACACTGACCACTATCCGCAAGTGAAGTGAAGCTAATCCCTGATGCTAACACGTTCACATCGGTTGCAGAAACCAGGATGAGTTGGTTGTACATTATGTCATTTTGTGAATGTGAGACGTCTTCCCAGTGAAAGATGTTAGAGAATATTTAAGTTCAGGAGTCCAACGAGAGAAAAAGACAGGCTTGAGATATTTTGGATGTCTTAGGCAGGAGAAGTTTATTGACCATCAATACGGGACCCTGAGACAGTGGACACTCAACACAGTGTAGCATTGAATAACCAGTCTGACCTGCTTGCTAAGACTATAGGTCAAGGATCACGCCATGCCATGGTGTTGAGCATTAGTGTCTAGTGCTGAAGGAAGGCTTCTACTATCTCTCACAGGGTGTGCTGACCTAAATAGACAGGCCCAATTTAGGGTAAGGACATTTACATAGTTAAAGATATTAAATCTAAATTTCTCCAACAGGTAGAACTGACATTTAAAGTAAAGAAAGTGTGGGCACCCTGCTGATGAGAGGTTGCTCAATGTCTTGCTCCAGTCTTGAACCAACTTTGACAGAATCCGCTATATGGCTTGGGTTGAAACACTTTTGGACGTTCTGTTTCTTTACTCCAGACACCATGTTTTCTTTTTCTGTTCTTATTTTTATGCTTTTACCAAACCCGTTACTGTTGTACTTGACCATTCTTTTTTTCTCATCTCTGTTCTTCTCATCATCTGTCTCACTCCTTTCATGTTCCCAGTTTTACTCCTCAGCCTCAGGCAACTCTACTTTGTCTGTCCTCTCCTAACCATGGTTTGTTTCATGCCAGGGGACTCATTCACACACACATACACACTCACCTATACATACCAGTGCGATGCCCCAGACAGCCCTCCACAATGTAGATACCCCTAGGGAGCAAGGGAGCTTGGGTAACTTAGTCCCCTCTATCTGCCAACTGCTGTGTCACAAAGAGGCTCATGTTACGCACACAAACACTAACATAATTAAAGACACACATTTACACACAGGCGAGTATTTAGGCATGCAAATACACACTTTGGGGAGCTAGCAAGCCAAGTGTCTTTCACTGCAGGCTCTAAAGTAAGGCTTATAATGGAGCAGAGAAGATTAGGAGAAGGGAGAAAAAAAAACTGAAAGCGAGCCAATGTCCTTGCTCACTCACAGGAAAGCTCTAAGGCACAGGTTTGTAGCGCTTACACAGCAAAAACACTTCTTCACACGTCGTCAATACAGTTACAGTAATTATGTCAAACAGCATTAAGGGACTTTTTCATCAAGTGTTTAAAAAAAATAAAAAATACTTGAAAATAATTTTATCCTCACTTGTCACCTCTCAAGAGCGCAAATGTGTTTTGCTCAAATGCATGTGTGAGTTGGGCCTTGTTGTTATTGGCTGCGATGCTCAAGTTCAGCTCCAGTTTGGCCATGGCGTCTGAACCTCAGGCTCTCACACACACACAGAGACACACACACACACACACACACACACACACACACACACAGCGGTTTGTTAAAGTGCACAGGGGAATGCTGCGGTCACACCTGGGAATGCTCTCGTAGCTAACCTGGCTAACGTTTTCTCCCTGGCCATCATTTCCCCCTCTGTGGAGTTTGGAAAGTAACAAATTGCTTTCGCTTTACTTGTGTTTACTTCACATTTTAAGTAGGCTTGAAGGGAATAACTGTTTCTGACTTTAAAACCATACCACTGCGCAATATATAAAGCCAGTATGTGAGTATTAGGGCTGCAACAGCTAAAGGCTAAAAGCTACAAGGATGCTTAGAGCTTTAGGGCTTGTGCTTTTTTTTTTTTAATCAAAGACTGCAATTTGAAAATGAGCTAAAACCATTAAACCTAATCTGACTCTGCCAGATAGAAGAGCTCCACAGAACATAGTCTGTCTCGAGGGCTCCCGTTGAACGTGTTTGCAAAAGGGCAGCTACTTTAAATGAATACCTGCTCGGTGACCGCAGTTTTACCCAATCAGAGCAGTGCAATATTGTTTATGTTTGTAATGCAAAGATGATGATCGCTACATCTTCAAACATAAAACCCACCTAGACCTGTCAGTACTGTTTGACGATGAGTACTTTTTTGGAGCAGTTCAAGATGACTCTGAGTGAGTTTGTAAACTTACAAATCTCATGAGAATCCAGCTTCAGCGCCAGGTTTACATAAATCCTACTTTAAGGTAAAGGTCACTTAACTCTTATAAACACTGTAGTGGCTAATGTTGGTTTCCTAATGGTTCCATTTGTTTCTAATAACCAATTCCTGAATGGTCATTAGACTGTTTTACGCGTTGGCCAGCAAACAACGTCACTACACGGTTAGATGTTACAAATTACCAATTAAATACATATAACTCTTTATTAATTTCATACTATCCCAGTTTTTAGATGGAAAACATATTTACAGTATATGGCCTGGTGGCAGAGGTGTCATAACCTTTTGCAAAGAGGTCCACATTTGATGAGAGTACAATTTCCAAGGTTTTAGTTGGATTTTAACAGGTTTTGGTTGGACTTTAACTGGCTTTAGTTGAAAATAATCAGGTTTCAGTTGGATATGAACAGGTTTTATTTAGACTAGAACATGTTTTATTTGAATTTGCACAGGTTTTGATTAAATTTAAACAGATTTTAGTAGGATTTAAAAAGGTTTCAGATGTCAAACAGGTATTCAAACATGGATTTTAACAAGTTTTAATTGGATTTGAACAGATATTTATGACTATGTAGGACGGAGCTGCTGCTGCTCAAGTTTATCACTAAAGCTGAGGGACGCATAAAATCTCACCTTGAACCAAAAGATTGGCCCCTGGACCAGACTTTGGACAAGCCTGCTTAATAGAATAGGGCTTACATAGACATTACACACACCTGTACAGGACACAGATATAGGTTAAGACACTTCCTTTTCTAGTCTCATATCTTAATAAATCAGGCTGGATGTTGTATTTAAATATTGCCTTCTTTAGTTTTTACACTATGTAACGAAAACAACAACATCACCAGGTTCTGTGCCTTTAGTAAATCACAAGCGTGCCAGTTTTTTGCACAAAAATAAACAAAATAAAACACCAAAAAACTCGGTATAGCAACACGTTAGTAAATCTTGCCGTATGTGTTTGCTTGAAGTTACTCACCTCCTCTTTACTCATCCCTGGAGCCTTTGCCCCTCCTTCTTAAGGCAGAAATAATTTATTGGTAATACAATATGTTCTATTAAGGCCACTCAATAATATGTCTAATCCCTGTCTGGAGGGATTACACAGTCCACAGCAGTGCCAGCACAGGAGAGATTATTATACAAAGATATCACATATGCAGTTTAACACACAGAGGGCTGCTGTCACAACCTATAGGATGCACATATAGTATCACAGTGTGAATCCTGAGTCTGATTTGATTGAAATTAAAGTGGTTTTAAGCCAGAGTTAATGGGTTTAGACCAGCTCTAATCCTGGTTTAATGAAGGCCTTGGTGGGCTGTTTGCTTCTATCATCAACCGGGGGTTTGTTCATCATAATCCATGAGGTGAATTAAACGGGCACTTTATAGTAAGTGCGCCATTTGACACAAGAACAAAAAAATTCAGCTTGTTCGGTCTGTTTCTTGGGACAAATAACAATTGTAATAAATGCAGAAAGTTAGCCCAAATGAATGAGATGCTTACTTTAAGAATGTTGTGCTTCAGTTCTGTCTTTGGCCTGCGTGCTTTGTGCATTTTTTACCACGCTCGCTCATTCCTCATCCCTATGTAACAAGAGCCAGCCCTCCCTTGTCAAAAATAAAAATCATTTGTCCGCTGCACGAGTATGTCCATTAAAAATGCATGGTAGAGGGAGCTGGGAGGGGGGCCGCTGGGGAAGGAAACTGATACTCGGCTTCTCCGGAAGGGCATTCAAGTACCAAGGTGGACAAATGGCATCTGGATTGGGACGGAGGAGAGCGAGGCGAGTAAGGAAGGAGTAAGTGGAGGAGGAGTGTGGGGGCAACTGAGAATTGGGAGAATTATAAAGGTGCTTAATGGTGGAGTTGCTCCCATTATTAATTTTCCCACAATTCAGTATTTGTATTTTGTCTGGGGCCATATTTGTTTTGGCAGCTTTAGCAGCAAAATTTCCAATTTGTACTGTAAATCTAAAAAATCTTAATTTGCAAACAGTTTTGGGATTTTTACAGATTAAGGTCATGCTACATAATCTCAACAGTCAAACAGCTTTCAATTTTACCGGTATTAGGTGCACTAATGTGCAGTTGTCTTTTGTGTGTGTTTTTAAGGCATCATACAAGAGTAAACTTAGGGCTCATCATGGGTTCTAATAGTAAATGATGATCATGTCATAGCTCACCAACATCTTGCTAACTGTCTAGCCTTTATCAAGCTTAAAATAAAAATATATATATTATCAACTAAGATTGTTGTTGGTGACACAGATCACATGACAGATATTTAGCCAATCAGGTGTCAGATGCATCTGAACAGAAGACAGTTTCAGTATATAACTATATAGAATAGAATAGAATAGACTTTATTGTCCCCCACACTTTCCAAATCTGTCTCTCCCCTCTAGCACCAAAGCAGTAATTCAGTTTTCCCTCCTTCTCAGCGCTGTCGGTGCAGATGTTCTGTTGTGAGTCGTGTCGCCCCATCACCAGATAAATCTGTCAGAAAATGTGTTACAGAGATGAAAGAAGCTTGCATGTTAATGTCATTAAAAAGCCAGTGAGCACATATCCCAGAGTTACAGCTCATTTGAATCAATAAAGTTTTGTGTGTTTTGCTAAATACAGCTGACTTCTTCATGTCCCAACATCTCTCAGGCTGTCTTCTCTCTGTTTTTGTTCCTCTGTCCTGTCCATCTGCTTCCTATAACACTGGGCAGTCAGATCTGGTTTGCAGAACCCCCTTCCAAAAAATCACACGTATTCAACCAAAATAACACCTTTTCCAACAAAGTTACTGCCCCAAAGCTTTCTCAATAGGGCGGTCAAATCTGGACCTAATTAAATAGGGGACCCCCTAAATTTCCTTCACACCCAGCTTGAGGAAGACCCCAGATTAGAGGAATATTTTCCTTATTGCCAATTTAGCTTTTGGAGAATTCCATGAGATGATAATTGAGCCCATGTGTGCTCGGTATTCGTGAGGTGTTCCCAAAAATGGCAAATGTTGTTGCAGCCACCAAGGCTCAAAGACTTTGAATGAATCTTCTTCTGTGTTTTTTGAATTAATAGAAGATTTTTTTTTGTGGCCCATGTGGAAAGAGTTGGAGGCCTAATTGAGATCAAATAAACAGAGTCACCTGTGAGTGATTTGAGTGCATAATGAGACACGATGTTGGCTTGTTTCTGAAGGCCACACTTTCCATTTGACAACCGTAAAGCAGGTGCTTGTATCGCCCTCGGATGGCTCCACACAAACAGCCGCTGCTTTCTTGTGGAGGTGCACACATTGGACGAGGATTTGCCACTGCTTCTCATAAACGCCGTGACTTGACAGTGTTGTGTTGTGCAGTGACCCATCCTCGTCTTGCTCCCTCTGCCCCCCCAATGAAAAGCCACTTGTTAAACAAACCCAGGACCGCAATCTGTGCTGCACTAACTGTGAAAATACTTATGTCAATGTTTTTTTACTTTATCCATTTGATTAGTTATTTTAAGGTGCATTTTGTTCAATCTCAGTAGTAAATTTTGTATGCTAGTGTACTTTGTACCTGCATTTTGTTATTTGGACACACAAACTTGCACAAACTTCTCAATTTGTTAAAGCAAAACAATGATCTGATCCATACAAGATTTTTCTGTGGCCAGCAGAATGTCCCTGCCTACTGTAGTACAAACTTGAAGATAAGTTGTCAAAATCAATCTGCAATGTTGCCACCAGATGCTGCCAAAGGGCAACCCACTGCAGCTTAAAAGAGAATCAAGTCTTACTCAAGTAATCATTTTGATAAGTACTTTTACTTGAGTAACTTTGATTTTAAATGAGTCTTCCTCCTTTCTTTTGCGTTCAGATTTTGGCAACACTATTCATCTCTGGCCTGTATTATTCTCAAGTGCTAATAATAAGGAAAGACCTCAGGAATGCTGTCCCACTCTCCCGAATTTTGATTCATGTTTTCCTAATTGTAATAGACCAGAATCCTCTAAAAACAACACATGGGTAATTCCTATGCACACACAGACGTACAAATGCATAGAAAGGTTTATGTGCATTAGAAACACACACATACTCAGCACACAGGTAATTGTGTCCACCTGGGAAAACATCATTTAGTGCGGTGCCTCTTCCTTCTACTAACACCGCTCTTATAGCATGTATGGGTGGATGTGTGTGTGTGTAAATGTGACCTCTTTTGCCCCTTTCCTTGCTCTTTGATCCCAAATTGCGTGCAACTATCAACACTCCTAAGCCTTAAAACCATCCAATTACAATACAGTGTTTTAAAGTCACAGAACGTGCAAGTCTTGACAGTCTTGAGAGTCTCTCAAAATTCAAATAAATACTTGGAGCAATCAGTGAGGTAAAGGGAGCCACTACAGTTGTCTTTTGTGTTCCTGTCTACTGCCTTGTAAAATTCTTAACACATGACACTTGTAACACAATCACCTGAACACAAGCTGACAACAGCCACGTTTTATGTCACATTCCTTTACAGTCACTGAGCACCAAAGGCCACATGAGTCTGTTATGTGTGAACGTGCACTTTGATGCTACAGACAAACAGTCACTGTTTCACGGTAGCTGATTAGAATCAAGGCAGATGTATTTTTTTTACATATATATTATGTTCATATTGTCTGTGAAGGTTCTCAGTAGTAAAACTAAAAGCATCTGGACTCAGTTTTCAAGGTGAAGACGTTTTATCTCTAATTCTAAGAGACTTTATCAATTCTGATGAGTTCATAATGAGACACAAAAAAACACACAAGACCAAAGACATAGTGTAAGATCTATTGTTGGAGACACCTCCCTCAACACAGCCGATTGTAAAACTGTGGTGTTCCTCATGTAAATTGAAGTTGATAGAGAATTTTTATAAATGAAACAACAATGCAACATACCCTAGACATGAGAAAGACAGGGCAGAAAGACAGGACACCGTTTAAAGTGGCTAAAGTTAGTTGCAGCTATAGCCAAATTGTTTATAAAGCAGAGTGAAGGAGAACAATTTTGGATTAAAATTGTTCACATGCTATGAAAGAGGATTTGAAAGGATGTCTTTAAGGCTACCAGCAGGTGACTCAGTCAAGCATCTTCCATGTGGGGTTTTGGCTTGTTATTAATCTGAAAAAAATTCAAAACCCTGTGTCGAAACTTGTATAGTGCAAGCACATTTCCAACCATTTTTATTGGCCAAAAGAAGTGTAGCTTAAAGTCACTGGTGGCTTCCAACCAGGTATTAACAACAAGGCCTGGTGTGCTTCGAGGGCAGGTCCCAGTTATCTTTGGCATCTCCTCCGCTCTAGTGCCTGCAGTGTCTTTTCTGTGAAATGATGCCCCCCAGCTGATTCACCAGCAGCTCTCCCTAACCTCTATTGTCTTGGTGGTCCATTAAAGTAGCCGTATAAGAGTTTCTTAAAATATTTTAAAATGTGCTTATTTTAAAGAAGGAAACAGCTTACTATTTTATTTTTTACTGAACCTTTCATTTGTTTTTACCTCTGTATTTCTCATCTGTTTATTTGTTTTCCCTGACTTGTTCTCAGTTATTTATTGAGTATCCTCTGCTGCCATCTACTGGCTTCACTTAATAATACCTGCTAAAGAAAAAGTGCAAGCAGCCCTTGGACATGTGTGCTTACATATTTGGGGTAAATAATAAGACTACAACACTACATTTTGTTTATGCATGGCTTTTTATTTCAGGACGTGCATCTCTATAACTGTCCTGAAGTTCAGTAGGGTCTTCACCGATGCCACTTGCACATTATTTTAAATATTTCAGGTGGATAATAAGTGGCCACAGTGATGGGATGACCATTTTCTTTACGGGACACACACAATTATTAATGCACAAAGCAGATACAAGTCTATGTACATCATGCCATCTATCACACCTTATTTAGTAACTTCCTTTTTGCATTAGGAAAACAAAAACTAAGGACTACAAGGGTCCAGTCAATCAAAAGACGTAAAAATGCTGACGTTATTGTACGTCTGCTAGCTGGACCTGGGCACTTGGTAGGCTACACAACTCTAAATCTGATTGGTTAAAGTACAGTTTCATTACCATTTATTTTAAGCTACAGGTTCCAGCATTGTTCATTCTGAAGGTGGCAGATTTTATTCATCGTGGCATAGCTGAAATCTGATTGGGTAAAAGCTCCAGCATAAACATACACTACTGGAAGCAGTGCAACCAAGTGAAAAGCTCTGAAATGAAAAGAAGATGAATGGGAATAATTTAATACAAATTAATGTAATATATATATAACATACATAAGTCAGTGATTCTAATATTGTTTAGGCCAGCAGAGAAGGCCTTGCTGGCCCTCACGGCCCACCCCTGAATAAGGAGATAGTTCATATAGCAGTGCCCATATTCCATCACTCTAATTATCACTGTAAAAAATACAAAGGTTCTTTAGTCTATCTATTTATTTTATTTAGGAGCAAGTGCTGAGCAAAAACTCAAATGTAACTGTGAAGCCTGTTCCCTTTAATTCATGCTGGGCAGCAGAGGGCAGACTTTCCTACTGGATAATATGTAAGTCAGTAGGCTACCTGTTCAATGAAGGCCTCGGTTTAAAAATGGTGCAGTCATAACCATTAATAATTAATATAAATGAATAAACATGTTCTAAGAATACAGAAGGTTAGCTGCCAAGGAAAATATGAACCTTACTCAAATCTCTTGGGGTGTGTAGGGAAGATCATAAACTCTTGGTGACCTCCTCTTAATACTTTGAATGTAATCATTAACATGTGTTAGGCCCTTTTTAAAAATAAACCAAATATAGTTGCTGCAGAAACAAAACTTATTGTCAACATCCAGAATAAGTAATCACCTGTTTAAAATGTTTATTAGAAGTATAAATACATGCCATTATATACTCTGTATTACTCTTTACATTAAGGCTGCAATATGTAATATTTGTTTTAAAATAATTTTGGAAATGTATCAGAAAAAGAGGATGGGGCAAGATAGGTCACCTCTAGCTCCCTGTGAGATCAGCTGGAACAAATGTAAACTTTCTTTTTCTCCATACTGAACTTTCTTTTACATCAGACTGTGGGCATTTGTCCAACAAAACAATTAGCAACTATGGGAATCCTGGCCTTCCTCTCAACTGCACCCCTCCCTCCATGTTGCAGCCTATCTCAGATCCTCTCTGTCTCTGTGCAGCTGGCCCCGGAGCCACACGAAGTTTATCCTCTTCCAGGTGGTCGCTGTGGGTGCTGCCGAGGCCCATCCATGATGTATGAGGTGAGGTTTCTTAAAGAGGCATCAGTGCTGCTCTTTATCACCTCACTTGTCTGTGTCATAGGCAAATTATGGAAAAGAAATAATGTCAATTAGATGCCGTAAGTGTTCGTTGGTGGTAAGTAGGTCATACACATCAACTTCAAGGCTGTACAGATTTTATGCAGGATGCAAATAGATTTAGCCTATTAACACATTTTGACTAGCATCTTTTTTTATAACATTATCAATAAATTTAAAAAATGATTCCTGTACTCCATTTATTTTATTTTATTATTTACTGAAAAGACATATTTATATTACTTGTGAGACCAGAAAAAAATTATTAGCCTATCACAAAAGGGAATACTATGTTTGTCTTTTTTTAGTATTTTAGTGATATATCGTCGGCTTAGTATAACTTATTTTTTCAAAGCCATAAAAATAGTCTGTATGTTGATACTTGTATTTTAGTAAGAGAGAGTGAGAAAGCTAGAAAGGCGGTGTCCCAGAGAGGCCCATGTGTCAGCACACATAAATAACTGTCTGTAGGATGTAAACACAGCGGTCATAACCCGGGCGAATTAAAACAACTGCTCTGGCCGGGATTCAACCCCTGTTCACTGTGTCCACCACCTTTCATCGTCCTTTTAATCCCAAAACCTCCTGAAACTTGGACCATCTCTGACTGTCTGTACGTGAAATAGAATAACCAATCAGAGACAACACTACAGCAATGATCTGCAAAACTTGGCCAATGACTTATGATCCAATTAGATGACGCACTGTCATTTGTAAGTTTGCTCCTTTTTGATTTTATTTTTGGTTTCCTTTAAAGTTTTTTTTCATAAACCTGTTTTTGGAATTCTGAAAAGATCAAAGTGATCCACTGTTTAGGAAACATTGGTCAACGGTACAAAATAAATATAAAATATGACTGTCCAATTAAAAGAATAAATTTGTCAAGATAAAAGTATCCCAAGTTGTTTAATCTGTGAAAGCACCAAGTCTCTGACTAGAAATAATCTCTGAAGGCAAATGTTTGTGTATGTAATGACAAAGATGCCCAGTGCTATCTTTCAAAAACAACAAAGTGAGGCTTATCTGCACTGGTGCTTTGTTGGTGCTCAGGTTGTGTTATTGTGAAGGAGTGCTCTGATAACAAAGGTTACAAAGCTTTGCCCACACAGACACGAAATGCAAACAATGATGAATACACAGAATGAAAATGTGATACAAATATAGTTTTATAGTATGTACATTTTTGACAGTGGACACTTGAACTTTCATGTTAACAGCCATCTATCACAATAACAGACAGGCCTGCATAAGTAAAAAAAAAAAAAATGCATCAGCGTATTTTAAGAAGCAATCATATTATCTTTGAACCAGCAAAGATAATAAGTAAAAAATGCATTTAAATAAATTTCATCTTGTCTTTACGGGAACAAAAGAGGGGACACATTCCCTCTGTTATTCCCACTCGTTATCTACAAAAATGAGACGTTAATGTTAATGTCCAATGAACAGGCGGTATTTCCTGTTCAGTTGTTAGTTAGTCCGTAAAAAAAAGCACAGTTTCAAGATGCAGTTGTTCCACATAATCTTGTTGTGTTTAACATCTCTTTCAGCTCACTCTCAGGTTTTCCTGCAACCATGAAAGGCCACGTCTGAAAAAAGAAGAAAACACAATAATTCAAGGGAAGAGTGTAGCCTTAAGTCAATATTAAATAATAATAATAATTATAATAATAAATACATAATTTAAGCAGCAAACAGTCTATGGGTCTATAGTCTAAAGGTCTCTACAAACACAAGGGGTTGTGCAAACAAATACGAAGGGCCTTAGTTATTGATGTAAGGCCCTTGTTATTAAGTAGCCTATACTTAATTTCTGGGTCATTTCATACATTACATTTAAATGATAGGAACAATATTTGTCAGTCTTATTATTTTTGCAATTTAGTAGACCTACGTCTGATAAATAAAAAAATTTAATAATTAACCAGACATTTTACATTTGCAAATTCTGGCGTTATTAATAATTCATGCACCTGCCGTAACTAACTGTTACAGTAGTTAGTTAGCCAAATTCCTAAGTAGTTATGCTAATTCATATATATATAAATGCATGACGTTTGTAACAACGTAAAAAGTGTAGTTTAAGGCTTTTTATTCAAATGTTTTTAAATACATTTTTGTGAGACAAATCTTTAAAATTTGGGCAATTTATCTAACGGCTAACATTAGCATACACGCTGTAATTGCCCGCGTGCAGTAACAATATTGACTGATAAGTGCAAGATAGCCTTACATTTAGCTTCTGTATATATTTTATAATGCATGCTCTTGCTGTTGGCTAATTGCCCTATGTTGTCTCGTTAGCTGTAGCCTATAATGTTGTGTTTTTTATTCTATCGTCGCAGTTTGCTGCTGTAACACTTATTCTCACTGTAACAATAATAACACATTCGTTAAAGGCTTTTACCAGGTTGACAGGGTGGATATATCCGTTTTCATATTTGTCATTGGCCAGTATTTGCCGGAGGTGAGCGATATAACTGGACGCCAGCCGCAGAGTGTCCAGTTTGGAGAGTTTTGTGTCCGCCGGGACCCAGGGCAAGGATGTCTTGAGCCGAGAGAAGGCTTTAGAAAGGACGCGCATCCTGGCTCTCTCCCGGGCGTTGGCCGCGTTCCTCTGCACCTGCTTGCCCTCCTGCGGGGCCACACCTTTGAGCGCCGCTTTCCTGGACGCGGTTTTCCTCCTCTTTCCCAGCGTATCTCTCCGCTCTTCGGTGGAGCATGTACCCTCGCAATTGGAGCTCTCCTCGGTGCTCTCGTTGGAGTCTTTACCGGACGACCCAAACTTCAAGATGCCGTCCAGGAGCTCGTCGTCGACATCGCTGAGAGAGCCGGTGGACATGGTGGACTGTCTCCCCCCCCGGAGTGGGTTTAAAACATGAGAGCAGCGCGCTTTGGCAGGCCAGGAGAAGATAAAGATGATGACAACAAGGCTGAGTGAACTTTAATGGACCGTGAACACACCACGAATGAGTAGCTTTATGTTTAAGCGAGAGGGCGTTTCTCATGTTGGGAGGAGACTCAGGGCCTCCACAACCATCAACTCAAGTTTGATGTCATATCTAAGATAGGCTAGGTCTCTGTTGCTTTTCACTAAAATTAAGCAAACCACCCCAAAATATAGTTTTTAATCACAATAACATTAACATAGTTAACCCCCCTTAGGTACCCTACTGTTTAAAATTAATTAAAGAGCAGATTTTGGTGTAAAATCAACAAATCCATTAATAATTTCAAATTCATATTTCACAGATTTTATGTCAAACCTTAACCTTATTACGAGAGGTTTTATGCTCAATAGCCGACCAATAGCTCTGCTGGTAATTCATTTTATATTAAATTCATTATATCAATGCTTTTGTGCGTTTTTTTTCTTTTTTATATATCACAATTTTTTTCTCAACAGCAATCAGTAGTTGGCATGCTCCACTCAGAGGGTCCATGTAACTTTCAGCACGTCGAGCCCGTTAGCAGGATTGAGTGCAAGGACAGGGGGGTGTCACGTCTCAGATGGCAAACTGGCGCCTTGGTCCCCTCTGATGAAATGGATATCCAGCACCCAAAATCCCCTGTTTGGCCTTCCACATCATTCCACACTGATGCTCCATGCACCGGCCCAGTCAGCAAGTCCAAACAATGAGGCCTGTGGAGCTGCCTTAAGTCAAGGACTTTTCCATGAAACAAAACACGTAGGGGTCCCCAACAAAGTGAAAAAAGTGAAGTATCCTTATCTCTAGCATTCATTTTTTCCATTCATCAATAGTTTTCAGTTCTATCAGTACACATAGGTTTATGTACAATCTTGCATTACACTGTAACTCAGCGGCCACAGGATAGGTAACCCAATAGCTTAAATAAATGTCCAAAATATCATAATCTAAACACCCCTCATGCAAAGACAGATACTCCATCATGTTGCTGTGATAACATGATTTTGCCACTTGTATCAGTGGCATGTGTTTGAGCTGTGGAGTTACATAGCTTTAAATTGACCCATGCCCAGTCAGAAACATTTTTACTGAGAGGTTTGCCATTGTGGGGCACTTTCATGTCACCCAAACCCAATGTCAAAAGTAAAACTATTGAATCAAAACACCTTAAAGCTGCACTTTTTTGTGTGATACAGGCCCATGTGAGCGTTTGCATGTTGGGGTGATGTATATGCCCGAACAGCTGAAGTGTGTGCAAGGATAAGAGGTGTGTCTCTGGAGGATTGACCTTCGACCCTGTTGCTTCCGGTGTCTTCTAAACAGGCAACGCTGCTGCTTTTTCTTCTCTGGGATGATGCAGTAAAAAGGATAAACACTGCAGTACCATGTCTGTAAACTGGGTGCTTTGAAGTCTTTGTAAAATATTCTACTAAAGAAGATTTCCTTGAGAATGTTTGGCAAAGTAAATAATATTAGCAAAGGAATCGATAGTTAAGGCGATGGACAGAGAGGAACAGAAAAAAAATGGAGAGCTTGCTCTCGTGGGTGGGCTTCGAATCAAAGCACTTAGTGGAAAAGTAATAATAGAGTCTGCTAGATTGATGATCACTTCAGAGATACATGGGTTCAGCGGAGAGCAATAGCCAGTAAGGGAGAGGATGAACTAAAACAAGCATCTTTTTTGTTACTACACCATGGATAAAAAATAGACCTCCAAAAGAAAAAGATAATTTGTTCTTACCCTGAAAGTCAATGGTAAAACTCCACAGTGCCACAGTGACAAAAAGCAACAGGTGGAGAGGAAGGGTGGGAATGATGAAGGAAGACAAAAGAAGGGTCCCCAACAGTTAAGGAGGGACATTGTGCTAATTAGCCGGTTTGGGGTCAGAGGTTAGGCTGGTTGTGTGATGTCACCACCATGGGACGGGTTCCAGATGTTGCTCACAGGGCCACCGAGGGGGACACCTGATGCAACCAATCATTATCATTTCACACAATCACTGTTTTGTGAAATAGTTACACAAAAATGGAAGTATGGAATTAAAGGAGAAGTGATATTTTTGATAAAGCAGACAGTTATCGACAGCAAACAGATCACTTTTTTTTTTTACATCCTGGCCTATTTTTATCCAATCAGAGGCAAGAACTAGCCACATAGACTGCAACCACTTATTGTTTTGCTTATCAGTGAAATTTTAACTGCAAAAACTGACTTTGCTTTTAGTAACTTACCTTTTATTAAAAATGCATACTTAGAGTGACAAAAAAAAAAAAAATTATCATTATGGTAACTAGAAATTTTGAAGCCAAATATTGCTTATCACTGGGAAAACATTTCTAACATGTATTGCTTGGTGATTTGTAAAAGATAAAATGGGAAATCTAAAATTTCCAAATGGGGCTTAAGGGGTGAGAAAAACATCATTCATCTATGTCTAAGAACTCCAGTTGTCTGTCCCTTATCATGGCTGTACTCCCCCGACAGCACAGCACTAACACAGACACACTCACATTGCACTTCAATGCACAAAAAGTTTTTGCATTGGTTCAAGTGCCTCTGAGAAAAGTCTAAGTAAAATATAAGTGAACAAGAGGTTGAAGAAAGTGCAGAGATACAGGATGTGCCAGACTAAATGGACAATAAGAGAGAATTATGAACATTTTTATGGGAGTTGTAATATCATATTATTTTTCAAAACCACCACAAAGCTTTGATATTTAGTGACAGGAATATCCGGGGGCAGACAAATAAGACAGATACTTGCAGTCACATCGCAGGTTAATGACCTGAAAGTCTTGTCCCTCCAGTACAGTGTGAGGGAGTTGCAGTGCACTCTGGAAAATCGTATGTGTGTGCATGTGCATATGAAGAACATACATGTACTCTGCTGTGGTCATAAATCATTGATCTATCAGGCAACAGGAACCAGCATCACATTTCAGAGCTTTAAAATGTTGAATTACAGATATACTGTAATGAGTTTCTGGTTGATAATTTCAGTTGTTTAATTGTGTCAAAGGACTAGGACAACATATTCTGATCATAAATTGAAATTAGAAACCAGAAATCCAGAGGTAATAACCTAAGTGTTGCTGAGGTTGTACAGTTTAATGCAAAGAGCCCTGTTAGAATAAAATGAGTGTGATGATGCGGCAGTCGGGGAGCACACATGTCCCTGAAATATTAAACAGCTGATGAGATGTTCGGATGGTAGCAGTGTGTGTTTTGGCCTCTACATGTGGCAACAGGGCAAGTCTAGGACAGTCCTGGTTTCATAGGCAAGGCTCTGGTCTCTGTCACCATGATGGAGGCAACGGTTTATAAACAAAGATGGGATAGGAACCCTGCTTCTGTCCCATGTGGTACCGCCCATATATGCGTCTGGACTCTAAATCCTTCACATGAACTGTTCCCCGTCTGTCTGTCCTGGCCAGTACTCCCATCCTCTCTTGTCTTGGTCTGGTTAATGTAGTCATCTCTAGACAGAACACAGTTAAACGGACTAACTTTGTTTCTCATAAGTCAATGCTACATACTTCAATATTTTTCATTGCTCTTTCCAGTTATTTATTCAGATGGATACTGTATACCACAAGCAGTACTTTCAGAGAGTTTTAAAAAGGCTTACAGAAACTTACAGAAAAAGAATGGCCTATTAAATAATCCTATGTAACATACTTCTGTGCAGCAACCTTTGTTCAAGTAGTATTTGATTTATTTGACACTAAGTTGGCTTGTTCACTGCCTCACAAGATCTGAGAGCTGAGGGGTTCTAAACTACTACTGGAACTTTAAATGCTAAAAGCCTTAAGAGTGAAGGGTTTACCAGGTACAAACCTCCTGAACATAATGTCAGAAAAGCCCTTGCACACCTAATCAGCTAACTGCACTGCTGGCCTCCTTCACACCTGATCAGTCAGCCTGTTGTTGTTAGAGAGAGAGGCTGATGATGGAGGCCAGATGATAAACAGTGCTGGCCTCTGATTGGCTGGATCAGGTTTGACCCTTTGATCTTCTTCCTCCTCATTAGTCAGTGAGAAAGACAGGTGCAGGTAAAAGTTACCTTTTGAAGAAGAGCAAGGGAAACCAGTAGCATTAATTCAAAAGTACTTTAAAGACTGGATTGTTATTTCCAATAACAGTCTTTAATTTATTTATCCTTTCATGTATGTATGAGTTTGTATGATGGTTAGCTACTTCTATCCCACCTAAACCGATCCAACAGCCATAAAGAAATATAAGAAAAAAAAAAGAATAAAAAATAAAATCAATCATTTGTGAAAAAACAGGCTTTATGATGCCATCTACTTTTTAATAGAAGAGAATCTCTTACTCAGGAACGGAAAACCTCGGCCAATCACATGCTCGATAAAGGAGCGCTCCCACTGGTCTACACCGGCTTGTCATGTGAAGTTTAATAGGTGCCGATAAAACAGAGAAAGTGTATATTCAGCGCTGAACATGTCTTTTAACGCAGCAAAACAGCACAAAAAAGAAAAACATCAACAGAAAAAGGGAGGCAATGTCAATTGCGGATTACGTAATGTTTATCGAGGCAGAGATAATTATCGTTCTGACGCTGAAGTCCAAGCTATATGTTAACAGTAAACTCTAAACTTCAGTTTGGTGCAATGTATTAGTATTTTGTGGAGGAAACATTGGTCCGGTTTAATTTTTTAATAAAAGAAAAGCAGAGAGGTCCCTAGGCTGCTTTTGGTGAGTAGAGTCTGAGACAGGGACAACAAAGAGAAAATCAGGTAGTGGAGCTTGAACCTAACATAAGTAATATTTCTTACTCCTTACTTATCATTATATTTACTATTGGCAGATGACATGATCTCTTTGTGTCATATCTGCTCTATTTATTTAACGGTGTGTTAGCTTATAGTGTTCACTCAAAGAACCACACATGTATTATTATCTACAAAGTTACGTAAATGCCACTCATTGGTAATTACTGCAGCTCCCGGTACAAAGAGAGCCAGACATTATCAAACTCCAGGAAGACAGATAGGAGCAGACTCCACCGCGGCCTGTGCATGCAAGTATATGTTTTTCATATTTCTCTACATGAGAGGGATCAGTGTTCTCTCTGTCTACATGAACAAACTCCAGGCTCATATGAGATACACCCACATAACCTGCCCATATCTCTGGATAAACCACATACAACTAAGCTGATAGGCAAGGACGTGTTGACTGACCCCATGCAGGGAAACCACAGCTTCTTGGGTAAGACATTATGCATATCCAACACTCCCCTGGCCCAGAGGGAACACTGGCCCCCGCTACACCCAGAACCAAGTCTCCATCTGGGCGGCTTGCCTCACACTCCCCCTGTAGGAGTGGGTTATGATGCACAGGGAGGGAACTTGTACAAACAGACTTGTGTGTGGAGTGTGCTTTAGTGAACCTTCACATACTAAGAGACAGTGACAGACATAATTCATACAATAAACATCTCCTACACATGTAATATTAACATAGAAAACAACCACTTTGATTTATTGAATGGGATAGGGGAAATAATCTGGAGCTAGGTTGTTGAAAAGCAATGCAAAAAAAGGTTATTTGTGTATCTGCAAAGCACCTCAATTAGAGTGCCAAAGGAAATACAGTGTGTGTGCCATATACACAACTCTTTTACAATGAAATAAAAGAACACAGCAAAGGATTGGCAGCGGAAAAGTACAATGGGATTTTTGTTGTGGAGCTGCTGTAAAGGATGCCATGCAAAATATCTAGCTTTTATCATTTAATAAACTGTATAGCTTGCTTGTGCACAAGTTAGTTTTATTACTGGTTTTGCATAATATTAAAAGAGTGAGAAATAGAAGATGGAGGTTGCTGACCTTAGCGGCACCGTCATCTCATTTCATCCTAATCTGTGTTTGTGTGAGTGTGTGTATCAGTTCTCCCCTGAGATATAATGCTACCGGACGAGAACAGGAGGTGACTAAGAGGTGAGATGAAGGTCTTGATAAAAGTGCCCTCCGACCTAACACTTACACACATATCCCAAATCCCAAAGCAGGAAGCAGACAAGTGTGTGTGTGTTGTGTTAAAGCTCATTAGTGTGTGCACGTGTTTGTTTGTGCGACTTAGCTCCGGCGCAACGAATGTCCACATAGCAGCCTAGCACAGACATAACAGTACCTTAACGTAAAGCTGGATCACTAACAGATGCCAGTGCAAATCTTGTATTGTGATTGTATTGTGCAGTGTACATATCTATAGTGATTATGTAAACTACCAAACACGATGGAGACAAAGCTTTGGAGAAGTAGACACAAGGCTTACCTATAGTAGACAATTTAAATATTCACAAGATCTTTTATGAAATCAAAAAAGGCTATAAATACACATGACTCAATGTGGGTTAAACTCCACTGTGTCCTTTATATTTAGGTCAAAAAAGAAATGCAGAACATTCATCAGGTAGTGGTGGTCTTTATCTCCCCCCTGGATGCTAATTTAAGATAATAAACCTTGAAGATCATTTCTCCAATGCTCCAAACTCAGCGTCAGCTCCAGTCCTCTCGCACTCACACACACATGGCCAGCTGAGGCCACACAACTGGTCTCATCGAAGCTGCAGGTGGCTGAAGTCCTACATATAGATGTTTTACAAAGCACTGAATATTGTGATTATGATGATAACTGTTGGAAAACACAATCTGAAAAAAAAAAAAAAAAGATTAAAGTTGTCTGTTTAAATGTTGATGCAATAGTTTAAAAGTGAAGCATGATACTGAACAACATAGATTGCCCATTCAGTGCTGTGTGTGAACTGCAATAAAGCATATTTTAAAAAATCTTTTTTTCCTACGCTTTTTATAGTCTTCTAATACAAGAAAAAAAAATCACTGGAGAACAGCAAACTTTTGATTTGGCAGTCCTTAAAGGTTTTTTTGTGTGTAAATATAGGATTTTATTTAATACAAAGGGGTCATTGTTTTTGAAAAGAGACAAGAAACGTCATCAAAAGCTTGCACCTTTAGGCCTTCGAAAACCAAAACCATTTTCTATTTTCCGAAACACTTTTCCAGGAACTAAACTTGGTACATCTTTATGTTTCATACTTAAGTACATACATGTATAAAAATGTCTGCTTGACACAGTTGGAATAAAGAAATAGACCAAGACTCTACGTATATATAGCTTTTGCATGATGATTTTTTCTTTTCTTCTTCAGCTCAGAGAACAGATTTCATCATAGGCACAGATGACCTTGATCTTACAGTAAATGAATCAAAACAATAATATTTTCTTCTTTGCAGTTCTGTGAGGGGCCACCTTGAGGGACAGTTCATTGTTACATCCATTACAAACAACACATCCAACACAACAATGAACATCTGATGGGAACAAGCTAAAGCAACCACCTACACAGAGTTCTCTGTATGTCTACGTCCAAAGCGCCCCGTTTATCTTGACTCCCCTCTTAAACACAGGTGTTTGGAGAGCTTACAGATGAGCGTTGGATGCCAGAGATCATCATATCACGTAGCTATGCTCTCCATTTTTTGTAAAAAAAAATGTTTTTTTCTTTTCACACACGCTGTTGCTTTCTACAGTGCACTCACAAACGTCTTTTAACCCAGCTCACACAGATATCTATTTAGCTCGGAGACAGAGAGTCTCATGAGCAAGGTTTTTATTGAGCAAGAAGATAAAAATCCAGTTCTGCTCTGTGTCTATTAAGGCTAAAATGGCCAGAAGAGTGTCTGATGAAATGGAATAAACTGTTGTGGTTATCTTCTCTGGCTGCTGCAAAGGAATAAAACCTGGGAGAGTACAGCATGGAAATACCACACAAATGCTACTGGCTCCACCTACACACACACTACACACACACACACACACACACACACACGCCCACACACACACACTCACTATAGCACTTGGTGGTATTGCCCTGGTCTGTATTTATCCCTAACCATAACACAGTCGGCAGATAATGGCTGAAGGGACCATCGTAAAAATAACCGGGCACAGGTCTGTTTGGACAACCCCCTTCTATCCCTCCATTATGTTTTATAGCTCCTGTCCTTTCTTACCATTCATACTTACATCAAACAGGCACACACAAAGAAGAAAAACTTCATGAGCAACACTTTTCTATTACTAATATGTTGTGTATTTACTTTGGGAGAACATGAACTGTCTTATCAGTTATAAAGCAACAGCGGCTGCTTGTTTTTCCTCCAAACGAGCATCCATGTTTGCCTAAGATATAAAAAATTGTCCAAATATGTTAAAAACCAAATCTAGAAGATGAAAAAGATAAACACAGCACAAAGCCATAGCATTTATCATCCTACTTCCCTTATTGGGGTAGGTTTACCCACGAAGTTTCTACAAAGCAAAGGGTCACCTATTAATGGAAATGAACTATTATGGTTAACCTACAGGGTAATAATGTAGACAGATAAAAATATTGTGTTGTCAGTTGGTGTTTATAATAAAGTGTTTGGATAGATTGTAACCAAACTGCTGTGCTGTTAAAGAAAAACAAAAATACCAAGAGCACTAGATATGGAATAAGAAAGTGTTTAAGTGTAACTGCCTAACTACAGGTTAACTTAGAGGCTTTATTGTCTGACCTGAAAACTGGAACACTTTTTTAGAACTTTTTTTTCCCTGGAAGCCCACTGAATTATGGAAGAACCTATGTCACAAAAATTGTTCTCAGTGTCGACAGTAAACACAAAACACAAATTGCTCTAGTGCATTTGCTAATTTTTGCTTTTGCTTACTAAGTAATTACTAAAAAATTGTGAGAAACTGACACATTGATTTTGGTTTTGTATAAGCCTTTTCCATTAAACACATTTAATGGAGTTTTGATCGTGGCATATTAAGGTCACATTTAGGGGTTGGGAGTTAAATGAGAGCAGCTCTGCTATGACCACATGCAACAGGCTTGTGTCTTGTGACACCTTTGTGCTCAAGTCCGAGTCATCAGTTTTCAAGTCCTAGTCAAGTCATTCAGGCTTACCCTCCATTCCAGTCACAGGTCACAAACATGAGCCTGATAACTTGACTCAAGTCGGCTCGAGGACTCCATCCCAAGTTAACTGGGTGGCACACAGCAGTAGGTTTTAGAGCGTTTTAGAAATGCTGTGGACCTTTGGTATGAAAAGCTCTTGAAACGCATGAAGATGGGGAACGGAAATGCTATATCCAACTCATTCAGAAATAAGACTGTAGGCTACTTGTAAAAGAGCTCAAAACTAATTGAACCCAGACATTCAGTGTCTTGACTTGTTAAGATGAACATCCCTCCTTCGGAAGCCCTCAGTTTACCCAGGATGCCTCTCTGCTTTACAAGACAGTTTCAGTCGGAAACAATGCTGAAATCCAACAGAGCAGTTGATAACTTCAGTAAACTCCCTGAACTCTGACGGAGGACATGAAGAGGGCCTGTAAAAGCCTGATCTCCATGGCTGATGAGGATAGGAGGCCAATATTTTATACCTCCATGGAGGATGGGACACTATATATCTGACATGGCTTTATTGGCTTGCTCTTTAATGACTTCCTGTACTGAGGGAGCCTGAAGCTGGTCCAACTCGCCGAGAATTGAGATCTTCCTTGTTTTAATATCCCCTTGTTTGTGTGTTCTCTTTGAACTATTCCTGAACTATTACTATTGCTAGCCCTGTTCCCATGTGCTCACACCAGGGGCGGCCTCTTCACGGAGTTCTCTCTATCTACCGCTTATAGTGTCATTTGGAGGGACTGTAAAGTAAATGCCTCTTCAACATGATAAGTATATGACCTTGTTCATGTATTCCTTAGTGAACCTTTCTCTCTTTTTGGATGGCTAAGATGGGGTTACTAATGAGCAAATGTTCTGATGATGAAGCCTTTTTCCAAGAATCTTTTCTCCCAAACGCCCATGGCCTTTGGATGACTCCCCAAGGAGACCATTAATTTAGATATCAGTGTGTGTGTGTGTGGGCATGTGTTTGTGTGTACGGGCAGCATACAAGTGGGAACATTTTTAGTTTAGTTGCATTGTTGTAAATCACAGACATAAGAATAAGCAATAAACAAGTCTGCCGTTTGTTAATGTGAACCTTTACCGCACTCAACAAATTAGACTGGACTAAAACACAACAGACCTTATCACATATCCCTCCTTCCTATCATCATTCTACACCTTCACCCCAACCGGCTCCCCATACGCCACCCCAAAACATCCTTCTATGTCATCACCTCCCACCCCCAGTCCCCTTGAATTCAGAACTTACCAGCACACACTTTACACTTACACATAGGATGTTAGTGTCCGTTTATTTAGTTGAATAGCCTTTTGACACGCCGTAAACCTTACAAGAAGTCCCATTAGACACACTGTGGGCAAAGCCTAGTTTTAGACAAGAAAACTGATATAAACGTGATTGTGATTTTATTTTGTTATCTGTATTATATTCTTTCCAGAGGTCACTTCATAGATTTTTAGTCCATTAACCAGAGTTAGAGCAGGGGTCTCCAACATTTTTCCCTCAGTGAGCTACTTTCACAAAATGAATGAAATGGCAGACAACTACTCATATTTGTAGCATTTGTTCTTATAGCTTATTTCAACACAAACCAAATGTTGTTTTGCCAGAACATTAACTTTTAAATTGACCACTTGTACTTTTTATAATTGAGCCAAATTTAGTGCTGTTTTGACTTAATTATTTAATCTTTTAAATTCTGCATTCTGCCTTTGTATTTTTACAGTTATTAAAATTAAAATGATTCCAAATGCTGCTGCTTTTCCTACTGTCACTCACTTTGGTATTGGCACACTCCTCTCTCCTTCTCCTCTCCCTCCGTCCTGTTCAGAGCACTTGTGTTTCAGCACACACCCCACCCCTCTCTGCTTAATGGTATGATCCTTGTCTATCCTCACATGATTGGTTACACAGCAGCACATGACATTCAGTCCACTCACTGCAGGAAGCGCCTGTAGAGTGGAGATTATAAAATGACTCCTTGTTTTACTTTACAAAAATAAATAAATAAAATAAAACGGCTTGTGGATTGTTCACTTAATGGCACAAACTTTTTGAACCGGCTCGTTCACGACTGGACGCATCACTAATTCATTAAGTCTTTGGCGAGCTACGTGTTGGAGAGCCCTGATTTAGAGGAACTAATAACAGGCCAATAGTAACCTGTAAGAGACGATTGAGTAGCAAGTCAGATAGTCTGCTCTGTAGTATGTGGTCTGTTCCGCAGATCTCACAAGAATCCAGTTAGAATGTGATTCAACTGTTCATATAGTGATTATTATGAATACAACCTTCAGAAGCCTATCACTGTCCTGGTGATGTCACAGTATTCACTATTCTTCCATTGTCTATGGTCCAGACTGAGGCCCAATCCCAATTCTCCCCCTTACCCCTGCTCTTTAGCCCCGTATACCTTGTTTTGTGTGTTCACGAGCAGTGTTGCCACAGTTACTTTGAAAAAGTAACTTAGTTACATTACAGATTACTTGATTTAAAAAGTAACTTAGTTACTTTACAGATTACTTGGTTTTAAAAGTAACTAAGTTACTTTACAAGTTACTTTATTAGTTACATTCTGCAGCTGCCGACAACATTAAAATGACAACTGGTTTTGCCAACAATCACTTTATTTGAAGTGTATTTTTAACAGTAACATCAACAATCTATCTCCTGACAAATAAAATTGAATTTAAAAACTATTTCCTGAAAAATACATGTTTTTACAAAAAATAAAGGCAGTCTCTCTTGACTTAACCTAAATACTTGTTTTAATAAAAAATAAAAGCAGTCTTTCTTGACTTAACATAAATACTTGTTTTAATAAAAAATAAAGGCAGTCTTCCTTGACTTAACATAATAACTTGTTTTAATAAAAAATAAAATAGTCTTTCTTGACAAAAAATTACAAAAATAGTAACGCACAGTGACTTGGTTAAGTAACTTTAATCTGATTACTGGTTTGGAAATAGTAATGCGTTAGATTACTCGTTACTGAAAAAAGTGGTCAGAATAGAGTAACGAGTTACTAACTAACGCGTTACTGGCATCACTGTTCACGAGAAACAAAGCGGTGTCCTAATACTCATTTAGGTCAAGGGGAAGGGCTGTACACTGAGATTTTGGAGGACCACACTTGAGACGATTGGGTAAAATAATTTCCCATAATGCAGTGCATTCACCGGCTCTGTGGCTGCGAGAGAGGTGCGAATGTGTCTCATTTGGGCAAAAATAAAGATAAAAAAAATTACAACAGTGCTGTTTTAGGTTCCTTTAATTTATGCACCAATCTGTTTTTTCCTCGGAAAGATTTGTAAAAAATTGCTGCTAACATTGCTAATAATGCGCTAATTGTTAACATTATCACCACATCAACAGGTCGCAGACTTTTGCATAACTTTTTGAACTTTTTATTTGCTAATTTATAACACCTTAATTATATTATAATTATATTAGACCATATATTATTATCTTATTATACATTTATGCCCCTACAGGTATGATGTCTCTTTTCAGTTGAGTTCAGAAGAAGTCTATTGGCGCTTTTCCACTACACAGTACCAGCTCGACTCGCCTCGACTCGGCTCGCCTTTGTTTGGTTTTCCACTGCGTAAAAGTTGTACCTGTACCTGCTTCCTGGTTCTTTTTTTCATATCACCTCCGGCGAGGTTCTAAGCGGGCTGAGGCGATACTAAATTGTGACGTGAACACACGACAGACTGCTGATTGGCCAGAGAGAATCGTCACTGTTCACTGCGTCATCATTGCACGCGCCAGACGGAGTATCCTGAATAACCCCGCCATTTTTCAATAGTTTGGCCAGAGATTGCGTGATAATTTACCCAGTCCCAGACCTTAGTATTATGGCAACTCGGAAAAATGCTCCGTGGTCAAACGAGGAGGTGCAGACTTTTCTTTGTTTGGTTGCCGAAGAGAAGATCCAGCGAGTTCTATGTGTGTGAGTAGCGGGTGTGTGTCGCGTAGAAGATTACGTCACAACAGGTTCTTGCGGCGTCGCTATGACGACTAGGTACTATTGTGGAGGTACTATCTGCAATGGAAAACGGAGCGAAAAGCGAGCCGAGCCGAGTCGAGGCGAGTCGAGTCGAGCTGATACTGGTAGTGGAAAAGCGCCATATTATGCATTTGTTGGTACTGTTCCCTGGAAATCCAACACAAATCCACAGAGTCCAGATTAATTTTAGTACAAAGTAGAAAAAGCAACATATTTTACAGTCCTTTGACAAGCAATACTGGTAAGGGCACAATAATACATCTTGGTTCTGATTAGAACCACACATGATCTCAGTGGGTAACCAGGTGTGTAATTAAAGCACTCTCTGACTGATAACCTCCTCATGATGCCTTCACAGACCAGCGTGTGTGTGTAAATGTGTGTGGGGTTTTTTCAAGTTCTTAGGTGCCATTCAGACGGACTCCTTCACATTGTTGAAGCTGTTTTGTTTTGTAAGTGCTCTGTTTTCTAGTGACAGAGGAAGAATCCACTCCACAAAGCTTACAGAAACTCATTCTCTATCCAAACATTGGCTGCCGCATGTCTGTCTGATGTGCTGCTAACAAAATGGCCACTGGGTCCCAGTTGTGAGGCAGAATTATATTGTTTGTTCATTGCTGTCAATGAGTGCTTTCACAATCCACTTTTGTATAATTCAAAAAGCCTTGAGGTGATCTCATTGTGTCTTTTTAAATGTGAGCAATGCAATCAATAATGAACTGCTAAGAACAAAGTTAGCAATATTTTGAAGAATAAAAAGAGCAGCAAAATTAAGAGCAGAAATCTAAGAGTAAAATAATATTCTGGCTTTAACTCTGCTTTGTAGATATGAGTTTAGTAAACAGAATGTGAATGTGCAATAATTATTTTGTAAAACTTGTGCAAGAAGCAAGCAGAATCACTTTTGCTCATGCTGCTAAAATTGCCTACCCTAGCTTTAATTTGACTAAGTGTACTATTGGGAAAGTGCTTGTCACCACTTTTAAAACTAGTCTAAAAAACCTTGAACTGGGTGATAGCAACATATTGCTATAATTTGAGTAATTATTGTGAAAATAGCAGGTGCTCTATATGCTAAATGTGAAGAGATAATTCTGATAGCAGTGTTATCATTTCTAAAACTAGTCTAAACATATCTTTCCATGAACGGAATAACATTCACGCAGGTGTGTTAATATTAGGCCAGTTAATCTTACATGATGAGTGCAGTGGTGATAATCCCTCTGTCTCATCCTGACCTCTGTAGTCATAATGAAGTGGCAAAGAATGGACCTTCACTTCTTTGTGCTCATTTCTCTGAGAGTTGTTTAGTCTTTATCGTCTTTGTTAAATATGTTTAATTTTTTATGTAAAAGAGATCACATTTGTCAGGAACTGGACACTCCACCTGCTCATGTTTGATCGTGAGTGTGTGTGTGCCCCTGATATGTGGCTGACTGGTCCCAATAAGAATGGACTTGTTATAAACAGGCCTGGTTGTTCCCACGTCTCTGTTTACACTGGGAGACCCCAGAGCTGCGCTGCAAGAGCACTGGATTCCCTCTGCACAACCAACTCACACACCATCCATCTCTGTCGTGTACAGACACACACAGCTTACAGTAAATCTGACGTTAGATATACTGTTAAATCTATCACAAACATCATTCTAAAAGCTCTTTGTCTCCTGCATTTATTTTTATTATTTCCGTTTTATAGAGACCCCCCACCTTATACTTCTCCATGTTCCCATCCTTGTCCAACACTTAAAAAGTACCCAAAGCTTGAGCAATCTTACACCGAGTTCCCACAAAAGCATCAGACTGCAGAGACTCTCGAAAGCTTTAACATGGTTCTCTAAATCCTCTTGATTTAGGTCTGTGATGTGCGCCCAACATAAACACAAGACAGCTTGCCTGATAAACATGGCTAGTTTACAGGCAACGGTGAGGTCGGCGAAGCAGCACATGTCTGCATATACAGGCACAGGGTTTTAAAATAAGAGGCATTTAACAATGTTTTTGCCACAGCAAGGACATATGGTTACAATATTTGGCCATATTTTGGCAAGAAAAGTTGATCCTACCTTGTCTGGGTGTGTCGACATGTTTTACGTAGTCAGGTTTGGTCTTGTATTAGCTATAGACATATTGCTATCCTGCTTCCTACAAAAGTGAGATACTAAAAATGAAATCTACAAAGATGTCATGTGACCTCCATGTCACATGAAATCCAGGCTTGGCTTCATCAAGGCTGTCAATCAAAAAAAAAAAACACAAAAAAAAAAACATGGCTGATTTTTTTTCTTTTAGTTTTAGGATAAATTCTGCAAACAGGGCTGGCATGTATAGGCCACTGTTGCCATGTATTTTAGCTCCATTATCAAGATAAAAATGCTTCACATTCCAAACCTGACAACGTCTATTAATAACTTATAGCCTTTAATAAAAGAGATACAAAGTTAACTAACAAAAATACTTGACAAGTGGGATGAGGTCACACCACACTAACGTCATTTCAACAAAGAAAAGAAACATTCCTCTGGCTGTGGGAATGACCTCTGACCTTTTTGGTTTGCCTGGGTATTTGATAAAACTATCGGTCATATGTAAGTAAGCCAAATACACCATTCCCAGATGGATGAAAAAAAATCTTGCCTCTCCCCTCAGCTTCTTTTTCTTTTACACACACACCCACAGACACACTTAGACACACATAGGGTAGTTCCTGTGATGGACCGTCTATTTATTCTAAGACATATCTGACTCTATTAAGGCCTAAGTGCTCACATCTGTGTGTTTACATGCCGCGTCTTATGACCTAATGAGAATAAGAGCATTGTTCCCCTGGGAAGAGACTGCCCCAGTAATGTGCGGCCCAGCAAACTGTAAACACACTCCTGGGCCTTGCGTCAAGCCCAATCACAACACACACAAACACATGCACCCCATCAATGCCTAGCGCTCTGACATTCCTAACATGCACTAAATCCAAACCTTTATAGTAAACATCCCGGGACATCTGAACAAGGCTCTTGTGTAGAATGGATGTGAATTTGTCTGCCAGGATATATTTCATTGTGGGAAGCCCAGGAGGATTAAATAGGAATATGGTAACCAGGGAGGATGAACAATAACAAGGCTGAATCATAAAGAAGTTATTTTCTGTTTTGTTTGGGGATGATCCAACCACAAGAAGTGTTTGCAGTGGGCCAAGGAGAGGAGCGTTATAAGTACACTGTACATAAATGGACATTAGTAGAGTATACTTTGAATAAGACAAGATTTTTTTAAACATACTTATTATTTTCACTCAAGTATATTGATATAGATTATTTAATTTCAACATAGTTCTTTTGACAACATTTTTATTTATACTATTTTGTGCACCACAAGGCCATTGACAGATATAGATGTACTGTGCCAAATATAAAAAATATAACTCATTTTTCTCATAAAACATAATAGACATTTCATTATTCATTACTTCCTGTTTTTGTACATTACACATGCACATTAATAGACCAAATTTAACTAATTCCATTTGTTCATACACAACTGAATGTCTACTACTTATTCAGGCTATAAATAAAAGCAAGTAACTAGTAATTGAATACATTTATTACTAATTACTTTAGAATAACTATCTTGACAGCAACTTGGATCGTTTTTATAAGGTTTCTTTTGAGTATACAAGTTGACTAATCCACTCACCACTGCTTCTAAGTGCACAAAAAAAAGAATCAACTGCAGTGCAAATCCTGTCTGACATTTTGGGACAGCATCCATTGGCTCACTTCATTCATGAGTCAATGGAGTGGCTGTGTATTATCTCATTGATAACACAAACATTCACAGTCTCCACACTCCTCTTCATTTCTTTGTCCCCAATGAGTTTTTACAGTCCAGATGTGCTCCCCTTTATTATGTTACTAATACACACAGGCTCTTTTAAATGTCAATACAGAGTAAACTGTCAAAAAGACTTGGAAACAGCCCCAAGAGTAATATTGGCACAGAAGCATGGACAAAGATTCCAATAAAAATGTATCAACACCGTCCACAAGAGGGCATTGTTGTTTTTTTGTTTTAATAAAGCGTTCAAACGGAGTGGTATGTACCATCTTGATCCACATATTACAGCCTCTTATACCTTTTCATAAATATATCTACATTCAATCGACTACGGTACCTTTAAATGTTAAAACTTAACGCTAACCAACACATGTGTGGATGTAATATTTAAAACTAACGCTACTCCGTACGCTATACGTATACGGAAGTTGTGGCTGCCTTGTTGTCGTGGTTTTTTTATTTTGAAAGCTGGACCGGAAAGAGGACTTGTCTTCCAAAGAGAGAGGGGTTTGTTGTAGACAATTTTAAGTTTAGATGTCTCACAGTTAACACAGGGATAACTACAAGACTGTTAAACAAAAACCAGAGCTGTAGCATGGTAAATCCACACGGGAGCTGTGGGGTGTGAAGCCTGAAGTAGCGTATTAGCTAGCTTAGCTGATAACTTTTCATTCATTGTGGCTGTGTAATTCTCTTTGTTGATAGCTAACGGGTAGCTGTGTCATAAATAAGCTAGCTGCGTAGAGGAGGCATTTACTTCTCTTGTTTTGTGCATTTGTAGTAGCTAGCTTGTAATGGCGATAGAAAATAAGTTGCAGGGAAATTTGCATGTAAAGAAATGCAGTGAAGTTGAGTTCTTGTTAGCGAGATCAGCTAGCACAGTTCCCAAACAGGCTTTGCAGCCATACATTTACAGATTACAAAATCAGTCATAATGTATCCCAAGTTTTGTATTTTTAATTGCTAGTTGGGTACAGAAACGCGTTTGTTGGCTGTCCAGTCTGCCGCGTCATAGTTTCAACAAAAGGTCGCAATAGCATCATATTACACTGTTTGCATCACTAATGTCAGCTGGTGAGCTAACGCAGCATTTGTTAACAGTAGATGATGTGAATGTACATTTTAGAAAGATAATTGGGTGTTCAGGGCTACAGAGCTCTGTGGATATATGAAAAAAACAAGTCGTTGTCACATATTAGTCTATTGCAAAAAGAACGAGAGTAATTCAAGGCTAATAATAATGTAGTGTTGTAACCACGTCTTTATTGTTTTAATTTTTGTTATTTTTATTCATGTACTTTAATTGTTATGTTGGCCTCTCATTAAAGCCTATTGTATTCTCTGAGTCCCATTAAATACTTGATACATGAAGCAGAACTCTAAGTTGAAGGAAGGATTTGAACCCCATACTGCAATCAGATAATAAACTAAATAACATAAATGTAGGTGTTTTTTTTTTTTTTTTAGTATGGTGTACATTAACCCTAAGTTTTGTGTTGCAGCTCCTGGCATCTCTGTGTGTTGTTCAGTGATGGTGGAGGTCATCATGAGGCTGTGAGAGGATAAAATAAAACTAAAACCTCTGGTCCCTTTGATGCACTGCACACTTCCTCATGGATTCCAACAGTGATGAGGCGCTTGACATTATCATCACCAATGTGGTGGCAACTTTTAGGACCAGGTGCCATCTCAATTTGCGCACCATTGCTTTAGAGGGAACCAATGTCATCTATAAGCCCGAAGTAGGGGTGAGGAATTCAAATGGCTGTAAAGAAAATAATGATTACCTGTGTTATGATGATGGAATTGTTTACACAGCCATCTTTCTGTTTCAGAAAGTCCTTATGAAGCTTCGTAAGCCCAAAATAACAGCCTCAATTTGGTCGTCAGGGAAAATCATCTGCACTGGAGCAACAAGGTAGACATACAGTGGTGGCCAATATTATTAAAACACTTGGCATATTTAAGAGGTTTCATGTGCTGTTGTAACTGCTGCAAAAGGTGGTCATAACAAATAACGTTAAAAGAGGATAAAAAACAGTAGAACTCACCTCAGTGCATGCTTGAACATTATGAAATTAAATTATGTTTTGGAGGCAAATAAAAAGTTCAATATTTTCAGATTTGTCAGGTGTTTTAAACATTTTGGCCACCCTGCAACTCACATGACAAGTTGGATCTCTTTTCTCAAACCAAATTTGATGTTCAAACTTGTATTTACTGCTGATTTACCATGTTTCCTTCAGTGAAGATGAAGCAAAGCTGGGTGCTCGCAGGTTAGCACGTACCCTGCAGAAACTAGGCTTCAAGGTAATATATTTTCTTGAGATATTACGGTATGTGTAAATGTTTTAAAAAAAAAAAAAAAAATGTTTTAAAATGAAATCTGAAACTTATTGTGGATAAAATATATATGTATGGTATATTTTAATTGTTAGTATGCAAAATGATTTTCTGTGTGTGTGTGGTCTGTGCAGGTGAACTTTTCTGCCTTTAAGGTCGTGAATGTGCTGGCAGTCTGCTCAATGCCCTTTGCAATCCGTCTCATAGACTTTACCAAGAACAACAGGCCCATTGCCAGGTAATTCACTACAGCTTACTCAGATAAAATAACTTGTGCCATAAATGCATTAAACAAGAAGAGTACAGTCATTGCTAAAATCATTTATTCAAGCTGTATTGTGAAACTGGGGACAACATAGGGCTGTTTGCTTGGATTGGATGACCTCTTGTGGAGAGTCTGATACTTGTGGAAGTATTATGCTCTCTTATGTTTCTGCCTGTTTAAAATTCCATTCCAAAATGTTTTACATAGTTTTTGTACTGAAAGCTGTTCACCTAAGTTATTGAATGATTTTTTCTATTTGTAGTTATGAACCAGAGCTCCATCCTGCTGCAACCTATAGGATCAAAAACCTCAAGGCAACAATACAAGTCTTCTCTACTGGCAGCCTCACAGTTACAGGTATCCAACACTTATCTGATCGAAACACTAATTTTGCCTCAAACATTCTTCGGCAGGAGTTAAACAGTGGTGGCAAAAATTATTAGAACCTGACAGATCTAAAAAAATATTGACCGTTTTTGCCTATCAGAGTCCTGCTGTTTTTATCCACTTTTAACATTAATGTTTGGTATGACCACTTTTTGCAGCAGTTACAGCAGCACATCTCTCTGACATGTCAATATATTTCCTGAGAACAATAGTCAACACTAATGTTATCCCAGGGCTGTGTCACATTGGCTGTGAAATGGGCCTATCCTGTTTGTTGTGAGGAAAATTATCTACATCTCCTTATGATGTCTCTATTCTATATGTTTTATAGCGCATAATGATGACCTTTCATTAGTTTTATGTGTATTTTAATGATCATTTCAACAAAATTTACTGAAACCTGTAAATATGTTAAGTGTTCTAAAAATTTGCTGTTTAAGTATGCAAACACACGACATTACTCTTGCAAACAATCTGAGCTCAGAGCGCACAAATAACTTATCTTGGGTGTTGCCCCACCATGATTACTGTCCTAACAGCAGATTACAGCAAGCAAATGCAAAGTGGTAAATTATTTTTCTTTACTGTAATTTCTGTGGCACCTAGATGATTGTGTGGCTCAAACAGCAGCTATATTTCTAGCCTTGCTTTGAAACCACATAAAGCTAACAAGGAGATTGAGGCCACATTATTAAGCACTGTTAGAATTTCATCAAAAGTAAAACAGTTCATGGGCTTTTAATACAACATGGCATGCATTTTCAACACATACAAGCAGCATTTACTTACGTTTTCTGCTTATTCACTTATGTTGTTTGTTGTTGTGTTCTATTTTATTTTTTTACTATTTACTTGACTTTAATATTTTTTCCACACATTTACTCTCCATCCATCCACACTCTGGGACAGGACCAAATGTGCAGAATGTGGCCACAGCTGTGGAGCAGGTCTACCCACTGCTGTTTGAGTGTCAGAAACCTCGGCAAGTGAAGTAATGTACCCAAGACTAAACAAGAAATAGAAGTCTGATTCATTATAAGTGACAAAGCACCTTATTCTGGGATTAGTTTTTATCACTACATGCCATAGACCTCTACCTATGAAACTTATTATCTCACCTGGATTGAGATGATTCAAACTGTTTTATTTTTGTCACAAAATGTTATCCATTTTATAGTGTATTGCTTTTTTATTTTAACAGTAAAAACCTGTAAATGTCTTCCAAAAATAGTTTTTGCAAACCACTTAGACAATTGCGACTTCTCTCTTTGTGCTTAACAATGCATTGTTTGATAACTGAAGGGAATTTGCAATTTGGCAATGCTACACCTACGTTTTAAAATGTGATATGTACCCACTGATCAAGAAGAAATGTAAAACATTAGAAAACCCATTCTTATCTGGGGTAGATATACATCACAAGCCACAAGGAGAAATCAAGTCTGATCTATGGTTTTGTACATTTACTTTAAGTGATCCATCCATAATGTCCGATCCATCCAAAACATTTAAAGATTAAAATGTAATTTAATCATAAGCCCTGTTCTTTAGAACGTTCTACCTGTGGCTTTCTAATGTGGTTTTTAATTTGAACTTTGATTATGTATATTATCTTGTAAGTGTTAATAACATTACTACGCCTATTTGCAGGTAGGTATTTGCAAAAATAAAACTACCAGAATTCTCTAGAGAACTAACTCAGAAAAGCATTACCTACTTGAAATGGGAATGGTATGACACTGCATAATGGTATTAGCACGTGTTATTAAGGCTGCATAACACCAAGTGTCTAAGGTAATCCTTCTCAAGGCGGCAGCAGTGTCAGTTGTCTATAATGTAAATCTAATGCCATTCTCAGAGAAATCAGTGGTTAACAATGCATTGTAATCAGTATCCACCAGGGTGAGCCTATTATCTGCGTGTGTGTATGTATATATATACACATATATATGCATACATATATATATATATATATGTGTGTATGTGTATATATATATATATATATATATACATATAAAAACTGGTAAAGAAGTTGACTTAATGTTGTACATTGTTTCAATAATGTTTTATGGAGTGCTGTTTGAACCAGTGTCAATTGCATATTTGGGGCACTTGTTCACTATTTTGTATTTTCTCTAAAAAATAAAGTAAAACCTGTTCCAAAATATTGTCATTATTATTAGTAATCAATTGAACAAATCACTTTTTTTTTTCTAACTGAAAACCTTGTAAAAAAGAGTTACAACTTTTTTTATTTTTTTATTTGCAGTTTTAATTGTGAACAGGCTCACACAATGTTCCACATTTAATTTCTTAAATAAACAATACTCTTGGCATTGTTGACACAAGTTAACCTAATGCATAGCAACTGGTGCTATAATTTAATATTTTCTGTTACAAAGTGACATTTGTTTGATAGACATGCTGTGGGATAACCCTAATAATTATCAGATGGCTAATTAGCTATAGGAATTCATTCATATCTCTATATATTTGCTGAGTAAAGTGGTCCTATTTATTTTGCTTTTATCATTTCCCTTTCAGAGTTAAATGACTTGTAGAAACCAGTGCATTAGACACTTGACCTGACACTCATTCAGTGAGTAAGAGTGGACCCTGAGCTATTTCTTTCACATTCTAAAATGTGTTAATGCCACTGCCTTTAAGGGCTTTTGTGCCCTCTCCACATGAGCTGGATATTTACGACCAGTTCAAGGAGACGCATGGCTCCCGGTACCTGTGCTGCTGTTCATGAGACTCTCCTGAGCCTGCGCCCGCTTCCAGAATCTCACCTTAAAATGGTTTCTGAAAGGCAAGCAATGAATGTTTAAGTAATTGTAGAAAGGCTATATTAGGTAAACTGTAATAAATATAGTTATTTACTTTTTAGCCAGCTCCTTTGAGATTTCCTCCAGTGTGCGTCCTTTGGTCTCAGGGACACAGAGGATGACAAACACCAGAAGAACAAAGCACATAGCAGCATAGAGGAACATCACACTGGGAAGGCCAACAGTTTCTGAAAAACATGTTTTGGTGTTTTGGGTTTGATCAAGTTAAGATTGAGTGGTCATTATTAAAGATTATTTGGACATACCAGTAATTGTCAGAAAGGTCATGGAGATGAGCAGGTTGGTGGCCCAGTTTACTGCTGCCACCACAGACGCAGCTCTGCCTCTGACTCCCATCGGAAAGATCTCACTGATCACCACATACGCCACTAAAATGTAGAAACACCAATGACAAATGCACAACAAGACACTTGATAATTATAGGACCCAGTACTTTTTTATGTTTGATTAATTCTGCATCAAAAGTGTATTTTAAAGGCTCTGAGTGGAGAAACCTTACATTATTTATTCAACACATGGCTTGGAAAACTGCAACACTGCAGTGTGCACTAAGTTTAAGCCTAAAGGGAATCATTTCTTAATGCTACCCATTTACACTTTGCAACTACATTTATAGGCTGTAGTCACTAAACTACTGCTTTAGTTCTGACACATGTTTACAATAAAGAATATTTCTGTCTCCATGAGTTCGGTCTTATTTAAGAACATGAGGAAAATGAAGGCTTATAAATTGGGCTTCATAAACTGTATGTAGAAATAAAATTAAAATAGTTATTGCTGGTAGCCACCTATAAATGAGTAGTTAGCCGCAGCTAAACTGTTCTAGTTTAGGGAAGCTAAACAGGTATTTCAGGTTCAAAAGATAAACACTGTATTGAAATTAGATCACAATCATCCAACTCTATTACACCTAATAATAAATTTCATGTTAGTGTTTTGACAGTGAAGGAGTGGCTACTTACTTGGGCCAAGGCTGAAGGAAAAGCCTGCCACATACACCAGTAAGGTGATCAACGATGCCCATTTGAGAGACAACGATACTGTTGGAGTCATCTCTTCTAAAACCCTATTGTTTTCTTTGCTAGTCCTCTGTACCTCCTCTGTATCCCACGAGCTGAGGAGGGGAGCTGAAAAAAAGGTACTGTTGTCCAGTTCTGTAGCAGTCCTGTTTAAATCCAACATTATGAGTGTGTTGTTGGTGTGGCTTTTACACAGGGTGGAGAGGTGAGTGTGGCTCTGCAGTGTCAGTGTCCCAAGTGTGGCAAGAGACAAACCCATGACCACAGCGCCCACACACAGAAAACTCTTAGGTCCAACGCGGTCGACGAGGAGCACAGCTGGGATGGTCCCGAGTACCTTAATCACTCCGAAGCCAGTGGAGGCCAAAGTGGCAGCATCATCACTGGTGAAGCCCATGCTGCGGAGAAGAGGTGAAGCATATGACAGGATGTTTGGCTGACCCGTTGCCTGCTGGAGGAAGACTAAAGCCACACCCGTTAGCAGCCGCGCTCGCAGGTTAGCTTTGGAACTAAATAACTCCCGAAAACGATACTCCGATTCCTCTTTAAGTCCTGTCTGAATGTCTCGCAGCTCCACTTCCACATGCTCCTGTATCCCACCCCTCAACTTTGCCAGCACAAGCCTGGCCTTTTCCACATTGCCCTGTGCAACCAGGAAGCGAGGGCTGGGTGGGAGAAACAAGAATGCGCCAAACTGCAGCAGTGCCGGGGGAATTACAAGTCCAAATGTAAATGTCCAGCCATGAGGTAGAGCAGCAAAGATGTAACTGCAGCTGAATCCCAGCATTACACCTAAAACCAACATGAACTCGTATAATGTCACTAGTAGACCCCGTCTTTCTCTGGGTGATATCTCAGCGATGTATAGACACGCTGCTGTCCCAGACAGAGAGGTACCCATTCCCACAATAATGCGGCCCAGAGTTAATGACACAAGTGAAGTGATGGCGATGAGAACAATGGTCCCAACCACCACCAGAGCAGCGCACAGGAGCAGAGAGCATCGGCGACCATAGTGGTCCAGGATGGGACCTCCAGCCAGAGAGATGAAGAGAGCGCCAAACACATGGGCGCTGACCAGCAGTTCCTGTTCCTGGCAGGACAGAGAGAGCAGGCCACGCAGCTGCAGCAGCACTCCCGAGGTCAGGCCCATCTCATAACCCAACATGAGGCCACTGAGGTTAGCCACCATGGCGGCCACCACCACCCACCAGCTACAGCCTGCAGGGGACAAACAAGGGGAAGACATTAGACACAAAAGGAACATGTCAAAGTCGACTTTCTTGTCAATTCTGCCACATGTACAGTACATACAGAGAATTAAAAAAAACAGAAACAGTTGAAACAGTTTGTTCTGGTACAGTCATTCATTGATAATCATTTTTTCCATTCAGTCCCGTGAGGGATCACAGGTGACTGGAGCCTATCCCAGCATCTTTGGCCCTGAGGCGGGTAAGCCCTGGAGAGTGGCCAGTTGGTTGTAGGGCTGACACAGACAGTGACAGACAACCAATCACTCTCACAGTCATTCAATAGGGATTCACCAATTAACCTATACATGCACGTGTTTGGGCGGTGGGAGGAAGCCGGAGTTCCCGGAGTGAACCGATGGTAACACAGGGAGGACATGCAGACTCCTCACAGAAAGGGCAGAGTGGGACACTGAAATGGAAATGCATTAAACCTGTTAAACCATAGATAAGTTGTTATCATCAAGAAAGCTTGCATAACACTGTATGTAGGCTTGTGCATTATGTGCAAGTCTTCAAAATGTCCATGTTGTTTATGATAGCACATCTCTTCTTGGCTGTTTGAAGCCATTGTAATCAATAACCTAGCATTACCTAACCTAATGTTTCACGAAATAAAAGAACAACTTCATAACCTAATAACTTTTGGCTGGGTCATAACCTTTTGCACTCTAGGTTCTTCTTAGAAGTCTCTTAAAAATGCTGACTGTGTGGAATTAATGATCAGAAGTTCACTGGAAAAATGTTCAAACGATTCTGTAAGCCATGTTTGCATGTGTTTCTGTCTTTATACATTTTAATAACATTTATATTTGTGCTTCATTAAGTATTATGGGCGGTAGTTTGTTTTTTTTTTTTTAAATGTGGAACATATTTCTGGTTTAGAGCCAACTGAGGTCAACTTGACTTGGACTGAAGCCTGAAAACAGCAATAAACAAGTTTAGGTTTCATCGTTAATCAGTGCTTGAGAAACATGATGTAGTGATTTAGTAACACATTAAGCAAACTGGTCAATAATAATCCATGTTGACCATAGACCAAGATTTTCAGCTGTTTTTGTATTGCACACTAAATACACATATTCTGTCTTCTTAATTTGAAGAGGGATGTTTAATATATGCATACAGGTTGGTGAAACTAACTTTCTTTTACTATACGTTTAACATAATCAGAGGCTCAGAGGTCAAAGCCCAGCAGTGTGAAGTAAAGGAAGAAGTGCATTAACTCCTGATAAAGATACACCCTCCTATACAACTGTTAATGAGCTAAATGAACACTGAAACTCCTACAGCTTTACAGGGCATCTATCTCATCTGATAATAAAACATAAAACCAGCATTACCAACTGTGTGTGACCATACCTGTTTTTTTAGGTGCACCTTGATACTGACAGCCATTCTTCAGTGTTTCTTTGCATGTGTTGTCTTGGATCATCTTCTTGCCATGAACTTCCATCGTCAACAACACCTGATACACACAGTAATAAAGCACTTCAGGAAGGGAAGCTGGTTCTGGGAAAGTTTGGTCAAGAATGAAATGATTCAACAATTGTTATTTATTTTAATTATGTAAATGTTATGGTTAAATTATTTTTTATGATGTTTAGTTAATATAAATACAGCCAGACCTATCACACTCAGTGATAAATGAGGCCATGATTAGTAAAACTATGCAAGACATATCTGTTAATTAGTAATAATGTACCTACAACCTTGTTTTGACAGCTCCCTGGCATGAAAAAGGAAGAATGACTCCCTTTGTATTGATTTTAAATAGAGTTAATCAAATTTGACATAAACACACATATCAACAAAAAAAGGTCATATTAACATCTAACAATCCCATGAGACCTAATAGTAGTGCATCTACAGAGAGTCCTTCACTGACAATAAAGGTCAGACTGAGCTGTCTTCTTTATCCATCCTCCATATGCCTGACTTTTAAAGTCTACTTCCTTTAATGGCATCACTCCTCCTGAACTGAATGTCACAGACAGCACCTCACTTAAAGTTGCTAACTTGTCCACAACATGCCGTTGACCACATTAACCTTTACTGGGCCGTGAACGACCTGTCATTCTGCAAAGGCCAAAAACAGCGGCGCCTAAGTTAGTCATCAAGTAAGGGCTTGTCCACTATTGACGTGCACCAGGGCTGGCTCCTGCAAAGTTTGAGTAAACAGTTTGAAAAGGACAGGCCTGTGTGCTGTCTCCTACCTGAGCAGCTCAGACTTTCTGTTGGTAGCGTAGGCCCTTTTCTTTATTGCTCCATTCGCTTCTGTTCCACGCTTTTTGATTGTAACAAAGTCTTGATTCACTCGTGTCAGAGCACGCGCACTGCTTGTTTTGGTAATACACTGGCTTGGCCCCGCCCACTTTCACTCAGTAAACCAATAGAAGGCCCCTTTTCTGCCTAGGGACCCTACATGTGAACTCTTATTGGTCCAAACCGCCTGATAGAAGTCTGTGATAAAAACACTACTGATGTAACATTGTTAACACGTTTTCCTTTGTCTTATCCTTTTCCCACCTGGCCTCTCGCTTTTGCAAGTTTTATCTGGGCTGTTGTTTTTTATAGATATATAATTTATGCTTTGGGTTTTTTCAGTCTTCTTGATTTGAAGAGACATTAGATTCTCTTAAAATTGAATATCACTCTTTTTGGGTTTTATCTTTTTAAAGGTAGGCTATGTCAAAAAGTTTGTGACAGGGTTCAATGTAACGTTTTGTCTGACCATTTTAGGATAATGCAAGCTATATTATACATATATAACAATTTGATCAATATAACTTGCAGACAGTTTGACACTACTGCAATATTACATCCCAGCCCTCTTTCTGCTATAATGTTGCGCCTTCAGCAACAGCATACACCTGTATCAATAATGCTAAATGACTTCTAGTGCACATAAAAAACAAATAAAAAAGGCCACCTGTTGTTTTGCTCAGTTTCTGTGTTCTACAGATACTGCAGGATTGCTCTGTCACACCTGCCCCTGCTGCTTCATGGATGAAAGAGAGTGTCCCCTGTGTTTATGCTTGTCCTGTTTTCAATGTGTCTAGTTGGGCTTGGCCTAGTGACTCAGGTCTTTGACCTGCAGTGAACTGGTGTCATTTGACCCACAGTTGAGTTTACTAAAGGCGTGTGAGTGCCTTTTAGGATGGCTTTAAGTAGCCTACAATTGGAGAACCTTTCACATCATAATTATATTAATTACTGGGTTTACTATTGACACACTTGCATCTATTGAAATCCATTTTCAAAAATACACAAAATGCAAATGGCATGCACATAAAAACAAAACAAAATGACAAACCCAGAAATTATAAAAAAAAAAGACTCAAGTGAAGAATAAGCTTGCAAAACCTACTCCACTAATTTAAAATCCATTTGGCCTTTTGCACAATGGGGTAGATTATGGATATTGGATTAATGAAGATATTGTTTATGCAATAAAACAAAATTAATGGATGTGGAGTTCTGACATAACCATTATTCATTTCAGGTGGAGGTGTCTTTGTAGATAGTAGGGCAGTTATAAATGTGAAACTTTGAACGATAAGCAAAAGAGCTCCCAATTTCAGGCGAGACATAAACACATAGAATAATAGTCCACTGTTAATAAATGTAGATATATAGAGCTCACTCAGGCTAAAGTTCATTGTAATGCCACGTTGTACATTCATTCTACTGATGTAAGAACAAACTACTGATTAACACGTTTTCATTTGGCCTCTTCCTTTTTTTATGCTACATTTTATGCTTTGTGTTTTTTCTTCTCAATTTTAAGAGCCATTAGACTCTCTCAAGATATAATGTGACTCTTTTAGGGTTTTATGAAAAAAAGCAATAACTCTCTCCAAAAGTCTGTCTAAAAGTATGTGACAGAGCTCCATGTAACATTTTGTCTGAACATTTTGTCCGCTCTGGGCAGTTGTAGGCACAAGTACCTAATACACAAGTGGTAATGGGATGTATAAAACGTGCAAAAGTGTGTACAGAACATTTTATTTTCAGCAGCTCTCTATTCTCAGTCACCGTTTAAATCGTTTAGCATTTCTGTCTTTATGATCGTTATCACTTGTTCTTTTGTGGCTGCTCCCAGCTGATGAATCCTCATCGCTCTCTGAAAGCTCGTCCCACCACCTGAATGACCCGCCACTGTCCTCACCCTCAGGCTGGACATTCGGTGGGTCGTTACTGACTTCCTGATAGCTGTCATGGCTGTTGTCAACATTACCAAGAATGACTATAAGTCCATTTTCATCAGCAATAAAGTCTGGGGAATCACTGTCAGCATGAACATCCATATCAACTTGATCATTGCTGACGTTGCCACTGGGAGCAGCAGGGGCTTGAGGGCTTTCCATGTCCATTTCCCCTTGAATGTAATGAATAAGCTCAATACCATTGTCATCTTCATTAGAGCCGAAGAAGATAGGAGAAAGGGAAATGACTAGGAACACTTCTTCAGTTAGAAAATAAGCTTCTTCATCTGCTTCTACAACCCATTCAGACAATAATCTGTAATCAACAATATGAGTCTAAACGGGTTTTCAAATCTCTCTAAAAAAAAAAGATGTTCCTACCTTCATCAAAGACTCCCAATCCATCTCCTTGGTTTTCCATTCCAGCTCAAACGTTTAGCTCACAAACCTGTCATGTGTCTCAGTGCTGTTTCAGTTGTTGCTGTTACAAATCTTCAGAAAGCACATTGATTAATTATATGAAGGTCTGAGCAACTGTGAATGTTCACTAATTAAAACCACACTGACTGACAGTAAAATAAAAAGGTTTGTTCATCAAAAACATGCACTTACTGCTGGACTGTTGTGGTCAGTTTACAGTGACTGTCACTTAAACCCGTTGTCATGGCAACAGAACTCTGAGGGCCAAGCATTCCAACATGGGTTTATTAATATGGTAAATCAAAATTTTTCACATAAACATTACCATATGACAACAAAAATGATAAATTTAAACTTATTTTAGTCCATTATTTATTAGTTAATGTGTTGTTACATAATCAAGGGATATTAGTCGTGTAAATATGAGTACACATAATATATTTAGAAGTAGTAATGAATAAAATGTAATGTACACACACTGCAGCCATCTATGCCAAATGTATGGGTCACATTTGTTGACCATTTGGTAATGTGTAGTGATTATTTGTGATATTGGCAAAAAAACGATAAAGAAACACATACACAAAACAGCAGACACTAAAACCCCACGCATAAATGCAATGTCTGGTTTAGTATAAACTAGATGTATTTGTTTCTTCACATTTTTTAACCCTTTTTTTTTTTTTCAGTTTGAAGTCTGACACCTACAAGTGAGTTCAGAGGTTGGCCACTAGATGTCAGGGCACTACTATAATATATTCACAACAATTTAGGGTTTCTTCTGTAATTCATCAGACTACCCACTTTTTACCAACCATTGCACATAAAATATATATATCATATAATAATCATCAGTCATTAGTACCTGTACATATCATTTATGTATGATTTATGTATATTTTTATATAGTAATAAGCATGGGATGTCTGTGCACAGGCATTTACGATAGGTACTCTTAATGTTTTGTAGCTTTATGTGTATCAGTTGTTATGTATGTTTGTGCTTTTTTCTTTTGTTTTCTGTATGTCTGGGACTACGGATGGAAACTAGCACTGTGCTAAATCCGGCGTATTTACGTCAATTTCGATTGTACGTTCATTAATATGCACTGTCCCTTCTAAATAAATAAATAAATAAAATAAAAATCATCTTCTCCATGTTTTAATATTTGGAAGGCGTTTAATTGGAGACTCACAAGAAACAGAGGATTTATTGCGTACAGAGTTCCTTCAAAACAAGAATATTAAAATTATTGCCCCGGTCTAGACCAATTGACTGGGTTCAGCTTTCTTTATGAACCTTCTCCACATAAAAAGAAGCCATTGGTTAAAGTTCAATTACCTTGGTATCGTCTTTAACAGTCCCACAGGTGAATTTTACCAGAAACCTTTCATTGTTTATGGCATCTTTATTTAGTATTATCTTTTGACCCAGGGTGGCCTTATAACTCTAGCCAATAATTTGCCTGAGAACAAATCTTTCTGCTGTTTATATTTACTTTAACGTCACAAACTTTGTTGTGTAAGGCTGCTGACGCATGATAAAGTTTAAAGTTCAGTTTAAACTTATGTGGGCAGTAAAGTTAAGGTCATTTGTTCAAACTCATTCAGGACGCAGGGCGAGTAAATATTGGTCAGTAATCGTCATTCTTTACATTCTTTAGACTCAGGACACTTCATAATATGCATAGTTAGAAAAGCAACTGTATTTAACTCTGAGTGCTTACCATAATCTTATCTCCCTAAAGGACATCTCTACTGTAATAATTCATATAAGTTTCTGTGCTGCTCATAATCTACAAAGCTTTTCATGGCCACACTCCACCCCCCCCCCATATAAAGTATAAATCAGCACTGAACTCTTTGAGGTAATAAAGTTAAACTTTTATTGAAAACCAAAACATGGTCACATAAATCTTTAACAATTTTACAATTTACAGTACATTGAACGTGTCTTGTTACATTTACATATTTAAGCATACCTTAAGTAGTTTTCAATATACATTAAAACTAGTACACATAGATCAAAATATACAAATAAACTTAAATACCATCACAGCAATATTAAAATGGAATGTTCAGTTTGGATGTGGTCAGCTCAGCCCAAAAGCAGGCCGCCGGTCCGTCTCTGAGGCAGATGGAAGACTACATGAAGGAGACATGGTTGGAAAGCAGAAAGACACAACCTCCTCTTCTTTTTTCTTTTTTTTACTAGTGCTATACTAGCAACACTCCCTTTTCCTCTCTCCCAGCCATCTGCAGCATCATGTGCAAATTAAGATATGAAACATCATCTGAGCCTCTATGTTAAAAATAACCGGTTGATTAACTAAGTGCTACATTTATAACTCAGTAAATTTGACACAGAAAAACCCAAATGATGTAGGGGAGAGAAGAAAAATTTTTAAAATGAAGGCACCTTTGAAGAAGCCATCCCCCTCAGATTCAGCTTCAAATGAGTCCCTTTCTTACCACACAGAAAACGATTATGAAAAAAACTAAAAGCACCAAAATGAAAACCATACACACACTAAACAGATAGCCCCCCCTTCAAAATAGTTTGTGGTTTGAGAGCCTCAAACGATGCTGGGCTACATACAGTAATTGGAAATCAGTTATGTGTGTGAGTGTGTATGTGCTTGTCATTCTGAAATTGTGTCCTTGGTGTCAATAAAAGAAGGCTTTCAAGCTGCCTGAGCAATGTGCAAAAGAACTATGTGGTAAGTGATGGAAACTGAACACTGACCTATTTAAGTGTGTATATGTCTTTGTATGTTTGAAAAATTGTGCGTTGCTTTATCAGGGTAAACCCGGTGATTCCTCTTGTAGCAGAACAAGAGCTGACCGTATTTTGGCAAGTACACATTCAAAGTTCTTTGTATATGCAGACTGATTGCAGTGGTTGGAAAACCCATTATCCTCTTGGGAAATGAAGCGCGTGGGGTCAAGTTGCCAGTCCATTGACTTTTCCATGTCCCATAAGTTGTTTCATGTCCTATAGGTAGGAGTCCATAGACGGAGCATAGGAAAAGCCCACAAAGGCCTCTGCAGCCTCTCTAATGCTTTCTGTTGCCAGAGTACTGTCTGGGGAACAGCCAATAGAACTTGGCACTGGCTCGTCTGTGAACTCCGGGTCAAAGTGCCTCAGGTCGTTAGGTCCTGTCTGAGGGTGAGAGACACAAAAGAGGATTAGTCCTGCTGTTTAAAATACCATACATACCTGGACAAGTTTCAATTAACAAAGAGAGAAGGCAAACAGAAATGTTAAAAGGAACATACCACGTTAGGGTTGAAAGGAGGAGTTATCTTCTTGGCATTGAGGTCATCCCAGTTGATTGGAGAGAAGAATATGTGGTTCTTAATTTCAAGCTATGGAGGAGAAAACATGAACAGGGTTACTCCAAAAATAATTGAAATATAGATTTACATAGATGTGAAAAAAATGGGACTTACAAAGTCATCTTTGCAGCCAAGCCGCTTGGTCCGGTCCTTTTGTAGCAGACCCTCAAGCAGATGTCTTGCTGCATTGGAAATGTTGGGTTTCAGCTGAAGCGGCTTATTCAGGATGTTGTCATACATCTCTGCTGTGTTACGGCTGTAGAATGGAGGCTGGAAAAAAGGGGGGAAATTACTTAACAACAAAGACCCAAACAACAAAAATAAGAGGATGTAGCACAAACATTGTAATTACCAGGCCATAGAGCATCTCATACAGAACAGCTCCTAAACACCACCAGTCAACTGTCCGGTCATATGGCTGCTTATGTAGAACCTCAGGAGCTAAATACTGAAAAGAAGAGCATACATTAATAAAAATGTGCAAAGAAATGACACATTTGAGTCATCTGGTTTTAGTCCTTACCTCTGGTGTACCGCAGAAGGTGGACGTGGTCCCATTAGGCTCTATGTTCTCCTTGCAGAGGCCGAAATCTGTGAGAATAATGTGTCCTTGAGAGTCCAACAGGATGTTCTCTGGCTTCAGGTCTCTGTAGACTATGTTTAGTGAGTGAAGATACCCCAGTGCACTGGCGATCTCTGCTGCGTAGAACCTGGCTCTAGGCTCCAGAAAGCAGCGCTCTCTTTGTAGGTGGTAGAACAACTGGAAGAAAAAAAAAATTATGAGCTTTAAAAGTAAAAAGACAAGATTAAAATACAAAAAGGGGAGAGGAAGGAAAAAGGATAAGAGCAAAACAAGTGGAATAGAGCAAGAAAGGCCAGCAGTTTCCGGACAAGGCTTGTATTTAATCAACTGTCTTTGGTCGTCCAACAATCACAGGATATTAACTCGATTAGACACACAGCAAATCCGAACAGCGCAGCTAATTTTGGCCCACACTCTCCCCTCTGTTGCTCACCCAATGATTTCCTGAAAGCAGTTTCCTTTAGCCAAAAATGAAAAACGACAGCAAAAAGGCAGAGAGCGATGGCCTTGATTTGGCTTCTCATGACAGGATATCCCCTCTGTGTGTGTCTATACTTCAGCTCAATCAAATTTATTGTTCCTCCTCCACTGTCATGAAGCCCACTGCCTGCATTTTCTCCACTCTTGTAACCCAGATGTATGCATTACATACAACACAAGCGTTTACAATGCAAGCCACAAGGACCTATTTTGACAACAATGACTTTTTGAATTGTTTGAGCTTTTGAATGCGTCTAGCCTAGCCTTTTAGTCTAACTTCAAAATCTTCAATCTAGTCACTTTTATTTTAGGGCTGCAGAACTCACCTCTCCTCCATTGATGTAGTCTAAGATGAAGTAGAGTTTGTCAGCCGTTTGGAAAGAAAAGTGCAGGCCAACCAGAAATGGATGCTTAACATTCTTCAGCAGCACATTCCTCTCTGACATGATGTGTTTCTCCTGGAGATAAAACGTCAAAGGTGAGGAAGAGATACAGACCATTCTTTTCAAAGGAATGTGTTCAGGTGATTACTTTGGCAGGGCATTGTTTGCATTTGCACTAACCTCCTTTTTCTTAAGAATGGCCTTCTTCTGTAAGACTTTGACTGCATAAAACTGGTCATCGGTGCGATGGCGTGCTAGCAAGACCTTGCCAAAACTCCCCTTGCCTATGACTTTGAGGAAGTGGAAGTCGCTTGGTTTCGCTGAAGGGTTGGAGGATGGACCGAGGTTGATCTGCTGGGATGGACTTGGCTGTACAACAAAACCATGTAGATTAGAATTCATTCATTTATTTTAGGAAATGTGAACAAAAGAAGCACTATTGCAGGCATATACTCACAGGAGGAGAGGGGTTTGCATTCATGAGCTCTGCCTCTTGAGGTGCACTCAGATTCAGAATTGACTGGACTTCAGGACTGTAAAAAGAAATTAAAAAATAAATACTTTCACTCATTTACAATAAAAACAACCATCCAATGTTATGGGTCATGTTCGTCCAGAGAACAGATGAATGATGGCATTTTTGCAATGTTTTGTGCTCAAGTGAATACAGAAGAATAACATGAGTCAGATGGTACTCACTGCTTGCAGGCGTAGGAGTTTGTGGCAAGCCTCTGAATGAAGTCATTCAGTCCCATTCTCCTCTGCTTCATGAAGGCTGTGACACAAATGAGAAGCGTAGAAAAAAAATTAGATGACAAAGTTCAAAAAGCTCAGTTTATTCCTGTCATGAAGCTTAAGAAATCCCCAAATTATCCATACCGGTAACTAATGCCACGAGCCCTTTAGACTTAGAATAGGTAAGTTCAGGCTCTCCAGTTTCTGTCTTGATGGTCATGTCAAGTTACACGCTAGCTCCTCACCACTGGGCCAAACTAAAATATCACTTAAAGTTCTTTGGGCTGCCTTATAAAAGTCCCAACAGGAGGGAGGAGCTGGCCACAGGCCAACACCTCCCTCTTAGTGGGCGTAATCCTCTGTCAACAGATTGCTGTAAATATAAGTGTTCCTTGTGTGGACCAATAAGAGGCTGTTGCGCCACCTGAGAACGTCATAGCCACATCCCAGTATATGCCTTCGTCCAAAACATCGGAAAAAGTGGAGAGAAAAAAAAATAAGTTAGTCGCGGTGATTTAATGAAAAAAAATAAAGATTTGTTAGTGCACCTCCATAGCAACCTAACTTCACTTCCCATGTGTCATACTGTGTAATGTTCCAACAGCTGAGGTGTAATAGTTAAAAACAACTTGAAAGATAATGAAATGCAGGTTGGCAACACACAAAGTCTATGGCAGAGGCTTTTTCAATCCGTCCATTTTCAAATCTACTGTATCCACACTGAGCAGCGCCAAAACTCCTTTTGTCAACCCTGGAAAGTACTGTAAGTGGTCTCACTTTGAGCTTCTCTATTTGTTGAATTGAAACGCGCGAGGAGTGACGCAGGGTTCCCACGGGTGTGCGCAAGAGCAGAGAGACCGAACTGAGGCAGGCCAGATGCCAAGAAAAGCCCCTGCAAGTGGAAAAGTACAGCCCGAGTGAGAAAAGTCAAACTCAAACAAACCGAGAAAGAAGATTCAAGACATGCATAGGCCGCCGGTCATCCCTAACCTAACAGTGAGACGTTCAAAAGAAACGCTTCATGCATATATGCGGAAAATGCACAGTGGCACACGAAGCTGATTAGGTACGGTTATGCAACGCACCTGGTTTGAATTTTACCTACACCCCGGGCAGAAAGAAAGCACGAGATGATATCCAATATCAAGAGTAAATCCTTTTAAAGTATAAAAGCAATGTTTTTGTAAGACTTCGCGAGCACGAAAGCAAGCACTTAACGTTAGCTTGTAATTTTGCTGCAAGCTATTAACTCATTGCTTGTTATCTTATTACCCCAAAAGACACACACTAATCTAGTTTTCGCAATATAAGTGGCTTCTTCTTTGATCATTTACATTAAAATGTGTTTGCTAAAGTTGTCTGAAACGTTTTAAAAAGACCTCACCATCAGAGAGGGGCTTTAAAAGATAAACTTGTCACAAATCCAGACCAGCGATGAGAGTGAGTGCTCTTTATTATTTTTTTTACTTATTCATTTACTCAGACGGAGTTTGAGATGCAAAACCATAATTAGGGTCACTGCAGTCCTCCACGAAAACACTATCCTACATTGAAGTTCGTTGTTGCGGTTTCCAGTGTGAGTCTGCAGTCTACTTACACGTCAAAGCGGTGGTTTTGTCTTTCATGGGGAAGCCTTATATTTCCAATTCACGACACGAACTTGGTCTGTCGGCTCCTGAACACAGAGGGGTAATAGACCTACTCTGCATTCCTCACTGGGATAGTTTCATCCACTTTTTTTCCTTTTTTTCCGTTTAAAGGGCGGAGATGACCCGCCTCAGTTTCCTTCCACCCCACACAGTTTAGTTTAATGGTTGGTTGCATGAGTTTTGGCGCGGGCGGGGCTGTGGTGCCTTCAAACGCCCCGCGCGCTAAAGCCTTTTTGACTTTAGCCACGCTTTATGGCAAAGAAACGGGAGTAAATTGAAAGAAACATACGAAAAACTAGTTGTATATTGTTCAAAAGGCTTTAGTAAAACTTTTAGTTTATTCATTACTGCTCTGTGACATGTGACACACTTTATCTTCTTTCAGTTCAACTTGTAATGTCCCTTTAATGGGCTATTTAAAAACAAACAAACAAAAAAGACTTTAGAACACTTTCTTCAGTTCTTCACTTTAAATAAAAAAATCATGTAGGACTATGTTTTGTGTATTTGTATCCTTTAAAGTAGGCCTATACACGCGAAGGCATCATTTAAAGGCACTTGAGTTTTAACGCTAGTTAGGCTAGCTAAGAGGCTACAGTTAGGCTAGTGGAACCATTAATGTTAGATTTATGCATTTAGATTTAAGGACACCATTTAAATTGGGTAGGAGGTTTTTAAATACTTTTAAATATGGCCTTTAGAAGCTTCTATACCATGTTTATTTTGTGTGGACAACAAACATGCTCCTAACATTAACATGGCTCGGTTACCTTCCATTCATTTTATGCTCAACTTAGTACAAACGTTTAAAATGAACTCTGTGTAGTTTTTATTGCTCTGTAAAACTGCTGATCCAAAGACAAGCAGCCATTATAGCACATCCACAAATTACTCGGAGGCAGGAGGATGTTGCACAGAGCAAAGGGTAGACTAATGTGCCTCAAAAGCAGAAGCCTCACAATTTCAGTTTGCGTGTGTCATGGCCCGATCTAAAATATAGTCCCAACATTTACTGCTGTCTCAGTTTTTGACTTAACTCTGGTCAAATCTATTATTAATCCCCCCTACGCAGCCAACCGATTTGCCAACGGAGCTGGAGGGCCAAACAAAGCAGCAGGGAGGCTGACAGCACCTACCTATGCTGCTGGAGAAAATAAAGCAATGAAGGCACAACACACTTACAGACAGTAAAGGCTATGTTATGTTCTTCCTTAGGCTCTATTTTCAACCTCTAAATAAATCTTTTCGGTGTCCCACTATTCACTCAACATTACACCAGTGTTGCAGACTGTTAAAAATACATGCCGCATTTCTCCTTGAGTTGTCAGACTGCCATCTTTCAACAAGCATTTCATCTATAGACAAATCTCACCACATGACACCAGAGCAGCAGTTCGTGTGGGACGTGAAGTGACATCTCTTCTCTGAACTTGAAAGCACCAAACTTTATCATAGTGGGAAAACTAGAAGTAAGTGTTGACCTCAAAAAGTTTGAACAAAATCAAACTAACTATGATAAGAAGATAGCAAGAGATGATCATGGCCGCTGTAAAAAGTGTGAATAGAAGCTGTTGTGCTTTGGCCTGGAGAGTGCACAGGCATCGTCTGGCATCTAAATAAATGACCTGAGTAGTTTAGTGCTAGCAAGCTAACTTAGTCCAATAGTTTCAACCACTTGCCTCAAAATAGTTACGATATACGTGAACCCCAAAGTCAATTTGGATGACATGAAATTATAAACACAACTCCCAATGCATCTTATGATACATAATGAACTGTAATGGTCTGATTGTCTAAAGTCAATCGGAAACATTGAGTGTGAGTTCCATAGTGTTGCTCTAGTTTAGTTCAATGTGATCTTAATAAGTTAATCTAACTATGACATAACCTAACATGGATAAAAATGAACTAAATTGTGCTAACAACTTAAACAATTCAAGTAGGTTAAACTATTCTCTATACCCAGTGCATATTACCTCCAAAGTGAAGCCCGTGGTCCACTAGCGAATGCATCTGTGTCCAAATGAGAGTGAGGTGCTGAAAGAGGACCAGCACAGCGGAAGAACAGACAAACGAATGGGGGGCAACACTAACAATGAGTCCACTCAGTGATTTTCCTCTCTGGTCCCTGTTTCCCATTGGCATTTACAGACGGCTGTTAACTAGAGGAGGCTCCACTAAACTTAAGTGTGTTTTGGTTCGAGTATGTTTGTAGTACTGTATGTGTCACTCTGTAATACATTATGTAACCCGCTAGTGGCACACTCATGGATGCCAAGGCCAGTCTCTCAAACCCACAACACACTTGGGGCCACTCATGAAAGGACAGGAAAGGCATTAAGAGCCCTAGTTCCTAGGGGTTTTTAGGTAGAACTCAAAATTGTACTAAAACGCCTCCCATTGCTTACAGAGCGGCTTAAAAGCTCATATTCTTACTGTCTTTAGCAGAAAAACCCATTCTTTGAATCTCTTTAAAACCCATCTCGCTCCCTTGTGTTATAGTGTCCATCCTTTATGGCCGGGACGATGAGGGTTTTTATGGCCACAGTTGATCTGAGCTGTCTGGCAGTGAATGCGAATGAGCTGCAGTGGTGAGGAACCAAATGACACTGTTACATAAAGCCCTTAGCCATTCAGCAAGGACAGCTAGGCTTTTATAATGCGTCTGGACACTGGGTATTGTGAGTGCTTGTGTGTTTGGCGACATGGTTTTCTATGTTTATGGGTTCCAACCACTGGGGGCCCACTCATTATGTGTCTCATAAATTAAAGGGCATCATTAGTTTGGACCCCATGTGTAACAGCATTTAAAGACGTGGAACAAGAAAGCCCTTGTTGTAATGTCATTGTTGGCAGTTAAGTGAGATAGATTTCTGTGTTTTTTCCAGGTTTTTGTGTACTGGGATTGCCATTTAGTAAAGCTAAAATAGTTCTAGTATAAAATTAGTATAAAATCTCATGTTTTGTTTACTTCTTTAAGCAAATTCACTTCTGTAACTTTGATTATATGCGTCTTTGCTTCATTCTTGCAAGAATAAAACCTGGCCTTTCGCTTTTTATAATATAATCTGTTTCCGTGTCTCGCTGGATAATATAAGGATATAAAATTCTTATAACACATACCAACCAGGCTTTGTGCTGGATTTGGTTCCTGTAACTCTGACTGTGGTATCATGACTCATTAACTGCTGTTTTTTTTAATTGTTTTATTTTTTTATTTCTTTGTTGTTTTTGTTCCTGAGCTCCCCCTACAGCTTCGGTGTAATGTTAAAAAACACTGTTGTAAAAACTCACTGGCTACAAGCGTCTCCCTGTTCACCTCTCTCCCCCCCGTTTGACCATAAGCTACGGTCTTTTCTCGTTTTGCTTCTTTTTTTGCTGTTTTTTCTGCTAAGAGGGGGTTAGGACAGAGTCATTAAGACATCACAATGACTCCAAAGCTGTTATTATAAAGTTCTTCTTTAATTAAATGGCGTTATAAATTACTTACTTGTTTACACTGTTTAGATTTACATGTAACCATAAAGTTTGACCATTGGCTCTTGTACTAAATATATAGTTACATAAATGTCATCACCAAACTCTTATCATCTGCAGTGGATGGGTACATGGTTGGAAAAAGAAAATCCTAGTATGAAAATTGTGCAGGTAATGTATTGTCTTTGTCATGTTGCTGTGGGTGTAAAAGGCCTTTTTTTGTTAATTAGGTATTGTACAGTGAAATGAGTGCCGTCAAAGATCTGCTTTAGTTTGTTCAAAAAGACAGTTTACTAATGCAACTCAAAGCAGTGTTAAGTGTCTTAAGAAACTTGAAACATCTGATCAAAAATGAGTTAAAGTTTATATAAGTTTAAATATTAACTACATTCCTTTATAGTTACTGGTTACTTGAGGAAGTAGTGGTTGTTGTTGTCTTCAGGTAATGTCCCTGTGAGTTTGTCCAGTGCCTGAATAAAGGGCTTGTGCTCAAATGTATTCACAATATGCACAGATTGCAGTGGAATTATCATATTGTTACAGTTTACAGTTTTGTTGGCAAAATGTCAGTCTTGTTTTGTGCTTGGCAATGGACATGTTTACTTTGTGCCGCAGTGTAGGAGTAGCGTGCCAGTTCACAAGGACAGGTTGACACAGGTGAGCAATGAGTCATTACCTCTACAAGAAGAATAAAGTATATTGCAGCTGATCCCCGGTTATGTCACAGAGAACAAAAGAGTAAAGTTTGAGGACAAACGCTCACAAACAGAGGCTTACAAAGCATTATATGAATGTGTTGACATCTGGGGATCTAAGTTAGCTTGTAAACGCTGATTAGCTGCACTGCTGCACTGCTGCTAGGCAGATAAGGTTTTTCCAAAGTGGGTAGAGCATTGAAATGTTTCACTTTGTCTAAAAATGACAAATGTGACATAATTAAGTAGTAAATCCTTCTTAAGCCACTTAATTCTGAACTTGGACCGTAAAAGGGTGTGTAAAATGTAGGCCAAACGACAGAAACAATGTGTACCAACTTGGTTAATTGTAAATTGGCTCTCCAAATTCAGAACATTGTAACACTTCATTAACAGCCAGATTCCCAATAAAACATTTAATAAAAATATCAAACATGGAAATGCACCAATTAGCAGTGTGCACCTGTAGATTTGAACTAATAAAATAGCAATGTCTACAATACAACTTGTCTTCAGTCCACAAAAGAGAAATGTAAAGGTTGACATCACTCTAAGAACCTTGCAACATAAGTTATAACATTGGCCTTTTGCCAAAACATGGCCGAGTGCGGACTTTATATTGGATTCTGCACAAATAAAAACGTGTGACGAGGAATTGAAGTCCTCTTTTACAGTCAGTGGCTATAAAACAACTGTGAACTCTCACCCAAATTCTCACTTGTATAAAACAGGTGCGTACAGTACACAGCGAACAGAAGGGAAAACACTATGTTTTTTGCCAGTAAATACTGTTTTGCTGGTTTCCATAAAGCACAAATAGTAATTTAGGTTTATGAGCAACAGTTATTATCCCAAGAGCTTAGAAGTTGGATTAGAGGCCCGAGGTTGGTGAGGTAAGGTGAAAAGGGTAGTACAAATAAAAAGTGTATTGTATTTTAGATTAAAAAATAGTAGTAAAAAGAAAAGAGGTGAGTTGGAAAATGGAGAGAGATACAAAAAGTGAAGGGAAAACAAAGGAATGCAATGTAAAATATAGATGTGAAAGGTTGGTGACTTACTGTTGTCGCTGGGGCAACAGTAGTTGTCTGGGTCTGACTCATTGTGGTAGTACAGGTCCATCGCCTACAGGAAAAATACATTATTGGCATTAAAAAGTGAAAACAACGTGAATGCTTAGACAAGGCTGGAAAATTTACACAGTCTTATAAAACACTACAAGTCTGCTAAAGTAGGAGGCCCAGTATTGTGAGCCCACTGTGACACAATGACCTTTATGAACCACAGTCTTGCATCTCAACCCTTGTTCTGGAAGCAGACTGGTTAATGCCCTACTTCCACTTTGCGCCCGGCCTACACAATGCTTTTTGAAATGTGGCCTTGGTTTCCAGGGTGAGACTGCATTGAATCAGTCTGGAACGTACTCAATGCAGTGAGAAAAAAAACATTCTAATAACCCGGCCAAAGGATTGCTCTGCTTTAATGAAACTCAATGCCAGATTGAAACAGATCTTAATCAGCGCGGGCCCCAGCTAAACATTTGCTTTATTGACATATGAGCTGTATATACAAAGTAATTATCCACAAAGCACTGCTAGTGGAGATAAGCTAGGCTACGTATATCCCCGCTTAGCTCCCCTTTGAACTGCAACAAAAAAGAAAACTGTTTAATTGTGCTATGAACTCTAGTTTATAGTAACACGGCCGACTGTTAGTGTCTCTTGCAGTGACTACCATGAATTGGGTGTTGACAACAAAGGAATAAATTTATTAGGTTCATATTTAGCATTGTACAGAAAACTAGCCATTGCTCCCTATTCATTTTGAATTTAGAGTAGTTACGTCATTTTCTTTACTAGAAAAAGTAAGCTAGTTATTACGGTTGGACGATACCAGCAACCAACAATATTTGAATGTCCACTTTGCCCACATAGAAAAATTTAGTTTTGGTTTTTATGGATACTATAACTATATTATACAACCCTACTTTGTACGATGACACAAGGCAATGAACTTAAAATACAAAGTAGACTAACCTAGACTATTAGTCTAGTCTACCTCATCTTAGCATTTGTCATGTTCTAAAAACAAAAGTCCTGAATCTAGGTTTGCTTAAGGCTATGGTTTCTAACTTTCCCCAGGATTCAAATAAGTCCAAAAATAAACAGACAAACACTGACAGGTCTAAAACCTCATATGGAGCTCAGTAAATTTCCATCTGGCTCTGTGTCAGATTTGACTACTTCCTGATGTCTGATGTCAGTCCCGCTGTCAGACGTTTCAAAGGGGCTGAGAATCTGTGTGTCTTTGCTAAACACAGACTTAGCCTAGTTTGTTCTTCCACTCTGCAGCTCAGAAAAAACCTCTCGCACTTATCACAACTCTCTCACGGGGGTTTTCTGAGGATGAGATGAGCTGAGGCGAGTGTGTGCGTTCGCCTGTTTGAATCTCATCAATTTGTTTATTTGAGATAATCTGCCCATCATGATGCTCATTGCAGTGGTATGTAAATCTTAATAAACTCCCTCTTATCTGTCTGCCTTCCTTTTGCTTTAACACTCATTCATGTCAACATGTCCCTTTAGTCAACCATCGCTGCACCACTCATGCCCCTTTGTCCTTTCTCCTTGAATTAGCCTCAGTCTCTTTCTCTTTACGTTTGTGGTATTCCTCTCTCCCCTTTTCATCTTTGTTTATTGATACGCTTGAGAGATCTGGTGGACTCGTCTCCATGGTGATAGGGATTCTGGCATTCTTTTCATTAATATTTCATTGCAGATTTTGTCTTTTCTTTTTTTGACCTAAAAGGACAGAAAGTTTGCGCTGTGCAAACTAGGAGAAATACTTTTCAGCCGTGTCCGGGTTGATGAGCAGAATAAGTCATTCAATAAAATAAATATAAAACTAGGAGAGAGAGAGTTACAAACTTTAAGCTTCAAAGTAACTAGAATAAGTTTTCAGTAAGCACAAGGAAATATCCCATTGAATTAAGAGGGAAAGTAAATGCCATCTTTAATTTCTGTCAATGTGAATATTTCTGAAGAAATAAAAGGCCTATTTTTTGGTCAGTGTCAATTAAAGCCAAACATTTTGTTGAAACACTGTGCTTCCTCCATTTTAACTGGCTTGAATCAAAATGTACTGATCTGCATTTTAATTTTATTTTTTCTGGTAAATTTTTGGCTTAATGGTCTAACGGCTTATATTGCTTCTACACCCTTTTACTTTTTGTAAAGATTTCCTGCACATTTTATACAAGTTAGGCAGACTATAATACATTTTCAATGAACAAAGGAACATTAGCCTGCAAAAAGAAGATTATTTAGGCAATTGACAGCTGACTGACCAAGTGTGTGCTGTCAGTGAGTGGGTAGAGAACAATACCAAGTGGCTCAGTCATTAATCAGATGCTCTCTCTCTATTTTTCTACACCAACTAAAGGCTAGAAGCTGTTCAAGTCACAGGAGGCTAAAGAATTTTTTACACTGACCAGAACGCAATAGAAATTCCCAAATGGAAGACCCTCAGTTATACATGGATTATCCTGAGACTTCCTCTTTAAAGACCGTTAAACTGAGATGCCTGAAATGATTAGTATATGCATTGCTATACTTTCAAAAATATAACGCACATCATTCAAAGGCAGAAGTAAACATTGTTTGTGTAAGGGGCTCCTGGTCTCCTCATTGCTCATCATCTCATCCTTTAGCAATCTGTCATTTTCAAACCCGAATGGCTAACCTGTGTGCGTTGCCGTGGCTGCCAGGTTTCCTCCAGGGCATAACTAATATATGGTCCGCTGCAGATGGAGCACTCCAGCATCACGGGGCTGGCCAGGAGGGGTGAGGTGTGGATACCCCAGGCCTGACAGCCTCCAAAGTGGACATCCGGCTCGGCCTCCCTCTGCTTTTCACTGTGATGACGAGACAGCATCTTCCAATTTCTCACCTGGGGAGAACAATGCCAAATTATGGCATGTTTACATAGACACATAAGGAGTTAAACTTTCCAAGCCAAGTATTTTGTGAGCATATCTGAGGATTTAGCAGTAATCCCTTGTTATGTAAAATTTGGACACAATCTCAAACAATAGACAAATTCTCAAACCCTTTTTGGAGAATAAAAGAGAGCATATAAAAAAACTAATATTGTCTTCTTAAAAGCACACACAGGGGTAGGAAGGTGCAAAAGAAGTATGAGCTATGGAAGTGAAAAATGGAAGAAAAGGTCACAGGTCACATAGCTCTTGAGGAAGAATTGGCTGGATGGCTGTGTCAATGACCCAGAATGGCTATTATGAAAGGTAAAAGGTAACCTTGGCACACAAAGTGAACAAGTTCACTCACTGCAACCATTTACAACGCCAGATACTCTCTGGACCTGTGTTAAATTGTATTTGTCAGTTTAAGCCTGCAACTCCGCAAAAAGAGAATATAATTATGCACATTTCTGGATGGAAAAGAAAGGTTATAAAAATTGTTGCAGGTTTCAAATTAAATCCAATATTATTCAGTCATTATGCTGTCTATTACTTTTAATTATCAGGTCATAAATCTAGTCACAGCACAAATGAAGACAAATGCTGCCACTGTAATATAATTTTAAATATATTGTAAATATAGATTTAAACATTTTAGAGTAAGTTGAAATCACATGCCTATGGGTCAACACTAAAACTAAAAAGTTACTAATGCACTATCCACTGACTATTTTGAATTGCCAGGAGTAATAAACAACAAGGAACCGTAGAACCTGCAATAACAGTGTTTATGTGTATGTAAAGATTGTAAATATTACTTGTGTAAAATTTTGTATATCCATGAACTGTTCTTGATGCGATTGAACCCTCATGTTTATCCTGTACATTATCATAGTTTAGTATACGACTACACTAAATTCTCAATTTGTTCAGATACACACATGACCCTTACACACAAGCCATACTAATGTGATTTTCTTCCTCCTTTCCTTCATTATAACCCTTTATTCTGGCCTCTGACCTGGTTATGTGCTCTGATTTTCAAAGACAGCATCATTTAAGTACTATTTAGGTTACATAAGCTTTTAAACCCGAGGTCTGTTCAGGATCATACAGCAGGATGTTATATTGTCCAGGGACATTCACATGCTTAGAGGTCTCAGGATGCACGCAAACCTCCCCCACTGGGCCTTTAAATTAGGAAATAAAGACATGTTATATGGAGATTTGAATTATCAGCATCCTTCTAGGTCTTACCACTACACTAACACATTTTTGTATTCTCATCAATTAAGTTACCTAACCAAAAAACTCTTATAACAATGTTATGTAGCCAAAAAAGAAGCATGTGAGCAATATCCCCCTAAGGCTCTTAATAAAATACAGCCCAGTAAAGCTAAAAACAAAGCTAGTTTGTGATATAGCCCAACATAAATGTTCAGTAAATATGCATTACTGGTGACTAAATAATGTAGTTTAGCTAAGTAGACTGCTAGATATGCTAGTATGCTGATTAAAGATTATTATAAGTCAAATTACATTTTGTATTACATTATTAAATTATAAAATTAGCAAACATCAAGTGAGACTTAAATGTTAAACCTTGTAAGCTGTGTGCTATGTTGTTTGACCAAAGACCTGTGTTTGCTGCTGTGGAGCTAATGTTGGCTAATGCTAAACACTAATGCTAAATTTTTTATTTTTTTATTTAACCTTTATTTATCCAGGTAAACTGTTTGAGAACCAATTCTCATTTACAAACATGACCTGGCCCCATGTGTGTTTGGGGGGGGGACTATTGTACATGTTTTTGGTGGTAGGGGAAACCGGAGTACCCGGAGGAAACCTACGCAGACACAGGAGAACATGCAAACTCCACACAGAAAGGCCCTGCCTTGGATGGGGTTGAACCCAGGACCTTCTTGCTGTGAGGCAGGAGAGCTAACCACTCTGCCACTGTGCCGCCCAAAATGCCAGAAATGAGATGACTAACTTCTCTTTAGTTAGAAATAGGCTATAACATCACTTAAAGCACAACAAAAACCTCATTGTCCCAAAGCCACTGTGGTCACAAACAGACAAAGCACCAAAGAAAAGAGACTTCTCAGAATAAAGAGTGAACAATACAAATTATATCTACTGTGTTGACTCACCGCTGACTAACAGCATTATGTTAATCCTTACTAAAGTGGGTTATTGGTCATTGCAGATGTGATGTTGTTAAAATTTTTACACCTAAACCTACCTCATTATACATTACTAGAAAACAGAGTCTGTAATATATTTTGTAGACGGCATATTCCTTGAGTATTAGCATTAATCTATTGCAGTGAATATACAAGGGTCAGTGTTCTTTTGTCTTTTCTCCTCTTTCACAAAAGGAAATAAATTAAAAATGGGCGAATTCAGATCCAAACTGGTAGAGCGGTAAAGATTTAGGCAGACCAAGCAGCAATGGTGTCCCACGGGAGATTAAGCGTCAGAGATAAAGTTCACAGTGAGAGTGAAAGCCAACCTGAAAAATGAGAGCATCGGAGTGTATGTGAAACAATAGGAAAAGACACAGGGAACTGTAATGTTATTGTTATTGAACACACAGGTCAGTTTAGGATTTCATATTGACCAAGGCTGGCTTGGCGTTTGTCTAATTTAATTCTCTGGGGTTAAGATTTTAAACTCTAAACAAAACAAACAACAACTTAAGGCTAATACATACTCTGCAAGAACAAGAAATGTGTTCTTGTTCTTGAGGTAACAAGAACAAAATGACGTCATTTGTTCTCGCAGACCTGGTTTGGGAGTTCTTGCAGCTTGTTCTTGACACATCATCTGGTCTCTGTGGATTTGAGATGCTTTTCAATACAACCAATGAGAGAAATTAAGCAACACGTAAAGCCCACCCTATTATAGTTCAACAATTATAATTGGTTCTACAGAGTGACAATTGCTGTGAAGTGCAGGAAATCCTAACTTTTCACTTTGCAATGTGAATGGGTATTGCTGGCCAGGCTTGGCCAACACATCATGCCAACTATCATAACCATTGCTAAATTGTCTGTAAACCAAATTACCAGACCAACAAATGTACAGATAGTTTGTCTTTATTTAAATTGTGACTGACATATCCTTTTACTGCCTATAGTGCTTTCCTGTAACAGAAAGCCATTTATTTGTCCTTCAGTGCTTGTAGTGCTTATCAAGAGGTACAAGGCTTATTTGTTTGCCATATACTTCTTATTTGTTATTTTCTTCACAACGCCTCACTCCCATGCGAATGCTTTTGGCTGGTAAATCCTTCATAATGTTCCTTTCAAAGGCAGATGTATGAATACGGATACTGTCAGTGTAAAGAAGAAAATCAGGTCAGCTCTAATTTCAGTTCAGGGATTTCTCCTTGCACAGCTTACTTAGGAGTTCTGAATGTGATGACAAGTTACTCTGCAGAGTCATGGTTATAGCTCAGTTTTGGGGCACAGCAGAACTGGCTTTGGTGCTTAAGAAGAAGTAATTCCCTGGCGATGAGACTTGGAAAAAGGAGGTGCACTTCTGTTCTTTGGGGCCAAAAGATCATTGTTTTTACTCTTACTGTTTCTTGTGAACATCCATTTTGGTGTTACAGGAATAATAACAGCTTTTATATCCAAACAGACATATACTGTATTACCTAGCCCACAAACAGACGCCTTACAATTTGTCTTCTTCAGACAGCAGCTTGGTGTGTGTGAGAGAAACACAAAGCTAATCACACACAAAAAACACATCACACCTTGTATTACTGCCCAGGTCTAAGGTGTTTATTTGTCACCTTTTTCACTGTGAAAAGGGAGTTGATGTAATACTAATGTGGTAATTTAGAAGTGGAAACATACACACTGTGTTTTTGGAGCTGTATGTAAAACATTTACAGCAAACAATAAGGAAAGAACATCTGACCAAAGTTTATTACTGCAAGTGCATTCTTTCACTGCTAGAGCTTTTGGCTTTGTAACAAAAGAACAGATGAGGATTAGCATGTTTCCACTGCTTTGTGCTAAACAGCAGTAGATTAGCCCCATTTTACAGGAATCCTTAGTGGATACTGTGAAAACGTGTGGTTTCAATGAGCCTGGTGGTCATAAAGAGAACTGTAGCTAAGGCGTTATCGCATCTGATTTGATGCTGATACTTGATTTGGAGAAAACACAAGCCAACCATAATGCAGATATTGTATTTTTAATGGTAATTAGAAAATTTCACATAGAAATTGCTTTGCTGACATTAGTTAAATTATTGAAATTTTCTTGAAACACAGTATTGAAACACAATTATTTTTAATGAAAGTGTTCACATCATGAAATAGATGATTTGAATTTTTAAGCTTGAAAAAATAGAATACATTCATTTTGTTTTCCAACCATCTGCTTCTTCTTAGTAGAAGCTGTAAATAGGCCAAACACGTCTAAACTGGCTCTGCAGATACATTAGTCAGCACAGACTCTGGAATACTAAGGGCTTCTGAATTGTAACTCATTTACTGCCGAGATAGCGGACTGGAGTGATACAGTATGCATGACAAGACATTCAGCTAAGAAAGGGATTTGGACTCTGCACTCTCTGTCTTTCTTTGTATTAAATATAATTGGACCTAGTGGGTAGGCCCTCTTAATTCCCTTTTATTCCCAATCTGAGCCTAAAACCTTTTTGACAGTAATGCAATTCATGGCGACAGCAGCAGAGGCTGGATTTCAAGAGATGTCTTAGAGAGGCTGTGTAATCTGAGTGGCAAATGAGGACGGGATCAAGAATTAGATAACAGGGGTAGTTCACCACTCGGTTTATTACAAGCAACTATGTCTGACTGTTCACAATCCCAAAATGTAATGGTCAATATATGCAGCTTTTTCATGATGTTGACTATAGGCACCCTTTAGTTCAATAGGGTGCTTTATTGAATGTTGAACTATTGTTTCCAAGATATTTGCATGTGCAATGTATAATTTTTTATATTATGTTTATTTCTTATAAAAAAAAAAAGCAACATGAAACATGAAAACATAAAATGAATCTAAACAGATTCCTCTGAAAGATAAACAAAGCCTACTTAATACCTGAGCCAGCTTAAATGTGAACTCTAACTCCAGTGGAGGAAAACCCTGGTTTCCAATAAAAAAGTCCAAATAAACTTTTTAATTTGAGACTCAATGAGCAAGAACTACTGTATATGTGTGGACTCTTGTAATGTAGCACAGCAATGGATTTGTTGCACTCACATAAAGTTTGTCTGCTGTATACTTAGATCAAGTCTGAATAGTTTTACAAGTTTAATATGTCCACTCTGTTCCTGGTAAAGGTCAGGTGAAACAATTTGTTGATGTGAGTCAAATGCTTGAAACCATTAGCTCCAGCGTTCAGTGACCTGCTGCTTCTGAGAAACTATAACTAGAGCGTCTTACAGATAAGTTGAGAGTCAAAGTTCAAAGCTCAGCAGTGATGTAATCTGAGAATGCCCTTCATGTCTACAGCAAAAACACATCTTTCCCTTCTGGGACAGACTGTGAATAAACCCGTCAACTACCCGTCTATGCCACTTTTCATTAATGTGATGCACAAGCCTTTATAGAATGAGACTATGTCACTCAACAGATTGCATTTGTCACAGGCTCTGACCGCCTCCACTGACAGAATTATAGAACTAGGCTGATCACTTGCGCTTCAAGACGAAGGTGCAATATAATTAAGCTATTGGTTTATCTGACACTGCAACAGAATAAATACACCACAATGGCATCATGACTTTCTTTTTTTTTTTTTCCAGAAAACCAAATCTCTACAGACTGGGCTGCTTTTTGTAGCTCTTCTTTTAGAAACCTATTCAAAGGTGGAGCACTACTAAGGCTGCCCCTCACTACACAACAATCACTTTTCTTCTTTCTTGCTCGACTTCCCTCAAACTCTTGGATTTCTTCAGTCTCCTCTGTCAATGGTTCACATCCTGTTGCCCTCCTCCCTTTCACCACTCAGTCTCTCGCATGAATGCTTTTCGGAGAGTCAACACAAGTGGAATAAAGCATCAGGTGATCTACTCAGAATTTAAGTGAATAGTGAATGACTAAACAGAATTTGCAATGTCAAATGTTGTATATTGACCAGAACTATTAGATAACATTTTCAAAGAAAGTGCACTAACATTTCAGTGAAATTTATTTTAGTTTAATTTATTTTATTTTTTTATAATCCCTTCCTAGTCGGTAGCCACAACAGGGGGCGCCTAGCCTGTTTTTTTTATGTTGATGGGGGAAACTGAATTACTCAGAGGAAACCCACCCAAGCACGGGGAAAAAATGCAAACTGGTCTAATCGGACCCCAGAGTCGAGTGCAATACCTTCCTGCTGAGAGGAGAGCGTGCTAACCACTGCATCACCGTGCTGCCAAAGTTGTTGAATTGAAAAATATGATATAAGAAGCATAATGGTGTCACATTATGACCTCACACAATGCCTGATGGGATGTATCAGATAGAAGAAATACATGAAATACTGTAAAAACTGCTCACATACTATTTTCCACTTTGTCACAAACTCATAAGCCAGTTGTAACTATACTTTTCAGAAAGCAACACAAAAACTCCAATTACAAAACCCTTGTTCTAGATAAATTAATTTACACGCAGCAATGGGCAAGGCAAAGTAACATTTTAGTTCTGATGTCTTTGGAATGTTCTTGAAGAAAAGTACAAGTGTGATGTTAGAGATTAGTGAAAAGGCCGCGTTTGCGTCAGTGTTTGTGTCAGTGTGTGCGTGTGTGCACATGGGACAGTACAGGACGTCCTTATCAGGAGGATTTATGTGCTTTTGATTTCTGGCCATGCTCAGGCAGTAGGGCAGATGCTCCGACCTCATCCTCTAACGTCTAATAAAACTGTCCTCTCAGCTGTTCTCACATCTCTGCCACTGCGTCTGCTTCCCTCTTTATGTGCCCCGTCTTTTTTGATTGCAACCCCCCACTGATAATTGTTTATTCCATTCTCCATCACCTGCATTTCACCCTCATTACTTCAAACTTCACCTCGCCCCATTATTTTATAAGGGATAATCATGTTTGAAAAAAGTCCGGATTCACAAATGTACTGCGCTGGTACAGTGCCTTGTGAAAGTATTCGGCCCCCTTGAACTTTGCGACCTTTTGCCACATTTCAGGCTTCAAACATAAAGATATAAAACTGTCATTTTTTGTGAAGAATCAACAACAAGTGGGACACAATCATGAAGTGGAACGAAATTTATTGGATATTTCAAACTTTTTTAACAAATAAAAAAACTGAAAAATTGGGCGTGCAAAATTATTCCGCCCCTTTACTTTCAGTGCAGCAAACTCTCTCCAGAAGTTCAGTGAGGATCTCTGAATGATCCAATGTTGACCTAAATGACTAATGATGATAAATTGAATCCACCTGTGTGTAATCAAGTCTCCGTAAAAATGCACCTGCACTGTGATAGTCTCAGAGGTCGGTTTAAAGCGCAGAGAGCATCATGAAGAACAAGGAACACACCAGGCAGGTCCGAGATACTGTTGTGGAGAAGTTTAAAGCCGGATTTGGATACAAAAAGATTTCCCAAGCTTTAAACATCCCAAGGAGCACTGTGCAAGCGATAATATTGAAATGGAAGGAGTATCAGACCACTGCAAATCTGCCAAGACCTGGCCGTCCCTCTAAACTTTCAGCTCATACAAGGAGAAGACTGATCAGAGATGCAGCCAAGAGGCCCATAATCACTCTGGATGAACTGCAGAGATCTACAGCTGAGGTGGGAGACTCTGTCCATAGGACAACAATCAGTCGTACACTGCACAAATCTGGCCTTTATGGAAGAGTGGCAAGAAGAAAGCCATTTCTTAAAGATATCCATAAAAAGTGTTGTTTAAAGTTTGCCACAAGCCACCTGGAAGACACACCAAACATGGGGAAGAAGGTGCTCTGGTCAGATGAAACCAAAATCAAACTTTTTGGCAACAATGCAAAACGTTATGTTTGGCGTAAAAGCAACACGCCTCATCACCCTGAGCACACCATCCCCACTGTCAAACATGGTGGTGGCAGCATCATGGTTTGGGCCTGCTTTTCTTCAGCAGGGACAGGGAAGATGGTTAAAATTGATGGAAAGATGGATGGAACCAAATACAGGACCATTCTGGAAGAAAACCTGATGGAGTCTGCAAAAGACCTGAGACTGGGACGGAGATTTGTCTTCCAACAAGACAATGATCCAAAACATAAAGCAAAATCTACAATGGAATGGTTCACAAATAAACATATCCAGGTGTTAGAATGGCCAAGTCAAAGTCCAGACCTGAATCCAATCGAGAATCTGTGGAAATAACTGAAAACTGCTGTTCACAAATGCTCTCCATCCAACCTCACTGAGATCGAGCTGTTTTGCAAAACTGATAGAGACAAACCCCAAGTGACTTACAGCTGTAATCGCAGCAAAAGGTGGCGCTACAAAGTATTAAGTTAAGGGGGCTGAATTATTTTGCACGCCCAATTTTTCAGTTTTTTATTTGTTAAAAAAGTTAAAAATATCCAATAAATGTCGTTCCACTTCATGATTGTGTCCCACTTGTTGTTGATTCTTCACAAAAAATTACAGTTTCATATCTTTATGTTTGAAGCCTGAAATGTGACAAAAGGTCGCAAATTTCAAGGGGGCCGAATACTTTCGCAAGGCACTGTACCATGCTATATATGGATGTCATAAAGCTTGGACTATATTTAGCCCTGAGCTGTGATCGAGTCATTGAGAGGGTGACTGGGTCACGGATAAACTAGCAACCTGCATATTTAACTGTGCTGACGCTTTTTAATTAGGAAAAGGGCTGTAATGATATTTTTAATAAGAGTGTGGAGGAGATATTATGGAGCTCTAAAGCGCTCTAAAGGATGAGGCAGTATATTAATTAATATTCTGCAGCTGACGTCTCCTTGAGACGGCGTTTTGGGCGTGTCCCACCAAGCAGGCCACACTGGAGGGACTGTTTCTCGACAGGACTTGCAATGCCTCAGTATTCCCAAGGGTGGGATGGAGGAAGTGTCCAGGGGGAGGGAAGTCTTGACACCTCTGCTCAAACAACTGCTGCTCTGTGATCCATCTCCAGATAAGCAGAAGAAGTGGGAAGAATGATATGACTTGGATTTTGGTATTAATGTCTTTCTGCTTTGGCTTGACTCCAACTGAGTGTACCAGTATACTATACTAGATTGTCTAGTTTAATGTATGCTTTTAGAATAGTGCAACATTACAGTTCATTCTTTTGTAATATGGATATTACGTCTGGGTAATGAGACTGACTATGAAATTTATTATGAGAAATTCTAGTTTTCATTGCTCATAATGCATAAGGCAATACAAAATATTGTTTTCATTCTCAGAACAAAGAAAATAAAGAGCAACATGTTTGACCATGACAAATATCCCTGGCGCTGTCCCTTGTGTCTGGGCACAGTTAAGCTGTCTGTCACCGTCTGCAGGTTCTTATTCACTCATCAACACCGCCTCCAAAATGTGACAACTGCCTCACAGCAACTTCAAACTGGACTGTAATGTCAGAGTTTGAGACACTTGTTAGACAGCATCTGACACGGTTCACTTTGATGGTCTGGGGAATTTTACAGTAATGTATTTGAGTGTCACTGTTAGCCAACAAGACTTGTGTAAGCCGTAGTAAGAGCCTGGGCAGTGTTTGGACAAACTGTACAGGTATGGTACAGACCAAAGGGAACAGAACATGTCTAGGTGTGTTTATGAGCTATTTTGGCAATATTATACAAAAGTCAAACAGAAGATGCCATATTTATATTGTTCTGTTAGGTTCTGTTACAAGTCATCATGCCAATTATTGACTTACACTGGCTTTGTAGTCACTATGCAGACACACGCACATGCAATTATTACACACTGCGGTGAAAACTAGCCATGAGTCACAGCCAAGCCCCCTCCGCTTTAACCCCACAGTCCGTTCACACCTCTCTGCAATTTCCATTAACTCTACAGACACACACACACACACACACACACACACACACACACACACACACACACACACACACACACACACACACACACACACACACACACACACACACACACACACACACACACAGTGATTATCTCCGCTGAGACATTAGTGACAGATCTATTGGTTGTGAGGGCAGAAGGTGGAATTGATGGAGAGATGGAGTAAAAAGAAATGGCCTAGAAGAAAACTGGGGAGAAATGAACCCCAGTGGAAAACTACAGAAGCTGTGGAAAATAAACAAGGGACACGGGTTCTTCTAGAACAACTTCAAGGAATAGTTTGGTAAACAGGTTGTCTACAAGAAGCCGTGGAATATGTAACTTACTCCCTATTGTCTGTTTAACAAACTGAGAACTTTCTACTCTAGTCTAGTGAAGAAAATTTCCATTCACAAGTTTCGAATAGAAACCATGTTTACAAATACCCCTTCACCATAATCTTTCTGTGCACACTTGGACATGCTAAGGCAAGCTCTAGGCAATGCTGCACTTACTCTTGCCAGGACAGATATGACTCACTACTCCCTGTGGTATCTAGAATGGTTTGGCAGCTAAGAGGTTTGGTGATTGATTTGCAGCAGGGAAGTGGTTATTATTGGTGTTACATAACGAAGGGGAGCATGGACACCTGCAGTCATTTTACCGCAAATAAAGTGGTGCCACTAGGAGCTCCACAAGAACTGAAAATTGTCTCTTCTGTCAAGTTTAGTGAATCTCTGTCATATAATCACCTGCTAGTCTGAAAGTAGCAGTAAGAGAACATAAAATTGAATCCTACACTGTGACCCAAAAATTAATTGAAATGCTAAACTAAGAATTTTTGAGGCGAAAGCACCTGTGCAACCTGATACTTGAAATAAATCCAACTCCTAAGGGGCTTAACACAGCTTAACGTAAACATCGGGGCCCCAATTAAGCTCCTTGGAATTTTATGCAAATTCAGTTTATGTAAGGCTCATCGGTATCATGTGAAGTTTCCTCATGAGTAATTGTGAAGGTGGTACATTTGACCTTACCTTACAGCCCTTGCTCTTGTCGGGGCAGCTGGTGTGAGTGCTGACGGGACATGGCGAGGTGGGCTCTGGGTGGTAGTAGAGGCCACCCTGCAGGCCAGAGCCGTGGCAGCAGCCGTACGGTGAGGGGAAGTGAGTGTACCACAGGTCATCTGTCAGGGGACACTTGGGACAGGGGTAGAGGAGGCCTTTCCCTTGGGACTTTTCCACATTCACTTTGGGGTTTCGCATCCATCTTCGCACCTGCGAGAAAAAAACTAAACGTTTCTTTCTTTGTGTAACATTTGCTTCTTGTGATGTTATTTATGCATCTTGGGTGATGCAGGTGCTTTATATTCACCAGCACACGCAGTCACATTACTGCCAGCTGCAACCCTTGATCAGAGTTTGGCAAGTGATCCCTGATTACATGTCATTTCAAGTGGAACGCAGAAGTGCACTTCAAAGAGGCTGGTGTGATTGTACAATGTTACACTTTGAACATATCAAATGAGAAAGGAGAACACATACAGACAGTCATGATGCTCGTGAAATGTATTTATTTTACCACAGAATGCAAAATGAAGAGGGAAAATCTATCCAATTGTAATGAAATGCAGTAAAGCCTGAAGATGCCATAATTCATCTCACTTTTCTTTTCCTTCAAACCAACAGTGTTAATGATATTTGTCAGAAAGCTTAGCATAAAGACCTCTATGATTGTTTGAGATAAATATGTTGCATACACATTTAGAACATGAATTGTCAGACAGAAAAAGTGAGATCTAGTGAATACAGTGAAAACATTTCATAAATATGAATCACAGCGCATTCCAAATACATGGGAGACGCAGGTTTGAATCTGAATTTGAATCACCCTGTTTCTTGTTGACCTACTATCAAATAAAGGCAAAAGAGCCCCCCAAAAAAAAAAAAATCTTAAAAAAATAAAATATCACAAATTATGTACATTTCACAAATACATTGCATGGTTAATGATGTTTAAAAACACACACACACACACACACACACACACACCATCATCAACTGTAAAAAGAGAATACTGTTTGTGGAAAATGAGCGACATAAGGAAAGCCTTATGCAGCCTGAGTCCCGCAGCGTGATTTGAATGTTCAGTAAACACACACCACAGGGCAGCGGCCTATCTGACCGAGCGGCGCAGGGTCCAGACAGCTGCCGCACAAACACACAGATCGCCCACAGTCAGAGTGAACGCCTGAGACATCGGGAGGCCAGACGGCATGTCAAAGCATGTCAGCTCTGAAAGGAAAACAGTCACTCCAGCAGAAAAACAAGTGCCAGAGTGGACTTGACTGGAAATACTACTACATACTATATAAGTCATTACAAGTTTATGAAAGATGAGCATTGCAGTGGCTGTTACTTGCCCAGAGGTCCAAGGCAAAGGTTTTGGCAATATTCCTTGGATCAAACTGTGTGCTGTCAGTCTTCATTATGGCATGTTCTAACTGATGACGAAATCTGTGATGGAGGCTATGATGCAACAGAAACAGCTAGAGTTTCTAGCAAGTGCAATGTAGTGATTTTTGATATATTTTTCTGTATATTCTGTCCTGTCTGAGTGATATCAAGAGGAAAAGAGAAGAGTTAAGTTGAAGAGTCGAGGGATTTGGCAAGTCTAGGCAAAATCAGGCATATTTGGCATGAGACAAGTTGGAGCAGGCCTGTTTGCAATGAGTGAGAGAAGAGGCATTTAACTTGGAGGTTCATACTTATAATAGTCTCTACGGCAGCATTTTAGTGTCTGATTACAGATTAAGAACAAGAGGTAAATGCCAGGTTTTAGACCTTTTTACCTTTCTATTGTTGAAATCCCAGAACTAGGAAGTGCCGTGAAATTTTTTTTGTTGTAAATTGATGCTGTATAGCAGGTTGAATTTACCTTGCCGGGCCTGAATGTTTTGGACTAGCCGCGCAAGCCGAGCTACTTGTGTTTGACGTAGCCAGCAAACCACACCCTGCTGCAGACAAATGGCTTGTGATTGGTCCGTTCGCAAAATCGCAGAGAGAAGAGATTTGCTGTTAGAAAGGGACCGGACCATCACACTTTTAAAAAAAGGAGAACGGTCTGGTTTACAAGGCTAGCATTTACCCAAACTCAATGAAAAGGTAGCAGAACCCAAGATATTAAAAACAGCTACTCAGAGTTGTCAATGGAAAACTCCATTGAGACAATCTTTATGTGGCTTACTCTGGGATGATAAAATGAACATATCTCTAATTTCAAAAAGGACGTCTGATAATTAATGTGACTGGTTTGACCAAAGCCTCTCTCATGGAACCTCTTAAAAGGTCGTTGTGTAAGGGCGCCGCCATACGGAGATTTACAGTGAAATACAGAGATATACCTCCGTCCACCAGAGGGCAGGTTCCAAAAGCGGAAATATAAGGAGAGGGGGTTGATTAATATGTCCGTTTATGCTATCTGAAAACTTGTTTTACTATGGAGTAAAAGCCGAAAAGCCCGGATGTAACGGCCCTTTCGTAATGACAATATCGGTGAATAGACCAATGGGCGGATTACATCCATTTTATAAACAATCTATTGGTATGACACACAAGATTAATACCATATGATTGTATCATGCAAGGGCTCTGCAATGCTTCCCTTTCCTGAGTTACTCTCTTTCAGTGTCATTCAACTCTTACAACACAGTCTCTATACTGTACAACAGACAAATACAAACTCATTGATTTTTATATTTCCTTCCCTTACACTCATCTGATTCAGAGCTCTGTGTGGACTCTGCCCGTTATGTGATTAGGCATATTGAGACACAAATAGGAAGACAAATAAAGTGAACAGAGGCAGACATTCATTCTAATTTGGGGCTGTGTGCTGAAGCATATCTAGAAGCTTCTCATTAGGACAGTGGATTGAAGGGAGCCACATTTACACAGAAACATGGGCTAAATGGATGGGACAGTAATTACATTACATTTAGTCTGTTACGTTTTGGGTGCTTGTGGAGTCAGTTTCCAAAAATGTACTTTTTACCTCAATATTGACCTTTCCAAGGAATGTGTATGCTAATCTTGTCAGACAATCTTTGATGTGAAAGAAAACGCAAGAATGCCAAAGTCCACCACATGACTTTGGCATTCTGCTCCAGTCCAAAGCATTCAGTAATGTGTAGGCTTTTGCTGGTGTAGCCTAAATGACACTGAATCTGTGAATGTGCTCTATCCACTCACTGACTGGACACACATTTAGTCAGTCAGTGGCCATTTCATAGACATCTTGTTAATGCAGAATTTGAGATTTTTAGTGGCTAATGCTCTTTTGTCCATTAGAAATGTATTTGTGGTCTGCTTAACTTAACAGAATGCACACACAGTAAATGTTGTTTAGGGTCTATATTTTTACTTATAGGACCTTTAATGAGATTTTCTACTCGACCCATCTCTGCATATAGTGCACATTTAACGGGAGGGTATGACAAAAATAATAAGGATAATCACTGCAGCAGAATTTGCCTGCGAGAGTGCATGTGTGTTTTTGTGAGTGGGCGTAAACACAACACAATCTGTCCATATTCACGAGAGTCATCAGTGATCCACACCATACTGTAGGCCATCTGAGACCACATGCACCCGTCGGGCTGCAGCACTCTGAGCGTAAACACAACTGCATGACTCAACCAGACTGAGACGACACAAGTGTAAACCTACCACACACTCTGAACTGAAGCCACTTTTTACTGCGTTTATTGTAATAATGGAAAAATAATGCTCAGCCACATCCCCATGATTATTGAATAAATGCATTAATCCGGCGCGCTTCCACAGTCTGGCACTTTGTAATGGGACTAGTTTTCTTCCTGTCAACACCCACAGCCATATTTCTATAGTTCTGTGTTTTCCTTTTGATCTCATGCAAACTATTCAGAGTTAGACAAACACAAGTTGTGATATCTTTTTGCATTATTTAACAGATCTAGTTGGAGTTGTTGATTAAGTTTTCATGTTACCAGTCACATTATTATTTAAACCCAAAGCATCTTTTGAAGGTGGGCAAGTCTTTTCTAATGGTTATTTAAAAAGGTTTTTAATTTTACCTTTGCAGCTCTAAACACATTAATGGAGTCTCTACCTCACGTATAGATGATTTATTATGGGCTAAAAAGGGCCAAGCAAAGAAGTAATGTTAAATAAGTGAAGTATTAAATGTTAGTAAAGCCATTAGTTACAGCGCATAAAACTTTATAGGGCACAGTATTACATCTTGGTAGTTAATTCTCCACAATGTTTTTTCTGTTTTGGAAAGTAAACACACACTAAATAAAAAACAATTTAAACCTTTAACATTACACAGCAAACGAGCCTTGTGACAGGACTGCAGCAAATGGCCGGATACAATATGCTGATTAGAGCTTGCGAGTTTTATTTCCTACACTTGTGGGCTGTTTAATTCAGCAGAACACAAAAACTAATAGAGCAGGTTTAGAGAGAATTAGCTCGGACAATGACATCATCCTTGGCACAGCTTTCTCCGTCATGCTCTCTCAAAGATGCATCTCATAATGTCTGTAAGTGTGTTTGAACTCACCTTCCTCTTGACAAACTGAAAGGCCGAGCACTTCTTAAAGGAAAAGGCGGTCTTCTCTCCCCCTCCGGATCCTCCTCCTCCACCACCACAACCTCCTCCACCGTTCACCAGCTTCATGGCCGACAGCGGCACTCCGCTTGTCTCTGTAGATCCCAGGATGACGGACGGCAGGCTGACGGGTCGGACACAGAAGGGGAAAGAAAGAGCAAGGGCATGAGGAGCCGGCTTGTTGCGATAGTGGCTGAGACGAGAGTGGGACAGGGAGAGATGGCAGAGAGAGATGCTTATGTACGGTGCATGTGTGGTGAGGAGGAGAGTGAGAAGAGGTGGAGGAGGAGGCAGATGGACCGAAATGTAAGGGGGTGAACCTGTGATAAGAATGAGATTATTGGAACTGTAAAATAGCTTGAAGAATGTTCATATGCTGCTTTAAAATAAGTCTTACTGAATGTGAAAGCACAAATCTAAAATTTAAAAGGCTGGAAATCTCCAGAGAAATATATTAAATGTAAGTTGCACTTTAGCCATGTACACATTATTTGAGCATATCAACAACTTACTGGCTGGTTAACCTTATAATAACAACAACAACAACAAACCAATTTAGTACATTTGATTTAGCAGTACTGAATGTTCTGAGTTTTTTTTACAAATACTATAAGGGATTTCTTAATGAATAAACTTTGAATGTTTTGCAATGTCTTAACAAAATATGATATGATATATGTGTAAATATTCAAACATTCAACAATTGTTCTTAAAAAATGTGGGTCAGATTGTAACTATTCGAGTGAAAAACCAAGAAAGACCACCTGTTTTATGAATCACAGCTCCACGTTTGTGACTGAAAATGAAAAGAGATGAGAAAGCATAACATTCAGATTAAAAGGATGTGAGAGGAGAGGAGGCAGGTGCCAGCTCCTGTTGCTGCGATGAGCAAACCGCCCTGTTTACAGCTTAACACACTGAAGTCACATTGCATCTGGGACGCCAGGAGAGCTGTCACATGTGAGAAGCCGATTTTAGCATGTACATATTTACTCACACTTACACTGTGTATAAATCATGCTTGCATCCCTCCTACCTTCTTTACCTTTATGCTGGTCTATGACCGCTGGCTCTGCTGTCCTGCCGCAGCCTCTTTTTGGAAAACGATGTGTCAAGTCTTTCACAAACCAGAACCACAGACGTCCCTTCAGTTACAAGTGTCCTGAATTTCTGTCAGAATGAGAAGAGAGCCCGTTGTGATGATGATGCTGTCCGGTCCCATAGGAGCATGTCACTGTGCAGTGTGAGTCAGTGAGCACGACGTTTATGCTGGATTAGTTTGGAGTGCAGTGCCAGAGCTGGCATTAACGCATGTGTAGTGTCAGCCTGTAAACAAACACCCGTGAAGTGTGTGTGTGGAGCATTAAGAGGCACTGATGAGTCCAGTCCAGTGGCTCACAGCAGCACTATTTTATCAATGAAAGACTCTGCAGTGAAGATGATGCGTCCCCTCCCCTCCCTCTCACTCACATCTTTGCTGTCCGTCACCAGCACTCTGCCCTCCTACTTTTTTCTTCAGTCGCTCGTTCTTCTGCTGCAGTCGGTGCTGGCTCCTCCCCTCCTCCTCCTCCTCCTCACCTTACAGGACTCTGTCCCACAGAGGTTTCACGTGGATATGGATGCCCAAAATGCCTCCATCCTTTCAGCAGAGATGTGAGGGCTTTTAATGGGGTGTACTATCTCTGGTGACAGCTCTGGTCCAGCTGGAACCCATCATCCACTCATGCCTGTCCCTAGACCAATAATAGACTCTTAATAGATTATAATTATTATTACCATTGACATGGACAGATTTTGTGACAAGCAAAGTATTTGAATTATATAATATTTAAAAAAAACTTTTCTCTACCATGTCAGTGTATGCTTGTTAACTTAATTCCAGATCATTTCACCCATAAACAATGACCTTCTGCTCACTGTCCAATCAGACTGATATGTGTGTGACTTGAATTATAATTTGGAAAAACATGAAGTCAATATAATTGTGTTATGTCAAACATAATGTTTATGGTTTGGTAGCCTAGCCATAACATTAAATCACCCCCACTTACATAAAGGTGAATTGCAAGTTTTAGTCTTTTTTATTAGAAATAAAAGATTGTAACTGGTTGAAGGAACAGTCTTTAGTAACACAAAGTGTTATGTGTAGCCAGGCTAACATTCAGGGTTAGCTTATTGCTGACTGTTGTACAGGTTTAGCTGAGCATAAAAGGTTAAAATTGTGACATAAACATAGCTTTATAGTAGATCTGTTGATAAAGTGCACACACATAAATATTCTTTATCATAATTACTTTTTAACTTACATTTTTGATTTTGGTTCATGTCACTACTTTTATGGGTTCATGTTTTGCCTTGGCCTTAATCTTCTACTTAATCTCATTGTTCTTGGAAATGTGTACACTATACTTTAAATGTTGTTTATCCTGAAATTAAATTGTAGCATAGCTTAAAACACAGAGTTTTATTGAGTCAAATAAAAGAAGTTGCATTTTATCATGGCAGCCACTGAGCAGAAATGGAGCTCTCATTAGGCTGTGAGCTAGATCACACTGAGAACGATGCAGTTCTCCTTGTGGGAGCAAACAAAATGACTGTGCAATATTCCCTTTAATCAGAATCAGACAGAGGCACAATTAACATTTAACAGTGAAAAAAAATAAAATAAAACAATGATTGGCGCAAACAGCTTTGCACCACAGGCAACAACAGAGACAATCAAAGGACATTGATCTATTTAAAGAAGCACTCCTGATTACTGTGCTATTATAATTAACCGTCTTTACTTGTGTGTTATTTAAAGAAAGGAAATACTTCAAACAACTCTGCATTAATACTTGCTTTACTTAGTCTTTTCATTAGAAGAACTGCAAATCCATGAGGGAATGCTTAATGTCCAACATTCAGTTTGCCAAAATATCTCCTCTTGGATCTGCCTCCAGGGTGCTATTACGCAGTCTGACAGGAGGTAGCATCTTACATAACGGCAACAATCCCTCTTTTAAATATAAGGCTAAGGCTATAAATTATTCTCTGATTTCCCAAAAGACTCCAAGATGCTCCATTGCTCCTGTGAATTCTACTGCAAGAGGAAGCTTAATAATTAATAAGGCTGATTCTTAAATAGTTCTGAGAATTGCCAAAAGTGTGGTACAGTCAATAATTGATGGGTTTTCTTCAAAGTGAGCTCTGTGCAGTATCATATCATAAGTAATAATCGTCTGAACATGAAACAGGTGTTTATGTAGTTAGGCTGTTTTTTTTATTTAGCCACAGTAACCTTAGAACACATCTGAGACTAGAAACCCTAACGGAAAGCCAAGTGTAAGCTCTTGTGATGGTCAGATAATAAACTCACTATCTGAGCTTGCTAATGAGGTCCACTGGGGTTGTTTGGATTGTATACGGAGCAGGACCTGGGAGTGAAGAAAAATCCCTCCTAATCCTTTGCAGCCCTTGACTTTAATTGCCTTTAACTTTACTCACTGCAGAATATATACCATTATGTGGGTTGTTCATTTCTAATATGACAAAAACAATGGTGTCAGCTGGATGTGTTAGGTGTATGAGAGGTCACTGTGTCATGTGCATTTACAGTAAACAGATTATTCATAGTGTAAAGGGCAGAGAGGTCTTGAATATAAATCAGTGCATTTGATTCTTTCTATAGAAGCCAAAGAGTGCAAACGGACCTGCTCTTACATATAGACTAGACTGGACATTTAGCAAGAGGATAGTTTTGCAAATTCAACATCTTGGTTTATGCACAGATTACTCACTATGGAGGCCTATAAACTTGAACCTGTCATCAAAGCAGGAAGATAAAGCAGCCCTTTGAGCTTGAACACAGTTCAGGTCATACAGTAAGCTTTAGCAGTTAAAGCTACAGTATTCTTCATAACACTTCTTACATCCAACTCTGAATTAATTGCGGCAGAATATTCATGGGGCATTATGTCTCTGCCTGGACTTTCTGTGGTCAAGTAGCTGAGGTGTGAGATTAGGTAAACCACGCCAAGCTCTGATAATGCTAATGCTCTGAAAACAAATGCAAAGAGCAGACCTCTCTGCGAGTGGCTACATTTGTCTCTGTGTAGTCTAAGTAGGTGACAGTAAAAAGGTACGTGACCGGTTTACAGATGGATAGTGAGTAGCTTAAGTAACAGAAACAGTGCAAATGCTGACGTTAGTTTATGGAGCTGCTCTGTGCTTCTGCTAACTGTTCCAATAGTGTTCATGTTAGTGTAAGTTTGCAGGCACATTTAGTACAGTAAGAGTGGAGCTGAAAAAGAGTCAGAAAAGCAAGATTAGCAAGAGCTACGAAAAAAAAGATCTGAACAAGCAGATGCACCTGCTATGCACCTGTTTCGGCTTTCAATGTGACTCACCTGTCATAGTGTTTGTACAGTGTGCACTTTGAGCCACAGAGAAATATGTTACATAAAACCAGCCCAATTATAATGGACGTTTAGCTAGGAAACAAAACCTGCCTGTTAATATGTATAATATTATATTCTGCTGTTTAACACTGTCGTCTGAGGGTTTTACTGGATGTTGGTAGGATTTCCCCTACTCCAATCAACTTTTTAATCAAAGTACACTGTTCTTCTGAACAATGTCTTGAACGACCCATTTTCCTCAGGCTTTAAATGCATGTTCAACAAGTGCTGGTGGCTTCATCTTTAAATAGGGGCCACTTGATTCACACCTGTTTTTTCACAAAATTGATGACCTCAGTGATTGAATGCCACACTGCTATTTTTATAACACACCCCTTTCAACTAATTGCCCAATTGCACAGCCTTAAGAGCGTGCATATCATGAATGCTGGGTCTTGTTTGTTTTCTGAGAATCTACTGCACCTACTGGTAACTTGTTTGGCACTTAGCAATAAAAATATACTAAAAACCTGGATTATTCTGGTTAGTCACATTGTACTGCTATTACTTTGAACAATACTGTATTATCTCTGTCTTTTCCTCTGAGTCCAATCATCTACAAATCCAGTAGATGAGTTTCCTTGTCTCCCCTATTTTGTCACGTCCGCTGCCTTGCCAAGTCCTATCCGGTCAGGGCCAGGCTGTTCTGCGACACCCAGAGGAGAGCTCATTAGTGGGAACAATGTCCTGAATCCTCACTGCTGTGTGCACCTGACTGTTTGCATCTTTAACTGGCACAGAGGCCTTCTTCTTCTTCTTCTTCTTCTTCTTCTTCTACAAGTGTGTCTTTGACCAAAACAGAAGCTGTTCTTGTTCAAGTCACACTCATTAATTAACCATATCCATGCACTGCTCCCAAAGGCTGCAGCAAAGAGCATATAGAGGGAAAAGTGCTTCTCGCAGACTCTTTGGCAAGTTTTCTAAAGCTCTCAAAATAGTAACCTCACTTTGCACATGTTGCTGCATGTTCCACAAATCTAGGTAAAAGAGAGGGTATATGAATACGCAGGATTTGTAACAGGCTTTATCCCCAATACCAGAATTTGCAGCATTTATATTTTACATTGCAGCCTCGAATATACTGCAGTACAGAAAATGCCCAGTGGTGGAAATGGCAATACATCCAGTTCTCCATCCATAGTGTCTATCTGTGAGTGTGCATTTTATAACAAAAAGCACTAAACATTTTAAGAATGCATTTGCAAATTTCAGTCATTCTTTTTACTTGTTATTTTACCTCAAAGCTTTCCCGGGCCTCAAAGTCAAACCTGCTGAATCTCTCAGTGTGCAGCACACACTTAGCCACGTGCGTTTGATGCCAATACTGGAGAGTGTGATGGATGTGTGTAGGAGTAGGTAGTGCTGCTTGCAAAAAACAAAAGAAAAAGATAAAAGGAGGGGTTTTGATGGTCCACTGGGACGCACACTTACACCCTCACGTGCGTACAGTGGGATGTATGTTTGCTTGTTTGCCAGGGCATTGTGTGTGTGTGTGTGTGTGTGTGTGTGTGTGTGTTTGGCGGCCTGTTGGAGTGTGCTGGTGTGCGTGGGAGGCAGCCATGGACTCCCAAAGGGACTGACAACACTGCAGTGCTGAGCTCAGAAGACAGAGGGAAAAAGAGAGGAGAAAACCAATTACAGTGGCTCAGTAGCCCGCTCTCATCACAGAGCTCGCTCAGCTAAAACAAGAGAAGCAACAGCCAGGCCGGACTCCCTCTCTCAGACACACTTATTTTTACATAACAGTTCAATTGGCAGGACACTTCTAATTAACGCCTTTGTTAGCTCTGTTGTTGTGGAGACATATGGGTCAAAGTCACACTTTATATTTTAAATTGGAATGGATTTCAGACATGATATTAACTTTTGCCGAATGTTTCTGGTTATGATTCAACTTTACCAAACGTCTGCACTGAGAGTTAACAAAGACAAACTCTTGTGGGAAGTATTGGTATATACTGTATTGCTACACAGTCAGTACACTCATTTGTTGTTTACCAAATGGATTGCAATTATTAATTATTAAAAAGACACCCACGCACAGTCTCACACTTAATGAATGGCTTGTAGATAAAAATATGCAGGTCATGCCAGGAGATCATGTGGACAAACACGGACTAATCAGGTACAAAATGGCCATTCCCCAAGTTGACAATATATCTGGGGACACGAGATTTGCATCTGTACAAGTAGATGACATGCGTGGCACAATTAACTTATTGATGTCTAGTCTAGCCAATAAACATGTGAGCTTTTGTCAGTGTAAGGACAGACTACCAGACTACTATTTACCGTACATGCAATTAAGCTCATACTATTTCACAAAGCAATATGCAATGGTATGCTTGCCTTTAACAAAAAGCAAAGACATTTTTTCACAAAAAGAATGTGGATTTGCGAACAGATGTAAAATATACTTGAAATTAAATAGTAACAAATTGAGGCAGAAAAGATGAATAAAGGTTTAAAAAAAGTATATAAAATTTGCTTTGGGTGATGGTAAATATCCTGTTTGCAGGAAGAACAGGAACAATGACATCTCATTTAGCATGTGACACGTCTGACAGTCTGATGCAACCTGAAAAAAGTAACAGTCTATCATAAGATTAGATTGAAGTAATGAAGCAATATAGACTTTACCCAACTTTTGTCAACCGATGTTGACTGTACAAATGTTTACCAGAAGTGCCAACCTAGATCTTGCCCTCTTTATTTATCTAAAAAAAACATTTGAGCCAATATGCACTCCAAACAGAACATTGCACATATGCTTGTCATTAGAATTGCTTAACTAAATGACCAAGCAGATAAAATGCAGCTTCTCCTACATATATTCTGCACACAGTAACTCATGACACTCACTGACATGAAAAGTTGTAAAAAAAAATCCAAACTCTATACTGCATAGGTGTTCTTTCACCTGGGACTTGCTAGTCTGCTGCAAAAAAAACAAAACAATGTACTGTAGTGCAAGATCAGCAGATGATTTTAAATGTGTATTTGCTACATACCTGAGTACTTGATTCATCATTTTGACTGTTTATGCAGGTATGGGTAGGAATGCCAGAGAGACATTATGTTCAATACTCAGTTTAAGAAAGAATGTGGCGCAGCTCCTTGTCATGTGTTCAAAGAGAGATCTCGATTAAAGTGGGTCACATCCAGTGTTGTGTAAATGCCCATTTTCTTCTTTGTTCTTCCTTAACAATTATTTTAAATAGTCATCATTCATCTCTCTGCCAGTCTACCAGTGACCTTTTCAGTAATACAGTCTCCAATGGATGACTGACAGAAATAAGCCAAGGGGACCTCAGCAGTATATTACCCACCAACAGACACTCTCACCTGAACCTCCAAGTCTCGTGTCTCTTGAGACATGGACTGAAGGGCATTTTATCATATCTTTTCATCCTGAACTATATTGCTCTTATCCTGCAATCGGAACACAATGGCACAGTTTAAATGATACACACATTTTCGTAAATCTGGACGTAAATCTCAAGAGCAATTCATTTACTGCAGCTTTAGCCACAAAAGCTCTTTTTTTTTGGGGGGGGGGGGGCTTTTGGAAACAGTGTTGCGTGAAGTTTTATCAGGGGACTTGACTGAGAGCAGACTCCGCTGGATTAATGGCAACATCACCTCCTTCCAGAGACATATTAAGAAGCTATTTCCTATTTCCTCTTGGCTCCTGGGTACAATGTACACCATTTTAATCACCCGGAGTAGATTCTATCAAAGCCGTTCGAGCATAATGTAATGTTCAGTAGGAGAAGTAAGGCTCTCTGTTGCCGGGCAAGAAGCTTCACAGCAGTCATTGAAAAGAGAAGGGATGCAGTTAAAGTAGTTTAGGTTGAAATACTGTGTGAAAATAATGTCATTTACTGAAATACTACTGTTGTTTAGCATGCAGTAAGTATAACTAATAATAAATCTTAGAACAAGGTCTTCCTGCTGTAATGAAGCTGGATTATATTCTTTATCACAGTTTGGTTATGTTTAAAAGGCCTAACCCAAAATTATAAATATGAATCAGTTAACAAGGCAAACAGATTAGAGACAGAGAAAAAATATCACAGCAGGTTGCAGATTGCAATAGTTCCATTGGGCAAAGTATACTTATATTCTCACTACCCGCCTCCACCCAAGCTCCTCCTTCTTTGCTTGTAGTGTAATCAGTTTCAGTTTAGTTGTCCATATATGGGAGTTTTTTTCTTTTCATACTGTATATTGAGGGTTTAAGGGGGTGTTATCCTTGATGTACTATAGGCTTCCCATATAGTTTCCCCGTCACATCTGATTGGTGTTTACAGTAAACGCCATTGTTAGCGCCCCTAATACTAAGCCACAGTATTGTTCCCAAAAAAAGAGTCTGTTTTACTGAGCGTTAATATGATATTAAAGTACCTCGGTTCCAGAAAGTTGTTCAGTTTTCACCAAGAAGATTTTATTTTATATTATATAGCCCAAATACCTGTATTTATTTTATATGCTAGCATTAGTGGTTATCTCTAAACATTTGTTGACATTGTTTCTATAATAGTGGTCAGTACACACACAGACATTATCCAGCTCTTTTAAATAACAGTTTTTATAGTGGACGTCTAGTTTCAGAACTTGAACTTGATCAAAATGACTCCCTGGTCTCCATCTCCAGAAGTGGAAGTGTAAACAAGCTATTAGGGTTTAAACTCTGTGTGTGGATTGTCTGCTAAATTTAAATTTAAAGGAAAGTCAGGCCTTGGCAAATTATAAAGTCAGCCCCTGCTCTTTGTCTGTTTGAATGTTCTGAATCAAAAACAAAACGTGAGCTGCTCCAAAAGGACAGAGGGATGCTTATACACTAATCTATTTCTGTCTTTGTTTCTGATAGATTTATAAAGTTTGGATGAATGTAGACCAAACAACACAGACTAAGACATTCTGAGTCCATTGTCCATCTTGGAACCATTTATGGCCCATCTATCACTCCCTGTGGCTCTGCCCTGAGTCCCAGCCCTGTCAGTCCCATTGTATCTGTGGCAAAATTCCAGTGTTTCCAGGAACAATGGGAAGCATGGACTTCAGAGGAGCAGTGCGAGCAATGAGTCTCACATAAGGAAGTGTGCAGGAGCCAACGGGGAGCGCACAGACGTATGGCGGCCCTATTTACAGACGCGCTTTGTTTTCAGTCTTTTTGTCTCTGTGGCAGCTAGTGGAATGCCAATTATTTCCTTTACCCCCATCTGTGCGGTGTGTATGATTTAGAGCTCAAACATTTACACAGTAACTGTAAAGTAATATGACCCAGTAATAAAAACCTGTTATCTTAGCCTCAGATGTTAGATCAATGAACGTCACATCAGCAACATAACATTAACAACATACGTAAGAAGTGTGTCATTTTAAAGGTTATATTCATTAAACACATGTGGAAATGTGTCTGGATATGTTATGATAAGATATTGTTAATAATACCAGTAACACTTTATAATGGTAGAGGAGTATAAAAAAAGAAAAACAAACAAAAATCTTTTTTGTTTTGAGTTCTATTTGCTTATTTCTGAAGACTTGATACTGATATTATATTATTAGTGTTCCAGTGGCAACAACAAAAAGTATGTCTATTTATTTGCATGCATGATGTTATTTTACTTCCCAATGTATTAATGTATCATTGCCTTCGACTCTTGACGCTCAAAATTCATACCCAGGACTATGAGAAAGATTATATGATTATATACTGTATATATGACATTTTTTTTATTAAAATGTACAATTATCAATTATCAGTATTGGCCATGAAAAACACTTGGTTTATTGTTTATTTGTAGACATTTTTTATATTGTTGCAGTTTTAATTGTTACCATTTCCAAAAAGTATATATTTTGATATATAGACTTTTCGCCATCTCTCTCGCTCTCTCTCTCTCTCTTTCTTTCTCTCTTTATTTATATATATATATATATATATATATATATATATATATATATATATATATATATATATGTATGTATATATATATAAATATATATAAATATATGGCAGTGTCACCGTCACTTAACCAAACAAGGCTCCTTTGGAAACAATGGCTGAACCACACACACATGTCTAACTGTACACACACCAGCGCCTGCCTTGTCGCCTGAGGTTCAGCTTGTCCTTTATTGTCCATTTCCTGCACTGCGCTCAGCTGCTTCCTATCTGGCGCCACACCAACAAGCCACAATTAACCCCCCGTGGCCAGCGGAGGTCAAGAGCAGGAGGGAGATATGTTAATGTAACCAAAGGGACATTCCCTCATTCAAACGTGAAATGAGCTTCGGAAACTGAGCAGCAATTTTAAAGTGAATGTTAACGCTGTAACTGCAGGGAAACTCCAGAAATATGATGAAGTGATGGTGTGAGGGCTTCCTTAATGAGAACAATGACTCTCATTTAAGTTTGACGACTTGTGATTATTAATCTACCTTATAGACTTACATACAACATTCAGTCGTAAACTCTCATCATAAACAAGTGAGAGAAACCCAGTTCAAAGTGAAATTCTGATGTATTGTGAGAAAGGACCGAAAAGAGCGCTGTGGGGTGAGTCGATGCAGAAGCAGAAGCAGATGAATATAAAGAAGAGGGAGAGATGAAGGCAGAAGTACAGAGCTCTGACGGGGGGACAGCTCTATCTCTATAAAGAGCATTGGATATGAGCCTCGGTCTGTCTCCCCGGGGGACCGGCCTGCTTTTTTCTTCTCACAACATGCATTATAGTCATATACAGTGAGGAGGAGGTTCACTGACAACAGCCGTAATCATTCGTCTGGGGTTTCAATAGCAGAAGGCCAGAGTCGGTTCACACATTCAGCTGAAGAGAAAATTACTTTTACCACAGTTCCTCTAATGGGCCGAGGAGACATTTGCGGAAATTGAATAAGATAGTGACAACAAACCAGTTATGTAACCCATCAAACCTGAATAAAACCTCTATAAGGAATTTCAAATTATGTAAATACAGATTTTTTTTTACCAAAAAAAGTCACTATAGTTTTGGAGAGTTTAAAAGGTCTGGCTACATCAGAGTTTAAATGAAGAAAGGAGAAAAATATGTATATTACATATTACTTTATAATGGCTGACTCTGTTTTTTTTTTTTTTATGCTGCAGTCTGTTGGGTGGAATTTGAAAAGGTGTTAGTTTAGAGACTGGTTGAGGTATTTGAGCAAACGACACACAGCAGGAGGGATGCTATACTGAACATCTTGGACCAGACCCTGCATTCAGCTTTTGGCTGGTTTGGACCAATGGTGTGGCAGTACTGACAGTCATGGGAGTGTTTTCGGTTAAAGAACAGAGCTGTCACTAATGCACATGGCATGGCTCTGCCTAAATAAAACTATAGGTGGTTACTGGCAGGTGGTTCTACCGATCAGCAATGAGGAATTCATTAAAAAGTACCCCCCCTTTGCAAACGCTTTCTATGGAAGTCCTACCAGATGTTATATTTATTTGTCACCAACCATTAAAAAAATGAAAACACAACTTTCTTATCTTTAAAAATACACAGTGGAATGTTGGTGGGCTGGGTACACTGTGTCTACAAACAAGAACCTATTCTTCCTGGTGACATTAAGGAACACCGGAATAACTTTGAGCTGATATACTCTAAAATAATTTGGAGTGTTTTATGGCAAAAAGGTTACTCAGTGTTGCTTAAACCACATACAATAGATGTACTTCAATGCTGTTTAAATTCTCCTCTCACTTATCCTGCAGAGTTAGCATTTCCAAAGTTTTTGTTCAACATTTCAGTTGCTTTTCGGGAATGTTGTTTGAACATGCCAGCGCTGCTCCTTTCCCCGGATGCTGCCTGTGATAAGTTATCAGCTGTGCTCCTGTCGTCTGTAGATGACCTAACTACCGCGGCTAAGGTCCTCCTGTCCTTCGCTTTACTTCTAAGCTGAATCATTTTGCTGAAAGGGACACTATTCACTGCCGCTGCCTAACGTCACCGGTCTCTTTTGCTGTGTATGGAAATTATAATGTCAAATACCGCAGGGTTTTTTCTTCTGTATAAATTGGCTTAGAAGATAAACAGAAGTTTTTGTATAGTGAGATTTCAACGATAGACAGAGAGCACCGAGCTGTAGCCTCAAGCGAGAAATGCTTCCTCCTCCTCTGCTTCTCTATTCTCTTTCATCTCTCGCGCTCGGTTTTATATGTAATGTATGCACCATTTTGGGTATATTTACACACACATACATTTCCACTGAGCATACACACACACACAGCATGCTTTGATATTTTTAACCATTTTCATAAATTTTTCAGACTTTAGGCTATAAAATACAGTGCGTGAAATGTGTGGTGATAGACATCAAATCAGGCTTGTCCTTAATAGCCATAGGCAAAGATGAGGTATTATGTAACTTAATAAAACGTCGTCAAATAATGAGAATAGTGAATAGAAAGTTGAGCTCAGTATAAAAGTATAAAATATTGATCATAAAGTTGGTGATCCATTTGAGTTTGTGCAAAATGTGCCAGTCGGGAAGCTCAATATTTAACATCGGGCTGTCAGCTTCAGCTCAGATAAAAGCTCTGAGAGAAGAACTCTGATTAAATACAAATGGAGTGACCCATCAGCGTTGGACTACTGTTGACCTTTGTTAGAACAGAGTCTGGATTGGTTTTGACCTCAGGCATTACTTGGGGCCGCATAGTTGCTATAATTTTGCTTTGTGAATTAAAAACATTGCATTCATGTCTATGTTGTATTGAACGTGCATAACTTGAGACACATAAGACTATGATGTAGGACACTATTTAAAAATGAAATGAAACGATCGTGCCCCTGCTATATGTGCTGAAGAGGTTGTGACTTTTCAGTGACTGGAAAGATATCTACAGGCGTAAGCCATTTGGGGTGTTTTATAGGCCTAATCAGCTCTATGTGAACTAACTGTATCTACTAGTTCCAATGCAAGAATGTAACGTTTGAAGAAATGACCGATCTAAAAAAAGTCCATTCTCCTGTTTTGTTTGTTTTTTTAAAGGGGTGTGCTTTTCTGTTTTAGAAGCAAACAAAGATGTCACTGAACATTTGAGCTGAAAGATTTGGGAGTGCTGTCCTCGTCCTGGAGTTCACAAACACACATTTACATTCACACATGCGCTGAGGTTTAGACGCCATCACTTCACTGCCACTGCTTTGAAATGGAAATGTTTCAGCTTCTGGGGAATACTGTGCCGGGAGTGGAAAATAACACACTCCTGACTGAAAAAATAAATGTGACAGAGAATGTGACAAGGACAAGTCGGGCACCTGAAAACAGTTCACTCCCACACTCTTCAAAGATCAACATCACTTTTACTTTTCATGTGAGACTGTTGTTAACTGGTGGAGATGTTATCCCACACAATGACATTATAACGTGAGAGGCTTACATATGACCACTCATTGATCTCCGCCTTCTATTGTTTCTATAATTGTGTTTGTACATTTACATAGTCCGTAACAACGATTACAAGGCAGAGCGCGTTTAGGCGAGGTATGACACTGCGGCCGTTTATAACTCAAAGCAGATGGACAAAGGGGCCGACTCCTTTTGTAGTGATTGTGGTTTTCGATAATATAAAACAACATACTGTACGTGCAACAGCAGTGTAAAGGAAAGTACAAACAACCTGCGGACACTGTGCAAGGTTTCCTCAATTTGTGCACTCCGCTTACAGCACCAGCCACATAGCATTTGCGTCATCAGCTGCCACGCGTCTTGAGCACGAGAGACCATTGTTCATACATGACACCCCTCTGGAGGTTGTACATTAGTATAGCAGTTTATTCTGAGGCAATAAAAGGCTTCTTTAACCTTTAACTGTGAAGGAGAAGCCAACAGAATAACAAAATAAGCACCTTGCCTCTTTTCTTTCATGTGCTCACTGAATGCACTCACAGACAATTCCAAAAACTCGGCTTAGTTGTGAGTTCTGCTCTCCTGCTGCTTTCTACACCCCTGCTATTCACAAAAAGCACCACCAGGACGACGAGCCTACATAAAATCACGCTGCGTTCCCATTGGCTGATCCAGATATCTTGTTCCCCAATGAGCTTGGCCTGTGGACTGGTGGCTTGGTAAAACTACTTAGTGACTGTGTGAGAAACAGACACACACGAAAGGGAAGAGGGCACGTCTTGAATACAAAGCAGTGAATTTGTCTCACAGGAGGACAGTGACATAACAAATATTATTCCTGTATTCTCTATCTCTAACTATTTCCCCTAATTTTCACATTTAAAGGGCGGCAAGCATTTCTCAGATTCTATCAATCCATCTTTATTGAAATTATCCCCGACCAGATCTTCTCCACTGTTCGTCCTTCGTTTTATGTCCATCACAGTCATTAGCCATCTTTACGCGTACATTAATTAAGTCTCCTTTATTCTTCCTCCTTCTATACATCTTTGTCCTCCAGCTCTTGCATGAGGCTTCCAACTGACACAGTAATTAGTTTCTCTGGGCTTATTCCCACTGAAGATATACATTCATTAATCAGCCGTTTATGAATGTATGTCTTCAGAAACAGCTTTGTGGATCAAAAGACATAAGGACGGATGTATAGAATTAAAGAGTATCTGAAAATTAAGGAGAAGGGAAGAGGTCAAGATGAATAAATGCATGTGAGCACTTCATGTTTTTTCAACTTCCCCATATAATAATTTAATAGTATGTCACTGTCTGCCAGCAAATTGCGACCTACCCCTATACCTCATGGGTTATGTAAGAAACTCATTTAGTCAGTTTGAGCGCTCCCCGTCTCTCTGTTGGCCAATGTAATCATAAGCCAGTGAAATCTATGTTAGAGCAAAGACTTGTGCCAAAGGCTATCTCTGCGGTTACTCCGGTATTACCTCACTGCACTGGTTGCATCATTGGTGAGCGTTTAAAGTGTGGTCCTTGTGTACTTCTAGAAGAAACATTACATAATTATATTTGTCTGCTATACTATGTGATAACTTAATTTGGACCGGCCAAATCTCAGCAGGACACTATGCTACTTTAGTAAAGTGCTACAACGTGCATAAAGTTAAGCCAAAAAACTCACTCCTTCAAACACTAACATCTATAGCACAGACTTAACTCACCCTTTATTTGCTGATGGAAACTAACCTGTACTGTACCATTCTGGGGAAAGAGTGAGAATACAGAAATGAATATAACTTAAAGGATCTTTTCACTAAATTATAAAACTGCAGCCTTCTTTGACACTAAAGGTTCCCAAAAAAAACCTCTAAGAACTAAAAAGATCAGATCCTATCTATGAATGTTTTTTGGTGTTCTCAAGTGCCAGTCGGGGACACTACACAAAACAATTCAATGTACTGTGCATTTATGACTCAATTTAGTACTCCTTTGTCTGACTTTCTTAAGACTATCTGAATTATTGTGGCACTGTAAGAAAAAATAAAAGCATTTACAGGCTTGAGTGGTTGGTTTTCAATTCAGAACGACACTGCTCAGAGTTGCTTCTCTTTTATCTAATCTCTGTGTAGGTAGTGACTTTCTGCTTGAAAACACACTTTGGTACACACTCTGGTATCTACTGCTTCCTATATGAAAAGATAAGTGGATATTGAAGCATGCTCACCTCTGCCTTTTTTAGATTGTGTGGGTTTCTTTGTAATTTTGGCATCGGTATCTCGCTGTTAGAGCTGTTTGATAAATATCAGCTCCGTGTAAAGATGCTGACTGCCTGGTCGCTGAGTAGCAGTGCTGTGCTGACTGAAATGTCAAGAGCTGTCAGAGCCAGAGTTTCGGATACAGTGGGGCAGCAACTCTCCTGACCTGACTTTGGATTTACTGTGCATTATAACACTGTACAAATATGTCTATAACCTGCGCAGAGATGCCAATAGAGGATTTCCTTTGCTTGGACAATAAGTAAGTACTCCTAAGGTTTTAAAGTTTTGTGTGCGTTTTCTAATACATACCAGGGAACAAGAATGTGCTTAGAAGGGGCTGTGTGTTTAGTGGTATTTTGGTATTTTCAAATCCGCAGCTAATAGCCTGCTTTCTACCGACTTTACCGATCCATGATGAGTTCACTTCAAAGTTAAGAAACTAAATGCCTTCATGCAAGCCTTGTCTTTGAAAAGAAAGAAAAAGAAACATGAATACTCTTCTTGACAACCAGTGCTCAGTTTGCCACTTGTAGAACAGGAACAGGAAGTAATGGTTCCTCCCAGGTTTTTCTAGGGAGATTTTTTTCTACAAGATGGTAAATGCAAACAGTGTTTCTGAGATTTTATACAATGTTGAAATTACAGTTTTGACTGATGTGCTCCATTTTGATCAACTAAAAAAATTATACAATAAACATCTAAGTAATAAAAGTGCCAAGCACCAGCATCCAATCTAGATGGGTTTTTATCTTCTTTATTCATCTTCTCATGGAAATAATGAACATGATAAAGATGATAATATGACAGTCACTTCAATACAACCTTTTTGTATTGGACACAAACAATTAATTATTAATTGATCAATTATCAATTAATAATTGTTTTAATATAAAACACAATCAAGGCCTATTGCTTTACACTATAACCTGTACCTATGCCAGCCACTAGTTGGTAAGGTATTTAGACTTTGTTTTGACTTTTTTCCTTAACTAATTTTACTTTTGCATCTGTATACAATCTGATTGAATATTTTTCTGTATGCCATACACACAACTGGTGTTCTACGTAGTCTTCTAGGCTCAGATATGTAAGTTTTGTCAGTCTGTCATGACTTCACAATACAGGGTTACTACTCCAGTAGGAAGGTCCTGAGAGATGTCCGATGATGATTCCAGTGACAGTCCCCTGGGATGTTAGTGTAACAGGCTTGAGAATCAAACTCTTAGTCTATTTCCTCTGAAAAATGTGCCAGTATTGTGTTTACTTTTATCATTCCAATTCATAATAAAAAGATTGTCTCTCAATTAAGAAAGCACAACTGTATAAGACTTGAGTTACATTTGGCATTAGCAACATTTATTCAGAGAAAGCAAGTCTATTGTTTCACACTAACAATTTATAACAGTTGTCTGCAAAGAATGACATGCTGAGGAATAGTTTCCCTCCTGGAGCCTGTGTGTCTGCTGTCCAGTGTGTCCCGAATAGGGCTGGAACGGACAGGGATGGACTTTTTCTTCAAGAGGAAAAGGACAGACACTGGAATAGCTCGGACAATAGCTTTGGCTAGCCTCTGCTATTTTAAGAGACTTCTCTCAAAAACTCTGCAGACTCCACCTCTCGTCACTGCGGCGTTATCAAGCCGGCCTTGTGCTCGCAGCGGCCTTACCTACAAAGGAGTGAGTCACAGAGTGTGCAGGATTTCTTGTGGGTTAAAACAGCTTCCCGGATACAGTCGCTGTCTCCTCGACCTGCCGCCATGAAAACAATAGCATGAATGGTCTTTTTAATGTCTCGTATGCTTTAAAGATTAAATACTATGATGATGCACAAATGAAACAATAATGTCACAAGATAAGACGAATATGAAAGCTGCAGCACAAGCAGCTATCAAACTGAGCTATCTAAGGTTTTCGCTAGGTTACAATAGGACTGTTGTTGTTTGTGGATGCTAACACAGTCATATGCTACCACAACAAGAGAAAAACTACTAGACAACAAACCAGACAATCTTTTCCAAAATTGTACTATTGAGAATTTTACAAGTCGAGCAAACAAAGTTCCTCAATCTGTGCTAGCACAAATAACAAGAAGACTTATCTAGTTAGAGCTAGAGCGAGATGATGGTCATATGCTAAAATACTATTAGCTGAATTTGTTTGATGGGTAGGCAATGTTGGCTTTTCATGACATTGTAGTGGCACAACTGGATCCTGTAAGAAAATTGAATACAGCAAAATACATCAACAAAATCTCTTTGTCATAAATGTTTAGAAATAATTGTGTTAAATCACAAACACACAATGAGAAGTGCTTCGACTGACTGGCTCTGAACTGCGCTGCATGTGCCCAAGTTAGTTCTGGCTCTGCACTAAAGTTGCTTAAATAAGAAGATAAAACCAATCATCAATCGTCATCATTAGTCAGATTAAGGACAAGTACAATGGTCCTCTTTAGTTTTGTGTGTCATTAACACTGTTAATGAGTGGAGTCTAAATTTCTTACAGAGTCCGATTCTGCTGCTACAGACTTAAGGTTAGAAAAAGAGTCTGAGAGTAGTTCACCAGAAATATTAGTCTTATGGAAAGTTAAACACTGAGCGGTTGTCAAAGTGTGGCACTAATACTGCTGGTGCCCCGTTAGTTGTCTTAACGTGCGCAGGAGTTGGTGACATGAGAATGCAGCCTGATTTATTTTATGTTATACTAAGCAAACGGGTATTTTAATTCCATTTTTACATTCAATAGAATAGAATTGATTTGATTGATTTTGATTTGTTTTTATGTATGTGAAGATTGTAGCTTTTTGATTTCATTGAACCTTTTAGGCCACCATATTTATCTGATTGGCTACAGGGATTTACACTTTCTCATTAGTGCAGTAATGTATCTCTAATGAGACATTAACAGTACGAGGGCTCTCAGCACAGGAAGCGCGACTTTCCGATGGCAGGAAGCAGCCCTCGCCATGGAGACAGCAGTCTGCACTGGTGTCCTGCAGGTCAAGCCCAACCGCACACAGACACACGCAACTTTCAAGTCATCTATGGAAGAAGTGTTGGCTTTAAAAGGTTTAAAACAAAAAAAAACTATCCAGGAAAGAAGTGATGCCTTTCCCTGTTTATACAGATCATAACCTTTAACCAGTGAAGCGCACACATCCACACTTTCACTCAAGCCTGTGGTCAGCCCTGTGCTTTAAATAGACAGCACAAGCACCAGGCCTGTGACCTCTCTCTAACCTCCCCTGTCTTTCTGTCTTTTGATCTGTGCCCTGTTAAGCTCCTCTTGTTTTTAATTGCAGGGCTCTGACGTTAGGCTTTGTGATTACTCGTCCTGTGAGAGACTACGATGGCACACAGAGAAGCAAGTCTAAAGACCAAATTGGATCTTTGCTTTTTTAATCACTAAAGCAACAGTAGGTCTATGCTTCTCTGCATTCACACAACACAATCAGCTGTGTGCCAATATAAAGACCAACACCAGAAGTTCCACAGAGACTTATACTGTAGATGACAAGTTTTCATTCACTCTTTTTTTTCCAATGTAAAGCTGTTTGGACTTAAGAGGCTCAATAACAGCCTCCTTCAAAAGAAGACACTTGAAAAAACATCTGAAAACAAGCATAACGTTCATAACTCTTAAAATCTGAGTATGGTACATTAATACAGTATAAGGTACTGATTGATGCACTTTGTTTTGGAAAACTCATTCTGGATAAAAAGACCACTGACTTTTCCCTGACTCATCATTGTCTATCATGTAAATGTATTTTTGTAGATGTTTATTGTGGTAAATGTTCATTGTGTGAAATGTATCTATCCATCCATCCAGCCATTCATACATAAAGGTATATAATGCTAATGCTATCATCTATTAGTTAAACTAGTAAAGTGAAAACAAGACACCAGCATATTTAAATTTTCCATTTTAGCAATAATACCTTCTTTTTCAGTTCTTAGTGTATCTGCAATTGTATTGTATTTATGAGTCTGTAACTCAGAGCCCAGTTGTTTTTATTTTTTACACGTAAAGTTTTACTTATCCTGCAGTGCGCTGATGCTGGTGACAACAGATGCCAACAACTACAACAAACAGGAGTTATTCTGTATACATTACACATTAAAGGTGCAGTAGGCAGCATTTGAAACTGACCCTTTAACAGTTTTCTGATAACCCTTGACACAATGCCATATTCTGCTTAAATACTTTGTTAGGGCATGTCCATGTTGCTCTTGTATGACACCCCATGCTCAAATAGTGAACCATATTCTTTGGATCACATCAAAGGATAGTCTTCAGGCCTGTGCAAGGTTTCCTCTAGAAAGGCTGATCCACGTTAGATAAGTTACACCTAAAATACTCCAGTTAATCAGCGAGTGTAAACCCAACCATACAGCCTGAACGCCACGTACACCTCAGTCCAGCGTCCATTCATCCACATTAAAAGGGCGTAGACCACTCATTTCCCACATTGTGTTCCAGTGTTTATACTCAGGCTCCTTGCTGCCTCCAGCCTTTCCTCGTGCTCCCCTCACAAATGAAAACATTCACCCCTCCCCCCTCTTGTCACCTCCCACCTAAACTCCAATGTCACATCGATAACATCTACACATTGAATATAATGACGCCATAGGGGGCTGTGCGTGAGATCAAAACATGAAGATGAGTTAATCATTCATTGGGGGTCATGCATCTTGAATACAATGTACACTATGAACTGAGCACGCCCGACAAAGGTGAGTTGTCTGAGCACATACCTGTGTTTGAGGCTCTGGGTTAAAGGACCAGCCCTCACAAAAACACAGCGATTGTTACATTGCGCAAGTGGGACCAAAGTTAGCACATGTTTCTGTTTTTGTGCTGCATCAATGAAAGGAGACTGACACAAGGTCAATTGATTGAATTCTTTTGTGAAAAACATCCTACGTAAGAGATGGACGAGCAGAATGAAAAAACCCTTCATGTGTACCGGTTGTTGCCAATCGTGTTCGAAGATGAAGGGGTTTGTTGAGGCAAATGTTGAGGAAACTCTTACATAATATTGTGGCTGTTTTCTTCATCTGCAATGGCCTGTTGTTTTTCTTTTATGTCAGTATGACAAATTAATGTTACCTTGAGGCTAATTTATTCTAAAAGGCACTCCAGGCTATTACTAATGATCAAACTTGTGCATTTATATACATATATATACATACTTTACATCGTGCTTCCACTCACCTCATTCACACACAATCACACCTGGGGCAGACAGAGAGGGGGGGGCTGCCATACACACGGCGCTCACAGCCTACTCCGACCACCACCGAACACACCTCTACAGTCACACACATTCACTGTGGTAAGGTGGGTTAAGTGTCTTGCCCAAGGAACAGAAGGGGATGAGAAGGGAAATTGAACCGTCTACCTTCTGGTTATAGGACAACTGCTCTACCACTGAGCCACCGCACCCCAGAGAAAGGTGAATGAAAGAAAAAGTCATAAAAACCCAGATTATTTGGTCACAAAGCGCACATCTTTGTTGCCAACAGGCCTTTTTGGCTCTTTTTAGAAAGATTTATTTAGAAATGATGGTATTTTAATAAACTGCATCTTGTATTGTTATATTGCTGCCCTTGAAAACTCTATAGGCGGGTTTCTGCTGGAGCAGTAGGATACAGGTCAGGACAGTACGGCACTAGGAAGTGGTCCCATTGTCAAAAAGGGTACAAAGTTTCTCAAATTAGCGTACTGTACCATTTTGATAATGCCTCAGCGGAGATCCTTTCTTTACTTTCTCCTGAGAATCAAAAGGATAAAGTCAAAGGGAAATTCAAAAGAAGCCTTCCTGTCATAAACAATAACATTCCACAAAGAAATAATGCTAAATTTTGTAACAATTTTATTTTTTTTGAACAAAGCTAGTGTTTATTAGCAACAGCTGTTTCTGTTTTCAGGTTTTCACAGCTCTTGTTGTATGAGTTAAAAACAATGCAACCTCTGTAAATATTTAATTAACTACAGAATTCCAGGCATAACTCGCAACATTAAACAGTGACTCAATAAATGACTCAAAATGTTGCAGCTCTCTGAAATGTATCTGCAGAAATCTAATCAGGAAACGTTTATCGCTACACCTCTAGCCTCTTGTAATGCTACACAGGAGCATTTACTTGTTGTTTTATTCTGGAAAATTGCCAGGTAATAGTTACATGACTTGTGTTGTGCACTTGAATGACCACACCACAGTGGAAATAAAAGCTTCTTCAGGAGTTACCCAGACCACTCCTATGGTAAAAAATAACTATAATTTAGATAGATACACCTGATTTACTTTCTGTGGGTATTAAACCATCAGGTAAAAAACAAGATGAAGGATGTCACTGATTAAAATGTCAGGAAAAAGAATCTGCAGGTTTATAAATAAATAAATAAAAAGGTTTACAAAACAAGAAATGCCCTAGAAATAGGCACTGCGCAGGGACAATTCTGGATGTCAAGACACATGCTGTGAAAACACATAAAGTTGCCGTCTCACAGTTTGAGATTACATTTATTATTCATATATTACTTATGAAAACACGTTGTGAGTCCTCGTCTCCGTCTCTTCCTTCCTCTTCTCATCTGTCGAGCTGCTTGTGTTGCATCCTAAGCACCTTGTCCCAGTGGGCCACCGTACAGTATGGCGACACTGTGGGTGTTATCAAGCCCCGCTGTGTCGTGTCTTCCTCCATCTCTTCACCTTTATTTAATCCTGCAGCTGGTTTCAGTGGCACGACTGACAGCACCCGAGGACAAGTGCCGCGCATTCGTTTCAAACGCTCCTCAAACAGAGAATTATGCAACACGCACTTCCAAAATGCTCACACACTTCAAAACCTTGTGCCAAGTCATCCAATTAGTTGCAGAGCAGAGGGGAAATGAGAAGATGTGTCAGAGTGGAATTAATTATTTTAGAATGTTTTCGACATGGTGATATATTTAATAGCATAGGTGGCTTCAAAGTTTCAAATCACATACCAAAAGTGAATTATTATGCAACCTATTTCCACCAAAACGAGTGTCATTCACCTTGTTAAATATCATTTTACAAGCAACCTTTATTATTCTTGTTCTTTTTGCTGTGTATAGCTGGCAGCCAATATATGTCTAAGAAACAGTTGTTGCATCAGAGCTTTACTGACAATGTTTTTACAGTTTAAACCGCAATGAAACAAAAACACTGCTGACTCGATTCAGAAGTTTCTGTTTTTGTGAAAAGAGAACACCGTCTTCATGTAAACATGCGCCCAAACACATTCTTGAGGTTTGGGTGAAGTGGGTACTCGTGTAAACAGCCTCCTAGCATTGTTTAAGTTTATTGCGTCAGACAGGTCTTTGATGAAGAAGCAAAAGAAAGAAAAAACAATCCATGCATAACACTGGGTCCTGCATGTGGTGTTGTCGCTAAATGCTCCTAAAATAGATCAGCTAAATATTCGGCCACTTGCTAATGTTCTCTACCCACTCACAGGCAGCACACACGGAGTTGCTTTTTTCAAAATGATTCATTTTTGAAGACCAGAAAGATTTGTTTGAGAAAAGAGGAAAATTATTTACATCAGAATCCATGCTGCAGGGGTACCGTGCTGACTCACCTGATAGAGTGCATTTAATATACTCAGAAGACCTGGGTTTGATTCCCGCTTGGGTCATTTGCCCTATGTCATTCCCTTCTTTCTCTTCCTGTTTCATCTGTCTACTAAAAAAAGGCCCAAAAATACAAGAATATCTTCAATTAGATCCATCCGCCAATACTGATGACGTCTAACGTTTTATAGAATCATTTTATTGTACCTTGGGGGCGTTTGAAGGTAGCCACCATGTGTGTTTGTATGGGCGTGTTTCAAGGCCAAGTCTTGGTGAAGAATCCCCGGAAAAAGTCCCTTTCTCTGCAGTTAGTCAGGAAACGCACTGGAACAAAATGGTATTGTTAGACAGGGCTGAACAAAGCAGTGTGTGGGTGTGTATAAAAGAGTGTGTGTGCGTGTGTGCGTGCGTGCGTGCATGCGTGCGTGCGTGCGTGCGTGCGTGTGTGTGTGTTTGTGTGTGTGCGTGTGGGGTCAATGCACTTGGATGGCAGTATACCTGAGATGGCCTTGCTTTAATTTAATTGTTAAATAGTGTTATGAAACACAGTATATGGCGCACGAATGGATCAAAGGTCAATCAAGATGATAAAGACAAATGGATACTGATTTATGCATAACTGAACACCACTTACACAACTGGCTTTAATATATATCTAATATTTATGTGTCGATGAATATATGTGTTTTGGGTCATGGACAAGGACACTATTGCAAACAGACAAGAGGGGTCACACACAGAGCCCTCTCTTGTCATGTGCCAGGAGAGGCCGTACTGTCTTTGTGTACTTAGGCGTAAGTTTGATCTTTTGCCGCTATGTTCCCAGAGGTGGTGTGTCTCCGGCTAACCAATCACATGGCAGGGAAGGGCACAAGCCTCAAAAACAAATAGGGGGTACAGAGAACGAAGAGAATGTACGCATGCGTATAGGGTAGGGAACCCGAGACCAAAACCAAAAGGAAACCTTTTTGTTATAATTGTGCTGTTATGCATTTCATATTAGTTTGACAGAATTGCTGCAAATGCAAACAGTAGACCTATGCTTTCACCGAACTGTACACAAAACATGTCTGTGAAGGTTCTCAAGCATCCACGTCATCTTGAAGAAAAGGTTAAAGAATAAGCATCTTGACTCAGTTTTTAAGGTGAAGACGTTTTTTCTGTAATTTAAAGAGACTTTATCAATTCTGAGATCAACTGGTAAGAGAGCCTGAGCTGAAACTAAACCTGATTGGACCAGGCTGTTCTGGTCTCATAGTCGATAGCTCTGAAAGGACAGGGTAGTTTCAGGTCAAACTCCTCCCTTTAGAGATATAAGCTCAACTCTCATATCAGCTGATCTCAGAAAAGATAAAGTCTCTTTAAACTTGGAATTAAAGACAAAACGTTTGAACACAAAACAAGTAACACAGTTTATAGCAGTTATATATGTATTGCATAAAATATATTTTGCAAGTCTTACAGTCAGTAATACCTTAATGTAAGACTTATATTAGACTTACATTAAAAGTCTAATGTAAAAATATGCTAATGTTTATGCTAGGCTACATCATCTAGCATAACTTTAATGTCACAACCAAATTTAGGCCAGATTTAAAACAAAACATCAAATATTTAGCCTTTATCAAAGTTTTTCAAGCCTCTAAAACAATACACATTATTTTGCACACAAGCCTTTCTGTGTGGGTTTTCTCCGGGTACTCCAGTTTCCCCCATCAACATAAGAAACGCTTAAGTTGATGGGGTTAAACACTTCAGAATAACTGACACAATAAAAGTAATTAAGCATTAATAGATGTGTAATTAATAATTAAGAACCTATAGTTGCTGAAATATGATTTATATGTATAATTAAACATGGGTTTATTGTTAAAGACTAAAACATTTATAACAATGTTTATAATGTAATAGTGATTATTATTGTTGAATTAAATGCTTTGTAAATGATGATTTAAGCTGTTACAAACTGGACTAATGCTTAATAATAGTGTGTTATTCTAAAGTGTTACCCAAACATTCTGTAGTCTCCAGTATGTCACATGACAGGGGCACATAGACGCCCCCTGGGGGTGGCTGCCAAAAATTAATTTCCCTAACGGGGATAATAAAAAAAAAGTGCTATATGCTAACGTAATGTTTACCTTTGAAGCTGGACAGAATGATAAATAAAATTTTCGGTAGAACTTACTATTTTCTTCCGTATGAGGGTTTCTACATCTATGGAGCTCCCTTATCTCGTTTCTTTTAAGGACTGTTTTTCTGTCAGGCTGCACTCAGAGGTCATAAATAAACCAGATACACTGAACATGGGCTCAGGCAATAGTTTTTGCACAGGGACTGAAAAATGTGCACTAAACTCTCAGGTCTTGTATAAGCACATATTTTTAGGTTTATGAGTGTTCACCTGGACAGTGGCCTAAGGCATCAGAGGCCAAACAAGGCCATCTGGTCCTGCAGACACAAACTGACCAGTCAGCATTAGCTAAGCATCTCTCCGTGACTTCTCTCTTTTTCTCTCACGACTTCGTACGGACAGATCCACCCCCGCGCTGACAGACAGGCCTGGGCTGAGCCTGAAGGCCTTGTGAAGCAGCGACGCTGGAGGCGACAGCGCACTGCTCCTCCACCGTGACATGTTGGCATCGTTATTTCTCTATTCAAGAAAGGATGTGGTGTCAGCCATTCTCTCTGTGTGGAAAATGAAAAAAGAAAAGGCTTTGGGAGCCTTCCACAATAAGACACTAATGCCATGAGATACATTTTAAAGAATCTATTGGAGAGAATATATTATTCATATATTCACCAGTATGCTGCAGAAGAGGTTAGCTTTGGACTACTTATGAGCTGCAATCATTTTTAACTAGGTTCTCCTAAAGTTGGCGCACCATATGTTTCTTTTTTTGTGTTCTGCTGCCACTCTGTATGGACCTTGCCTTTCTATACTTGAAATAATTCTTTCAAAACACAATCATACATGAGGACAAATAACTCTTAATGACAATGATTAAACCTAAATGCTTTATTCCTTCCTTCCTTCCAATGTGACAGGCATTTATCTAAACCAAAAAAAACACTGGAACATCTGATTTTGCTTCTGTTTTCGAGGATAAAAAATATCAACTGCTGCCAACTGTAACTCCTCCACAAGGGCCTTTTAGTTACCTTTAAGTATCTGGGCTTTATTCATTGTTGAATATCAAGTGGCTCACTGTGGAATTTGAACCCTCTGGACTCAGCTGAAAGATGAAAGGTCATCTGTCTCTCTTTGGTCTCAAGTATAAGTAGGCCAAGAAGCAGCGCTTGACAACTACAGTCTAGAGCTGAACATATCCAACCAGATAATGAAGTTAACATTAAATATTGTTTATTCCAAATCTTAATCGTATCCATTCAGGTGACCCTGTCTGATACGAGGTGCAGGTACCCACATGTACAGTACAATAGTGTCTGCAAAAAGAGGGCCCTTAAATATCAGACATGTACAGTACAGTATGTGGCACTGTGTTCAGGATTTTGTTTACAAAGGGATGTTAGATAACAGAGAAATGAAGGTCTTCAGTGTGTGAGTGACCTTTTTCAATACTCTTTACTTTGTGCCAGTGTCCTTCAGCTGGATGAGTGTGGCATGAACAAACACCGAACAAGCACTTGGTGAACACTTTGGTGGTAGAGCTTATCTGGTCTCTTTGGATTTCAGGATTCAGAATAAACGGTGGGAACAACCGGAAAGGGACTGGGACACTTCTTTTACTGACTGACATATAAAATATAGAGCTAATAAACCCTTATTTTAAGTTCAGTCATCTTTACACTGAGATGTCCTCTAACCAAGCCTTTCTAGATTTAAGTGAATCCACGTCTGGAATGTCAGCGCTGACCTGGTTTCTCCACACTTTTCAGCTGTTGACCTAAGTCTCAGTAACATGATGCTAAACTATGCAAGTAACCACTCTTGTTGAAACAACTCCATGAACATCTTCTGGACTAAAAATTAGCATAGAATTAAACAAACAATCCAAGAAACATGGAACATGGAAATAATGACTGTGTTCAGTGGTCTGGTAGTAAAAATGAATGTTCTAATGACATGTTTTTAAAAGTCCTGCCTATGTTGCAGCTTTTCAGAGCTTACTACAGATGTCTATGTTGGGACTGAGGGAAAAAAAGTAATACAAACGAGCTCTTCCTTATTAGCTGTAGATGTGTCCCTGTGGAAATATGAGACTATAATGAGCAAAGAAATGTGTGAAGATATAGAATACATTAGGACCAATAGGACCTTGTATACATTTCCCTCAAAGTGTGCTTCAAGACAAAGCATTATTACCTTCTTTTATTCAGAAGCTTTATTCCAGGTGTGGTGTAGTCTTACTTTTACTTGCCAGCCAGAGTAAACATGACTTGGCAGCTGCATAGACTCTCTCCAGTTTTACTGCACTGGCAAGAACCGGGGCTTTGTGACATGAATTTGACTCTGCTCCATTTCACACCAAATAAAAAAAAAAAATGACCTTTTCAAATTTCCTTCTGTATGTTCGCCCACCATGTTATCATGCGCTGCTTTTTTCTTATTGTTTATGTTGCTAAATTGGCGTCGGTTACGAGATAAAGCCTCTGCACAATTGGCTCCACATGAGTCTCTCTACACAAGTTGAACCTGCCTGTGCAGTTCATGAATGCTGACAAATAATTCTGGTTGTGCCGTGGCCAAAAATAACAAAGAGATGAATTTTTTTAGTAGTAAATTACCCAAGAGAAAGTGTTGTCCAAAAAGATCAATTGAAATGAATCTGCTGCGCCGTGTGGTGTTACATGCACAATGCGGATTAGGACATTGTTGAGATCTGCCAAAATGTGAAATGAGATTCTCTGTTGGAATATTAGTGAACAGATGGCAGGAGCATAAGAATTTCTGTCACACACAAAATGAATAATTAGCCATTTTGTAAAGAACGTACTGTATGTCACAGTTTTGTTGTATTTACAGTTTTTGTATTTGAGTGTTACATACAGTTTACATTCTATCATTTACAATTATTGAAGTGCCATTCCCAAAACTAATTGAACCTTTGACCGTCATCTGATTGGTCACTAATCAACCAATCAGAAGGCAAAATGCACATAGCAACAGGTTACAATTTATCTCCGCCCCTTTTTCTCCGACAAACGGTGCAAAGTCAGTCCAGTTCAATTACACTGGACTGACTTTCTATATATATGGCAACTGTCAGAAAACTCTTTTTATATATATATATAATTTTTGCAGTGCTCTAGCCAGCCTTCCTAATTTTTTCAATTAGTCCCTCTCAATCTAAGTTTGATTTCTTGGAGGCAGAAAGAAATGGCCACAGATTAAATTACTTCTCAATGCAAATGGTTGGACCAATCAGAATTCAGGGGGCAATGCCAACATTTGCAGGATAAACTGTCTCTGGGCTGAAAAAGATCATACAACCAATCAGAAAACAGAGCATTGCATAAAGCCCACCCACTCATCTTAGATAAACAGTTAAGACTGGTCAGGTTCTATTGGGTTTGGTGGAAGGCCAGTTTAGTAGAGAGGGGTTTCATACCCACTTCAATAAGAAAGTGAATGGGTCTGACTGGCCAAGAGCTTAAAAGAATACTTTCTTTATACATTTATCATATACATTTTATATATTTACTGTATCTCCATTTATCTGCCCTACCAACTGCTGCTTAATCAAAGTCCTATTAACCTTTACTGATGTTTGTTGTGAAAGGCAGGCATGACCCAGAACAGAAAATTACACTGATATAAACCTAATGCTACTGAAAATGTCATGTGCATACTGAAATGTAATATATAAATCAACTATGCTTTCTACCAAATCAAATGAAGATCATATGTTTGGTTTCATTTTCAGCTCAGATGAAAATACTGTTCATACTGATCTCCAAATATACGTGGAGGGGTTTGTTTAACCTGCTTGAACTCAGCACTTTCTCAGGACTCGGCTTCATCTCTGGGGGCTTATCTACTGGAGAAGAAAAAAAAAAAACTGGGCATGTGTTGTGGAAAATTCCCTCATGTGATAGAAAGACCTTGACAGGAAGAAGAACAGCGAGCGAAAGGTTGGTTGTTGAGAATGAGCTCGTGGTGTGAAGTAGAAAAAACGTTTAATGAAGCACAGGTCACACTGAGATAAAATACAGTGAAGGCCTTTAACACTGTGTGGAGGAAGTGCAGAGGTTTGAACAAAAGCTGTAAACACGTCTGCAGAAGGTAAGACTTGTAAAAACATGAAAGTTCGAGAAAGAGTCCTTATTCTGAGAATCTCTGAGACTGGCACAACACGTGTCAGATGTTTTTTGATAAAAGGGAATTGCCAGATTTGTTTGAGATTTATTCCTGTTTTGTTGTTGATTAGATTCAGCTTCAAGTGAAATGCTCCTTTTGGCTGAAGTCAACGGCAGTGTATTCAGAGAGTCACGTAGGGCCTTCAATGAGCCTTTTCCCTTTGAATGAAACATCCCCAAGTCGCTGAAAGATAAAAAAGGGAGGCAACGCTACAAAAACTGCTGACTTACTTTGTTCCTATTCTGATAAAACTGTAGCGGAGACCTCCTAACCCCAGTGTTGGGCGGTATTCATTTCGCCACACGCTATGTTCTAAGAAGGCATTGCAGTGTGAGTGCAATCATACAGCGTGACTTAGCACAATAACCATTCCCCTAGCCAAAACACAGAGGGTGGGACACACACTTATAAAGGGCTCTGTGGCAAATGTCACATACCCCTCACCAGGGGAACGTGATCCTGAACCACTCTCATAGGACGCCCCCCCCCCACACACACCCGTCTCCTCGGCTGGCATAGGAGCCCGACGCGTCATGCTCATCAACATGCCGCCCACCACAGCAACACCTAGCACAAGTCACGTTCACATGTTTGGCAAATGGAGATGGTTGATAAGGAGCGAAAGGAGGACGGGGGGGCAAAAGAGTTTATTATAGATGTCACTAGAATCAATTATTGAGTGACTGTAAAATAGTATTAAAGAGATAATATGCAGAATAGAAGGTGCAGGAGCAGGTCAACATCAAATCTTTAGTTACTTAGACTTTTGGGTGAATAGCTGCTCGTCAGAGTTTTACTGCCGTTTCTCCTGTAAGCTGTGATTGGCCGGAAGCTACTGACTCAAAAATGTCCCGCCCATGTAAACAAAGAAGCAAAATGGTGGGATGCACACTTTAACAAGTAGTTTATTTTTTCATCTTATCCCCTGCACATTGACCCTGCCCCATTGATATAAAATAAAATAGATTTTGGTTGTTTATGACATTTCTGCACAGCATACCTTTAATCAACAAACTAGTAGCAAGTTTTTTAATTTGAGAACCAATTCTCATTTACAATGATGACCTGGCCTCATTGTACCTTAAAGGTAGAGTAAGCAATTTTGTCTACTGCACAAAAATAAATCAATGTATCTGGTTTTCCGTTACTTAATACTGTATTATCTAAAGCTCATGACTTAATTATCTCATCCCGAGAAAACAGATCTCATCACACGACACAAGCCGCTTACTAGAAAACAAATGACTTCATATATTTGTCACACGTTGAATGGTAACACAGGAAGTCAGGTGTGGAATCTGTGGAATCTCCTCAAAAGTTATTGTATGATTCTGAAAAAACACTGATGTTAAGTTTACAAAAGCATAAACTTAACGTCAGTGTTAAGTTTAGAAGTTGTGATTATTGTGTCTGCAGACAGGAATACTACAACCAACGGTAGCCCAGCAGGGACATGTTGTCTCGGAACAAACCAAGTGGAAATAGGTCAGGTGAAAGAAGTTAACCTTCAGACGGATTGAAATTCTTCTTTGGAACTTTTAAAATGTTTTTTCAAGATAAAAGCAAAGTGAAGTTTTTAGGTTTCATTTTTTTGAAAACTGACTGTTCCTATATAACTGTGTTACAACTTTCTAAACAATGCCCCTTCAAAGTCAAGATGAGCAAGATCTAGAGTGCAAATCATTTCTCATTTAATACATTAATTGACTAATTATAGTATTTGTAATCCTGGGCATGGCTCTATATTTCTGCAGCTCTGCTAAAATGAAGACTAAACTAAAACAGCATTTATTGTGACAGTGTCTTGTGACGGGCAGAGCACCTGTGTGACAGATACAATCACAACATTCTACAGACAACAACCTCAAACAACAAGATACTACATAACTTTGAGGCAAACATGTTTTGTAAGATTTTATTTGGGACAGTGGCGAGAAAGCACCAGAAGAAATTCCAGAGCAGCACAGAACAATGTTTACATGAAATTTAACAAGGATCTTGTTCAAACCCTGCGGCACACTTCAGTTTATAGACATGTTTTTCAGCCCCGAGAACAAGCTAGATCTTCTAAAGTCTTAATTATTTGGTTTATACAGTGATGCAATAGCTGTCTAATGTTTCCATGCCTCTGTCTAATGCTTGATGGTAACACTCTTGACCTCGGTGAAGAAGTAATATGAATCCTTGCCTCCTTCCCGTCCCACACCTGAGTTCTTCATCCCTCCAAAGGGCAGATTCAGATCCCGGACCAGCCAGCAGTTTGTCCACACCAGCCCTGCCTGTAGCCTCTTGGCCATGCGGTGCACCTTGCCCACATCCCGGGACCATACAGTGGCTCCCAGACCGTATTGTACCCCATTGCCTCTAGACACAGCTTCATCTTCAGTGTCGAATGGGCTGACGCAGGTGACCGGGCCAAAGATCTCCTCCTGTATGACTCTGGAGTTGTCAGAGATGCCCGTGATGACAGTGGCTGGCATGAAGTAGCCTTTAGCATTGGCTTCAGGGAGGTCCAGCTGGTCCACTCCCTCGCCACAGTGGATAATGCCGCCTTCAGATTTAGCAAGAGCCACAAAGCTGCGAACCTTCAACAAAGATAAACACATCTTTGTAAATAATGTCTTCACAACAGAATAATCGATGCAGAAGTGAACATAGGGACTTTTTAAAAGAAGGTCATATACAATAATAAATAGCTTTGTGTTCCAACCTTCTCCAAGTGTTCTTTGCTGATCAATGCTCCATTGTTGTTGTTGGGGTCTGTGGGGACACCTGTCTTCCACTTTTTAGCAGCAGCCACAAACCTTTCCAAAAAGTGGTGTAAATACTCCTCTCAACATATATCCTACTGGTGCACAAGCAGATTTCACCCTAAAGAGAAAAAGTCAAAGTTTCAGACCAAAACTGGTTGTATTCATCTATGTGCAAAGAGCTCCCTCATGTGGACAAGCACCATAATGCAATTACAGTTCCAAATGACACTGTCAGCACCTGATTGGAGAAACTGGAGCGAATGGTCGTCTCAATGCAGTGCTCCAGGTCTGCATCTGCAAATATGATGGCAGGGTTTTTCCCTCCCAGCTCGAGGGAGAGTTTCTTACAGAAGGGTGCACTGCGCTCTGTGATTCGTCGGGCTGTCACCGTGGAGCCGGTAAATGAAATCAAAGGGACATCCGGGTGACCAACAAGGGCATCACCAGCCGTCGGACCAGTGCCGAATATGATGTTAACCACTCCAGGGGGCATACCTAGATTTAAAAACAAAAGTATTTAGTGATAGAGAGATGTTGAGGTATTACTTTTTGGTTCTTAGTATTAGTTATTAATGCTGTAGGGATGTGAGAGCAAAGCTACAGAGAACCAGGGTGTAGCTTTGACCCTTTAGTGAGCACAAATACACTACAGGGTTTTACAGACACCAACCTTTTCAAATGTTTGTGTCAGAAATGGCCAGGGCTAGCACAATGATGACTACAAGCAGCCCGGAAAATGCAATCCTACCAGCCTTCTGCATGAGCTTGCACATCATCCAGGCCGTCACAGAGGTCATCTCACTGGGTTTGGCCACTACTGTGTTGCCTGTAGCAATCGCAGGGGCAATCTTCCAGGTGAGGAGATACAGGGGCAGGTTCCAGGGGCTGATCAGACCAGCTTCAAACAAAGGACAAAATTTAGGATCATGCGCTGGATGTACGTATATACTGTGTAGGGTTTAAACACACTGGAGTATCTTACCCACACCCACAGGGCAGCGGATAGTGTAGTTGAGGCAGCTCATGTGATCCATCTGGCTACAGTCAGTGGTGTGATGGAGCACAGAGGAGGCAAAGAAGCGGAAGTTGTACACAGACCTGGGGATGTCCACATTTCTCGCAAATGTGACTGTTTTACCTGCCGTTTTACACAATAGAAGTTAACTAATGTACTCATATGAGAGCCATCGCATAGTCAACAGTACTAGACCTTGGTCTCTGGATTCAGCCTGAGCAAACTCCTCCAGGTTGGCTTCCATCAGGTCGGCCAGTTTGTTGAGGATCGCAGCCCGATGCTCTGAGCTGTGAGAAGACCATTCAGGGAAGGCTTCCTTAGCTGCATTCACCGCTGCCTCCACCTAAAAATATTCACACAATGAAATCAGAAAACTCCTGCATTATAGCTCACTGTGATGTAATCCAGATGTTTTATTTTTTACTTTCCTGTTACTTAGAGAGAAACACCCCTTAAAATACCTGGTCATTTACAATGATAAACCATTTGACCAGCGGCAAACCATGGGGTTTACATGTTCTATTCTTTTTCTGTTTTTTAAAATGTCCTTTATGCTAATTGCTAAACTCAATATTTTTGTAAAGCCTGTGTTTAATGATTAACTGTTGACTGGAGCAAAGGTGCAGTGATTGCAGACTGACAAACCATTGTACATGCCCTAAATCAACTAAGTAGCCTTTATGCTCAACATAAATAGGCCGATTTACATTTGGAAAAGACTCTAATTCAAAGTCGGAACAAATTACAAAGTAGTGCATATTTGCATTAAAAAAAAATCTTTGATAAAGATAAATAACGCTGATCAGCCCACATTATTATACACATTAAAGTTAACAGAGCAGTCTATATAAACAAGGGATAAATGATAGGCTACTTATGTCCCACCTCCTCGGGTCCGCTGTCCGGTACTTTACAGTAGACCTCTCCTGTGGACGGGTCATACGAGTCGATGTGTCTCTTGCATGGGACAAATTTACCTCCAATAAAGTTCTCCAGCACCAGTAATGAACCCTGCTCCAACATCTTTGTCACGGTTTAGAAATTATGTTTTAACAAAAGTGTCAAAGATGTAACTCAAACTGCTGCAGACAAAGAGCTTCCGCAGAAAAAGACCTTCCCCTGAACGCAACATTTGATAAACTTCGACCAGTGCTGAGCTGAAGTGGGCTAATCATTCCCCAGAGCACAAACAAGAGTCAGTGCAGGTGCTGGTCATATACTTAGAATATCATCAAAAAGTTGATTTGTTTCACTAATTCCATTCAAAAAGTAAAATGTGTAAATTATATTCATTCAGACTGATATATTTTAAGTATTTATTTCTTTTAAATTTGATGATTATAACTGACAGCTACCACACTCTAATCAGCTAATTCCCAAAAAACACCTGCAAAGGCCTTTAAATGGTCTCTCAGTTTCTAGTTCTGTAGGCTACACAATCGTGGGGAAGACTGCTGATCCAAAAGATGACCAAGAGACACACAATCCACGTTGCTTGAGGTTCACGGTCAGTGATGGTTTGGGGTGCCATGTCATCTGGCTGGTGTTGGACCACTGTGTTTTCTGAGGTCCAAGGTCAATGCAGTCGTATATCAGGAAGTTTTAGAGCATTTCCTGCTGCTGACCAACTTTATGGAGATGCAGATTTCATTTTCCAGCAGGACTTGGCACCTGCACAAAGGGCCAAAGCAACCAGTACCTGGTTTAAGGCCCTAGTATTGTGATGTAATATTTTTGATGTTATGTGTTTTATTTTGTATACTTATTTAGTTATTCATTTATGCATGATGAGTTTATGTTATGTGTGTTATGGTTTATATTTAAGCATGGTTTATAATCAAGTAACAAAACATAGAAACATATTAATGTAAAAGAGAAAACAGAATGTCAGAGTGTATGGTTTGAAACATGATTAAGTTTAATACACACACACACACACACACACACACACACACACACACACACACACACAGACAGACAGACAGAGAGGGTACTCAAGGCCTTACAGGATGACATCAGAGAGTTAATGAGGAGGCCGTACAAGAAGAATCATTAATAAACTGTCATATGAAAACTGTATAAAAGCTTATGTCTACTGTACAATCTTTAGTAAAACTGGGGATAGTCTACTCGGGTCGTTTATTGTTGTGGTTGTGAACAATAAAGACTCTATGGCATTGTACTTGTGCATTCATGAGTTATTCCATACAAATAGTGCCAAAGGCTGAGAGTTCAGTTGTGGACTCTACAGAATCCCTGTTTTTAATTGCAACAATGCAGAAGAGCTGAAGGCCACCATCAGAGCAACCTGGGCTCTCATAACACCTGAGCAGTACCACAGACTGATCGGCTCTATGCCACGGCACATTGCAGCAGTAATTTAGGCAAAAGGAGCCATAACTAAGTAATGAGTGCTGTACGTGCTCATACTTTTGATTTTTGAGACTGCCAAGATTTCTAAAAATCCTTTACCAATCCTTTGTATTGGTCTTAAATAATATTCTAATTTTCTAAAATACTGAATTTGGAATTTACTTTAGCTGTCAATCATCAAAATTTAAAGAAAAACACTTTAAATATAGCAGTCTGTGTGTTATTTAGGTTTAAGTTTCACTTTTTGAATGACATTAGTGAAATAAATCTTTTGATATTCTAATTATATGACCAGCATTGTAACTTAAAACAGAATAAAGTTGGTTAAAAATAAATCATGAAAAGATAGGCTCTATTGTCTTAAGTCAAAACTGAGATAACAATTGTACCAATGGTGGATAATAGTCTTAATTGTGTACAATACTGTCCTATTGGCAGCTTTCTGCACTACGCCTGCTCCATGTACGTTGGAAAATTACAAAATACTTGGATAGGATTACAGCTTTAAAGTGTGTTTTCTATATTACCTGAGGTTAATAACTTAATGATATTGTGAAGCCTTTAACCTGTGCATACTATAATGGTGAACCCAGTATTTTAGTGTAGTTTACCACTACAGCAAGAAATACGAATGTTACATCTTCCACAATCATGTTGCAAAACTTTTCTATAATCTCTACACAAGACAAATCTGTTAAAATCAAAACTCAGACCACAAGTGACTGGTGTTAAGTTCATGTTGCAGCCTCGTTCTTCACACAGTCCTCACTGACATTGATCCATCACATGAAGAAACAAAAGCACAGCTACTTCAACCTCCCATTCACAGAGTCTCTTGTTTATAAAATCAGCCCTTCAAAATAAAATGGTGCTTTACAGAAAAGGTTTTTCATACAATTATTTCAAGTAATCAGTCTTGAAGCCAGTCTGTTGTCTTTGTCTAACTAGAGATGATGGAGTCCCTCACTTGTTCTTTATCTCCCCTCGGTTAAAGTACATATTTACATGTATGAGCCTCCTCTCTCTAAAAAAATCTATTATAGACATTGTGAAGTGTTTTTAAATACAGGAATTACAGAAGGGAAACTTCCTTACAGTTTCCAGTTGGATTATATAAATTATATATTATTACTGAGTTTGATTCGGTTTTAATCCACTGAGACTTTCATTGGCAGGTGGACTGTTTCTGTGGCGTCCATGTTTTAGTAGTGGATGGCAGGAGAAATGAAGGGAGTGAGTGTTGACCAGAGCAGGCAGGTAAAGCAGTTTTTGTGTTGAGTGTTGTAAAGTCGTGATGAGTGACATCTCGTGAGCAATTGCACTTTGTCTGCATGTAGTTTAGTGACAGTTATTTCGGCTGTGCACTGATGGTAGCAGGTTTCATTCTTTGATCTGCAGAAACAAAACAGATAATGACTGAGAACCATTAAAACATTTTAACTATTACAGTGAATGAGGACTCCTTCATACCTCTGTGACAACACCTGCAGCGATGGTGGAGCCGACGTAGCGCAGCATGAAGCGCCCCAGCTCTTTGTAGTCCTTGTACAGCTCTAGTGCCACTGGTCGCTGTGTCTGGATCTCCACAAGGGCGTTCATTCCTTTACTCAGACACCTCAACACACAACAAATACAGGTAGTTAGTGATCTATACTGCTCCCACAGCAACAAGTGTGAACTAGTCAAATCTAACATTACAAAAGAGTGTGTACTTACTTTGGTTTCTTCTTGAGGACCTCGCCACTGCTCTTATGTAAAACACTGATCAGTTTCCTGATGGTGGCCGGCTCACTGACTGTCTGGTAATGCAGCAACACCTGCACACAAAAGTATTTACGCTGTAAATAAAGTGAAAAGAAGTTGTGTCTGCCTCCAAGTGCATGTTCACGTACTGGAAATCCTTGTGTGATGGGGAGTTCAATATTAAAGAGGAGGACGCGTGCTCTGAATCTAGTGCAGGCTCTGATTGGCTCCTTGGGATCACAAAACACGCAGCCCACACTGAAAAAAAAAACAAGATTATGTTAATTTTTTTACATGTAAGAAAATGACAATAATTGTTATGACTGAACACAAACATTATTTTATCATGTCTTGGTTGTCCTTACTTGATCTTGATGATGTCCATTCCAGTGAGTGTCAGGCTCACGTGGTCTCCTGCTGCGGCCCAGTCCAGAGGCTCATCGTGTAGCGTTATTCCTACAGGACAGTATAAAAAAGTATAGTCCCTCAGAGGCCACAAGATGGTAGTCTTTCTCAACACTCAGCAAATGCACACTGGTCAAGGCTTAGTGCCCTAGTGCCGCACTGAGGTTTGTTGACTTAAAAGGATATTATTTAAAAGATTTGGAGGCAACATACTGAAAAGTAAAAAATTACTTAACAATTCTTTATTAATAGTTGCATTCAGAACTTCCCAATATTATTATTATGCATTTTATTTCCATATGCAAATGGTGTAGCACAGTTTTGATACTCATATTTGCAATCTATGTTCACTCAGGACTAAGTGGCCTTAACCATCAAATTGTCTGGATTTTGGACCTTTTATTAGTGGTAAAGTGATAAACCTCTGAAGTGTACCTTTGACTGTGCAGGTTTCATTGGGAGGCATAGCCAGTATCCTGTATCCCGTCTGAATATAGCCAGCCTCAATCTTTCCTGTTACACAAAAGCCTGAGCCCTGGTCTGCGAATAAAGACATCTTTATGTAACAAAAGCCAAAACAAACATATAGAGTTCCTTGTGATCACATTGTAACACTTTACCTTTAAAAACATCTGAGACACACAGTCTGAAGGGTTTGTCTACAGACCTCTGTGGGGCTTTGAAGGCATCTGCCAGAAAAAAAAATAAAAAATAAGGAGAAATATGAAAGATATGGAAAAACAGGAAGACAGTCTAGAATAGAAAAAAAAGAAAAAGCCAACATCATCATCAAAATCTGTGTGTTACAGGAAATGAATCATTTTCAGTAGTATTTTGAATGGATCACAATACTATTGAAAATTGTTGACTGGTTTTGTCAGTGTTACACAATTGTGGAACATACACTAAACTCTGTCTTTAAACAAGCACGCACATCTGTTGTAACAGAAACATCAAACATAATTTTATTGAGAAATATCTAAAAAAAAATACAGAACTAAAAGCCAGTCTGCCCATTACCAATCTGCTCTAACAGGCTGGGCCCCGAATACCAAGAGGTGAGTTCAGACACTGTGCTCCTGGCGGCAAGGTTTTCTCCTGACAGGCCGCTGGTCGGGATGTAGAAAACATCCGATTCCTGGAAAAAAAGGTTTATGGATTACATACCACTAGAGCAACATAAGCAACTTGTTTAAATACACAGTGTATGTATTTAACAATTTTATTTATTTTGGTACCAACTCACCTTAAAGCCTGCCTGCTTCAAAAAATGTCCCAGCTTGGATGTGACTTCCTGGAAACGCTCTTCTTGCCAATTCACCTGTTTTAAGTGGATATCATCAGAAATGTGAGGTGATCATTTTTGAGACTGTTGTTGTACTGCAAGTGCTGATTAATAATATGACTTCTCTATATTTGACACTGCCTTAATACACTGCGCATCAGGATCGGTTCTGACCTGGTCCATTTTGTTGACAGCCACAGCCAGCTGAGTGACACCGAGTGATCGGACCAGCAACGCATGCTCTCTGGTCTGACCACCGGCATCAAAGCCCGCTTCAAACTCTCCTCGACTAGCATCCACCACCAGCACTGCCACGTCAGCCTACAAACACAACCAAAAACTTTTACAAATATTTTTTTTTTTTTTTATAAACGGAAAATTAACAGATGAGACTATTCACAACCTTGGTATCAGAAACCATTTAGTCAATACAAGAGTCTAAACAGTCATTTGGTAAAAAGAGAAATTACATATGTGCTCTAGACTTACACACCCATGCATGCAATAAGACCTCATGACACCAACACCCAAAACCACTATTATTTCAAATCAAGTCGAGGGGTGTGGCAGGGCGAGGGTTTATACACACTTTCCATGATAGAAATCTCACTTATTCGTCCATTTTTTACATTTCTACATTTGGTGTGATACCTGTGCAGCTCCTGTGATCATGTTGGGGATGAAATCTTTGTGTCCTGGAGCATCCATTAGCGTTACCACCTTAGACTTAGTTTCAAACTTGGTCATGCCCACATCCATAGTAACACCTCTGAGTAAGCAAGAACAAGAATTTACATTGTAATAACTTTTTTATTTTTAATTATAATTTGTAAAATTAAAATAAAAAATGTACAGGTGGGAAAATATCATTTCAGAGTCAAAATATCACATGTATGATTCAGAAGTTCTCAACCCCAGTCACTTTCTGTTTCCTGTGCTTTTTACATTGACTTTAAAAAGTGGAGAATTGTTTTTAGATAGATTTACTCCATCAATACTGAAAAGTGCTCAATAGCCACACAAAATCACACAAAATCACTGTCTTGGCTACAGTGAGCAATGAACAGTACCTGTCCCTTTCTTCGCCGGTTTCATCCAGAACCCAGGCGTAAGCGAAGGACGCCTTTCCCGCTTTTTTGGACTCCTGCTCGTACTTGTGCATGGTGCGCTTGTTCACATTTCCAAGCAGATACAGCAAATGGCCCATCAATGTGCTTTTACCTGCATCCACGTGACCTAGATCAGAGGAGAGGGAAATGGTGTATCACTTTGGTCTATTGCAAAATAGAAAATAAAAAAAAAAGAGAATTGTAATATCTTGAAAAAGAGGAAGAGTTGCAGAAGGGGGGGGGGCAAAGTGAAATGGGAACATGGTTGGAGATGAGACGAAGGAAGGTAAAGGCTGTGTTAAAACGAAAGGTTTCACAGGCTGTGGGAAACTGAATTCGTCCGAACTTCTGAAACTACCGAGTCACTTTTTGGTGTAACTTTACACACAACACTGAGAAACTATGATCAAGCAATTGCAGTGACAGGCTTAACTGGCAAAAAGGAACTATCAAAGGACTTATTGATACTGAATTTGTTGTATGTATAGTCATACAGAGTATGCCTATTCATGTTTTTCTTACCTATAACCACCAAGTTAAGCAGAGGTTTGCCGCCCTGTCTCTTCTCTAGTTCTGACTTAATATTAAGGGGCTGTCTGTTTTTTACAGAGGATTTGCCAGGGGTAGGGACTGTAGTGGACTCGTCTCCATTGGACCCTTTGGATGGAGTCTCTGGAGGTTTGGACTCTGAGGCAGGTATTACAGCAGCATTTTCGGGGCTGCCTCCTCTACGAACTGCTGCTGTGCCATTTTCCTCTGAGCTGCAGAGAGACACGAGGAGAATGAACACACAAAGCACATCTAATGTATAAACTTGCAAAATATCATGTCATTTAACTGAGAACAAGATAAAAGGCCAGTTACCTTGGCACATCAAAGCCCATGGTTTGCTTCTTTCCGGAGACAGTCATCCGGGCCACTTTGGGAACCACCTCTGAGTCCAACTTGTTTTGAGAGACATCTCTGTTTTTAGCTATGGAGAACATGGAAAATTACAGTCATACTTGAATTAAATCATGACTCATGGAGACAAAGATATTTTTTCCATTAAACAAATGCAAATGCAAATAAAACAGTCATTACAAGCAGTCAGTAGTGGTGAAGAGATAAATGAATTAAAAACATCCAAAAGGGTGTGTTCCTTTTATAGTGTGTTCCTGTTAAAAGTATGAATTGAATGTTTTCAGTAGTCTCCAGATTTTAAAAAAACATTTGGCTTTAACCTAAAAGTAGCAATAATTAAACTACATTATTTCAGAATTGTATTAACAAACAGCAACACAACTTCTTTTATTGGCATTTTAACTTGAAGACATGACAGATGATGACACGACAGATTGTCTATATAGACATTTGTTTCACTGTCGTATAAGAGTATGGGTATTTACTGGCACCTGATAAAAGCAGAGTCTGATCTGATAAGCAACTTTCACTCTGCAGCACTGCAACTTGTTGAGGTCATTGCTTTGTCATCCCTGTCCCAAATGGCCAGCAGTACCAGTCATATCAGCCTGCTTCTGATTCATTTAGACTGGGCTGCACAACCCAAGCCTATTGCATCTGTGCAGCGCTCACGTCCTGGTACACAGAGGGTTAATTTCTGAAGTGGCAGTTGCCTCCCATTTGAACGTAAATGGAGCACAGTGACACAGCGTTTCACGTAATGATTGAGAATAGGTGTCAGATCAGCAAATGAAAGGAATGATGAAACTGACTTGAAAAAAATATATTTGCATGAAATATACAGCTGTGGTGTTTAACTTAGAACTCAAGTCAAATGAATAAGGCAAAGGATAAATGAACAAGCTTTTATTGAATTGCCAGTGTTTGTTAATGTAATGTTTCATGGACATTAGACTTACAGTGTGATAAAGGGTCACATGTGTATAAAAGCAATGCAATGGATGTTGTGCCATTCACATGTATTTCATTAGAATTTAATCCCTTCCCATTTAGCCTACATTGTCTTAACATGACACATATTAATCTTCCAAATAAACCATTTCACAGTGTAAGTGTACTTAAACTATGCTTTCTCAGTGCAGCTTATTCATCACTAAAAAAAGCACCCAGAGGTACAATGAAGCAGTAAGGAGTGATTCATCAGAATTATTAATGGACTTTCTCTTGCCTAGTGCTTTCTAAATGACTTGCTCCATCTTAAGACAGTCATTCAGAAACAATGATAGCAAGACGAAAAAGCTGCATGGTTAAAAGTTTCATATCTGTAAAGAATAATATTACAAACACTTGCCCATGCATGTGCAAAGGAGATTTCCAAAAGGGTTTCAAAAGGCAAGTAAAACTACACTCAGGGGAAATTTGCTACTTCCTGCAGCTGGTCACAAATATTTTGACAAGGAATATCAGATGTTATATACCAAAACCTTTATGGAAAATTCAAAATTTATCTGTATTTTTTACCTGCATACATAAGGAGAACCTCTCAAACCTCTCTGATACCCTCCACTGCTCTACATTGTCCAGGGATGAAACATGCAATGCCTTTTCATAACCCCAAAGGTTTTAAACACCCCTACTATAAAATAAAAAGACAGGTACCTCTGTCCAACCACCCTTTGCAAACAACTCACTTGCCAGATAATTTCTTTGGTCTGCCCTAAGGGTGTCTTGCGAACAGTTAGGCACTGCTACTGAGGAACGGGACAGTTTCTCTTGACAATACTCGAAATGGCAGGTAAACAGTCGGGGCCCTCCCATCCAGGATTTCTCTGATACAGGGGACCCTTGCAGTGACTAAGTGGAGGTGAGTCATCCGTACACCTTTGCCTCAGGGCCCAACTGAGCACAGGATAAGCAGAGTTTGCCCAGGATATGCAAATATTAGCCCTCCCCCATTTCAAACACAAGTGTGCAGAGAAAGGTGAAATAATTATGGTGGAATACAAAGAAGGTGTTGGGATAGCTGCCAGTAGTTAGGAGAATAGTTGTTGTACAAGTGAGAAAGATGAGATGAAAGATAATCTGGACAGGGTATGGGTTGTTGTCCCACTCATACTATTCATGTCATTATCAAATGTCAGAAATTGAGAAAACCGTGTCGACTATTAGACTGTTTTCCACCTGAGGCCGCTCTAGGCAAATGTTCACATCTTTATCTAAAATCTTTTATGCTCTAATGTCAGTGACAAGCCTCATGATCTTGGTTTACAGTTCAAATATAAAATAGACCCATGCGATCGGTTTGTAGAGGGTTTCTAAATACATAAAAGCCAACTCTTATTTCATTCATAAGAGTGAGCAAGGAAATGAAGCTGCAGATATAAGTAAAAACCTATCAGGCCCCTTTCATAATGAATCACAAACAACCCTGGAACCACCAATACGTGCTCTCAATATCTGGTCAAATGTGACTCATACAAAATACATGGAACTGAGACACACTGTGGGACAAGAAGCTGCCAGATCTCAGTGGAGAGCTCTCCATTCAGCTCAGTGTTGTCAAAGGGGGCTGCACTAGAACATGATTTAAGAGCACATTTAAGTGTTTGGCCATTTTCCGATAACTGTTCCAATTATTCACTTATACAAAAACATGTAAACATGTAAATGGGGACAAATGTATTAATAAGCTGTGTAAGGCCTATAACTTCAAAAGAACCTCTTGTTCCATAAATAGTTTTTTTCCATTATAACTCCATTATAACTCAGTTTTTTTCTATACCACATCAAAGGATAAGCTTTCAATGCCAAATAAAACATCATGTCTTTTGACAGGCACCTTTCAGTAAAATGGTATTTTCCAGTTAAGGCACCATATCAACAACAGCATTTGTGCAACAAGTACGCTTTGCAGAACAGCCAAGCCTGTAAAGTCACAAAGTGATTTGATCTGTCAAAGACTTTGACACAACTGTGAAAGCTGAGAGACGTGATCAGATTTTCCTATGTAGGTGTTGAAGACCGGCTATGCTCAATGTGATTGGCTGCTATGCAGAGCTTATGTGTTTAGGGTGACATTTTCTCCAAGAGTGCAGTTTCCTGCCCAAACCCACACAGTGGTTACTTAGATGTAAAAGGACAAAAAGTTGCTGGACAAGTTACTTATTCATTTTCATAAAACAGTCAAAAAAATTGTAGCTCTATCATCTAACAGCCAAATTGAGTTAAGACTTGTTTTCTTTTTTTTTTTACAAATAATGTAAATCCACCAAAGCCACAAGCACCAAGAAAGTGACTCTATCTTCCCACTAATAGCCATCCTCTCCCCCTGGCTCTATGGGTTGTTTGACTCCATTAGGGCCCTGTTCACTTGTCTCACAACATTTCTTTTTCAGTCTCTACGCATTTTTAAACACAAGCTAAAAGCATATAAAAGACAAAGCCAGGAGTGTCTGAATGTTTATATCATATGCACTTTTTTAAAGAAATATTCAACACAACACTTATAACAAACAAATACCAGAGAAACATCCTTAAAAAAGGAGCATTCAGGTTATATAAAAAGACTTTATTTCAAAATGGACAAATTAAGTGCTAGCATTATGTAATGACACAGCCACTCTAAATTAAACCCACTTATACAATGTCATATAAAGATCAACGTAACACTTTAGCTCAGGTTAGAAAGCAAGTAAATCCATTCAAAAATACAATATATATTTACACTGTCTCTTTTTAATTTATCTGATGAAAAGCAAAGTCCTATTTGAGTGTGCATTTGTGGCAGATGCTTAAATGTGTTCCTTTCGCTCATGGGAAAATCTCCAGGTGTCCTCTGAACCAAATTGTCAGCAGTAAACCAGCACAATGGTTAACTGATCCATATTCCAATAGCTGCTGCACACCTGCAAAAACTCAACCTCCTCCTCTTTTTGTGAGCACTTCACACTGCGCTAACTAGAAAAGAGGCCATGCATATGCTTTGATGTGTACAAAAATTAAAAAGGCAACATATAAAACTATTTTAAAATGTAGAACAGAAATAATCTAAAAAATCCTAAAAGTTGCAAGTACCTTGTTACTTTAAGAATGATTAATTTTGATATTAACTCGAAGAATATTTTTATGTATGCAAGACTTGCCTCATTAAATGTGAAAATATACTGGGTTTATACAATTTGGTCCTTGAGTTTTCTGCACTCCACATGACTGACTGGAGAAAACTGTTAGAAGTTAAGAGTTTTGACCCTCAGAGTCAATTTCTTATTCTTCTTCCTCTCTACCTGGTGAAAGCTTTGCTCTGATTAGCTCGGACAATGTCATCTGGCGAAGGTGTATCAAAACAAAACGGTATAATCGGCAGTACTTCAGTAGGCGTTGTCTTGGGTCTTCCGGCACACTGTTTAATTTTACCGGACAAACTTTTCTTGCAGTTCCGGAAGGACAAAGTTATGGCAAATAGTGAGGGTTTTGCAAAAACCGAGACTGGAGACGAGGAGGGTGAAGGAAGGTTTGTGTTGGAATCACCATGTCCAAGTCCTTGTCCATGTGACTGTGAAATAAGTGCACTCAGATCAATGGACTGGTTTGGCTTGGGTGTTTTTTGGCAATGTGGTTTGTGGTCGCACTTGTGTTCAGACCCTCCCCCAATGACAGTGTCTTCAGGTACGCCAGCCTTGTCTGGTTTATCTGGTAAAAGCAGCGAGGCGAGGGAGTATTGTGACCTATTTGAGGTGGTTGAGGTTTTTCCTTTGTCTTCATACGCTGCATCTGACACAGAAAGCAGCTCAGAGAGGCTAGGTGGTTGTTTTATTATATTTGATGAAAAGTTAGTGCCAAGGGTTAATACTGGGTTGCTATGTTTTTGATGCTGTGATGCTAACTGAGACAGTGAGACCGTGCCATTTAAGGAGGTCGAAGTAACTGGTTCAGAAAACCTGTGCTGTGCAGTGCTTTGCGCTTTAGACTCTAAAGGTGATTTTTTGTTTTGGTGCTGAGAGGCCAGCTCAGACAGTGAAAGTGTGGGTTGGTTTCCAAAGGGTTGGGTGCCATGTGGGCTAGAAAAGGGGTCACTGAGATTTTGGAGGATGTGATTTGAGTGTTCCAGGATTAAATCAGCCAGTGTTAGGGCTCCTTTAGAATCAGCTATTAAGCTTTTGCCTCCCACTGGGTTATTATTGATTTGTAAAACAGGAGAGAAACTAGGCGGCGGAGTTGGAGAAGAGGTTGAAGTTGTTGCTTTTGGGTTGGTCAGTGACAGGCTGTTCAGAGAGACTGTGAGAAGAGAGGGGGCTAAACTGTTTGAAGTGGAAGACATATTTAAAGATGCTAAAGTTCCAAGTGAGAGGCTGTTGTGGCTGGACATTAATGATGGAGATGTTCCCTGCACAGTGCCTACAGATGGAACACCTTGACAGGATTCACTTAACCCTGTTCCAGACAAGAGCTGTGCCAGACTAGTACCACTGCAAATACCCATCCCCAGGCTTTGACTTTCAGGGGTTTTGAGAGTTGTTGTGTTTTGTGCCAAGCGCAATGGTATGTGTTTGGGTCTGGTAGATATGTCAGTGTGAGAAGAAGGCAAGAAGGCTCCTTACCTTAACAAAAGCCAGTTGCAGTTGACGGGGAGCAGAGGTCAAGGGGATGACACAGATATGAAGACAACACAGCAGATAAATCGGGAAGACAAAAAAGAAGAAAGAAAAAGAAGGCACTTTGTTAATTATTTAAATGTATACATTTTTAGATTTTTGTGTATGCTGCTTGTTCAATAAAATTGTCACTTTTCTCCTTAGGTGTACCTTTTGTAGAGGCAGGCTCTCGCTTGTCTCGCTGTGGTAGTGGTGCCATCTCCATGTTAACTCTTGCTACATCCTCACTAGGATTTCTAGGAACTTGGGCAGTTTTAGAGTCTTCAGATAGGACTGCATCCAGTGCCCGCTGAGGGTCAAATCCATATTTTATAGCAGCTTCAGTCAGGACTGAGTCTGGCATGGCGTCACCAAGCACTGTCCGCATATGGTCCAGACAAGAAAACAACTTGGCTATAGAGTATGACACAAAAAAAGGGCAATTGCAGCTTAACACATGTTAAACAAAATACAAATAAAATAAAATTACTTTTTTTTAAAAGAGAGATAATCTATTGATGAGGTGTAATCTGTTTTTAAACCTTGATCAAGAGGGTCAAGGTTGATGGTAGGGGACATTGGAACATCATCTTCATATTCTTCCTCCTCTAAAGTCTCCTCCTTTGGGGCTTGCAACTCACGACGCGAATAGATGAACTGATTTGCTGTAATGACACACTTTCATAAATGAGATTTAACAATAGCTTAGTACATAAAGTAAATTAATTGTTTATTTTCTATTGTTATTTGCACAGTCAATCGACTGATACTAACCTGTTGCTGGAGAAATACAGTAGTCATCCTCCACAGACTGTCCAAACATGTCATCATCTTCAAAGTCTACAAACATAGGAGAGCACACTAACTTTAAACGTCGCCCTTCTTCAGCTGACTTCATACAAAGATATTATGAACTTGGTAGGGTGGTTTTAGTTTATATGACTATGTTATTTAGTTCCTTCAGGCTACAAAATTTTGGAGTAGTTAAGTTACGCTGGTTGCCAAAAGTTATAATCAATAAGTAAAATACGTACAATCAAAACAGTGGCGTTAATAATATTTTAAGGTTAGCTTCCCGTTAGCGTGAGCTAAACACCATAAGCCCCATTATTGTTTATTACACATATTACCTACTGTTCGTAAACCAAAAGAAATTCCCCGGGACATGGTTTAACACTTATACAAGTGAATATTTGATCAAATTTACAGTTACCAAGTGACACGACAGCAGCTGTGTAAGCTAACAGTAGCTGCCTTGGCTAAAATTGACTACAGTAAAGTTAGCTTCATGGCTAACTGTTATTTAGCGGGTTTAGAGCTTCCTAACAGTATAAAGCATTCGTAGTATCTACCTTCGTCATAGTTGTAACCTCGGACATTTCTGTGCCGAGACATTTTGTTTATGTGTATGTATCTCTGGCCCCAGTTTCAGTGTTTACGGCTCCCAGGCATGTGTCTCAGAGACTGGCTGCCATTGCTGTTGCAGCTTCACAGCTTCACAATGGAAAAATGCAAATGTAAGCATTTCACGTTTTAGTCAACTACACTGGGAAATTAACACTAAAACGGCTATTTTACTTTTTACGAGTATATCTATTGTTTAACCAATACACCTATTTTATAGAAAATAAAAATCATTTTTTATTGTTGTTGTTGACGTAACTTCCGGCTGTAGTGCCAACTACTGAATGTTTGCCGGGCCATGTTGAACATCTCCGCAGTACCCACATGCAAGTACCATCGACTTGTTTTGCATTTTTAATTGTGTTGACAAAGTTACTCAGTTGTTTTGATTAAAGTGTTACTTTAGGCTACCAGTTGTATACCCACGGATTATGAGATTGTGTTTCTACTCAAAATGTCCTCACACAACTCTCAGTCTTACATTTGATCTTTTTAAACCACTATTTTAAAAAGTTATGCCCCATGGTAAGAGACCAGCCCATCTAGGCCCACACTTTATATCCTCACACTCACACGCACCGGGTGACATCACTTTTTTGTGTGATGACATTTTAAGTCAGTCCACCACAAAAGGCATGTGCGTTTTTATGCATTTGTGTCTATTTGAGAGTAGATTGTGTGCCCTATAATCGCATGTGCAGGTGCATGTGTGGTTTTAGAAACACTGTCCTGATCTCATCCTCTATGTTGAAGGGAAAACAGTAGACAAAAATGTCAGACTAAATCTGATACGACCAGTGATGTAGGTGAAACATAAACTTGCACATCTGCACATTGAAATAAAATAGGAGGTTTGGCGTGTCTCCCCAACCTAAAAATAGGGCTTGAATAAAGGCAGACGTGTGCTTAGGTAATTCTGAAGATCTTTTCACGATAAATAGCTCATATTGCTAGGGGCAGTGTGACAAATAACAGCCATGACTGACAGGTTAGTGGACACAATAGGATCTCCCTTTTGGAGCCCTTTTGTTATCTGTTGCACAAAATGCTGTATGGTTATCTCTGTGCATTGTGTAAATGCATTGAAGTGGGTGGAGGTTTCCCCACTAACCTTCCATTTCCTGAGTTTTGACGTCTTTATTGCACATCTACATATCAAAATAAACAAGTGCACATGTACACTTGCAAACACACACACACTTTACAAGGTCACACAGCAGGTGATCAAGAGGGAACTCTTTCTTTGCAACACAAAAATGTTTCTAGGACAATGTAAAACCAAAGGCAAACAACACCTGATATGGAATAGAAATGGGACATGCTGTATTGAGTGAGTGGAAATGTATTAACATCATCGCACCTTTTCTTTTTCATGACTTGTCTAATAAGAAAGGACTTATAATAATGCACTGCAAAATGCAATAGTGATTCAAGTCACCTTTAGCTGTTACTCTTGCAGATCAATCACGCTTAAGGTGTGACTTTTCACACATAGATGCAGCATGTTCTTCTTTTTTCTATGTTTTTGAAGTCGTTTCTGATTAAATAGGTCTCTCTAGAGAGCTACCAAAAGGCTTTGTTTCAGACATTATGAAGAGGTATTATATGGATTTAACAGATGGTGGACAGATTGGTGGAATGATGAGCAGATAAGTAGGTGGGTGTTTGTAGAACAATGTAAAGTTTGCAAAGCTCTATTCTTTCATTCTAAAAATAATAAAATATTTCTGAGAATACTGATGACAAGGCTATCACTATAGTCAAGTCTGTTGTGCAAACCAAAAACAGATAATCTGTTTTGGATTTGTACAAGACAAAGCGTGAGCACAAAATAGTAAAGGATAAAGTCCATCCCCAAAGTTGGCAGCATGAGGTAATGCTTTACATAATTTGACAAAGGTCTCAAGCATTATGGGAAAGCCATTCACAGGAACTCGCCTGGAGGGGAAAATGCAAAACCTACACCTTTGGCAGCATCTTACAGGTGAGCTAAAGACAGTCAACAAGAAACATATCTGGTGTCATTATATTTTGAACTTCAAACATTTTTCTTAGATTTCCAATTGAGTTGAGATTTCTTTCAATAAAAATGAGCCAATAGACAAACAATTTTACTCAAACGTATACCTAAACACATTTTACAATACACATTTGTTTGACCTTAAAAACACAGGATTTAAGACTGGTGGGATATCTCAAGCTTAAGGCAATCATTAAAAATCATTCAAATGAACCAACCTGTGCACACAATGCTTTGCAAAGGGGGCAGCCATTACAATGCCTGCCCTTAACCTGTCCAATCGTGCCCATGCAAATGTGCTCAGCAAGAGTCAATGGGTCCCAGGCTTCCAGCTCTGGCTACTATAGGCTGCTTTGCATACCTTGGCTCCCTTCCTTCAAATTTGGTTTCAGATAACAAGATGCACATTTTAATATCATCCTCGAGGGAAAACAACAAATGGATTCTCTATGGTAAGAAAAAATATATTTCCACATTTATTTTCTTTGCTCATTTTGTTGCTATAGTAACAACATTGTTTTACAGTTGTCATAATGTAATATCTTACTCCTCTGTGTGTGTGATGTGTAATATTCTTAGTGAAAGTGTATTTATTGTAGTTTTAAGCAATACACTGATGTGTATAGGTACATTTGTCTAATAAATTAATAGTTTGCGGTATACCAGAGGCACATTTTCAATAGACTATTGTGTTAAATTCTTTGTCATTTCATTTCAGTCTTAGATTTAACTGACTAGATTTTAACCTCCTTTAAAAGCAAAACATTACAATAACAATGCTAGTGTACACACAGGTGTAGTTTGTACCTCAGTGGGATTAGAAACCACAAGCAATGGTTAGGCAACTAGGCAACCATGTGATACATTAGGCTGTCTCAGTCCAGAAGTGTGATGTGGTGGTATTTGAAATGTAAACAGCAGGACCTTTCTGCCAAAAAGCTTTTATTACAAAGTGGCCTGTGTGGTGTGTTTATATTTCAGTCTGCAGAATGATAGTGAGGTTTTACTGCCTTTGACCATGTGTATGTGTGTAAAGGCCTTTATCCCGCTACTTTGTAGACTGCCTTGGGACAAAAGCATCTAGGATGATGATAATTGCAAGTGACCAGGACAATACGGTTGCATATGGAGGAACTAATACAATGGGGAGACACTTTTATACAAATAAAGTAGCAGCCCGCCTCCTTGTGCTGAATGGATGACAAGAGACTGCACTGGATGAGGACCCCTAAACCAAAATAAAATGATCATAATAAGAGCACAAGGCTTTACAATAATTTTAGTTAGATTAATTGTAATATTTTATTACTATACTTTTCAAAAACAGTTTTATACTTAATTTTACAAAGGTTTTAGAACCTGCTGATGGCCATTTTATCATTAGGCGATAAGACTGGGCTTGTTGCATTTCTTATCGCAGAGCCACACATCTGTGTCACACTAGGAATCCCTCAATAACAAGTGGCACTTCACTGTCCTCGCATGTTAAAACCCCATTTTGCAATTGTTTACTACGACCAGATACACTGGCTTCCTTCTGCTTTTCGCGAGAAGAGAAGTAACTCAGCAAATTTGTTGACAATAGGGTTTAGCGCGGACGAGCCTGCAAAACGCGCCTCTTTGAAAAGTCCAAAGTTGAGTACAAATGCTGCATTCAATGCTCCTAGGATGTTTGTGTCTTTCAATGACTATTGCAGAAATGCCCAGTGTAGTCCAGCTTCTAATATTAAATATTGACAGTTTTAACCAGTGTCTTTTTTATTCAAGTTTGTAATATAGATTTTTATTTTGTTCTTGTTAAATTCAAAGCACAATGTACCCTTTTATTTAACCCCAGTAAAGACTTGGGCTTACAGAACAACAAACATTACAACTGAATGTACTGTGAATTGTAAACACGGTATATGGTTGAAGTTTGAAGGTATTTTAACTGCACCACGCAGCTATCCACAGTATTTTTATTGAAGCTAATATCTTCACTTTTCATAAGCCATGAAGGTATATTGGCCGCTTGTCTATGAAGTGTACTCCACTGAGCATGCGTTGAGTCACACGCGCCTTTGTAGCGCCAAACTTAGCGGGGCTACGATTCATGAGGAGGAGGAGCCGTGGTGGGGGCTGCTGCAGTTTAAATTAATGTCAACCTGCCTCTCTCCTGGAGAACAAACCAAGAGCCGATAGCGAAAGTACTCAGCGCGCCCTGAGAGCCGCTCCACACACAGCAACATGACTCGGCGGCCACGAAACAGGTGAGTTTTACAAGACACTCATTTTAAGCCACAAAGTTATGTTATGTTATTTCACGCTTTCTTAACTAATTCATTCTTGGGTTATAGTCTGTGCATGTTGTGATAGATCTTTGACACTATTTCTGTTAGCATTTTGTATTTTCTGTCTACTCTTAATACTTGCCAACATATATCAGACTGCATTAGGGGTCTCTTGTCTGTGGGCCATTGTTTTGTCCTGGCCGTTGAGTGCTGTGGGAGTTTGAGTAGCGCGCCCATGACAGGTGGTGGTCATCTGGCATATGCGCTCTCTGCGCCGCTGTCATCGTAGAGGCAGAGAGGAAGAAAGCCCTGTGGCTCTCTTCATATCAGCCCCACGCAAACGCGCGTGACATTAGCAGGGTGGACACGCGAGAGCCACGCTGCGCTCATGCCGCGTAAACGCGTAATCAGAAAAATGAGATAAACGCTACGAGACGCGCTTCTCTATTGATCTGTATTCTGAAAGAAATACAGATCTTTTGTTTTCTATAGAAGCCTATAGTGAAAGTGTCCCGAAAGACTTTTAATTAAGTTAGTTTTTACGTTGAGCTTGTTGCTGGTTTTACACTTTAACAAGCACCTGCTTGTTACATTGTGTGTTGCTCTGGCCACACAGAGCACTTGCTCGCAGAAAAGCGAGGCTTTAACATTGATGTCGCGGGTTTGTCGCATGAAGTGCATGTGCTAGAAAAGTCTATCGTTCCATTAAAGCACACGAGTTACTTAAAATGTTTTTTTTAAAAGTATTTAAGTTTAATAACCACCACTGTGTTGCTTATTGTTTATTATTTGGTTTATACAAGGATAGGCTGTTCACTACACGGATGAGCAATAGACTGGTCTGATGCACTTGACTCACTGTTGTCAACAAGAGCAGAACTTGCAGCGTTCAGTGGCTAATGGCATAGTTTGGTTACAGTATGTTCTTCATTATTATTTTTGTGAAATTGGTGATTTGTAAAACAGTAATGTGACAATGATGTTTCTACCTGTCTTTCACGCTCTCTATGCTCTCTGTTCTGATTGGTGTAGTGTGCTGCTTTAGAGTATGAGCATGGCCGTGGGCCACTGTACAATGCCAGTGCAGGTCTGAACATGCCAGGGTCAAAAAAATTATGATCACATGCATATGCCGATCCCAGTATCTGTGGAAACCCAAAACACTGGAACCTGTTCATCCGTCCTCCTCCTTCCCTCCCTCCTCCCACTTGCTGCTCTTCTTTATTTCTCTCTGTCTCTCCCTGTTTCTGCCCTTGTGGGTGTCTTGGCTAAATGCCTGCACCCAAACCTTCGAGAATGACTGGTTCTGTGTGTGTTGACACCTGATGAGCTAAAGAATAGGCACAGTTCTTTATGGGTTCTGTAAAGCAATGATTAGGGAGTAGGTAGAGAATAGAAAAAGCAGCGCTGCGCTATTATTTTCCTTTCTTTTATCCACATTAAACACAACCTCTGCCTTCTCTGATGATCCGAATTTCCCCCCGCAGTGTTTACAGCAGCGAGGAGGATGAGGAGGAGACAGAACTGTACGAGCATGATTACGACGGGTCAATGGCCAAGACGGGAAAACGGCACCTCGGGAAAACGCGCTGGACACGGGAAGAGGTGCGCAAACACCTGACTCAACTGTAAAAAAAAAACATAAAGATTACACTGGAATTGCTCCAGGAACATACACTTCCCAGCAATTAACATTTATTATTGTCCCAACATTGTGCAATAACATTCCATCAAATAGCACCTACATCCAGATGACGTTGTGAGAATTATCATTGCATAAAGCCTGGAATGCCTGACAAATCAAAACATGTTTTTTTTTTTCCAAGGATGAGAAACTGAAAAAACTGGTTGAACTTCATGGATCGGAAGATTGGAAAGTAATTGCAAGCTTACTAACTGTAAGTTTACAACAAGTGCAGTCTCCCATAAGCATTAGTTATACACCAAGATCTAAAACTAATAATAAATTACTGTTTTAATGACTAGAACCGAACAGATGTGCAGTGCCAACATCGGTGGCAAAAGGTTCTCAACCCAGAACTTATCAAGGGGCCATGGACCAAAGAGGAGGATCAGAGGGTAAGCAGAAGCATTAATTACAACAGCACTAAATACATGTGTAGTAATATCAAAAGAACACAATGTACTGCCATGCATTAGTGGCTACTCTATACAGTTAAGAGTGTGGTTTCAGCACCCACAAGTTTATTGACCATACTCAGTGGAGTTGTGTTTCCATACAGATGTACGTAACTACAATGATTAGCAGAGTGGCTAATGTTCCACTGGAAATTCCCTTAGTGCACTTCAGCAGGTGTTCTCAATCTCCACATGCAACAGATAAAGAAACAGAAAAAGGGTGGGAGCATTAAGGACAGGGGGAAATTGCATGTTATTTAAGACTAATTTGAACTAATTCTACATTTTTTGTCACTTTCTCCCCTGTTCTTCAACATTTCTTCTTGTTTGTTACTCTGCACCTCTCTACTTCTCCCTTACCTCCCTGTTATTGCTCCTTACTTCCTCTTTCCCAATGCCCTCTACTACTATTCACTTCTGTTCCTCTCTTGCTTCTGTGCTTTTTCCCCTTTTTTCTCTTCCACAAAATTACTCACAAACAGGTGATCGAGCTAGTCCAAAAATATGGAGCCAAGCGCTGGTCTGTCATTGCCAAACACCTCAAAGGACGCATCGGTAAGCAGTGCCGCGAGCGCTGGCACAATCACCTGAACCCTGAGGTGAAGAAGACATCCTGGACTGAAGAGGAAGACCGCATAATCTACCAGGCACACGAAAAGCTGGGGAACCGCTGGGCTGAAATTGCCAAACTGCTCCCTGGCAGGTGAGGCATATGTCAAGAAATTAAAAGGGAATCTTGTTAAATTATTGAAGCCCTGTTGGTTAGCTTTGCAATAATGTGGTTAAGATTGAAATGGAGGAAGAAACAATGAAAGTGGTGAAAAGAAGTCCAGTAAATATAGGTGTATCTGTAAATGGTTCTATAAAGCTATAGACTATTTTGTCTGGATTGTAGAATATTTTTGTAAATGAATTTCATTACAAAACATGTGCTGTGTGCTATACAGAACGGACAACGCTATCAAGAACCACTGGAACTCAACCATGAGGCGCAAGGTAGAACAGGAGGGTTATCTTCAAAACGCGGCGAAGAACAACAGCTCCATTAGCCACAACTACATGAAGACACCCACTCACATGATGGGCTTCCCCCACCATTCGCCCAGTCACGCTCAGCTGCCGCCTGTAGCTCCACTCAACTACACTTACAACCCTGACGCCCACAGAGTGAGTGCATTATAACCTCAGGCATAAAAAAGAAAATGCAGAAAATGTTACTCTTTGCAGAAAATGTAAATGTACTTAATCTTATTATCAGGTACCCTTCCCCATGGCTCTACATTTAAACATTATGAACTTCCCCAAGCCTGGAACTGCTGCTATACAGGTATATATAGAAGGCATTTATTAACATTAAAATGTAATCATTGTAATATATTAATGCCAGTTTGTGGTCTCGCTATTCCCCGCAGAGACACTATAACGAGGAGGACCCAGAGAAGGAGAAGAGGGTGAAAGAAATCGAACTGTTGCTCATGTCAACAGAGAATGAGCTGAGAGGCCAACCATCACTACCAGTAAGAACAAACGTACAACTGTGACAGTATAATTTATGTGCATGTTTGCTCACCCTAACTTAAGGACAGTGGTTGGATGTGTTAGAGGAGGAAACATCTGGGGGTCTGTTTCAGCAGAAGTGATGAAATCACCTTATCACACCATTTTGGTTCTTGAGTGTGCAAGTCCTTGTGCAAGCATCCCCTTAACACTATTGTTGTTCATTTCTTTCTTTCTTTTTTTTTTTGTCTTTTTTTTGGGCAGCTATGCATTTTCTTGAATATTGTTTTTATTATCTCACCATTGATTATTTTCTGCTCCAGATGACTTTCTCGAGCTGGGCCAACCAGAGCTGTGTGACTAACAGTTCAGAGGGAGCAGTCATGTCGTTACCCCATCACCACACCGCCGCTCCTGCCTTGCCCCTCGATCAAAGCTGCCTACCTGAGGAAAGTGCCTCTGCAACACGGGCCCACTCAATCAACAGCAGCAACAGCAGCAGTCACCACAGCAGTCCTGCTTTTTCCAACACAATGCCGGAGTTCATGGAGTCAGTGATCGACTCTGTAAGTCTTAATCAAATATTTTGTGTGATTAGCTGTGCTCAGATAAAAGATAGCTATGCAATTAGCATAGATTTTGTCGGCAGTGGGCGTTGACCCATATTTTCCTACCCTCTTCCCAGAAGCTCTTCTCAATGAGTGAGGCCTACCTACAGGTAGTTTAACTAGCTGAGTCTGATTTTAATGTGTATATAACCACTACCAGCCATCCCACATTACCAATAACAAATTATTACACAATGTTGGTGGAATGGTTAGCACTTTTGCCTCACAGCAAGAAGGTCCCGGATTTGATTCCGGGGCAGGGCAGGGCCTTTCTGTGTGGAGATTGCATGTTCTCCCTGTGACTGCATAGGTTTCACCTACCACTAAATACATGTACAATAGTCCCTTCCCCATCAAGAGATTTGTAATCTCAGTGGGACTTTGATGGATAAATAAACTATGTTTTACTCATCTTTAGATTAACTTTAAAGACTTCACACATATCATCTTTTTCTTCCCATTTCTTAATTTCTACTAATTATCTCTCCTTAACTTGTCATAAAACCCTAATGATCTGTTTTATGTTGGTTTAACAGTTCCTCAACCAGTCAGTGAGCCCTGAACACTCAGACAGCGACAGTGTACCAATGACCTCACCTGTGGACACCAAGCCTCTCATTGACCACATCAGGCCTCAGAAAAACAATGACATGTACGTGGGTTTATCTCTAACCTGCTTTGTAATGCAGATTTGTGGAAAAGAGCAGTTTACGAACAACTGTCTCTTTCAGGTTTAGGACTCCCAACATTCGACGTTCAATTCTCGAGTCATCTCCGCTCACACCAACTCCATTCAGGTCCACTCTGGCAGTGCAGGACACAAAGTACGGAGCACTCAAAATGCTGGTAAGAAAACACTCAAAATGCCATGTTAACCACTGTTGTGTTAACTATCTAGCTAACTGTAGCTAAATATCAATTGTGTCTTTTCTAGAACACACCTTTGGATCAACAAATTGTTGACTGTATAAAACAGGAGCCAATGGAGTGTGCAATTGAACAGCCTCCTATGAAGAAAATTAAACAAGAGGTAAGTCTTTTACTTTACAAGTCTAAAATTAGTACTATGCTAACATAAACTTTCACACATTGTTGACGTGGGTCCTTTTCAGAATGAACTTTCAGAAACCCTAATGAACTCTGGTTAATCATGTGGTTTGGTTTAGGTGGAGTCCCCATGTGAGAGAAGTCCTTGTATGCAATGGGAAGGACAAGACCTACACACGCAGCTCTTCTCCCCCACCGGCCCACCTCAAGAAGTGCCTGTAAGCTCATGTTTTATACTTAAACCTACTCATTGTGTCACCTCATAAAATGCATGGTTGTGAAATATTCTTTGAATACACTCAATGCAAGTGATAGTGAGATATCCCTTTTTTATTCTTTGTTGGTGTCTAACAAAATAAATATTTTCCTTTGATTCAGGACATGCTTACTAGTGCATTACTAAGCGAAGATGGACACAAAAGCTACCACCTCCCTCACAGGCTAACAGGCAGTCCACTACAGGTGTGTAGGATAAGGACTATACGTTCCTACAGTAACAAATCTAACTTGTACTTCAGTAAATTAACCCATCACAACTTTCTTGGTCCAACGGCAGCTAGGTTCCTGGGAGCAAGTGACCTGTCTAAAAACCGAGGATCCCGCTGTGGCCTCAGAGCACAAATACATCAACACTTACCCGACACGGACTCTGGTCATGTAGACAGACATGACAATGTGGAGACTTCAAAAGCCCTGTGCTGCTGCTGCTGCATCTTCAGTGCCACATGGTTCATATTTGCTGTGATACAACAGTTGGGAGAGGCTATGTGCCATTGGTGTTTTACACTTACACTTGTTGGATTTCAACAACCAAAGACAATCTTTTTTTACATTTTTATACAGAGTTTGCTTTGGGTTTTGTTTTTAATTATTGTACATGTTTTTTATATTCTGTCTGTATTATTATTAATATTGTATTATAAATGGGAATTGGTGACTATAATTTACATTGGGCTGTATTATTAATTCTTACTTTTGATATTAATATAAAGAACAATTTAATTTATTCCTTATGTTTTGATTATGTCTTTGTTGGTTTTTATTAGATTTTTTACAATTGGCCCATGGAGCAGTGTTTTTAAGTAAAGTATTTAAGCCCTGTTAGCATTATATTCCTTCAAAAGTCATATATTAACTGATTGAAACTGACCTCTGTCTTTAAGTCCTAAACTATTGCTTTTTGGGTTTTTTACATTGTTTGTAATTGGTCTTCTGAGAATTTCAAGTGTTTGTTCTTTGCCTAAAGTAAACACTTACTGAGCTAGAACTGCTATGCATGTTCGGACACCGTTACTTAATTAAGCCTATTTAGTATTACCACATTGCCAACACGTTTTGATGTAGTTTTCATTTCAATATTTGGTTCATTTCTGGCCTTTACAGTATCCCTAGGGAAAAACATCCAAGGAACAACTCAAAACCTGTTGACATTTTAATATCTAGACAGTATACTCCTAAATTTACAAGTCTGATTGTATATAATTGAGCTTTACCCAGTAAGAGTAATTCCAAGCTGCACTTGAAATATTTTTTTTTTAAAGAGAGAAACACTGATGTTTTATATGGTTCTGCAAAAGCCCATGTAAACTAAACTTGTGATTGTTTTTGTTTTGAACAGTTTTTGTATGTTTTATAATGCATATACAATCAACATGTTGATCTCTATAACTGCAGTAGCCTGTGTCAAACACTTAGCAGACAGTCCTTTTATACACATAATGCCTTTTTATATATATTAGCTGTTATGCAGAAACTATTTTATAAAAGCATTTATAAATGCCAAGTTTTCATAATTTTATACTTTTCTATACTGCCTAGTAATAAAAGTGTGCTGTTTTTATTATACCCTTGTGTTCAATTTGTATATTATTTACATAGAAGCCTTGTCTATTTTGTGGTTATTGGTTCATACATAATGGTACCTTTAGTTGAAATAATGATAGCTATTCAAAAGAAGTTCCTCAAAGATAGTAAAACACCTGCAGAGGTTAAAAACGAAGTGCAAATAGCACAGTTATATAAAGCAGGTTAATGGTTCTTAGTAAATGAATGATTCAAACTGTAAAAAAAAAGTGTAATCTGTTCTTAGTATTTAAATTCTGTCAAGAGTGTAGTATTCAAATATTCATACTTCATCTAATTATCTACATTCACATATTACACACAGCTCTTTAGATACAAAGGTGTGCTGTTGTAAAGTTGTAAAGAGCTTATCAGAAAAGTTTTCCTCCATCTGCTGATTATAAGTGTACATGGAGTAATCAGCCAGTTAAAAGTAAGAAACAAATGGCCCCTGAGGTTCTCTCTTTTTCTGCGTGAGGGTGGGATAATTCTATTGTGGGAGGATATAAACCTCATATGTTCTAGGAAGTTACAACAGATCACTCTAGGGAAATATGAATATTTTTTGTAAGTAACACCTTATTATTGTCCAAAAATACACTCACAATTGAGCTCCTCTCAAGTCTCTTGAGATGTGTTCTTATGAGGCTGAGAAAGCCAAGAGGCCCCGATTGAGACCAGGGGCTATATTTAAACTGCCATTCTGAGCTGAAGCCACCTGCAGACTCTCAGCCTGATCCACCACAGTGCCCTCAAATTTAGATGCCCATCTCAATATTATCCCAGAGGGATTAATACAAAAATGTGGTATTTTAAACACAATTGTACACATTTATAAGAGTAAGACCAACCATATTGTAGTATTAGCAGATACCTTGACACTAAACTATGTGGGGAAGGGGGTATCTTGTGGAAAGAGGCCAGAGAAAGAGGCAGACTTTCAGTTTGGGATTTTCACCATCTTCTACTACACCCATAAGAAAAAAGCCAAAACCTCATGAGATTCACCAGCACCTGCTTCCACTGACAGAACTGACAGCTGCCTGTATTTGTTTTTGAGTCTGTAAAAAGCTGCTTAAACAAGGTCGATAGCTATAGATGCTGTATCACACACTGCTTAACTGTTCTACCTCAACAGTATAACGGTGTAATGATCAGTTTATACATTGAAGGCTGAATCAAGTGTATTATTTCAATTTTAAGCTATTCATTTTGCACATATCTTGACATTGTGATATTCTGGTTTTCTGTGATGTACTCAGTTTAAGGTAGAATTAAGGTTACCAAAAAAAAATCCTAATGTCAAAGCAGAAGTTGACTCTCACTACTCTATTTTTTATTTCCCCTCCTTTCCCTTTTCAAATCAAACCTGTCTGTCGCAAGCAGATTGGCTCATAAATTCGGTTTGACGTGTCACAATAGATTTATAGGCGGATGTTGCAGAAGCGGAGCATGCATACAGAGTACTCACATGCAGGCTCCCGTGCTCTGGGCCCACAAAGATTACTCGAGCACAGTTTCCTCACTCTCGTGGTGCTGTTGTGGTCACAGATACTCTACAAGGGCAGCCGCTCCCTGCTGGTAGTGGTCAGGTACGAGGGCTGGGCAGAGCTGGACAATTCTGATAAACGCTCTACCCATCCATGGCACTGCGTGTAGGAGAGGGGCAGGGGGCAGAGAAAGAAGGGAGAAATGGACAATAACAAAGTGTAGAAATGAGTAAAATAATAGACCAAAGTGGGGTTCTGCTTCTGCAAACTATTAACTTTGCATTAAGGTTGTATTTTTGGCTCAACATAAACCCTGTTTTAATATAAAAATTAAAAGTGAATGTTTGTCATTATTTTTGCATTTACATCAACCTAGGCCACAAAAAAAAATTAAGCTTTTGTTTTGGCCTTAAATGACAGTCAGATACAATAAATCAAATAAGTCAAATAAAATGGTCAAAACCAATTACAGAAGTCTTCACTATGTGGTACAGTTTTATTTCTGCAGATAGATGAGTAGACTGAACTAATTATGTGTTTAATGAACAATGGTAGTGCCTGTGCCAATAGCCTACTAAATTTTCTAGGAAGTTTGGCAATTGTTGTTATTCTATTGGTAGATATTAGGAAATAAATAAACAACATAAACCTCACATTATTAAAACGTGACATTAGCCGCAACCTTTTAGGCTAAGCTAACTGTTGTAGCTCTATATTTATTAAGCTAGCAGATAAGTTAAAAAAAACAGTAAACGTATACTGTATACAGCGTCAATTAGCATAAAATAATTTAATAAAGCTGCAGAAATTATTTTATATGAGAAAATGTATGTGTACTACTTACCGCTCAAAATTGATTGATTGATTGATTGATTGATTGATTGATTGATTGATTGATTGATTGATTGATTTTTAATAAAGGCTATGCCGCAGGTGTTACTATTCACACTAATGAGGGCTGTGTAGCGTTCAAATGACCTGGTGACAGTGGGAAACTTTCAAAATGTTGTTTTAACTAGATACAAGCATTTCATTAGACACTTGAATAGTTGTAAGTAGACAGACCTCGTGGGACCAAAACCGGTTTTATACAAAAGGGGTGGTAATCATCCGGGATGGATTATGGCAATGGCCATTAATCTCTCTTTTGATAAACAGCATATAGTTAATATGAGATTTATTCTGATTGTATCCTTAATCCGGATGTAGTAAATAAAATAAATAAATGTAAATGTAGTGTAAATAGCCTGTGCTGAATCATCTACAGACTAAGCGTATATTAGACTACAACAGACTAGTGTCACTGCTCTTCAGTCTCTATATTGTTCATCATTTTTACAGTATATAGACTATATATATTTTTAGCAATCTATAATCTATCGGCAAGCGTGTCTGACATGTTCAACTCCTGCATGCAAAAGTGGGTCCAGAAAATTATAACAGACAACTTAACCTTAGGATGAAGACTTCAGGCCTAAGTTCTGAACAAGAACCTCAGCAGATATCCTGAAGCAGTAAGTGCTCTAAACTCTCTATCAACTATTAAAATGCACCAGACACCATCATACAACATCTGTACATGTATACTTAGATTGTCTGTTTTCTATCACACTATTTGTATCTAACCATAACATTCCACACAATCAACAATGGACTTAAATCAAGATTATTTATGGTGAAATACTGTATGTGTCATTCTCCTGAGGTCTGGTGAACCAATAGATACATGGTTATTTTTTTTTTTTTTTTTTTTTGTGTTGTCCGTTTGCTGGTACAGAAGAGGTTACAGTGCAGATAGGCAGGACAATACCCCTGCCCCAAAATGTCTAATTTGGCCTGTGTCCACATGAGGAGCATCACACACAGACATTAGGCCATACAAAAGGGACACACGTGCACCCACTGACTCACAATCACAAAACACAGGCATACGCTCACACAGATTTAACAGATAGACCCCTGCCATGTGGACACCGAGACTGAGGGTTCAGAGTGAGATAGGGGCAAATGTGATGAAGGGGAGAGAAACAGGGACTGTTGGGACTGCTGTGGAGGTGATTAGACTCTTGTCTAACAGTTGCTGGGTGCCCAGATTTGACTGCCATACGTTGGGCCGTTTGTTTGTTGTTGTTTTTGTTTTTCAGAGCTACTGTGCCTGCTGCAGATGATAGGCCAAAACAATAACTGTAAACATTTCAAAAAGTAGGTCAGTACAGCCATAGTGTCAAAAAAGCAATCTGAGAACAAGTCACACCAGAACGAGTTTTTTAGAGTACTAAACTAGGACCAGTGTATGACGGAATAGATACCAGCTAACAGTTATATAATCCAAGTCCAAACTCATCAAGGGGTCAGTGTTTGATGAAGGAGGCAGAGTTAGAAGTTGACATATTTTTATCCCATCATGTCAAAATTCAGAGGCCGAGAACAATAAAAACGCATTTAAAATATCTCTTCAAATTTAACTGGCACAAAGTTGTCATGGAGCTTTTCCCATTTGACCTGTCATACCAAAAAGGGACAGTTACCTTCGCTGGCGCTACGGTGGTGGACTAGCTGTGGACTTTTTTTTCCTTTCTTGTCTCCTTGGACCGTGCTGAGCTGTGTTTGTTTGTTCATTTGTTCTTTGTGTTTTGTTCATTTGTGTTTTGCCACTGGTACCTGGATGTGTGTAACTCCAAATACAGTAGGAAACATGGATTATCCATGTAACGTAGTGTACCCTCAAAGATTTTTCTGACAGGCCTCCAAATTCTCACAGAGTATTATTATCACCACATAAAATAATATATATGGTAGTTATAGTAAATGTAGCAGGTGTCGTGAACTGATCAGGGTGTAAACCACAAGCATTCAAAAGCAGAAATAAGCCGAGACAAACAGTGACAATCATCCCACAGGCCTCTAGCGCAGAGTGTGTGGTCAGGTTTGTCACCAATTTCCTGACTTGCTAAGAACAGGTTTCTTTTTCCAGGCAACATCACCAGAACATGACACATCCACTACAATGTTTTTTTTTTTTTGCCAGCATACAAAACTAAAAGACAGCAATTATTGTTTAAATATTGTTTTAATTCGGAAGAAAGGAAGGAAGAGTAATTGATCAATTTGAGGAAATGTCTGGGAATTTGTGTGTTTGAGGGGGCTTTTGTCTTGAAAACGTGCATACAGTCACAATTAGTGGCACACATGCACACACACACACACACACACACACACACACACACACACACACACACACACACTGAACCAAATGACATATTTTCCCGCTCAGGCTTGGTCCAGCTTCTCTATTCACCTGGGTAAATAGAGCAGAAGGAAGGGCCTTTCAATGGAGCCCACCACATGAGACCCCGCCCCGCTCACTCGGCCATCACTACCACTCCTACAAGTGCACACAAACACTCACCACGCAGTTTTACATACACAGACATTTCTCCGCTCTAGTCTTCTTCTTCTTCTGTCCTCTCCTGTCTGCCGTCCGGGTCCATTGTTTTCCCTAAGTGATCGTGACAAGTCAATTCACATAGCATGTACACGCCTGAGCGCCCCGATTTAGGACACTTGTCACTGGGGTCCCCTCGGCCGTCAATAAATCTGCTCTCTATGCGCCCTCCAAAACACACTCCCTTCTCACATGCCCCCCCCCTCCCCGCCTTGCACTTGAACCAGACTGTGGGTTCTCAAAAATACAACATGGTGAGGACCAGAAGGATTTTTTTTAACCAACAGAGTAAGGTCATGCTATAAGGTCAATTATATTAACAAACAACAGCAATAAGAGAAATAAAAGAAGTGCCATAGCTTCCACTGTCACACACGTGTACTTCTATTTAGAGTTGGCCATTCAGGTTACATGGTGGAAGTTAAAGAAATGGGCAAGACAACTAATTTCCTTCAAAGAGGGATAATTATGTGTTTATCAAAATAAAAAGTTAAAGGTGCAATGTGTAAATTTTGGCAGCCTCGAGAAAGGACATTAATATTGTAATTTCATACCTTACTCACTTCTTTCTACAGCCTGATGGCATCTACGGTAGCCTTGCAGGAACATGTTATCAATGAATAAATAAGCCAGATGACGGGTTCACCTTAATTATTTTGAAATAAAATGGTAAATGGAATGCATTTATATAGCGCTTTTTTGCACCCTTCTCGGGCGCTTTACATCGTGCTTCCTTTTACTCCATTCACACACATTCACACCTGGGGCAGACAGAGAGGGGGGCTGCCATACATACGGTGCTCTCAGGCCGTCCACACGGAGACGCGAATCACTGTATACGTATACATTTTTTATCGTATTGGTGTTTCGTCCACACGGATCTGGCGTTTTGGGAGACTGAATCCGCTATTTTTTGAAACCGGGTTCTAAAGTGGATAAATCTGAAAACGACACCCTTGCGGTTTCGTGTGTACAGCCAATCCGTATATTTTGTGAAACGATGATGTCATCGCATCACGTGTCGGCCTCGTCACACGTAAGAGCAACAACAATAATGGCGGATAATACGTGATTGAGTTCGTGCTGCAGAATCCGTATGTTGAAGGGCAAACAACAAACATGAGGGCACCAATTACTACACTCAAAATAAATTACTGCAACAATTTGAGAACTTGTTTTTATTAGAAAATAAATATTTAGGTCTTCGTCTTCTTCTGCAGCTCATGCTCAAAGTCTTCTTCTCCGTGTATAGTGTATATCTGTGGCAGAATTACAGCGCCCCATACTGGTCTGGCATATATACTACATCGTTTTCAGTCGGTTTCAGTGGTTTCGTGTGTACGCAGATATTTCTTGAGACGACGCCGTGTTTACGGAATTTTTTTTTAGAACGGGGAAAAAAAAAGATCGGATAGGGGATGCACTGGCTTCGTGTGGACTAGGCTCAGCCTTCTCCAAACACACCTCTACAGTCACACACATTCATACACCAGTGCTACAGACACTGGAGGCAAAGTGGGTGGGTCTTGCCGGTTGAAGGGCGACCGCTCTACCACTGAGCCACTATATAAGTCTGTTAAGTCTGTTGAGTCCTAAGAGCCTTTATGCAAGGTTGTGTGTTCAACCATCCATGCATCTGGTCAGTTGTAGTGTACTGTAAATTTTACACATTGCACTTTAAAGTTTTTATTAATCAGCTCTGCCCAGACAGATCATGAAACAGATCATTTTCAATCTGTTGGTGTGTGTAAAATGTATTGAGCTGAAAACAGCACTTTGAGCTGCCACTGACCCAAAGCAAGTCTCAAGTCATGGTCATGTTCATGTGAGAGTGACAAATTGCTTTACGGTATTTCAATGTACACATAGCAACCTGCACATAGTAAGATGAGCGTATGAAAAAGCTCTATATATAAATAAAAAATTGGAATACACTTTATTTCATCATCAGTCATGGCGGAGCTACCAAAAAGACAAAAGAAAAACTTTGTCCAAAGGTTCTTGGAAGAGAGAGCGCTTGTTCTCGAGTCAAATATTTGTTGGTCTAATTGACCGTGGTTGGTTTCAACAGAATCCCTCATTTTCCACTTCTTAATTAGAGTTTGAACACTGCTGATTGGCATTCTCAATTCCTTGGATATCTTTTTATATCCCTGTTTTATACAGTTCAATTACCTTATCTCACAGATCTTTTGCCAATTTTTTTGCTTTTCCCATGACTCAGAATACAGAAACATCAGTGCAGCACTGGATGTGAGATTCAAGGGTCTGTCAGGAGCCCAGAAACACACTGACCTTTTATAAACACACACTGATTACAAACAAACAGATCACAGGTGAGGATGGTTACCTTTAGTAGAAATTCAAACCTGTTTGTGTCAACTTGTGTGCATGTTATCAGGCCAAACTCACCAGGCTATGTACATTTTTAAGACAATTTCTAAAATTACCCACATCCATTGGGGTTTTAATTTCTTGTACTATATTTGCTGTTTCTTTTTGCAACACTAGGGCCCTGGTAAGCATTGTTGTCCAGAGGAGTATTTACAACAGTTTGATTCACTGAAGCTGTAGGGAGAGTTGCACAAATCTTACTTGGTTCTGCTTAAGAATTGTGCAATTATTTTTTATTAAATGTAATTTAACATGTAATATTGATGCTTTGTAAAACTGCAGCAAAATGAATAACATAAAATGTTCTAGTATGGATATACTTCAGATATCAGCAATACCACAAATCTCCTGTCTCGCTTCACTACTTCATCCTGTGACTGTTCCTGGGCCAGACTTGAGACCTGTTCGAGGGACTGCATAATGCCCGAATGTCCGCACAAAGATACAAGGACCTGGACATGTGTGTTGAGTGGGAGGAGGCACTGGGGTGAAAGTGTTGTGTGCAAGACAGGGTATAATTGCACCAATGAGATAACAATGCTCAGAGCGACCTCGGGCTTGTTTGTGGTCTGGAGCCCCAAAACATGGCACACACCCGTACAGAGATACAGTACATGCTGCAAAAGGCACACAGACCTTCTCTTTGTATTCACAACACGTGTTACAAAATGAACTGGTCAACAGAGCGGTGACTGTCCTCTTCTGACATCACTTCCAAGTGAAACAGCTGAAGCAAGCAAATGTCCGAACTGGATAGTAAGCACGTATGAAAGTGATGCATCTGCCAGAGAAGACATATGGAGCGGATTTTTTTTAGGGAAATTTTACAATAACAACGTAAATGTGCAGCCCAAAGTGAATGCACCATAGAAATGCATTGTGATCTGTGCAGTGTGTCAGAAATTATTATTGCTCTCTGGAAACCGGATAGTGTGTCTGTCCTGTCTTTTCCTTTGCTAAAAAACATTGTGATATATAGTGAGAAATAGGTGTAAGAATGGACTTGTGACATTATGTAAGCAAACCTTATATTACGCACATACATCGTAAAAGACCATGCATGACTAACATATAATAAATTGTAATATTGTTTCTTCTGGGCTTCTGTGGAAGTTGACAGAAGAAAGATCAAATGCTGACACAGTAAACACTAAAGCCGTGTCTCTGGGCATGTGTGCAAATACACGCTTGCACTTAAGTGTGAGAACACTCAAGTTGTGAACCGAGGCTCTCCTCAAGCCCTTTAGTGTTTTAAACGGCCTTTGGGTTAACTGCTGTGACATAAAGCCAGTGTGTAAATGAAGAAAGAGGTGGGGGCTCAGTGAGGACAATACAATGAAAACTATATTCTCCAGAGTGCTGTGTGGAGTCTTCATGTCCTCCCCATGCTACTGTGGGTTCCGTCCAGGCCTCCTTCCACTGTTTAAAGGTCTCTGACTGCAAGCCTAGTATTCGGAGATTGTCCGGACTGCACCTTACCTCAAGCCCAAAGCAGCTAGGACAGACTACACTCAGTTAAGTATAGGCATTAAAAATAGAAATTAACTCCTACAACTATAATAAGGCCTGTAGTTCACTGATTTTAATTGTTTAATTAAAGTTAGAGTAGGCATAAAGTGAATGCAAACCTCAATATGAGTGCAGTACGAGGTCTGTTAATGTAGGGCAAATTTGTGTTTACTTAGTTTACTTTCTTTTTGACCTACTCATGTGTCGTCCATGCTTCCAAATGTATTCTAAGTGACTGGATAAGAAGAAACACTATGACCATTTTAGATCTAATTAGTCAAGACAAATTGTAATGACAGGTCTGAACAGGGCATCTGTGATTTATTGAGGTAATTATCATGTAACTTTTTATTTCTCTGCGAAGACCTACCTTTAACTTATAAAAAAAGGGTTTGTGTAACTTTTCCATCCAACAGACTGCCTACACTGAACAACCAACATTTACTTGTGACAACATATAATTCCATTATTGCCCTGGTTATGTTTGCCTAAAGATTTGATTCAGTGGAAAGAACACCCACATAAATGATACATCGTCTTATAAAAGTATGACACATATGCCCACTCTTAGACCCCCAGGTTTATTGTCCATAAATTTTTGCACTGTGTGGGCGACCCGCAGGTTCCCAGTGGCAGTGGAATGATGTTATCAAAGGCGGAAAATTGAACAAACACCACAAGGTGTGTGTTAACCCGTGTGTGTGCGTGATAAATGTCCAAAGGGATGCAGATGTCTTTAAGACACCTGTCCCCCTAAAGATAAGAGAACAGAGTGACAGCACGTAGGCTAAGATTTATAGAAAGACAGTATGTATCCATCTGATAATGCATTATCTGTGCATTTGTAGGGGAAGGGTCAGTGGAGTTGACATGAAACAAGTTCTGCTTTGCAATATATTCAAAATCTTGCGTCTCAGCATTTTTTTTTTTTTTTTGTAATTTCCACTGTCAGCATTGACACCAGTGCCTCAATGCCGCCCTTCAGACCTGTATTTAAATCCGCCTTGTCTCCATCTGGACACATGTTGCAGATCTCATTGTCAAGATCTCCATTCAATTGTCAAACAAATTACTTGCATATATGTTAATCTCTGTTTACTAGCGCTCTTGTGTGAGTTTAAATGCTAAAGAAATAGTATATGCAAAAAAAGCAAAACTGTTCATTTTATGTCAAATAAAAAAGTGAAGTGTAGACAAAAACACACAACAAAGTTTAGGTCCTCCAATCTTTATTCACATTTTAAACAGAATTATAAGACACACAAAGTGCACCTTGAGTATCCGTCCACACACATGTTGGCACATTGAAAACCACAGGCTTCACAGTCAAGTTATCTGAATGCAACACTGGGGTAATGTGACTGAGACAGAGACGCCTGTCTCATGAGCACAGCGGGGGGTGAGCTGTGAGTGTGAGTTTAGGGTGGTTTGAAGACAGCCGTGCGCAGAGATAAGAAGTTGTGGGATTGTTGATTCGAGAGAGAAGAGAGAGAAAAAAAAGAGAGGCTGAGAAAACAGATGGATGTATTTGTGCCACAACACTGTTAGAGGTCACGTTTGAGGAAGCACTTCAGAATAACCAATGTATTCATACTTTATACAAATGTTGTTCTGTGTTGAGCTCTGACTCCTGTGAAAGGCTTTAGAGAGGTATGTGATATAGTTTTGATCAAATAAACACTACAGTTTTATACATTTTTTACATTTACATTTATTATTGTTATTGAGTGTTTAGTCAGTAACATGTTTGTCCCTGAATACATTTTCTGGCATGCTGTCCTTTTATCCAATCAGAAGCTATAACTCAGTAAATAAACTGTCTGCACATGCACTAGGTTTCAAACAATGAACATGGCACAAAATAATTAGCAGATTAACTTTATTTAGCTCAGTAGGTACGTTGTGTTGTTCCGATACTTACCTAAAGGTTATAGTCGATAGTAGCTTGATTCTGAAGCATAACCACTTAAGAATCTGATTCGGTTTTATTAACACTTGCACAGTATAATTCAGAATTCATATTTAATGCATGGTAAAGCCTCTTTTGTTGGTTAATAATACATCTGTCATGTTGAGCCCTTATCCACTCACCACGTACCATCTGCTGGGTGCAGCCTCAACCTTACTTTTATCAAAGCAGCCGTTACCAGGGGATTCCCACTCCCTTCCCGGAGTCTCATTCCTGCAAGTTGGGATGTAAAGTCCAGTAAACTCACCCCAGACACTGGAGGTGAAAGGTCATAGCTGGAGGTACAGAGCTCCAACTGCAAGGGCACCGCGCACAGCCTGAATGCCGCTCTGGCTGAGGTTGATATCCAAATAAATGGTGAGCATGGCTGCCCAGGTAGCGCATGCGTGTTTTCCCTCGACTCAAACACATACGTATATACAAACAAACATGTCTCACACCTGTCTATCATATGGTACAAGGCAAGCAAAAACACAGACACAGAATTTTACACACCAAGCAATCAGTCAAATATTCTCACCACACACGCCGCAGCTGACGGAGCACCATTCAGAAGTACTGTTAAATCAGTCTTTATGCTGTACTTGTTGCTACTGACGTGAATGGCCATTGACTCGCCGTTGCAGTGGACATTTGACAGCAGAGAGTGAGAGTGCACGAGGAAAAGAGAAGCAGGAGTTATGCAAAAACATCACACGACACGGCATAGTCATGCTGTTAACACGTCACTTGTTACATGAGTATAGGAAACGTTTGGTAAAAAGTGCTGTCTAATGTGATTTATGTTATCCGTAATTGGGCAGAATTTCATAGAATGTGAATTATTTGATGTGTGTGTAATGTAATAACACAATGTGTAGGTATTAAATTGTAGCAGGAGGCTCAGAGTCATGATTGTTTTTGGTTTCATTTCACATATTATAGAAGCCGAGGTCAGAAAGTGCTGATATCTTGTATTTGCTTCGAATCCACAATAAAAAATCACACTTTTATGCATGTGTGCAAGCTCTTTACCTGCAGGGAAAGTGCAACGAGTTTATATATATATGTTCTGAGAATCAATGGACCCACATCAGACACATGTGAATTAGATGCACACACAGAAACACACACACACACTCTTGTAAACAAAAGGTCCTGTGGGAGGAAGTGCACGAGGGAAAGCACCTCATGAAGACAACAACAGCAGCAGAAGTGCAGCAGTGACAGCTGTTCACTGAGACATGTGAGGGGTCACCCATGCGCCACAACAAACTGACAGATCAAGTCAACCACTGGTCACATCGATCACAGGATTGACCGATAGCAGCGTTTAACTGCTTCTACTAGAGTACTTTGATAGCATGGCTTTTTTTTTTTTTAGCTCTATAGCTGTATTTTTGTTTGTTTTACTAATAAGCTCCCATGGCAAAAAATTTTAGCTGTGCTGCTTATTTTATATTCTAACACTAGCTGCAATCTGCGCTTAAATAGCTTCATTAACCTGCTCATCCCCAAAACCAGTACTATTTTTGGTTGTTCCAGTTTGCTGCTGCAAGACACTAAAGCTCAGTTCATTTGTTTCACCCTCCTCATTTAAAGATGTTTCGCTTGCTTTTGACCAATATCACTTTTTTATGTATTTAAGTCACTGTATTTATTGTACACATTGCATTTTATTCAATTTATTTGCTGTATAGATTGCATTCTGCATGTTCTGATTGACATTATATTGTATGAAAGTGTATTAACATCACCTCCTTTACCTTCTCTCAGTATTGTTCTCAATTGACTTACCTGGTAAAATAAAGTAAAAAAAAACTTTATCTTTTAATGCCTTAGCACAGAGGCATCATTCTTTAGGGGCTATGATAGGAGCTGCGTGCCCACCCAGCTCCACCCATCCTGAGCACTAACCACATACACACACACACACACACACACACACACACACACACACACACACACACACACACACACACACACACACACACACACACCCATGTACACACTGTATCTGACCACGGTAGGTAGCCCTCTTGTCAACAATACAGTCCAATCACACTTGCCCTGACACAAACAATGACCACGCCTTGTCTAGATATACTATTGCATATAATGTACATTACTACCACTAGGACTTGCATGCACTGAGCTGCACAGTTTAGCTGGATGCAATTGTTTTGCACAATATAGTGGAAACACAATCCATTTTACTTATCTGGGTCAAAGAATGTTTTTCTGGAGATTTACATTTAGCGCCTCTATGCAGCGTTGCTAGTTGTTGCTGTTCATAAGGAATCCCTGATTATACTGTCTGACTGTGCAATATCAACCATATGCATAGTCATTCCTCCATGTATTGATAAGTGAAAGTGGTGCAATGCTCAGGGGAACTCCCAGCTACAGAGTCACTTTAATGCAAACTCACAAACACCTGTCGCCAGGGGAAACCACCTGAGATAAATCCATTATTCATTACAATACATAAAACAGTAGTAATAAAAATAAAGAAGAATGGCACCTCATGGATGCCGCTAGTGTGAGTCATATCCAATGTGGTGGGCCGTAGAGTGGACCGAGTGTGAGTGTGAGGAGGTGTGGGTTTAATGCAAACAAAGGACACATATTTGTGCACTTCTATATGACCTTGATCATTATCATCAACGGGGCTTTCTCACTTGTAACAGTGCACTGTAAAAATGCTTCTCCAGTTAGTCACAGATTGATGATTCAAAGTCAATACACATTATCAACAATAAATTCAAATATAATAGTATAATTTATGTTTTGTGTGATGCTTAAAAGTGCATAATACAATATATGGTTCCCCGTTTGAACTAATGAGTTTTAGAGCTAAAGGGCAATAATTCTAATATTTTCATAGGTTGTAAACTAAAATTTGCTAAAACAGCAAGGAATGTACTTGTTAAAGTCTGTAGGTCTAGAATTGTAAAATGAAGCGATAAAAACACAGTGAAGTGAATTGTTAAAAGTCTAAAGTGGTCACTACAGAGAAGTTACGCTAGGGTCACTCCCCGTTCTTTGGTTTGTCTCTATGCAAGTCTTTAGCAACACGGTAAAAATGTTTTTCCCTTTTCTGTGCTAGTTCTGAAGTCCATTACCGAAGAGCTATCTACAATGTTTCAGATGACAAAGACAGGCCTCTTTTAGCTTTTGTTAAGCTCAAAAAGTACTGAATTTACTCAATTGGTTTATGCTAATTAGCCATGTGCTTTTTGGTTTTGATTTCACTAAGCATTTTTTCGAGGCTATATAAAGATCCTGTTTTGCATTCAATTTATACATACTGTAGCACCAACTGTTTGCTCTTATTTTATTATTTATTTATTTATTATATCTTTCTGATGGTGGTTGCTAGATAAAAGCTAAAAGAAAAAGCATTGATGTCTTTTTGCTCAGTATTTCATTCTGTTCAAATGGGAAACAGACAAAATAAAAAAATAAAAAGTGGGACACATGACCATGCTTTTGTACAAATGGTTCTTTAATGCTATAGATACATGTACTGAGCTTTCCTACCAATGACCTGGATTGGAGGTTGCATGACGTCATGTCCCGAAGCTCAGTACTTGAGAGCGTGAAAATTACATTTCTGTAATGGAAAAGACAGACATTTTTATTAACTTCAGAGCTTGTATCAGGTAAAAGCTGGGTTTACTCTGTTATTACACAGGCATTGTTGTTTAGATTTGATGTATTCTATTATTTCCTTTGCAGCTGAGTTATGCTAAAGCCAGCTAGCGGTTAGCAACATCCTAACATCTTAAAGAAAGAAATTAGGGACCAAATTTTCAACCCTTAAAATGGGACACTTTGATTTTATGAACACAAATCAAAAGGACAACACCTTAACGGACATTTTTTCAATAGAAAATGCTGTGCAAAATCAATATACCACCAGTTAACACAAAAAAATTTATAACTGACTGAAACGGTGAAAGCTGGGGAAGGGACGCTTAGCAATAGCCTCACGCTTAAGCACCTCAATGGACCAATCAGTGTTGAGTTACAGACATGTGATAAACTGTTCTTTTAGTTAATATTGCCATAACCATGGCAACTCTGTAATTGACACTCAAACTGTCTACGAACAAATGAGTTACAAGCAAAGTGTGCTGCTTTGGCTTTATGATTGACATTGACGGTAAAAAAAACGGGACAACCGGGACAGGAAGAGGGAAAAACTGGGCCATTTTTGTGTTTTTGCAGACATCCTTCTTGACACGGGACAGGAGGCTTAAAAATGTGACAATCCCAGCTACGTTGACGTATGGTCACCCTAATGTAAATAGTAACAGATTGTATGTGAAGCCCATTAAGAAACACATTTTAGAGAACCATAGATGTACAATATGAGAGGTTTCCCATGTATAATTTTGTTTTTTATACGTTTAATATAAAGTAAGTGTTAACTTCAATTGTAGTCATCACATCTACTGGCTGGCAGCCAAACATATTTGTGCAGTTTTGCCAATACCCCCCCTCCAAAAGGTCAATAAAATATAATCGTCAAAAATGATATTGCAGCAATGCAAAATCCATTAAGACATAAATAGCATATGCTGCTGCCTGAATTTGAACCCACCATTGGTGTAGCAAATGGATGGCTTAGAGTTAGCAATGTAGCATAACCATAGCACAACCAGATCGTACTATAAACATTATTTGAACAATCCAGAGTGTGCTAGTTCAAAGGTAACGAAATGTGTGTTGCTTTACGCCCTTACCAAAGAAGACAATTACAGCCAACATTAAGCCACTTACGTCTTAACTCTCAGCAGTCGGGGTTCTATGTAATCAGAGTTAAATGCAACCGAGCAGAAAGACAGTTAAATTAAAAGGGAAGTCATATGCCCACAGGCTTTGGTAAGTCAGAGGGCTCTTTGAAATAGAGAAATATATATTGTTGATGGACTGCACAAGACCCCCATAATCAGAGGGCCCTTGGAAAGTACGCCCCCCTCCTCCCTAGGGCTTCTGTTGGTCAGAAGTCAGAGGACCGCCACCCCTCACCCGTTTTCATTAGAGTTCCTATAGCAGTGCCGTCCCTGCATACACACTACAGCCATCCAACTGATAAATTAAGCCAGTATAAAATAATTTATAAAAATGCACTTCGGATTGTTTATAAGACTAATCAACACTCACCACAAATGACTTATTTTTCATCTCACATAATGTCTGAAAATCATTGTGGTAGTCTCTTTCATAAAGCTTACACAAAAATATCAAGAGTTTAAAGTTTGAATTCTTATGCATACTCGAGTTTGTGACCTACAGGAATTTCATTTTCCTAAATGTAAAAAACCATGACATAAAACTACTTCTCCAAAACGTACATTATAACAAGGCTAGGTGCATAAGGTATATAAGGTAGATGCATAGGTAGGTGCATAAGGTAGATATTCTCCTGAGCTGAGAAGAGGATGATACATAATAAGGCAGACGTTTTCTGGTAGGGCATGTGGATTGCAAAACAGGAAACACAAGGCCCTGATAACTCATGCAGACTTACAGATACACAAACTGTGGGCATGGTGCATAGGGTATTTGGAAAGGAGGTAAAGTGACAAAGATAATGTGTTTGTGTGTTTCAAATGGATAGGGGCCCTTTCAGACACTTCTGCCTACACACCTCAGTGAGTAAAGGAAACGTACAATATGTGTGCATTTGTCCTGCCTGTCAGTGCAGGACCAACAGGTGCCAAAGAGAGAAAAATGCTTTGTCATTAAAAAACAAAAAGGGTGCCATCAAGCCCGAGAAAGATGGGAACAGAAACTTGAGCACGTCCTCACAGAGATGGGTGATTACCTCCTAACACTCATCTACCATTGTTTATTCTCACTAACAACACACAAACACACACTTCTGCTGCCTTTGCTGTGACTCCCAAACGTGTTCAAACATGCTCTTTGGCTCCGGATGACTTGAGCACACACACACGGAACATTTACGTGTTGGACCGGTCAGACTGCACATAGTGGAACACTTGCTCACGAACGCAACTTTATAGTGTCATAAAGAAGTTATTGTTGCACTTGTTCGGACCATGAGGTGAGCACTTTTCTTTGGAACAGTTATGTCAATAGCCAGCTGTTTATACAGAGGCCTGGTGTACAGCAGGTGATGGAGGAAGAGTTCAACCATCCTGACTTCACTGTGACAAAACAGTTTAATGAGGAATTCATCTCTCATTTTAATGCAGAGCCTATGTGTACCAAAATCACAAAAAAGTGCATGGAGGGCACTTTTTTTTCTTCTATGTCACATTGTCAATTTTCTAATTTGTCAACACAATAAAGGGAGAGGGTTTTGAAAGCACTTTAATTTATTGACTACAAGTGCCATATATGACAACACCTAGTTAAATTGTGTTTCCAGGAGAAATATGTTGGCTCTTTGCAAGTCAGTGCAGCAAAAAATTGTGTTGATTCTGAAAAACTAGAATGAAATGATTAACTTATAAAGATAGAGCTTAGACATAAAATCATTTTTCCTCATAAGCCAAATCTATGAGCTAAATTCTTCACTCGCACTTTTTTTATTCCCACACAACGAAAGAAGAACTGACGGTGGTGATGGTGCTTTGTGGTAAACGGGCAGCTAACAACATGCGAACACACAAAATCCAATTATATTTGCTGACTTTACAAAAACTATTTACTAAAACCTTTACCTAGAGTACTCTTTATTTTTTATTTTTTTATCTTCCATTCATGTTTTCTGGTTGTAGGAAAAACTGGAACCTATCATCATCTCTGTAAAAGCACTTTCATTAAACAAAAGGCATAGACTCCTTTTTGTCTCTGTGCTTTGATGATTATAATTATGTTTATTTCAGGGGCATTTAAAAGAGACCGACTTGAACAATACCTGCAAGTTCTAAACACTTGGCAACCCCTGGCACTGATCCAAAGGCCCTACAGCCAAAAACCCATTTACAAGTATCTCTACCAGAGAAATCCAGGTTTTCCCATTTCTTTTTTCTTTCCTTTGGATGCCTTCCAAAATTCGCTTGGTTCCTCTTAACCCCTGCTCTGCTTTTGTGCAAGTTTCATGACAAGTTTCGTGATGCAATCGTGTTTTCCTGCTGACAGTCTGGCAGGTCGGTATTTATTACTATTATAAAAAAAAAAAAAGTAGTAGTAGAGAAACACTATACATTTGGTTTGTCCTTATAATTACGGAGAATTTATTAAGTATGCTGTAGTGTGGTTTGTTTGCGGAGCGTAAGGGGGGGTTCTCTGGAACAGGATGTAGTTGTGCAAACGCCTAAGTGCTTTAGCTCGTATTTGCACAACAGATGAAGCAGCATAAAACATAAAGGGTTTACAGTAAGCCCTCGGGTCTGTGGCAGTGTACGCATGGCGGGGACCGCAAACCTGTCACTCACTCAAACCCACAAAAAAAAAGATAGAAATCTGAGTTTGGAATTTACTTTGGCGTAATCCTTGAGGTGGATTAGGAGAAGTAACTTGAATGGGCCACTTGGCAGGGAATACAGTCCAATGCAAAGCTATGCAAATTAGATGCAAAAATGGTGAGTCTGATGCTGATAAATGGAAATTTTGTTCTTGGCTGCAAGACATATTTTTTGAGTGTCGAATGTTTTTTGATAAAACATTATACTGCCTTGCTTTGTTGACCTCATTCACAGCAAGATCAAAAGTTTAGTCCTTTAGTTTTTATTCCGTCTGATTGTCCCAACTGAGGATCTAGTTATGATAAAATGGTAAAAGGTTAGTTTAAATAGGCATGTAAGATCAACATTTATATCACATTACATATAAAACTAAAAGGTCAGAGAAGAAACGGTCTGCAGAGACATTTCATGAGGCCAGACATGATAACCATATTTGGAAACAAGTACACATATAGAAAGCATGAGATACAGTCAGAATGGCCACACTTAACTAGAATCATACTTGAAACTGACTTATACCTTTAAATCAGTAAACACTTGAGGTCAAAGGCCAGGGTCACCCAGTTGCAAACCCTGCTCCAGGACACCTTCTGAGAGCAGGGGCCTGTCAATAATAATAATAATAACTCAGACTGAATAATTGAGGTAAGTCTGAGGACTTACACTCATAATTCCCTGATGTGTCCCTTACACAAGCAGGAAGAGGTGGTGAAAACAGAAATCCCTCCAGATCCAGCTGGTGAATGAGTGAACCGACAGGTCTGACTGCTATGACTCCATCCTCCAGACAAAAACACAGAACTATGGTGGAAGGTGTGGAGAGGAATAGGGAAAGAACTATGCCAAAGGATTTACCAGGTACACCAGGTGCATTAGGTACACAAGTAGGTCAAATGGCAAGGAGAAGGGTGAGAGAAGGACCAGAACTATACCCTGACATTATGTACAGTTATAGACAAGAGCTACACGTACCTTTAATAAAAGATAAGGAAAGCAAGTTTTTAATTTGTTTTTACAGTAAGTAGTTAAACAGCTACATTTTGTGATACAATATAATTAGTACATCCAACTATATTATTCACATACATTTGGTTACGTGATTATTAAATTCAATGTAACTGTCCTGTGAAAGTCACATAATCAGGTGCCCTTCTGGTCATATAAAAGAACTACAGCCTGCAGCCTTTTCTTCTGGAAACTGGAACGCTCTCACCAGAAATAAGTTACTTACTTAAAGATTACTACTTAAAGAGTCATGTATATCAGCAAACTATTAGTAACTATTAAACAGATTTTTTATTTTTTCAGTTGCTCTAGAGACTCAAGGTCAAAGGTCAGGGTCACCCAGTCGTTAACCCTGGGTCCTTTAAGATTTTGTAGGAACACATTAGAAATAAGGTTGGTAGCACCCTTTAGCGCCAGAGGCTCAGCAAGGGGGTCAAGGGTGGGGGTTAGAGTGGAAGACTGAAAATAAACACATATTTTTACTTTCTCACACTAACTAGTGGACATTATACAGTATATATGCCCAGCACCCAGTAAGAACATATCTATAGTAAAATGTGTCATATGCAACTTTTGCTCAAGACATATACATATATTCTCTTTCTACATTTTGCCTACCGTATAGCTTTATGTAAATGTTACAGTTTACAGAAAACAAAGCATCTGTAAAAGTAATAAACAACTCCAACTAGTCAGACTGTCTCATAAAATGCAGATGAGCACATCACTTGGCATTTATCATCAGAGCCAAGTACTTAAGTGTCTCTGTGGAAATCAAAAAGGTGCCAAAACCTCAACTTAAACCTCTGGGTATTAAACAAAACTAAGTAGACCGTTGTGGTCCAGAGATGCCCAGCTGATCCTATCTATAGTTTTTTTCTCATGGAGCTCCCACTTAATCCCTTAAAGTCTGCCTGCATCTTTAAATGTCAGCCAGTAAGACCCCCAGCCACCTGTTCTACACTTAAACCAACCCCACTTTTCCTACAAGGTCTATCTACTCATCTATCTTCTTTTCTTATTTACCGCCTCTTTTTCTTTTTCTTAAACCAGGACGGAAAAACGCCAGAGGTTTTCTCGTGGGAAACTCTTGGAGTGGTATGTTGGTCTGTAGGCGATGGGTGAGAGAGGAATCCCGTTTTTCTGGGTCTAGTCTCACTCCCTGTTCCGCAATCCCACCCCAGGCTCGGTGTCACGTCGGGGCGTCGTGTCAGGACTCGTAGCGGAGTTAGGAAACATTCTCCTCAATCTCGCTTGGCCTGATCCAAGGCTTGTGCTTGTAAGCTGCACCTATATTGCCTTTTCTGTTTATGTCATCTCCAGTCAGTCACTTTCATTTTCCCCACCACACATATCAAACTAAAGGCCCATGGGCCAAATCTTACCCTTACCAAATGTTGTAATGGTCCTCAAAACATTTAAAGTCCTTGTACCTCATTTACAAAAGCTTATATGTGAATTTATGAATAAGAGGTCACAGATTAATAAATCTGCAGATTAAGCAAAAACATGTGTTTTAATGAGGAACCTGACCTGGCCACAGGTTGAGCTTTCAAAGGCATTTCCATTGTTAACAGGAATTCTGCAGTTTGTTGATTGGACAATAGATCTTCAAAACAAAACAGTCTTGTTTCTGTGATTACTGTCATAGATACTATAGAAAGTCGAGATGTACTTTTAACACCAACCTAGCATTATTTGTTATAGGTTTTAGATTTTTATTGAAAACAATGCCTTTGCTGTGAACAATGCATTAAATGTGAGCGTAACTTGTTACAAGAGTGAGACTCTAAACTGGTGCAGCTTTCTGAATTTATAGTTTTGAAAAGTGGGAATGAACAGGAAACAATTTTCTACAGTTTACAGCAACATAATATGGCTACACCTCAAGCATCTGTTTTCATTAATGGGGGAAAAAAAAAACAACAACATACATAGTTTATGGGTCGTCGTTGTTTACGTAGGTGACTGTTCTGTTGTTTCAGAGACAATAAAGAGCTGTTTGGGGATAGAGTTAGAGAGGTTTTACAGGTATTGTATTATGTGCAGTTTATGGTAACCACTGGCGAGGCCACTAATTATCACTAAACGCTGTACGCCCAAGAAGATGGTTCGGCTGATAGTCTGACTCTGCTCCAAGTTTCATAATAACATAAAACTAATTTTAAAATCAAATTAAAAACTTGAAACTCATAGTTGAAAGCTGCTTTGTCAAGTAGTAGTAGTATTTCTGCCTTTCAAAAGCCAAGATGCAAACAATATAATTTCCACACAAAAAAAAAAAAGTTGTTGGTTTGGTTTTATTAACTTCCTCATTCCCCTTCCCTCTCCAGGTTTCCCAGAAATAGAAAGAGAAAGTTTTCTTGTGTGCCTACTACTATACCTACAGTGGCTTTACTGGATCATAAGGCATTTGTAACATATATGTTTACTGATATAAAACTATTGATTGAATTAACATACACGATCAAATTACACTAGCATCCTTTTTGTATCTGTCGCGTCAATGTTTGTTTTCAGAGTTCACATATAGAGTTAGTATTCGCTGCATAAGTAGTTTTACAAAAGCGACACAAATACTCACAGTGAGATTATTCAAGGATGGATCCGAATGTGATGCTGACTGAGTGGACATGAGAGGAGCAGAATGTAAAATATGTCAGCGGAGGGAAAAGTGTGGACGGTTTCCTTGGCCACTGACATGCGCTGTGCAGGACAACAGACAAATGTGGAGTAAGCACATTTACGGTGACATAAGCACAATTACACACTCAATGTGTTTCCGGTAGCAAAATAGCGTTTTCTATTTAAATCATGGACCACGGAGGGAACTGCATTTGGACTGTGTGGATTCGATGGAGTAAGGAGAGAGCATAAATATGAGATCCTTTAGTATACATAGGGAAATTAAAGCTAGTGTAGGTGATTTCAATAGCTATGTAATAACCCTTTTTAGTGAGATAGCTCTAGAGATTATCACAAGTTTTAAGACAGGCATTTTAGTTGGCTCACACTGAGGATGGACCAACTTAAAAACTCATGGCCTTTACGTATTTCATGATATTTCAGTGTAAATAACACGTAAAAATGTGTGGAAATTGCTTAAAAATATGAAAAGGATTAATCAAAAACAATTAACTTTTTTTAATAAAACAAGGTGTAAACAAGTGTAATTAATAAGTGTAATTGAGTCCTAGTTTTTGTGCAGATTTCAATATATTATATTCTCTGAACCAAAAGAGAAAAAAAAGTAAAAAGGTGAAGCCAAGAAGAAAAGGTTTAGTTGTGTTGCAGAGTCAGATCCAAATGACTTTACTCACAGCTGATTGGTCTATATAGGTTTTATGTTTTCTAAACCAGAATAAAACCTGCTCCGGAGCAGGGTAACTGTGTGGTATAAGTTACCATGGCAACAAAACCTGCTCAAATCCAAACCTAAACCTAAACTGGCTTCCAGCAACAGGCCTCAGCGTTTAACTCAACGCTAACAAGTATTTTAAGAGGAGTTCAGTGCTCATCGGAAGGCAAAGTTGACGTGGTAGGAACGTGTTTCTGTGACATTGATGTGTTCATAAAGTTGGAGTTACTTTAAATATTTATAAAAGCATCAACGATTACAGAGGAAATTTGCTGAGTTTATTAGAACTTAATACTACAAACCAGTTAGGTTTCTCATTAGCTTCCTTTCTCTTTTTAACAAAGGCTGCAGTTTATTTAGTACAAAGACCACATGATTGCAGCATTAGTCTCCATGGACATTGTTTTGATTCACCCTCATGCTTATTAACTCAGACAAAGACAGAGTTCCAGTTAGAAGTCATAATGGAGCTAAAAGCATTACACGACTAAGCTCTGTAAGTACTGTCTATCTGGTTTGTTAGTTTGTTAGTTGGTTCGATTGAAAAAATGTTTGTAGTCTTGATTTAATACTTTCAACTAAATAAATCTGTGTAACAAAACTGCTTGACAGTGATATTTTGCACACTGCTGCTCCTGTAATGGACTAATAAAGACTTTACATAAATAAAGATGTCCGACCACTCATTAAAACTGATTATTGATCAGATTTATCAGATGCGTTTAAATGCAACAGCTACTATTAACCAACAGCACATCTTTAACATTAACAGTGGAAAATGTCAGCTAAGGTCAAATTTAGTGTTAGACTCAAATAACATTTCATTTAACAATCTAAAAAGGAAGTCTGGTAAAAAGAGGAAACCTTTATTTGAGGTGTAGTTTATTTTGAAGGAAGTTTTTTGAAGCAGGAGGAAGAATGAAAATATTATGTTTTATATCAAGTCAACAGTGGTGCTTCGGGTGTACTCTTTTTCTTCATGCATCACACGCCAAAGAAAAAGAGGAAACTCTCTCTCAATGAGGTGAACAATACTTGACATATCTTGACATATTTTTTACTACACACTTCCCCTGTTTGTGACAACTTCCTCAGCAGCCGTACGAGGGAGATGAATGAAGAAAGACCCGTGTGCAGGACGAGGGGAGAAGAGGGGTGGTTTTGCAACTAGAAAGAGGAAGGTCCATGCAGCGTTGATTCTGCTGTGACGCAACGAGGACCACTCAATCAACACATATCTAATCCCAGACCCTTATCCACTCTCGTATGCAAAATCCCACATATCACCTGGATGCTTGTTAGTCCCGAGACGAGGGGTGGACATGACAGAGCACGTAGACTACTCCTCTGCGTTTGCATATACATTTGTTAGTCAAATTAGTCACATGGGAAGGTTGAACTTCACATAGATTTTTCTAAAATGTAACTTTTATAGTTTTTAAATGAAGGTTTAAATGTGAGTGAGCAGTCTGTGATGGGCAAGGCCTGAGGGAGGACTCCTGCTGTTAGCACTTTTCGTTTTGCATGTTGATTAACACCTCCAAGTCTTTTGCAGAATTTGTATCCTTACATACTGAGAAAAAAAATATACAAAATACACTAATACAACTAATAGTCATGTGTTAATAATGGTTGATAACCCAGTATAACAGCTGTTATAAAGTTGACTGACTCTTAAACAGGCTTTATAATGTCATCATCAGCCCAGTAGAGAGGCTTTGGCCAATCACAGCAAGCTTCTGAAAAAAGAAGCACTCCCTTTAGTCCACACAGCTGTCAATATGAGGTTTAATGGCTGTTGATAAAACAGAAAAGTGTGTATTGAGCACTGAAATTTTTTTTTTAATACGACGAAACAACGCAAAAAAGGAAAACATCAACAAAGGAAAGTGAGGCAACGTGGGATAAATATTGGCAATTCATTCATGGTGTTTAATGAGGCGGAAATAATAGCCATATTGACGGTATAAACAGACCTAAAAGTTTACAGTAAGCTCTAAACTTCAGTTTGGTGTAATTTTGTGGAGGAAACATTTTTTTTATATATAAACTAAAAGCAGGAGAAGTAGTCTGCTTTTGAGGGTTAGTGGTGTCTGAAATCCCAGAATTGAAAAAGTCTCTTGGAATTAAGCTTTAACTAAGTCCAGATGCCTCTGCTTTAAACTTTTCTGACACTACTAACAAAAAATGTGATCATATCATATTTTGCTGACCATATTTCCAAAGCTCCAAACTGCAACATTATTTTTTTTTTTGCTTCAAACCCAATGCCAATTTTTTAGCAGCTGAACAATCATGTGTCCCAGAATTGAAAACATGCAAACAGTGGATATGTTAACGCAAAAGAACTGCATAAATCTAAATAGCATTTGCCTCAAGTTATGGCAAAATAAACAGATATTTATTGCTTAAAGCAGTGGTTTTATTGATAACAAAAAAAAAGTGTTTAGTTTGCTGAAAACTTTAGTTTTATTGGTGACATGGAGTGTTCAAACTGGGACATTTCAGCGTTTTACAACTAGTTGTTTAGACATGGGACAATAAAAAGTCCCTATCAAAGACAGACATGTGGTCACTCTTATTTACGATGCTCATAGATCAAAGATACAGAAAAATAATTTGTAGTTTTAAAGGTCAACGGTCATTAGCTTTTTGAGTGCTCCGCTATGCTAACTGCAAAAAGTTATCCAAAATATCTGAGTCACATCAACAACAATTCAATCAAAATATTTTTTTAGTTTTTTTTTTTTATTAAATTAAAAAAAGTTACACGTCGACTCCAACAACCCTCCGTTGAATCGAGTGGGATATCTTTTGACTTTGAAATGAAATTAAGCAGCTCTGCAATGGGGCTCATTCAGACCTGTGGTTACAAAACGCTGTAGACACCAATTTAACACTGTTTTGGCTGATTTAGGATTTAAAAGGAGTCACTTTGTATCTGCCTCATGTCTGTCTGTGCCGTGACAGACGTCTACAACTTTTAAGACACATGACACATTAATAAATTTGTACCCTGATCCTCCAAACCACAACAAACATTACTCATAACCCCAAAATCCTGACAAAATAAACACAGACACACATGGCTGAAATCCCAATACGCACACCTTGTTTACAGCAGCAACATTATGACTGAGCCCATATAATAGCTGCGTGGATAGCAATATGATTTGACTAATGATGCCAGACTGGAGGAACAGGCCTGACAGGTTTGGACACTACCTGTAAAAACAAGAAAAGAAGAGAAGACTTACAGGAAACTGCACACAGCCTGAAGAGAAATAACTGAGTGTGTGTTGCATTTAAATACTGTGGAAGTAACCATGAATCAAATTTAGCCTAGATTGTCACACATTTTTTTTCCGTTATGTTCTAAATGGTGAAAAATGATATTTGTTTACAGCTTTTGTATGCAAGTCCTTGAAAAACTTTTTTTTTTTTATTTAAAGAATGACTGAATGGTGATTAAACTTAAACTAAGACATACAATTGAGCACATTTACAAGAATGTAGATATTTGGAATGTAAATGTATAATACACAAATACTACATTACACCAAGATGCATGTTGTAGAATATCATCTCATACTTTCACTATACTACACTATCAAACCATAAAATATCATAAATATAGCACTGTTACAACTATTGTGTGTACATCTTACATTTACATTGCCATTCTGGTCTAAAACACATTTTTCACAAAAGGTCAAGGGTCAATTTCTGTGTTTGTAATCTACAGCTACAAAGTTTAAACTTGTTTATACTGACACTAGTGGCCATAAAATTAACTACATTGTTTTTGCAGTATGTTTTTTTTTTTTTTATTCATTATCTGTTGTGCTATGTCTATTGTTTACGTATGGAGGAATGAAAGGTACACTGTCAACTACCTCTTTAAGTCTAAAAGGGAGGGGGTTCTTGCTCTGCTCTTAAGGCTTGAGGCTAATACTCAATGTATTTCTGTTCTAATGCGGGACAGTATGAGTAAGAAATACTCATACTGTCCTTTTCTCTAGTTTGCATTTATTGTTTGCATCTCAACATCTGCAAAAGGACAAACTGCATTTATTAACGTCATCTCATCTGCCCACACACACCGACTCTGTTTAATTCTAAAATATACTCTGATTTGGAGTACGCAGGTTGCTAAAAGCACCAATAAATCCGTGCAAGCCCTAAAAATGACATCGATAATAAGCTGAATTTGGAGGTGCACTTGTTGTGGGCTGATACTATCAGATATGACCTATGAGACAGGGTTTAGACGGAGATGTACAGAGTTTGTGGACGTGTACGCGTGGGTGTAACATGTCACAAGTTAACCCTTTGTTTCCCCTAAATGTGCTTTAGTCATTCCACTACAGTAAGAGCTGTGTTGGAAAGCACCTGCTGCTTTTTTTTGCACAAAGCAAAGGGATGTAGTGGAGCGGAACGATGCCAGTTTACTCCAGCATCTTATCTCCTAATGCAAATGTATGTGACATGTATAAACCAGGGATATATATCCAGCGTTTGAAGCAAGTGGTTTGACCAAAGTCACATCACTTGAAGTGAATGCAATCAATTAACCCCTTGAGTGCACCAAACATACAAGCCAGACAGAGATGTGAGACAGACGCAGCACTGAATGCCACAAGTTTCATTTTTCACTTTCTACAGTCTTTTAGCTCACTTAAGACTGACTTTTCAGGAAGTGTTAACGGGAAGGAAAGGTTTTTGCGCTCTTCTGTCGATAAAAAGTGATTTTTCCAGTTTTGTCTTTGGAGGTTGATGGTTATCAGTGGTGTTTTTACAGAGGGAGTGGTACCATGACAGACATTTAAAAGGGGCAAAAGAGGGGGCTATATTTGCACTGTCAATATTTACAGTGACACAATATTTACAGATGAATTCTGACTGACAAGAGCTGAACAGTGTGCAAGTTGGAGTCAGAATTATTAGTGTCAAACATGGCCTCCATCTTTTTTGGAGTCTGTCATTTCTTCCATGAAATTTATCTTAGGAAGAGCCAACAAGTGCATTGTAAAATCACGTAATGATTAACCAATCCCAAGTGAAGTGTAGTGGGTCACAATCTAAGAGCCTCATTTGCAATGCAAATAAGGACAATGCAAATCAGGAGACTGGGGGCCTCGCTGTTTGCACTCACAAGACTCTTACTGTCTCCTGCTAAACTTCTTCCACCTTTTACACCATTCAAGTTTAATCTTGTTCTACTGTCCATGTCTGATGAGATCCTTAATGTTACTGCTTATTTGCTAGATAAGGCTTACACTATGTCTACTTCTGCTCTTGGTAAAACAGCCAGTTGTACTGTATGAGTGACAGAGATTTGCAGCCTAGTCTATACCTGCATTCCATTAAAGATAGAATAGGCAGGTTTTAGGACCAAAACATATAAGCTCCTCGCTGTGCATTGCTTTTCTGTGTTGTTGTGGAAAAGTCACAACATATTAATGCACATGACACACATCACAAGATAGTTTTTCCCTAAATCTTGAAAGCTTTGAGTACAAATCTAGCTTTAGTTTCCATCTGTAACTTTAATCTTGGCATTGAGTTTGTTTTTTATGATGTTGCTCCAAGCAAGGCGTACATCTCATTGCGTAGATACTGTAAACATAGGAGAGGCATAATGCGCTCTCAACACCTCTGCTTGGCTGTGAGTTTCCCCAGAGTCAATGATATGATTGTGTCGCCATCTAGTGGTTTGCTGGTTAAATGTACAGAAATGTACAGAAATAATGTTTTTAACTTGTATGAATGAATTTAAGGTTACATAATTGTTGTGCGATTATTTGTTGTGTCTCATTTTTTAATCTACTCAGAATATTTTGTTATCCAATTATTTGCGTGAAACTGAAATATGAACATATCTGTGTTCATTTTGTTTTGCTTTGCTTTTGATTATTTATAAAAAAAAAGATTATAAAAAACTAAAATAAAGATAACATTTTTATAAATAATATCTATCTATTTTTATACATTTTTATTGAGAACTTTGCTTAATTGCGCCACCATTAGTGGGTCTACAGCCACCAAAATCACATCACAGCTTTGTTTTCTTGTGCCTTAGATACTACAATCTTCAGTCTAAAAAAACGTAAGGTTTGATTTTTAATTTTTATTATCAACTTTGCACAATATCCATCCATCTTCTTCCACTTATCCAGGGCCATGACCCACAACTCATGACAATGTCACCTGTAAATCGAGAGAAGCTGCATCGATCCATCTGTCAATCTCCCGCTCTCAAACTCCTTCACTTGAAGCAGGAGCTCTGCACCAACCTGAAGATGAAAAGACTGAAAGGGACACCCGTTTCCAGCTGAGAACCATGGCCTTGGACTTGGAGAAGATTCTTGATTCTCATCCCAGCTGCTTTACACTTGACTACAAACTGTGCCAGTGCAGTTGAAGGTCCTGGTTTGATGGAGCCGACAGGACAACATCATCTGCAAAAAGCAGAGACAAGATCCTTAGGTCTCCAAACCGGACTCCCTTCGGCCCCTGGCTGCTCCTAGAAATCCTGTCCATAAAGATAATGAACAGGACTCGTGACAAAGGTCAGCCCTGCCAGAGGCCAACATCAGGTCTGACTTACTGTCGGCAATGTGACAGTCCTTATCAGAGGGCTGCTGACACCATACTCCCTGAGCACCCCCCAATAGGACACAGCCGGATCTGAAGTTCGACTATCAGCCGAATTCTCCTCTCCAGTACCCTGCCATAGACTTTCCTGGGAGGCTGAGGAGTGTGATCCCTCTGTAGTTGGAACACACCCTCCGGTCCCCCTTCTTAAAAAGAGGGACCACCACCCCAACATCTTGAGACTTGAGGTACTAAGGGCAGATCTCATCCTCCACTCCCGGTGCCCTGTCACCAAGGAGCTTCTTAACTACCTCGATGACTTGGGTGATGGACGTCTACCTCCGAGGCTTTGGGCTCAGAATCAGCTGCCTCAAGAGCCACACAAGCCAGCCAGGCTCAATAAAACTCTTTCAGCTTAATGGCATCCTAAAGTTGAGGTCCCCCAGTAGAAGGATGGTGTCTTTGGTCAGAGCACTTTTCAGCACACCCTTCCAGAGACTCCAAGAAGGCCGGGTACTCTGCTATTTGTCCCATAAGCATAAACAGACAGTAACCGACTGTTAGAGACCTATCCCTGACCCTAAGGCGCAGAAAAATGACCCTCTCGTTCAATGAACTCCAACACATGGTGGCTGAGCTGGGGGGCAAGCACACAATGGCCCAATAGCATAGTAGATGGCATCATAAAGCCTGTTTTCTTCACTAATGATTGTTTTTACAATATACTCTTTGGGATTAAAACCATTTCCCTGAACAAAAAAAATAAATAAAAAAAAATAAAAAAAACAGGTACAGGTTCTAATTTGCATAGTTAATTCTACAAAAACAGTGTAAAGGACCCGCAAAAAGACTATGACTAGATTAGAGTCACAATCTATGCAGTAATAGCTGTCTCCCCTTTTCCCTTTGCATTTGATCTTAGCTAAGAATTTAAACTATGCTAGCTCAGTTTTGGAGTGGAGCTCAGCTCACCTCTTTTCAAAGAAAGTTGTCAGCAGCTATTTTCCTTAATTACAACTTTTCTCCCTCTCCTTTATTTTTTTCTTTTGGTGACCAGATTTTACTTTCTTGATGCAAGACATCTCTTTTTCGTTCAGACAGTACCTGTCTCTTCACAGTTTGCTGCAGGCCTAGATACTGTAGTCCCGCCCCTCTATCATTCTGATTGGAAGGTCAAGTTTACATCGACCCCTGTAATTAAAGAAAACTGACAACTACTGTCAATCTTTTGTAGTGATGAGCAGACGACCAAGTACATTCTATTTTAAGCATTAACATTACATTTAGTCAGTTAGCAGACACTTTTATTCAGAGCTACCATTCAACAGTGTTACAGCTGGAACACCACTGGGGGCAAGGTGGGTTAAGTGTCTTGCCCAAGGACATAACAACGACAGTATGAACTGTACGCAGGATTCAAACCACCAACCTTCCGGATATAGGACAACCTGCTCTGCCGCTGAGCCACTGCACCCTTAACAGTCAAGTAAATAAATAAAATAGTTCTCATCTCCACAAAAGACTGAAATAGGACTAGCACTTTTCTTTAATGTTGTAGTTTAACATTTATTGTTTTCACAGTGCTCAGAGGTTGGTTGTTAAAACACAAAGGTACAGTCAAGATGTCAAATACAGTAGCCCAAATATTTGATTTGAATGATTTGATATGATTTGATTTCTTATTACTGCAAACTCTAATATATCTGATAATGTAGGCTACATCTAAAATGATTGTTTGGCAAAACTTTATTTTAAACTGCACTTGACACATTGTATCTACCTCATTAAGTGTAACAAACTGTAATAACATGTAACTACATAGCACATACATAATCTAACCTACCTACACTATGTAAGTACACATAAGTCCATTATGTATGTACTATGTAGTTAGTAGTGTTTGTTACACAAATGGTAAATAGTGTGCAGTTAAATAGTGCCTTTTTTTTGCACCCTTCTCAGGCACCGAAGCACTTTACATGATGCTTCCCTTCACACACATTCACACCTGGGGCAGACAGAGAGGGGGGCTGTCTTACACACGGCGCTCACAACCACCAAACTCCCCTCTACAATCACACACATTCATTCACCAGAGCTGGTGCACTGGACACAAGGAGGTACATACAGTGTATCAAGTGTAGTGTAAAATAAAGTGTCACTGATTGTTTTATTTTTACTAAGACAATTATTCAAATTTTTGTCTTCACAGTCTTTAAGGTACCCTGAATTTTTGGTATTTTTTATTTTCAAATGTATATTATGTCAGTTACTTTACAAGTCACAGTCAGACAAATGACATAAAAATCAGGTGTCAACGTTTCTGGCACTGACTCTGCATATGCATCATACAGGAAATACAATGTGTAATAAAGACTCTTCCAAGCATTATATTTTGGAAATGAGGGGTAAAAATGAGGTTGAAAACCTAGAACTGTTGTTTCAAACCCTACCTATGTTTTACGTAATCTCATATGTGACAATCACAGTATACATTTACAGATTGTATTTTAGGACATTAAATATCTGGTTCTGGTTATAATATATTTGACTTATAAAAAAGTAGAATTTAAAGACATGTGTTTTGAAGCAGTGGTAGTTTATGGCTCAATGACCCTGTATCAGGAATCTCAGAGGTACAATACAAGGCAGCCTGTTGTCTGTCTGTACAAAGAATCAAATACCTTTAGGTAGCATAGAGAAAAACACTGTTTGAAAAAAAGCTGGTTTTAAATTTGTAACATGAGAGGATCATTAACAAAAGGTCATCTTAAAATGAATGGAATGAGATTGTAAGTTACCTTAGCAATATAGAACAGTATAAGGACTTCAACAAAGCTAACATGGCTGCATACCAAGAAAATATGGCCTCTTTCTTAAACACAAACAGTTGTCTCGTCTTATTGCACTGCAGTTCAGAGAAGAAAAACAAAAGAGCGCACAATCACTTACAAAACTCAAACCCATTATTTAACATTTGACTGAAAATTACATTAACATATAGCTGTATCATAAAGCTTGGGCTAGTTCTCAGGAAGACATAGGGCCTTGGTCTCTGGTAGCACCAAAGCAATGGTGAAATCTTTATCGACACACATAAACAGTTATTAAAACACTGGCTTTAAAACACTAGCAGTTACAAAATGATTTAAATTGGTGAATTAACACCTAACATTTTCATATATATATATAGGATGATATAGAATTAGTGATGAAAATGTGTCATCGAAATGTAAATACCTTTGATACTTAACATAGATTGAATATAAAGATAATTGGAGTTATTTGCAGGTACAGATTGGCCCTTGTCTGTCCAATAAACAATGCACAAGTGTAAAAATGAAACCTATAAAAGCCTTAGAGCACAGTGAGTTGCATGTTGTACTTAGTGTGTTGAAGATTCAGAAGAAAAAGGCTATGTGCTTGTCCAGAAAATGACTAGTCTAGAAAGTGTCCCACTGCCAGACCAGGGTGCAGTTAAGGCCTTTGTTTGAGAGAAATAAATGTACCCAAAACTGAACTAGTATTTTTTTTTTTTCATTGTCAAAAAGTTTATACATTGCTGAGAATTTGGCCTGTGAATTGCTGACATTGAATGCACACACAATACAGTATATAACACGATCACAAACACTGTAATAAATGGCTCTTGTTTGCATTGGTGAGTTAGTTTGCATCCCACTCAGGTGATATCACTCTGTATCAGACAGTTCTTACACATTAAACCATTAAAACAATCTCACAGTACCATGACCAGTTAAAAACGCACTTCAGTGAAAAAAGATAAGTGAGACACGTATGAAAGCATCCGCTATAAGTGCAAGCTGTAAAAAAATCAGAAAAGGTTGAAACAGCTTAATAAGTATTGAAAAAGCAGAACAGAGTAGTTATAGTCAAATATTAATCTCCTTATTTGTTCATATTTATATATTATAGCATCTTTTCTAAAACAGCCCAGCTGACTAGTAAATCATTTTGGCTTCTTTACGGTATTAGCAGCAGTGTCCAACGTAGATGCATCTTCAGTGATCCCTCTTCAGTCCAACGTCAGAAGAAAAATGATGTCTATTTGGCATTTATTTACTAACATTTCCCAACATATTTTGTTCATTCCGAAGTGCTACGTAGCTCCCATCTAGCAGAGGGAGACTTTCATCTGGCTCAGGCTCGAGCTCCCACTGCAGGTGCCTGTGACAATCCACCCATGGGAGAAGCCAGGCTGGAGGAAACACAAGGAGGTGGACAGATCCCCTCTCCTCCATTTGGAAAGAAAATGAAACAACCCCAAAAGCCAAGCGGATTAGTTAAGGTATGTCACCACCTCCGCCTCCTTCAGGCTCTGACTCCTCGTCCTGCGTGTCAGAGGGAGTGTGTGCATACCGCAGGCGGCTCCAACGTGCCTTGTTCTTGTGCAGGTGGTCCATCATGTTCTGGCTGAGCAGACTGGCCTCAGTAAAGCGGTGCCACTCTTCAAACAGAGGCTCCACAATGTAAGAGATAAAGCCTGAGAAGGACACAGAAGGTCATGACCAGGCTGAGAACATGTTGTTAAAGTACCTGTGCACTCACCAATTTGAATGGCTGGGACAGAGTCAACCTGCTGGTTACACAGAGGACTAATCTCCAAGTCGAACTTCCGCTCCAGATCACCTGCCAGTTCAAACACACAAGAAATTAAAGGTTTACAGAAAAATTCAGACATAATTGGTGCATTTTATCCCATCAATGTCCAGTCTCTATCTGTACTGTCCTATTTAAACAGAAGGTGGAAAATAACAAAATGGAAAAACAAATTGCAGTCCAGTTTTATATTGTGACACAAATGTGCCCCACAAGGTCTTTACAAAATTATAATTAACAGAAACATGGGCCATTACCTAGTTATTATGACACATACTATGACAGGTAACACCACATTGATAATAAGTCTTATTTTTTAAGAGGCTTATTTCAAGTAAGGTTTGTTTAGAGAAATATAGACTACATCACATCAGTGCCACAATTAATATCAATAATTCACATCTGTAGTGTATCACTTTCCTGACGTGTTTAAAGGAGACAAGAACTAACACTATCATGGCCATTATTTTCTGTACTTTCATATTTTTTTCCAGGTAGTGGTGTACTTTATTGTTTACATAAAGTACTCACCCTGCCTGTAAAACTCTTCACAGACCCTCTCACTCCACTGTCGGCTCAGTTCCCAGACACGGCATGGGTTACAGACATCTGCACATTTCAGAGCGATCTAGTGATAAACAAAGAAATGCAGAAACATTTAAACATACATAAATACAAGTATTACAGAGATATAACCATAGAGCGAATGAAACCCTATATATCAATACCACAAGCTTCTTACCTGCAGAATAAAGTGTCTGTGCGAACCCAGCTGCAAGTCCAGGTCCTGGTTATCCAGATGCTCCCTGAAGGTCATGAGAAACTCATTCTGCCGGCTGATGTCAGTGGCCAAGATCAGAGAGCCCAGCTGCTGCTCTATGTCCTGCCTGTGTCAAAGAGGGAGCGCCACTGAGTCAATAAATAAATTACTACAAACTAATTTAATGAATATTTAGGTAGCATTGTAATTCAATTCAACTTTATTCCGGACTTGAGGTCCAATATAAATTGGGTATTGTGTGCTCTTACGACATGTCAGGAGGCAGGTGTGACAACAGGCCTGACTCTCGAAGCATGCCTACAGTGGATCTCCAGTGGTGATTCTCCAGCACAGAAGTGTTCTGTAAAGCACAGTGAACAAACATGTCTCAGTCATATCTGTTCACTTCACAGAGGTCCAGTGTGTGAAGAGCCACTGACAGCAGTCAGCTGTGTACCTGGTAGAGCGAGGCCAGGTGGTGCCGGGTTTTAATGAGAAACGGCTGGTTCACTCCTGGGTGGTCCACGTCATGGGCCGCAGCTGCAATTAGACCCAGGAACACATCCAGAGGACTCAGCTGCTCTGCCAGCTACAACACAGTTTAAATATACCTCAGTACCTGAGATTAAACACTTATTACTAGAACACTGTTCTCTCTCAGTGCTCCAACCTCAGTAAAAAAAACTGTGCTACCTCAAAACTAATGCATTCTCAAGTTATTAACATTTTTAAATTTAGCAGATGCTCTTTTATCCAGAGCAACTTACATTAAGGTTCTATTCACCAGTGTTACAGCTGGAACACCACTGGAGGCAAGGTGGGTTAAGTGTCTTAACGACAGTAAGAACTGTGGGGGGGATCGGACCACCAACCTTCCACTTATAGGATGACCACTCTACCACTTATAATAATGCCAATATATATATCTGGTATTAAGTGCTTGTCAGGAACATTGCACTTTACTGTAGTGCAATCATTCAGTAAGTCCATTTTATCTGTCCACACAACACCACAACTACTGCCTTTTTCATGTAATTTCATCTGATTAATAAAACATATTTTCTTCTTTAACTGAAGAACTTACAATAGATAGAAATTGATTTCACATTATGAGCTGGCTGAGCATCATGCGTGGACCATACTGATGTCCTAGTCTACTGTACTAACCAGAACAATTTATTTATCCAAGTGTGTTTAACAGAACAGTGCATAACAAAGGCAATTACTGTAGAAGGTAAAAGATGCAGAGCCACTTAATCAGGTCAGAGGAGATTGTGCTGCATTTGTGGAAGGATGCATTGGCAATTGTAAGTGAGGAGGAAGTATCCCTGAGGAACTAAGGATAATGCAATATGTCAAGGAGAAGTGCAGGCCCATTGAATCATTATTCTGTGTGTATTATGTATCACCTTGGGCTCCTTCAGGTAACAGTACATGGCTTGTGTGACATCAGCAGCATGGACAGCATTGTGATAGGGATTCTGGGAGTGGTAGTCCTCCTGCACCATGCCTGGTGAAGAGAAATGTCACTTTAATTCATGATAAGGACACCTCCGATCTTTGGCTGATTGTTTGTGTGGTCTGATTGAGACAAAAGAAGATCTACAACTGGTTTCAATGACAAACTTCTCTGTATGTGTGATCGTATGTGCACTGAATTAAAACACAGTTTTTGCACTGTGCATTTGCTCTGGGAAGGTAAACTGTGCTTGTAAGTTACTTAGGGTAACTTCCAAAAAGTTGACTTATTTAGACAACTAAACAACATTTTTAGGCACTGTATCCAATAATTATGTGCAAATTGGTTTAAATTCTTGTCTCGATGCCTCATACCTAGAAACCTGTGTAGTTTGACCATGTCCAACTGAAAATGGTGAACAAGATCGTAAACATTGAAGAGATGGCACATAAGAGTCACCAGGCTGTTCCCTACACACAAAAGCACACACAAAATATCCAAATCATTCACTTAAAACCATAAAAGTTTTATTCAAGTGTCAAATAATTTTTAATACTCTTACCATTAGTGAGGCGATCAAAGAGGAAAATATCAAAGTTCCATGTGCTGACTTTAGACAACATGTGCTGTAACATGTGTAAAACAAATGTCAGTGCAAATATTTCGATATGAAATATTTATTGAGCTTTATGTCATGATGTGTACAAGATGCTCACCCCGGCTTGTCCCAGGTAGTCGTCGTCCAGCAGGTGCATGGAACCGGGGCTGTGGGGCACCAGACCTCTGAGCAGGCGCGACGCGTGGCAGTATCTCTGGAAACTGAGCAGACGCTTCACCTTTCTCCTGTTGCACGACTCAACCTCCCCCTGCTGGGCGCTGGCTGAAAGACATCAGTGACATCAGATGACTGGAAAATGTATGAATATAAATCTCAGTTGACAGACTTCTGAAACTGCTGTTATTAAATACTTGTATACAAGCTCAGTTGTTCTGTTCAGAAAAATACATTAAGGGCTATGTCCAAAACCCCGTCCCAAGTCTAACCTTGCCTCCAGTGTCTGTTGAACTGGTGTATGATTGTGTAAGAATATTTAGTGAATGTATTTGGTGATGGTCAGAGAGTCTGTAGGCGCGGAATGGCTGCCACGTCTCTGTCAGTCTGCCCCAGGGCAGCTGTGGTTACAGATGTAGCTTACCACCAACAGTGTGTGACTGTGGAGTGAATGAATAATTCATATGTAAAGCGTCTTTGTGTCCCCGGAAAAGTGCTATATAAAATTGATGTAATAAAAATAATAATAATAATAATAATAATAATAATAACCTAATAACCTGTCTTAGACAACAACCACAACTTGTAGCATGTAAACTAGCTCCCTGCAGTAATTTAACTATACTATAACTTTCATTAATTTTATCAAGAACACTGCTGAGGCTACATTCATGTGGTCTTGGTATGTATTAGCATTCATTAGGTTACTATAAAGTTCAAACTGACTTGTTTATTGTAGATATGCATTTTAAAAGTCTGGATTAAATCAAACCGTTGCAGTAATTCTCATGTGAATAATGTGACACGGTGAGAAGAAGACCCAGGGTTCAAGACAGTGCCTTTCTGTGTGGAGTTTTTATGTTCTCCCCATGTTTGGGTGGGTTTTTTCCAGGTACTCTGGTTTCTCCCACCAACATAAAAACATGCTATAGTCTCTGGTTAGAGACATGACTGGTGTTGTGGCTGCTGACATTAAATCTCAAATTTCTTTGAGTTACTGCGGATCAAAGAAAATTGTACTTGAAGAGACCATATTAAAAAAATCTAAGCACTTGAACGGACAAATTAATGTGTTTGTGGCTTGCTTTTATGGTTATGGTTCATTTGTATGTAACTTGTGTGGCTTTGAAATTAACAAATAAAATTATCTTTGTAAAGCCTTGTATTCTTATATACAACGGATTCTTCAGGAGAAGATTCTTACTGTTGAGGATACGCAGGTCGATCAAAGGATAGGAGCCTCTTCTCTCCAGCAGTACACCAGCATGACCCGTGCGCGGTCTGCCATCAGCTGCACACACACGAGCGGAAAGGGTCAGAATTAAAGTCAGACATGGGAATAGAACATATTCGGGGTGTTACAAATTATATTTTATTTCCGTGGCCGTGCTTGTAAAGTTCTATATGTCATCTTCAAGAAAAACGTGACATTTTTCCAGGGGTAAAGAGGAGGAGAGTTTGGCACAACAGGGTAGAAAGTTCCCCCACGGCCCTAAAGAAAATCAGACTCATAAAAGGAGAATTTAGTATCAGACTGTATGAGACAGTGCATCTTTGACGTGGCTGAATCCCCAGGACATCATGCATCTGTTTTGCGTTTGCCTGAGCAGAATGGATTTCATGCCGCGCTGCAGCTGGAACAGAGAACGCCTCAACACTATTTGATATGGCTTTTGTTTTGACTTGGGGATGTCCAGCTAAAGGGGTAAACGTAAATCCAGGCAGCAGTGAGAAAAGAACTTGTATGGCAATATCGGCGAGTACAAGAGGCTCTGAAATACTAAAATTGCCATCTGAACAATCCTTTAATTATTTACAGTTTTGAAGAGTCAATAGTTTGCAAGGGTAAAAGACAATCTATTAATTTCTTGATAAATATCTCTACAGCCATTTTATGTTTTAATCTGTGCAGAAGATAATAACTAAACAATTTGAATATGCACACGCCCTAAGGCTGGTGACAAGACACAACAGAACCATGGCACAATGCACCCAAAAACTCACTCTTGAAGAACCTTAAAATTCTGAATAATTTACAGATGACATGTGAGGAACTGGAGCGTATAATACAGATAAAGTTGTGGATTTGCCTCACCGCTGTGGGTCCCACTGAGAAGATGTTAAAAGCAGCTAAACTACCCGTTAATGGCCTTGAGTGCCACATCTGCGCTACCACACACAGCCTTGGGAATATGGGTTAGAGAAGCAGCACAGGGATTGTCCTTTAGTGTGTCCATATGTTGTAGGCCAAGCATCTATACATAAAACACGTGGTGGAAAAGCAGAATCATCCCCTATTTGGTTTAATCCGACAAACAAATAAACCAAAAAAAAACCCGGGGGGAATGTGACTCAGCTGAAGTGAAGCAGAAGAGCAGAGGAGGAGAGTCCTGTTGGCCTAGTTTGAACAAGAAAAGGAGCAGAAGGAAAGCCTCTCTGCTTCTTTATCCTGGGAGTTGGAATCCTAGAGGAGGAGGAAACACTTCATCTGAAAAAAGCAGAACACCCCCATCCTACCCTACAGCACACCAACGCCTCATTTTATATATGTTCTCCCACGTCTGGTTAATCTGCCACCCCATCCATCAGCCCCCCAGCACACTTGTTTACCTCTCCAGTATTTCTACTCTCAATATTGTAAATAGGTCATTGTCTTCTCGCTGTGTATAACTGGGTCATTTAGGATGAAAACATGATTCAGTCGAAGCGGGTGTCAAAAAGATGAGGCAGCATACACACGAACACCGACTTGTCATATGGTCGTGCATCAAACCCACGCTCTCGTTGTTGCAAATTAGGTTAAAATCCCTGGATCCAAAACAAGATCTGCGTGACACAGAAACACTTTGCGTCTCAGAGCTTACCCCCACAACACACACCGATTGGGGAGCATTTATCAGCTCCATCTGTGGGAAATTGTGGCACACATTGTACTCTTGAGCTGATTCATGAGGGAAGCAACATCCCTTGTGCATGCATAACATATCTGACACAGACAACTGTTCTATTTGACGTATGTGGCTATGCATGGGTATACAGGATGTCTACAAATTAGGTATGTCCTGATACCACAAGTACTCACTGGTACCAAGCCATGTTCAGGTGTTTCATTGGTGACTAGATATGAAGCATTAGTTACAGTTTGCTTTGCTACAAAGGAAAAGAGGGAACAAAAACCCCAGTGAGTACTTTTATGGCAGAGTATGAGTACCCAAGGCTCTGACAGCAGCGAGCACACAGTAGTAGTATCAGTCTGTGGACAACCCTGCTAAAATGATGTATGTATAATGCTGAAAATGAACTATGATACTGTTTTTGAATCTACCTTTGCATCAGAAAGAAAATGGAAACATTTGATTCTCAGCAAGGCCACACAATGTCACAATGACTCACTATCACCCATGACAACATATCTCGGTGTCTCCGTGCGACCTGTGGGGAATCATATCAAATACCACGATGATAGACTTTCACTTGGGTTCATCGAAGGAATGAGGTCATCACAACTCAAAGGGGAAAGTTACAGGCGTCTTGATGCTTGTGAGTCAGCGCGCAGGTAATTCCCCTCAGCGTGAATCATCCCCATATATAGATTCAGATGTGCAACGCTCTGTGAATTGTAATTTTAAGTGAGCTTTAAAATTGAGGATCCAAATTTCCAACTGACTGCAGCCACTCTACGTTTGCTGAAAGTTGTACTCAGACCAAACTTTCTCGCGTCAGTGGTGTTCATTGTCACAGATGGACAAGGATCAAATAATGGCGTCATATCAAGTGTCATCGGCGCTAAGCAGATGGTAACACGGCTTTATTTAATAGACTCTGACATCAGGACACGTGCTTTATTTTGTTGTTTATCCGTCTGCACTGCATTAAGCCCTGTCTTTACCGATGACACTTTAAAAAAGATATCACTAACAAACACAATCACATTAATAATTCGATTCAAACTTTAATAAATTAATACCAATTGCCAATATCTTCCCTTGATATAAATCTCGTTTACTAGTGGCCTTTTAGCAACTTGAGTCTGACACTACCGAGTTGAACTCAAGCATAAAAAATTCTCAAACAAACATGTAATAAATTATGGACAGCACTTGTTAACATAATAATAATAATAATAATAATAATAATAATAATAATAATAATAATAATAATAATAATAATAACTTCAAAAAACTGACTGTAGAAAGTCCCAAACAAACATGAATCTTCCATGAGTCATAAAATATTCATCTGAACTAGGCGTACTGTACTATGAGAACTATGTTAACGTGTTACCTTTTTCATGTTTGCTCCTTTCCTGCATGTCCTGCTTCCCCTCCTCTAACTCCTCGTCCTCCGGTTCAACCCAGCCGTCGGCCAGGCCTTTTGGCGGACCCTGCGGACCCCCCCTCCGCGCCCTCCATGCAGCCCTGAGCTGTCGAATGAGCGCTGGGAGTTCCAAGGCCAGAGACAAACCGCCACCACAAGTGACTGGCGGTGGACCCCACACTGGGGAGCTGGGGGCATCGTCGGGACAGACACCTACTTCAACACCACCGAGACTAGTGTCCTGCAGCCTGAGGTCCAGGCCCCAGAGCCCCTCCAGGACAGGCATGGTGGATGAGTGACAGAGTAAAACAAAGGAACTGTAATGGGGGGGGAATGGGAAAGGCTGGATGTCAGGTTGTCATTAGTAAAAAAGAGGTAGAGGTGTTATGAAGTAGGACAAAGAAGACTACAGAATGAAGAGAGATAAAGGGAGCAGAAGAACGAGAGAGATGAAAAAAGGATAAATGGTTAGGAAAATATAAAACGCAAATGAAAGCAATGAAGAATCAAAGTGTATCCATCCCAGAGATGTTCCCAAAGTGATCCGTGCCTGTGTTCTTTAGCCCTCTGCTGCATTCTCCCTCTCCTCATCCTCTCTACACTCTCACTCACACAGTGTTGTTATGGAGTTGAAAAGCCCCTCCTCTCTCCTTAGCTCGCTGACACACTCTCTCACTCTGTTTGTTCAACGCTTCTCCCGACGGCAGACCAATGGGATTTGTGAGAAATAGCAGCTTTAGGGATCCACAGTCCCAGACTCGGAACACACACACCTGACATTTTGCTAAAACAAGTTAGATTGGTCATGATTTTTTCTTACTGTTCCATTTTGTGTTTGTGTGAATTAATTGAGACAATTAGCTGACCTAGTAAGTGAATTAAAAGAAAAAAAAACACTTGATCTATTTAGCTAAGAGCTCTTTGTGGCTACTATGGAGTTAGACAGTTTACCTGATAACAGTTTTTTACCTGGCTCACACTTGTAAAAGAGCAGATAATACACTAATGCTACACTTTAACTTTACAATGTACATACAAGGTAATAAATGAGCAATGTCACCCACCGCTAAATTAGACACTAGAGTTAGGATACCACGAATAACATAGTCCTATCTAGTAACATGTAGGCTACACATAGTACCATTTATTTAGAAAAAAACATTTAAGTTTGAAATGCCTGAAGGCTCAGAACCATACATTAATTAACATCGACCCAAATAAACAGCAGTCTTTGGTTCTCAAACATGAAATAATAAAGAATGCAATTCAAGAACTGCTCCTTGTCCTTCACAGAAATGTTCCCTTGAGAATAGTCACATGGCAAAAGTACAGACAAGCACCCATTTAGCCTTGATCGTCACGTATCGCTGATGCAAGGAATCACGAGACAGTTGAGAGTGTTAAGATTAAAAAAAAAAAAAGATAGAGACTGTGAGAAACAGAGGTGGAAGGAGGCACCGGTCAGTGGGGTCATTCACAAAAAAGGCCCTTGAGTCAATTTAACGTGCTAGTTTGCTTCTACTAACTGACAATGTGTGTGTTTGTCATAGTAGTTGTAGTTTGAAATAATAATTTTACACATTTTATTCATTTAGCTTTTACAAGGTAGTGTATTTTGTACCAGTAGTCTAGTAGGAGTATTAGAAGCATTGGTATTAGCATTAGTATTACATTCACATTAATTCATTTAGCCGACGCTTTTATCCAAAGCGACTTACAAGGTTCCATTCACCAGTGTTACAGCTGGAACACCACTGGAGGCAAGGTGGGTTATGAGTCTTGCCGAAGGACACAACGATAGTATGAACTGTGGGGAGAACAGGAATTGAACCACCAACCTTCTGGTTAAGGGACAACCACTCTACCACTGAGCCGCTGTAGCTGTATCAGTAGTGGCAATAGCAATAGCATTAATACTTTATTTATAGTAGTATTAGCAGTAGTAGCAATATTAGTTAGTTACTGGGATTACTATTAGCAATGACATTAACAAAAGCATTAGTATAGAGCAGAGGTTTCCAAACTTCTTGAAAAGTGGGCCGCATCTGATGAAAGGAAAGTTTCCAAGGGCCGACTTTTGATTCTTTTTTCACAAGTGCAGGTTTTAGTTGTATTTAAATGGGTTTTAGTTGGATTTGAACAGGTTTTAGTTGGATTTGAATGGGTTTTAGTTGGATTTGAACAGGTTTTTGTTGGATTTGAATGGGTTTTGTATAAAGCTGCTGCTGTTGGGGCCATAAACAGTACATTTTATCTCTATAGCTGAGGGCCACATGAAATCTCACCTAGTGCCATAATTGGCCCCCAGGCCGGACTTTGGGCACGTCTGGTATAGAGCATTGGAATCTGACGTCAAGATGACAGCGTTGAGGTGGCTCGAGGATCGAGGTACCATTTTCCTTGGCCACAGCAGTGCTACAGCAGTAATATACTGTACAATAAAGATGCTTTATGACTAATTTCGGCGATGGTGCGAAACATTGGGTGTAATTTGTTATCGCACAACCAGGTAGGACGATCAAAAACGGGCTGACATTTTATAACGCGATGGAACCCAAGTATCGGAGCTTGTTACTCGTTAATAAAACACTCTAAAGATTTCAAGTCAGCTGTTACGTTTTTGAAAGATACCATGTTCTTGCAATATATTGTTAATGATAACACAGAAATGACAGTGGGAATCTTAGTGCTCAAACTAGGAAGTTGGCCAGTGGCCAGATTAAGGCACTGTTCACCGACAACCTGTGAGAATGTATTTCTCTCCGTGTATGTACGGTCACTCTTTGTAATAGAAAAATAAGTCAGCAGGTGAATTAAATATCATTCATTCATTTTCTACCGCTTTGTCCCATTAGGGGTCGCGAGTGACTGGAGCCTATCCCAGCAGCTTTGGGCCTGAGGCGGGGTACACCCTGGACAATGGCCAGTTAGTCGCAGGGCTAACATTTAGAGACAGACAGTAACAAACAACCATTCACTCTCACATTCATTCACTAGGGAGACTTTAGAGTTGCTAATTAACCAGTAGTGCATATGTGTCTGCATATCTTTTACCTGTGTATCATAAGTCTGGGTATGCAGCATACTGTTATGCTATTGCAAAGAAATACCCATGGCAACATTTCAGGGTCAAAATCTTGAAGGTCAGAGAGTGTAGTTATTGTAAACATCCACATACCAGACACTGCACAAAAAGAGTCCCAACTTGAAGTATTGCAACAACTTGAGAAAAACCTTACATTACCACAACTCCTCAACTCCTCAAAAACAACAATGAAACAGAGTTAAAATATGTATCTAAACTTTCATGTGTAACAATGTTATGGTCTGAAGCATATCCACAGTTTTTAACATTGAGGTAAGTAAGCATTCTTACCCAGCATGCGAACTTGTATGGCATTCTGATCCGACTGTTTCAATGTGACTGCACCACACCCCTGTGTCAGAGAGAGAACGAGACGCTCGGGTTAATATTACTTCGTCCAAAAATACACTGCTGTATTAGAAAGCATCCATATGGTTTATAAGGAAACAGAAACTGTGCTAAAAGTCACAGTGACACTGTGGAAAGCTCCATCTCAACACTTTTTATAGCTATCCTCCACAAACAACAAATTAAATTGAGGTGTACAATACACAGAATAGGGAACCCAACAAAAGCAATAATAAAGATGATTACTTCTTTTTTATTCATAATGTGATGTTTATCTCAAATAACCACTTGTAGTGAGTTCACATATTATAAAATATTCAAAATTATCAAAAGTGTAAGTAAGTCTTTAACAACTGCCAAAGAGATCAATATCTGTTCGGTGACTGAGAAAGTCCTTTGCTACAAGGATTATTGTAATGGCTGGTGTGGAAGCCTATTGTTGTTGTTGTTGTTGTTGAGCAAATTTATCTTTGATGTTTTATTAGCTGACCACATATACAATATGACTTAGATGGCTCTAAAGTACACATTTGTTTATAATGTATTGACTAGTAATAATAGTATATACAGAAGAAAGTCTTTCTGACTCTAACAAATTATTCGTATTTAGCGACAGTGGCATCTGCCGTTCGAGAAGTGACAGGTCTGTTTGCCAACGGCACAGGATAAGTGGGTCACAGGCAGCGCACCAACAAAACTGGCTAAAAATTGCAAATTAATCACATGCTTCCACATGGCCAGTCCTTATGACACTTCAGGGGTCTTAATCATTCTCTATGGCACCGAACTCTCAAAGGTGAGCTTCAAGTCACATGCTTTTTGTGCTAATATGGCAACACTAACTCACTCTGTTCACTGAAAGGGTATTACTCATTTTACTGTCATTGGTGGAAGCCTCATAAGGAATGCAATAACAAGCTTTACTTTGTGTTCTCTTCTCATCAAGTTTTCTTGAGCGGATTGGCCTCAGGACAATTGTGTCAGTGGTCCATTCAAAGACTCTCCCTTGATGCCCTACAAACATATACTTTTTGTCCTGGGGTGCTTCTAGTTTTGTTTTGTTGATCTAAATCCACCTGCAAAATCGCAAACCCTGGAGAAAAAACAGTTCAGACCGACACATCTCTAAACAGTCCCCTATTGAGGTCAACTATTTATAATGGCCTGTAATGGCTCAGCGCTCTGTGTGCATAGAAGGCAAGAGGAAAAAAAAGTGCACTGTGTTGATTGAAAAGAAGTGCACATCTAGAGGATCTAAATCAATCAGTGAATCTTCAGTTTGACCCCAAGAGGAAGGTAGCTACAAACTTTCAAGCATTGAATTGTGAGTTGTTGTTTACAGACGGGAAGGAAGCGGGTGGATGGAGACAAACCGTGCAGCAGCAGTGACTTTCTGGATGGGACATGTTTATGAGACGCCCTCTATCAAGACTTTCCATCAAGGCTCAAGTTGGTGTCATTACTCACCAGAAACAGCCCGTTACTGTAAGTGATACTTTTCTTATCTTTTGACTAAAGTCATTTAATTCAATTCACAGCATAACCTAATAGAGAACCAAGTCGCAAATTAAGTAACATAAAGGTATTCTTTTTTTAAGCAGTGGCAATAATATGTTTTTGTTTACTTATTGCCAACTCAAGGTCAAAAATAAAAAATAACTTATGTATACAAAATATATTAACTACTGAGAGAAGTCACCTATTGTGACTATAAAACTTTTTCTAACTGTCTAACAAAGTTCTATCTCTTTTGTTCGATCATCATGGACCATCCCATAGATTTTCCAGATCTGAATACTCTCATAAAAACATTTACACAAAACATATAACTCACAATGTTGTAATGTGCCAATAAATCTTGCATTAAATCATTTAGTCGGTGTATTAGTCTGTTTATTATGGGGTTTTTGTACTCAGCACACATGCCCCATACTACAACAGCTCTGCAACCTCCACAATGCAGGTCACTGCTGTAAAGCTGTCAATACACTGCAATGACACCCGTAGCATATCACTGCAGAAATATTAGTCTATTTTATGCTCATTGACTTTGAGAATATTGCCTTACACTAAAACCTAATGCGTGACTTTTTGTTATGATTGCACAACATTACACAGCAGCCTAGCTTAGACGTTAGCCAGCATTTATACAACTATGAGAAAAGTATGTTTACGAGTAGGCTTTTTAAGAGCGATTTTGAATTTGTCTCTATGGTCTAACCAGGCTTATTTCAAAACGAAGCTCATGTGTGAGATGCAGCAGACCCACGGCAGGTCACTGTGCCTTACCTCAACAATTAAACAGGACATTTAACCATCGTGGCTCCTCATTGAAAACAAGTGAATGCGTCTGAGCCAGTCTGTTTCCTCTGGGAGCCCGCTGGACCAGGACGATGAGGTGACCGTGCCGTGTCTGACAACTGTTTAGCTCTGTTTTTTTGGTTCGACTTGTCCCGTACAGGTTAGTAGTAGCAGTACACAGCACGACGTGAACTTGGCGCTGTTTTTCCCCGCGGTGCCGTGTGGACGGGTTGTGAGCCGCAGAGTGAGGAGAGGGGAGGGGCTGGTTGTAGCATCAATGGGCGGGGTTTGTGAGGAGCTGGCCAATCACCGTGCAGTACTCTCAACGTTTTTTCTTTTTTCCACTGGTTCACAGAAAATTGTGTTTTGGGATTTTCTGAAAACAGAGCGCACGGAGGAAGGAATGGACTACTTGGCTCGCGCCAAAGCTTTGATCCAAGCACGAGCCGGTCCTGCCTCAGACAGAAGTGTGGGCCGTGGGTCTGTGGGCCCAGTGCCAAGATTACAAATTGGCGCCCCTCATTTGAAATACAGAAATAATGTAGGTCTAACAATCTTTTTAAGGTTCGGTTTGAGAAGTTCAAATACCTACAGTTTAAGATTTAAGGTGATTTAGGAAACTGAGCTAACACGTCTGCTCAGGTTAAATAGGCCCATTCTTTTTCAAAAGCAGTGCACAACTGAACTGATAAATAATGTAGACCTAGTGAGTAACATTCTTCAGCTGTTACTGAGCTGCTCAGTTCTGGCTCTAAATTTTCTGCAAAAATAAAAGTGAGATTGCTCATTGATCCAAGTTGTTGTTTAAATTTGTATAAATTGACAAATTGTGGGGCGTTTTGAGGCCTTTTTGTTTAAAATATTTAATAGTATATGGTATGAAAACTAATCTTCTTTTTTATGAAGCACAGTGAATGCAGCATAAGCCCTTAATGGCTTGTCCTGTTTAAGAGACACATACAAGAGGAGAAAGATATTATCTCTATATCAGCTCAATCCACAAAACAGACTGTTATAACAGCTGCACTCAGTCCTTTTATTGAGCCAGTCTTTTCTAGACCAGTTACAGCCCTCACCAAATCCAGTTTACATAGCAGATTGTTGGAGTCCAGTGTAAATCTGAAACTGCCACCAGGAGGACTAAATAAACTCATGATCAGCCTTACTCCAACAGCAAGGAAAGTTGTTGCTATACTACAACATGAAACACTGAACAATAGAGAAGAGCCAGATTATAGATTATCTGAAGAGGTCCATCAAGAACTTTAGCGATTCTCAGGTAATTTTGATTATTTTGTAAAAAATAATTTAAGTAGGCTAATTTAAAAATGTAATCATGATGGTTATTGTCATAATTGGATATTAACAGATTTGTATAAGATATATACAATATACAATATATAATAAGATACTAGAGAAAATCTGTTTTTGTATGGGTATACAAGACTAAAGCAGTAAAATTGAAGAGATTAAACATATAAATAACAGATAGATACATTACATAGATTACATTTAATGGTGCTCCCTAAAATCCGTGTAACAAATAAATAAAAAAAAACAATCAGAACAGTCCATAACAACTTTCTCAGCACAAACTGACCCAGCACTAATTTACATTTTGCATGTATTTATCTCATAATGAACAGTGTAGTCAGTTCATGTTTTTTAAGAACACCCCAACAGCTCGTAATTCTCTGGTTGGCTGTACTTTTGTTATAGATGAAGCTTTTTTCTCCAGCACCACCACGTCACAAGTACTGCTGCATATCCCTAATTGGCTGTTTTCTGTTCCCATATCTGCTCTCAGGATTCGAGGACATTCTCCAAGACTTCTTACTGTTTCAAAGAAGAAACTTCTTATGACTTTAGGTTCACTGCTTGTGTGATATGCATTCAACCCTAGTATTCTCCTTGAGAATCCAACAATTGCCAATTGGCTTCAATTTGTCGTAAGAGTCAACATGCCAAAGAAAGTTGGGACCCTTTGAAAAGTTTGCTCTTCTTTTTCTTTGTGTTTCAGTGCCCATTGGGTCAAGAGTGGGCAGAATGAGGTGGACGTCTTCTCTGTGCACATGAAGTCCTTTTTCTTTGCATTTACTGTACACCCATCTATATCCATTCAATGCTCCTGAGCCATGCAGCTCTGCCCTAACAAACTGAAAAATGTCCAATAAGTTGTCAAAATGTTTTCTGCAAAACAGTCTATTTCTATTTAGGATTTTTTTAAGTGTCTTCATGCTTATAATTCATTAAATATGAAGCATTTCTTTATACTTTAGACTCAGGTCAAAGTAATATTGAATACGTCCAAACTGGTCCATCATAGATAAAGAATAAATAACTATGCAAGGCAGATCAAAGCCTAAGGGTAGACAGAAAGAGAGAGAGTCACTGGGCAATATTCTGTACAACTGTACTATTAAAACCATAGTAAACTGAGTTACAGGTATGCTTTCTAGGGTTTTTGTTGTGCAATTAATTGCACCAGAAATAATTGTGATAAACAATATTATTGCAATGTTAAAACCAATTTGCCGTGTTTCCTTTGGGCAAAGTGCCTTGGCGTGGTGGTCAAAGGTCACATGACCTGTTATAGGGGGGTTGGGAGAAAGCCTCCCTCATGGAACCCCTTAAAAGGTCCTCGAGTAAGAGTGCAGCCATACTGCGATATACAGCAATATACCACCAGAGGGCAGGCTTTAAAGGCGGAAATATAAAGAGAAACCCAATGGCGACTTTACAAGTGTAATAATCAAGTTTACAACCTGGTAAAAAAGATGGCTCCGGTCTCTAGAGCTAAGTTTTTACTACATGACAACTCTGGGGGCGTGAATTTTTGATTAATATGTCCATTTATGCTATTTGAAAACTATTGTTTTAATATGCAGTAAAGGTCGAAAATCCCAGATGTAACCACCATTTTATTGCCCTGTGATAATAACAATACCGGTGAATAGGGGAAAAATGGGCAGAAGACGTCCATATTTTCTCAGTCATTGGTTGGGAGCAGGCAGAAGAAAGTACATAAAGTACATAGTCTACCATTTTTACTCAAAATATTTTAAACTCTGTTATTTGCTCTGCTTATTAAGTTGAACTGTGGCCCTATTAACAGATATCAATATCAACAGAAAGACGACAGATAATTAAAAATTCTATATTTATATCAGGATTTGTTTGTGATGATTCCTTCACAGCTCTACTTTTTTTAACAAACCAGGGTATAGCCTATGTGTTTAATTTGAATTAATAAAACTACAGTAGTAAAACAACAACAGCTCATTATCAAAGCTCACCTAAAATGATAGCAATCATGGTGAGTAAAGAATGGTCAGGGTCTCCATGGTAACGCTCAGAGGGAGGAGTTTGTGAAACTCCGACAAACTGTTGCTCATGAAGTTAGCTTTTTCTTTTAGCTCGCAGCTACAACAAGCTGCTTTCTGAACAACTTTACAACGGACCAAACAGCTGAATATATGGTACTCTATTTTCATCTCATCTGACTGAGCGCACAGCTCCAGGTCAGCTCCTGTCGGCTCGTCTCAGAGAGAGCAGAAACGTCTGACGCTTTGTATTTAATAAATAAATACCAGAAGCATTTTTAATCTAGCAAAGTAAAACTCATCACAAAATAAGCCTGTCAGTCCGTATTAGATTATTCCCCATCTTTTTAGTAAAAGCGTGTAGCCTACTGGTCATCTCTGCATAGGGGCACGCACAAATGAATGCAGCATAAATACTGTGCTGCGATATATTGCAGTGTCAAATACTATCGCTCTTATTTCCATATATCGCGCGATAGGTCAGTAGGCTACAGTATATTGACTATTGCGACAGGCCTATTTCTTACATATATTAAGTAAAAATGAAGGCTTCATTTTAAGAATGAATAGTAAATAAACACAGGTTTATATACTTAGGAGTTACTCAGAAGCATCCTCGGTGACAGTGAGGACACAGCGTCAACAATGGTTAACATCATTGTGGATGAAATGAGCCTCTTCCATTAGGACAACCCTCCACAGGACTGCGCCATTTTTGCCTTTGGTGCCAGGAAGTATTTTTTTGTGCTGTGTTACTCCAAGGCCACCTTTTACAGTTTGATCTGCAAACTGTGCTGCAAACAAACCACAGGCAGCGCCATTTTCACAGAGGAAAATGAATAGGGTCTCTAATCTTTAGAAGGAGCTGGTGCTGGAGCAGCCCACAAACAGCCAGGAAGCTCCACTGTGCGTCTATGAGAGACTGTCCCAGAACATCAGCTGCGGGCAGCACAAGCAGCTCAGCCAGCAGCTTGTTCTCATCACCCAGAACATAAACCCTCAAAAAGGACGCAGCACATTCAGACGAAAGGTCTGAGCAAAGACCGACAGCTTCATGAACAGCATCCCACACCCAGCAGCAAAAGCCAGTCTGGGACAACCTGGTTCTGAAGTCTTTGAGGAGGATCTGCAGAATGGCCTTCAATAGCTTTTCTCCAAAGATCCCAGTGAGCCCTAAAGACAACACCAGCCATCACTCTTCATTCTGAGGCAGTGGCTCAGACCGGCATTTGTTACCCATCCAGGAAGTAAAGGAAGACCACAATTCCACAGAAACAGCACTGGATGGACCGGGTCCTCACTCAGGGGCCACAGTGAGCCTGATATGAAAGAGCTGGACATTGATCTGCTGCAGCCAGTAAAAGTTGGCACTTGTGCTCCATCAGCCTCAAGGAGTGTGTCGCCCGAAAAGCCGTGGTGCTGACAGACTACAGAGCTGAGATCGCAGACACCAAGCATCTCATGACTCCACAGAAAAAGAGCAGATTTGTTCCTGCAGGGAGCGCACAAAGCCTTCTGCCTGCCCTGCAGAGGCTCACAACACTAGCAGGGAGTGTTGCAGGGGAAAAAACACCTGTGTGAACAATATCTGACACACAACACTAGATGAGAGTGTTGACCCCAAATCTACAAAATAACAGAGAAAAAGATAAAAAGAACAATTCAGTCTACAAAAACACTGTGAAATCTATGTTGTTGTTTAATCCAGGAGCACAGGGAATAGACCATATACCTGACACTATATAAAAAGGAGATATAAAAAGATTTAAAAAATGTATAGATTTCTATAGATTTGGGGTCAACCCTACCACCAAGGCCCTATTTGTGGGACTCCTGTATATAAGTATGAAGGCCGGCTAAGCTGAAACAAGTCAACTAAGAAATGCCCTAAGAGAGTGCCTTGGATTTTTTGTGTTTTTGCAAACAGAGATTTATTGTTGAGTTTAGGTATAGATGTTTAATACAGTGCTATAACACTTTCATATGTCTCATGATTTTGGTCGTCTCAGTGGAAAATGTCACGCAGGATGTGGGTGAACAGCGCTCGTATGTTTTTTGGTACTCATACAATCTTAAATTAACACATATTAAACCAAACAAATCATATTTTCAATAGTAAAGATACACTATATTCATATGTATGTATATGGCTTTTTTATTATTATTTTCACTAATTGTGATAAATTTGTGATAAGTTAGCCACGTCACTTTCTATTGGTTTATGTAGGAGCTCTGTCACAAATGAAACTTTGTGGTTTGTTTGCACATATGGTGGATTTGCAAATCAAATGTTCATTTGGCTGACAAGCAGAGGCTTCCTCGTTGTGAAAGACAGACTTCTCTATTTTATTAGATGACCAAAGACATTTCAACCCTCAGCTGCAATGTGGAATGATCAAAAACAACTCAAAAACAGGTACGGCTGGTTTAATTTGTGCATACATTTCAAATTTAAGTAAAAGTGTTATGGATGTAGTTGTATTTTGCAATTTCCAAAAAGCTCTGTGCTCTGTACTAAAAACCCAAAGCAGTAAGTGGAGCTGATTAACCAGTAGACACTTAAAAATCATGTACATTCCTACTCAGCTTATACCGAAAATGTAAGATTTTCACAACAAGCCTCCACTTAGATTAGACTTTACTGACACAATGTGGAAATTCAAATGTGACGGAAGTTCACATATAGTGCAAAGATGGTATTGAAAATATAGAAAGACAGAGTATGCAGTAACACAGACTTAGGAATTTTTTTAATATAGAATACAAAAAAACAAAAAATTATAAGTACAGATTTGGCAAGTTACGTTCAACAATACAAAAAACAATCTAATGTCCAGACTTGTCAAACTTTTATATTGTCAACCCTTTACGGAAGATTAGTCATTGCACAGTGACACTCTACTGGTGACGCACAACGAAAAGAGACCGGAAAAACAGTACTGTACGATTCTTTAGGCATAAATATGGCATTCGGTATTTTCGGGAGTGAGTGTAAAGTGAGTTAAACACATTTAACTCAGTTATTCTCGTGCATAAATGTTACTAATTATTTTTGAGTCAATTCAACTTGCATTTAATAATTTGTTTGCACTATTAAACAGGTCTCCTTGTGTTAGCATTAGCATTGTTTGCATTGCAGAAAACATTGCTGCATGTTTAGTTCTTTAATTTGTATTGAAATGATTACAAATCACTTCCCAAATACTTTGTTCATTGTTTGACTGCTCTGGTGTTGTTATAGACTCCTGTTCAGTGTGTGGATGATGCACTTGGACTGCGTGGTGTAGTTGTGTACGATGATAAAACCTTCCCGTTGTGTCATCAAGTAAGGGTTATTTAAAAATATTAAATCATTGTTTTTTTTTTTTACTGTATTACTCATGTGGCTCTAAACTGGAATATGTCTGAGTGAGTTGTGTGATTCATTTTTTGCTTTTTATCAGAACACTACTAGCCATTCCACTACGACTGATGAGGGCCCTGCAAGTAACAGGTTAGTTAAACCTGCGGCCTACACTTGGCCTATATATCATTTAAAAACAAAGTCAAATCATAAATACTGTAGTCACAGATCGACACCTTACTGGAGCTCTGTAAGGGTTAAACATCATTTTCTGTATTTGCACGATTATTTGCACCATTATGTCACTACTTTTAATGGCCATCATAGACTATAGATGGCCTGTAAGGTACTTGATGACATCATGTTGTAACATCTTGACTGTCTCTGCAGTAGTCTTTAAGGTGGATTTGACAACTGGGTTTGTTTAGGACAACGATGCTTCATTAAATCAGAGCTAATTATTTTTAGGAAGAAACAATGTAAGTCATTAGGGAAAATAAATAGGGTCTTTTTGATGATTTATTTCACTTTCACATTCCGCAGGCCTAAAGAGAAGAAACACTCCATGAGCACAATGGTGAAGATGATTGGCCTTCTGACCTGTTTGATTATAACACGGATTTTTATTTTTTGCTGCTACAACTAATGTTCTTTATTTCTGATCAAGAGTTTTCCGGCTGCAGACCTTAAGCTATGCAGTCGGCACAGGAAATACCCCTACAAAATAAAACACATACTAGATTGGCAAAAAGCACTAAAAGGAATTGGAAATCACTATCAGCATTAACATTAATACTTTGTCACGGCAGCTCTTAGTATGTTTTATTTTGTTTTAACATTTATTTTATTTATTTTACAACACAGGTTTTGTTTTGCATTGCCTTTGTCATTTTTTTGTAATTAAAATGCTGTATTTATAATTTCACTGTATGGATTATTATTGATATTTACACTACATTTCTTTAAGATTTATATATTTTGGGACTGTAGTGCTGTAAACACACAAGACTGTTATGTTTCAGTGACAATGACCCTGTTTCAAACTCAGCTTCAAGGAGAAAGTTATTCTGAACTCGTGGTCAGTTACTGTGGAAACACACTCGGTTCAACCTGCTTTCAGAAACAGGACCTATATCAGTGACGGGCAAACTAAGGCCTGGGGGCCATATTTGGCACATTGGGCTGTTTTATCACGCCAAGCATTTACTAATATTTGATTGATTATTGCATATCAATGGATATATTTTTCCTTTTCCTTCAATATTCTGCAGTGATCACTTGATTCCACTATACAACATGCTCCAAACAGGAAAAACTTTTCCTAAAGCATCTCTAATCTCAGAAAGAGGTAGTTTTCACTGGTTTTAGAACAAACTGTAAAGAGTGGATCTAAAACTGTGGAGGGTGCAGCTGTGACTGTGGTGTTAAATAGACAGTATTGTTTTTAAACATATTGGTTCACCTATTCAAACTTTAAACTATAAGCAAAGGACATGTGAGTTTACCGTGTTGGCCTAGTCGTCCACCAAGGTCCCATGTTCTAATGTGGTCTGTGAGGAAAAATAATTGCCCACCCCTGACCTTTATATTTTAATAATTTTGAGTATATCAAATACTGTTTTAAAAAAGAGTTACAACTGCGCTAAACTGGCTGCAAACCTTTGCAATTTAAGTTAAAAATAGCCCAGACAGTGTACACATAGTAGCACAACATAATCCACAAAAATCCAACATGGTAAAATCTCTGAATACTTTATAAAGCAGAAAAGATAATTACTTAGACAAAACTGGTGTATGACAAAATGAGCGTAAACATGTGTGCTCGGTTTAATCAAATAAAAGTAAAGGCAGCAGTTGCATAGCAGAGTCATTCAATCACTCCGTATTCTCTTAGTCAAAGGAATGACACATGGTTCCTAAAGTGATCAGAAATGTACAAAGGAAGCAACGTGCTACATTTCTGCTTAAATAAGTTATCCCATCATTTCCTTTAACTTGACCTCAGCACACAACCATAACAATATAAACATAAGACTCCATTCATAAAAAATAACACTTGTTCACAGCACAAAATATCATTACAAACATTCAAGTCTTCCAACAAAGAGATATAAAAACAAACATTTGAGTCAGACATTTGAACAGACACACCATGGACATAAGAAATAAAGAGTCGTCAGCAGCTGCAGAAGTAGACCTAATCTGAGGCACGTTTGAATGAGCGGTGATTGACGGAAGGTTTCATTTTGACATTACGTGACGTCGTCCTTGGCTCCTACGATTATGATGAGGAAACTGTAAAAAAAAAAAGAATAAAATACACAAACAGATATTAGAAACCATTGATATGATTAATGTAGTCTGTTATTAAAGAAATGGAATGTTTGACGAAAGGCACACAAACCTTGGGAGTCTCCGGGCTTCCAAAAGGCGACAGTTCTCTTGAGTTTTCTTTGTCTGATGAATTATTGTGGCGATGTTGGGCAAATTTTCTCTTCAGTGCTTCGGCTATGAGTGCAGCAGGATCATTGTGCAACGCCGGACCTCCGTTACTGCATTGTTTTCTGAAAGGTGTGCCCCCTGGTGATCTAGAGAAGAAAAGAGAAAAAAAACTTTTAAAGCAACACTATGTAACTTTGTAGGATGTCAAGCCACTTGCTGCTGCTGCTGCAGAACTTACAAAAGGCCTGTAAAACATTGTCGCAGTCTGGATACAGCTGTTGCTAATACCAAAGTGGCATGGTACAGCACACCTATTTAAAACCTTTTATACTTCTTTTGACAAGTGAGACACAAGTGTGCCATATTGACCAAACCCATCCAGTAGAAACGTGGTTTCCAAAAACACACCTCTGCACTGATCGTAGTTTGACTTGATTTAGGTTTTTGAGAACATCCAGCATGGAGGGCATTCCTTTCATCTCTGACCCCATAGCATCCTGAAGCCTCTGTTGATTCTTGTCAGGGTTATTCCTGCGAGTTTTGATGAGCTCTGACACAGACTGGGTTTGGGTGGTGGAGCTTGAACAGGGAGGAGGAAGAGGAGGAGGTGGTGGAGGAGGAGCTGCAGCAGCACGTAGAGGTGTGGAGGTGAAAGTCGGAGGTGGTGGTGGGGACATCATAGGTGCACATTCGTTCAGATCTAACAGTGAAAAGGACATAAAAGACATTTCATTAGCACTGCGTTTTATGTTTTTGTGAAAATGAGATGAATTGATTACAGTACCTGTGGTTGGAGGAGCAGTAACTATCATGGCGATTTGAGCCCGAAGTTTAAGAAGCTCGGCCTCAAGCGCTGAGATCTTGTTCAAGGTGTCTGGAGCAGGAGCAGAGGCAGGCTTCATAGAAGGGAAACTTCTTTGATTTTGCGATGGTCCAGGGATTCTTGCTATATTCCTATTTACAGTACTGTGATTCTTTGCAGGCAAGTGGTTCCTATGACAAAGAGACAGAGAATGTGATGTAATAGAACATGGAAAATGTCTGTGTTTAATCATGTGCATGTAAACAATCATTTAAATTAATCACGTTTGTGGCATATGTTAATTTAAAGCACTGGTGTTAGCATGTAGCAAAAGAATTGATCCTGCCATGTAATGCATTTTTTTTCTTATCCATTAATAGGATGATCTGTGCTGTCCAACTGTGTTTGTCTAATTACCTGGTCCTTGTGGAGTTGTCCCCTTCATCCTCAATCACCCACAGAATGTCTGCAAACGAGGGGATGGTAGGAGTATCCATGGTGCCGTCCACATAACCATGGGGCTTGTGGCAGATAAGAGGAATCTGTACAGAGAACACAAATGCTGATGATAAATGCCCCTGCTAAACTTTGATCAGTCAGTTCAGAACACTATTAACAAAATACCTGAAAGCGGAACCGTGGCATGGGTTGAAGTGGAAGATTTGTTCCAATCATCCGCACAATGCTGCGATACTGGCCACACAGCTCACAATCCCACACTGGGACCAACTACGTCCAAGACACAAAAATAGAGTCTTATTTGAGCCAAACAATGTTAATAACAAAGTAAAGATAGCTCAGACTATGGTCCAAGGCTTACCATCTCTGGAGGTGCCCCAAAATACTCCAGGACCATGCGCAGTACATGCAAAATATCCTCCAATAAAGACATTGGAAGGTCTTTCTCAGCGACCAGCTGATGACTGCAAAGCTCCTTTTTCTGCTGACTGACTTGATAATGAGTCAACACAGAAGCAGACTGAAATCAACAAAGCATAGGCCTACAGTATTTACAGTAGGCTATGAAATGAAATATCACATATAGCACACATAAGGGGTAAACAAGTAACTGAGACAAATGCCTCATAATGAATACATGTATTAATACATTCTGTCAGTGTTTACCCTTACAGCCTGAGCATGTTAACGTCAATGTTTTATTAACTGTGCTTCTTATTCATAGTTTCCAAAGCATAGTCATGTGAACGTGTCTCAAAGTCAAAGTGCACTTTGTGGGGGTCGAGTCTTAACTTTCGCCCAGGTTTGCACTAACCCTTATGTTATACTCTGTAACACGAACATGTAATGTTGTCTTTGGATTAGCTGGAGCCTTTCTAATCCCTGTCTGCAGTTCTTAGCTCTCGAGTCATGAGCACCGCAGTGTGAAAAAGCTGCACTGCTCATCAAAAGTAACGCTGGATGCACGTCGCCAGGAAACAACAGAGAACGTTTAAGTATGTTCGTACTTACCAAGACTTTCAGCCGCTGTAGTGGCCGATTTTATTTGTACAATTCCGTCGCGAAAACAGCATACTACTAACTTTAAATGTTAATGCACACTGAGCTTCCCCATAGAGGCTCACACGATCAGGATGCAAGTTTGCGAAGTCAAATAAAGCTGCACCACCAAGCTGGCCTCTGATTGGCTGTACAGCAAAGAAATGTTGTAAACAACCAATAGCAGCGTTCGATAATGTGGGGTGTGCAACGAGCCGCAGACCAATTGCGTGTCACGAAATCTTAGCACCAAATTTGTATTTTGTACCCGCTGGTGCGCTTGGTCGGTAAGATAATCAGAGAATGCCTTATTTAATCAATTCATTTTAGGGTTGCAGTTTATTTCATAGAAACGACATAGTTAAGATTTAACTACAAGCAGTGAAACCAACAAAGCGCTTTAACTGTTCTGTTAAGAGGTGCCTGTAAAAAGGAACTAGCTAACCCTAGCGTTAACGTATGGTAACTGGTTAGCTAGCTAGCACTGGATTGACGAGAGTACTGTGCGTATTTGCTTTTCACGTGTTTTAAATTTGTGATAGTTCAGAACCAAACGGAATATTTAGTTCTTTACATTAGCCTTAATTCTAGTTTTTAACTGTTTTAGGAAAATAAATCCCCAAAAATGATGGATGCACTGTCGGTGGTCAGTCAGCTCCGTGACCTGGCTTCTGAGCCGCAGAACCGTCAGGTAATAGTCCAGGACCAGGGCTGTCTCCCGGGGCTCGTCCTCTTCTTGGACCATCAAAGTCCAGATGTTTTGCTTGCTACTTTGCAGGTGGGTTAAACAGACTTGTCAGATGAACTTCAAACATAGGAATATATTTTAAATGTGATTTTTGTTATAACATACAGTTTGAACAATGTTTTAAGTAAAAGAAAAAAAATGTCTCTTAGACGTTGCGCTACTTGGCTGAGATGTCTCTCAACATCCCTATCATGAAGAATGAGCTGGGTATGATGGTCAGCCTAGAGAATCTAATGGGAAGGTTAGATTTTTTTTTTCTTTTTATCATAACACTAGTAATATTTGCATATATATACGTTGACAGAAATACACAAATTATTTTAGTAATGAATAAATGTATTTTTTTTCTACAGAGAGCGCTTGTCTATTGACATCACATCCTTGGCTAGGGAAGTTTACGACATTCTTAATGCAGCCAATAAACCGGTACCACGCACACCTGAGAGGGAGAAGAGAAAGAAACCACAATTCTTCATCAACTCATCAAACAAGAAAGCCAAGTCTGTGACTCTGCACATCCGGGGGCTGGACAGTTCTGTCAGTAGTCACTTTGAACACACTGTAAAAACACTATAGAGCACACAGCAGTAACTAAAAGTGATCCTTCTTATCTAAAGGAACAGCGAAGTTTATGCGAGGAGGCTCTTCTGAAGGTCAAAGGAGTCATTAGCTTCACTTTCCAGATGGCCTCCAAGAGATGCACCGTCCGTGTTTGCTCTGATCTGTCTACTGAGGTGAAACGGAAAGGCCAGTGTTGAATAATTAACAAAGACTTTCTATTTCCACTAACTGTTTCTCTGTTGCAGAGTCTAGCGACAGCAATTGCATCCACCAAGATTTTGTCCGCCCAGCAGGTGGTGAGAACTGAAGATGGGGATGAGGTTTGTAGTAGACAACATAAATAGATCAACTGTGAAATAAGAAAATGATTTCACTGGTTTTGTGTTTTTAGGTTATGGTCCCACTGAGAGCATCTGGAGTAGAAGTGCAACAGAACACGGCTCTCCCAGACTACCTTCCGGAGGATGAGGAGAGCCCAGAGAAAGACCTTAATCGTGCCATCTCTCGCACCACAGCCAAGGAAGACTCCAGTGGAAGCTGGCTCAACACTGCTGCTAGTTTCCTCACCAGAACTTTCTACTGGTGATAAGACCAGCTTTTGCTATGTCTATATAATGTACAATACTGGCTGTTTACTGACCACTGGACAACATTGTACTGAAAGTTTTGGATCATTTATGATCTAAAGCTTAACATTTTAATATCTCAATCTTTTCTTAATTTTGAGTAATGCCTGTGCACAAATCTGCTTGTAAATATTTTCTTCAATTGTCTTTCAGACCTTTTTTTGTTTATTTCCATTTAGTTTTTCTGTGATTGTATCACTATATAAAACCCATACCACTCTTTAAGTATTCTTTATTGCACAAAATTACATGTTCAAGAGGTGGGTAACTGATTCAACAGATTTGTACAGAGCACAGATTACTTATCTCTCAGCTTTACAAGGGAAAGGGGTTTTTGTTTTTTTAAAGAATCAGTCTTAGTAAAATATTTATACACCTTTTTATACAGAATTTATACAACTAACTTTACAAATGATTTTGTTTTTGAGAGCAAGCCAGGTGAGATTATTCTAACAGTATATGTTCTACCACCTGCAAAAAGCTCCATTAAAGAGTTTATTCCCTCTACTGGAACTGCAAGATATAAAAGGGACATGGAAAGGTTGCCATACTTTCTCTGATGTATTAATGATCAATAGCTTTACAAATCTTACATTTCTTCTGCCGTTATACATTTCCAATGTAGAGTGGGCGTTGTGGCCTGAATGTTATATAATGCCATGTTGGGAATGCAAAGAGCACAAGCAAATTTTAGCATCACATTCTTTTAGTTGCAATGCTATAAGGCAAAGGAAGGTCATAATTAGCAGCATTAATTCTTCTACCCTTTAACAGGATTTATAACCAGGTGAATTGTGTAGTTTATTGGTAAATTATGGTCTTAAACAAGAAGCATGACAAGGTTAAAAAAAGAAAGGGTAAACAAGTTAACTATTTAACAAAGTGTAGACAGGATAGGGACTAACTGTACAGCAATTAAATAAAACTAAACAAAATCATCAGTTTCCAACCAAAAATCTCAGTTCACTGTGAAAATCTTTCACTGACATTTAAATTATTCCATCCCCTCTTTAACAGTAATAACCTAGTATCAAACACTGTAGACACAGCAAAAATATACAACATGACACTGCTTCCTGTTTAAATACCACTTAATTTACTGACATCCTTCCTATGACCAATGTTTTCAACATTCTACCCTCCCCCCCCCCAAAAAAAAGTCAAAGCATAATGATGTTCTACACAAACAGAGCAAATGCATATTAACCATGTTTGGTGCACGTTTCAACTTCATTTTGTTGAGAATGTCCACCTGACTGTAGCCAGAGGTTTAGTGACCAAAGTTACAGACTGGATCTCCGTTTACATTGACAATTGCACAAACACCAAACATCCTCTGACTCACAAGGGGACATGTTGTTCAACAAACCCTTGTGATATTAGGAAATGTAAATATCCAGTGACATAATTTCGGTTCCCCAGAGGTTCTTTGAAGATGCTTCAGGGCTCTTTGGAGACACCATCTTTGGGTAATGGCTGCCGTGCTTATCTTGCAGCAAGGAACAGTGCGAGAAGAGAATTATGTTTCTCTTCTCTGACTGTCCCTCTTCATGGTTCATTAGCTGGATCTTCTTTAATGGTTGTAGCATCAGGATACATCTACAAATATAAGCATTACTTAATGAAGCAGAAGAGTGTAGTTGACAATCTATAATAACATTAAGGTTACATTAACATTATTGACCTGGTCCTTGCTGCACAGATATCTCTTCTATTCCAGTCAGAGGCTTCAGCATGCCGTTCTCCCTGAACGCTATGACAGGAACTGTTTCTTCACCATGTTGCTGAAGCTCATCTTCCTCTCCCTCCGGAGGGGTCAACCTGGACTGTTGTGGCAGCACAATAACCTCTTCAAAGTCACCATTCTCCCTGACAAAAGAAAATTTAACAATTAGACAATGTTATTGAAAAAAGCAAATCAAAAATACCTTGTGCAGCTAAAAACTGTACCTCTGGACTGCAAAGCTCAGTGCTGTGGTGCTGGGCTTTGGGCTTGAGTCAGATTGCTGGCTGCCATTGCTATGAAGAGCTGGTGACACAGTGACTGCAGATCCACTTAAAGAAGCAGGAGCCGCTGATAAAAGACAGATAAATGTTACGTTTATCCTAGGTGTAATCAGTTCTCAAATTAGACTTATATAATATACACACACACGCCAAAGTATTCGGCCCCCTTGAACTTTGCGACCTTTTGCCACATTTCAGGCTTCAAACATAAAGATATTAAACTGTAATTTTTTGTGAAGAATCAACAACAAGTGGGACACAATCATGAAGTGGAACGAAATTTACTGGATATTTCAAACTTTTTTAACAAATAAAAAACTGAAAAATTGGGCGTGCAAAATTATTTAGCCCCTTTACTTTCAGTGCAGCAAACTCTCTCCAGAAGTTCAGTGAGGATCTCTGAATAATCCAATGTTGACCTAAATGACTAATGATGATAAATGGAATCCACCTGTGTGTAATCAAGTCTCTGTATAAATGCACCTGCACTGTGATAGTCTCAGAGGTCCGTTTAAAGCACAGAGAGCATCATGAAGAACAAGGAACACACCAGGCAGGTCCGAGATACTGTTGTGGAGAAGTTTAAAGCCGGATTTGGATACAAAAAGATTACCCAAACTTTAAAACATCCCAAGGAGCACTGTGCAAGCAATAATATTGAAATGGAAGGAGTATCAGACCACTGCAAATCTACCAAGACCTGGCCGTCCCTCTAAACTTTCAGCTCATACAAGGAGAAGACTGATCAGAGATGCAGCCAAGAGGCCCATAATCACTCTGGATGAACTGCAGAGATCTACAGCTGAGGTGGGAGACTCTGTCCATAGGACAACAATCAGTCGTATACTGCACAAATCTGGTCTTTATGGAAGAATGGCAAGAAGAAGGCCATTTCTTAAAGATATCCATAAAAAGTGTTGTTTAAAGTTTGCCACAAGCCACCTGGGAGACACACCAAACATGTGGAAGAAGGTGCTCTGGTCAGATGAAACCAAAATAGAACTTTTTGGCAACAATGCAAAACGTTATGTTTGGCGTAAAAGCAACACACCTCATCACCCTGAACACACCATCCCCACTGTCAAACATGGTGGTGGCAGCATCATGGTTTGGGCCTGCTTTTCTTCAGCAGGGACAGGGAAGATGGTTAAAATTTATGGGAAGATGGATGGAGCCAAATACAGGACCATTCTGGAAGAAAACCTGATGGAGTCTGCAAAAGACCTGAGACTGGGACGGAGATACATTTCTCGATGTACAAAACTGATAGAGACATACCCCAAGCGACTTACAGCTGTAATCGCAGCAAAAGGTGGCGCTACAAAGTATTAAGATAAGGGGGCTGAATAATTTTGCACGCCCAATTTTTCAGTTTTTTATTTGTTAAAAAAGTTAAAAAATATCCAATAAATGTCGTTCCACTTCATGATTGTGTCCCACTTGTTGTTGATTCTTCACAAAAAATTACAGTTTCATATCTTTATGTTTGAAGCCTGAAATGTGGCAAAAGGTCGCAAAGTTCAAGGGGGCCAAATACTTTCGCAAGGCACTGTATATAGTAGAATAATAGAAAGTTACCTGCACCATCTCCATTTCTGTTGGGGAGGACTTTCTGGGGGTAGGACAAAGAACTTAAGTAAATACTGAACTTTAAGTGCATTGTGTTAATGCATTTAATATGTTTCCTTATGCCTTTACCTTGTCTGGTGTGTCTGAGCGTCTTGTTCTCTTCATTATCTCCTCAAGGCGCTGGTGGTAAGAAGACAGAGCAAACTCTTACCATTGTGTACATTACAAATGGTGGCAACACATCCATCAGGAGAAATGATTTACAAATATACACCTTCTTTCTCTCCAGGCGTTCAGCTTCCTCCTTTTGAAAGCGCTCCTGTCTGAGTCGCTCTGCCTCCCCTCTCTGCCGAGACTCTTCCTCTTCTTTCTATTTCAAACACAAGGTGAGTTTGTGTTTATGACCTGATATCTTCTTACAGATTTTATTACTTTTTCCTACTACTACAGATGAGTTACCCGTTTCTGAAGCCTCTCTGCTTCCTCCCTCTCTCTCTGCAGTCGCTCTTCCTCTGCCTTCCTTTCCTCTTCCTCCCTCCTTTTCCTTTCCTCAGCCTGGCGCTGTGCCTCCTCTTCTCTGCGTGCCCTCTCCTCTGCTTTACGACGAGCCATTTCTTCCTTTGCCAGTCTAAAGTACACAAGAACAAAAGTTGCACTTAAGTTGGATAGCTTGTAAATGTCGCCCATTTGTCATCCAGCACACCTGGCCTGCTCCTCCAGTTGCCTTCGCTCCTCTTCCTCTCTTTCTTTCTGTTCTCGGGCCAGACGTCGTTTCTCAGACAGGATGCGACTGGCCTCTTCTGGGTCTGTGGTGCCTGCAGAAGTCTTCTGAGGTGGAGGACTGCTCAGACTCTCTGAAATAATTATAACAACATTCATAAACCAAAGGGGAAAATGGAAAACACACAAAACGATTGTGTTTGTATGTTGCTGACCACTCGGTGCTGGTTCTGTGGGCTCAGTGCTGGACTTGTTTTGACCCAGAGGCTGTGGCCTGGGCTGGAGAGGACTGAGGACTTGCTCCTCCTCCTGGGATCGGGTGGGAGTAGAGTCATCTGGTTGACTGATAGGAGTGATTTTGACTGGACGCAAGTTTCCAGGGTCCTCAGCTCCAGGAGACTTTAGCAGCTTTGGGGTTGGAGGGCGTTGTGGAGGTCTGTGTGCAAAAGTAAAAACAGTATCAGGCAAAAAGTCCTTATTTTGCTTGTAAAGAGCCGTTCTCATTATTTTTTTACAAATTGTATTATTGATGTAGTTCTCCCACCTGCCAGGAGAGGGTGCTGCAACTTTACTGTTCTTCTTTGCCTGAGAAGAGAAGCTCTTTTTGGGAGGCAGAGAGAGAACAGGTGTCAGTGGAAGTGACAGGTTGGTCCAAGACTTCCTAACGCTGTCACGGTCCTTTTTCTGTTAGAAAATAGAGAGGAACGTCAAAATATAAATGGCTTATTTTCAAGTTATTTAAAGTTTTATTCAAAGTCTCTAATTTTCATAGATATTCATAGTAGCACATATTTGTTTCCAGAGATGGTGCCCCACTGACAGCAGCAGAAGTTGACAGTAATGAGATTAGACTCACACAGACGAGCCTGACCTGGCACTAAGCACCAGACAGGTCACAAACATAGAACAGACTGCACTGATGCCAAAACCAAAGGGCAACCTCTTAATGTAATTAAGTTCCAGCATATACTCTACACCAGTCTTTTTTAATATTTGACAGTTGATTATAAAAAGGAAGAGGGGAAGATGCAGCGTTATATCATGAAGTACATGGTTAGCCATATACCTGTGTGGTTCCGGTAGTTCTCCTTCGAGGAGCAGACAAGGAGGCCGTTTCCCGGCTGAGGCTCCTGTCCTGGCTGCGGCAGTGAGGCAGGGGTTGGGCATGCAGGCTCTTGAAGGACACAGATCCCGAGGGGTGGCAGGACACTGAGCGAGGACACACAGGCATGGCTACAGTAATGTGCGGTGGGTATATGTAGCGGTTGGGAACAAAGTAATGTGAGGAGTTGTGGGACCGATTCATGAGTGTGATGAGGAGTGATGACCAGTACGGAGAGCAATGTTAGAAGGAAAGGAAGGAATTAAGATTTAAAAGGAAGTCATGGTAAGTGATGAAGAGGGTAGGATTGGAAGGAAATACAAGCAGAAGAGAAAGAAAGCGTTAGTCCTACTCATAGGAAATTGATACTGGTAGTAACTGACTCTTTGGACTTTGGTATGGTTTTAATCCGGCGCTATTAAGCAAAGATTATATTATAGTTTAAGAACATACATCTTTCTTGTACACTGTGTGCACAATTATTAGGCAAGGTTGTATTTTTTCATTTTGTTATTGTACAACTACAGTGCTCTTGGTCAATCCAAAATGTTAGCAAACCCTCAAACCTGAACATTCAAGTAGTAAAAGTGATGTTTTGGCTTTCTTAAGAGAATATCTACATGTACACCATTATTACAAGCATTATTACATTATTATGTACACCAACTATTAGTGTGCAGAATTATTATACAACTAAATGAAAAACAAAGATTTTTTTTCCATCTCACTTGTTTATTTTTACCTGTTAAAGTGAGAATAATAAGCAAACTTAAAATTTACAAACAAACATTTCTGAAATTTAAAAAAATAAAATAAAAACTCAGTGACCAATATAGCTACCCTTCTTTTCGATAACAGTCACAAGCCTTCCATTCACGAGTCAGTCAGTTTCTTGATCTGGTCAGAATCAACTTTTTGTGCAGCCACAACCACAGCCTGGTTGTCAGGTGAAGAAGGGGGCCATGTCATTAGTTTTTCGTTTTTAATGCCTTTACTTAGCCACGCAGTGGAGAACTTTGATGCATGTGATGGAGCGTTGTCTTGCATAAAAATCAGTCTTCTTGAAAGATGCAGACTTTTTCCTGAAGAAAGTGTGAGTAGTTTAAGTCCATTTTCAACCCGAAAAGGCCAACTAGCTCATGTTTAATAATACCTGCCCATACCAGTACCCCACCTCCACCTTGCTTGCATCTGAGTCGAAGTGGAGCTCTGTGTCCGTTACTGATCCAACCACGGGCCCATCCATCTGGTCCGTCAAGAGTCACTCTCATCAGTCCACAAAACCTTTGAAAAATCTGTCTTCAGATATTTCTTGGTCCATTCTTGACATTTCAACTTGTGTGTCTTGTTCAGATGTGGTCGGGTTTCTTGCGACCCTGGTGACTATTTACTACAATGGTGGTTCTGTGATCACGCCCCAATATCTTAGATATTTCAAGAGTGCTACATCCCTGTGAAAGACTTAACAATTTTTGACTTTTCAGAGTTAGTTAAATCTCTTTTTGGCCCATTTTTCCTGAGGAGAAGAATCTGCCTAATAATTATGCACACCTTGATACAGTATAGTAGTGTTGATCTCCTTAGGCCACACCCTCCCTAGTTACACAAATACACATCACCTGATATGCATTAAATCCAATAAGGATTCAAGTTTATACAGCTTGGAGTTGGAAATTAGAATAATCACTTGCCTATTAATTGTGCACAGTGTAGTGTTAGTATGTTGTGTTAGAGGTCAAAAGGTATGAGAAAAAAGATAAGCAAGCAGCAGAAATAGGTAGCGCTACACCATTACACTTCACAACAGACCCCACTCACACTTACAGTATATCTCAGAGGAAATAAGACAGGTAACAGATCATTAGGCTAAGACCTTCTCAACAGTGTTCCTTGTTAAGTCTATGTTTACTTGTTTGCATAGGAGTGAGCTTTAAGTGCCCGATACTGGTTGGTGAGGCAGATTTCATATCTTTGAGCTAAATTCTATATAGAAGTACCCCAACAGTTCCAGTGCAGACACCGAAGAGGACACCATCATAGTATATCCTTTAAGTTCATATTGCCCACCTGTCTGCTCGCCGGACAAGCTCATGGCACTGCGGCTGCGGGCCAGGTAGGAGTGTGTAGGCTGCTGCAGGCGGTTAACCACGTTGCTTTCCCACGGCGTCAGTGGAAGACGGCGCATGCCTGAAGATACAGATACAGCAACATTTATGGTTTGATAATATTTTTATCTATAAAAACAGTCCTCTAAATGACCCAACCAATCGAAGCAGGCAATGAATAATGCGGTGTCATATTTCCATTTCCTTGAGTTCATGCAGCAAAGTAAGTGTGTTGCCATGCACAGCCTGTGTTCAAGCGATGCTCAAACCCAATAACAGGCAGAAGAAGAGAAGCCAAAGATGCTAAGCAAATAACATGCATTTACATTTAAGAATAAAGATATGAGTACCCTTAACTGTTGGCCGTTTGGTAAGATCAGCTCACGCAGTGCAGCTCACTTTCAGGCAGAGTATCATGTTACAGGCAGGGCAAAAATACAAATAGGCTGGAAACTGTAACTAAATCTGATTCTGCATTCAGACAATCAACGATATTCCTGAGAATTCGTGTTGCTGTCCTTTGTCCCAATACTTTACCCATGTCTATAATATCTCCAATTATGAAACTGTGGGTGTTGGTTTGTCAGCTGCAATAAAATTGGTTTACAGTGTTCCCACAAAAACAAAACGATTATCCCCCTGAGGATTAGAGAAAGGGGTCACGCTACAGGGAGGAAAAAATAAATAAATCTTCATCCCTATGATTAAATACAAGTGCTAACACACAATACTGTACACAATGCATACAGTTGGACAGTGTGAACAGTTTTTAACTCAACAACACTAAAAATAGTACACAAAGATGCAGCTGGAAATATGAGGTGTGTAACAGTTTTCAGCCCAATTTCTTTTGGCATAGCAGCATAGGTAAAGAATTTTACCAGAAAAGACCTTTACTTTTGTGTTGTGGGGGTTTTCCTTGGTTGAGGCGTTGTTTGGACTGAGCTTTGCTAATGACAGGTGTAGAGGCAGTTCTCATCTGTAAACCTGTCGAAGAATATTTGACCTCATTGTGAAATTCATCCCACTTGATGCATATTTCATGTACGCAGCTCTCTTATGCTTCTAAATATTACTTTACAACAACAACAACAACAACAGCAAAACAGAAGAGACGACAGCTCCATCTCACATTTGGTTACAAAAGGTTAAATGCAAGCTTAAAAAAAAAACAAAAAAAAAAAAAACAACCCAATTCTGATACCTCTGTCTGGTGAATGTAGGAGTGTGGCGGAGGACGAGGAGAGGCGCTTGGTAATGATAGGGTCTGTATGCTTGGATAAATTCATGGTCGACACTGATCGTCTGTCAGTATCTAAAAAGACAAAAGAAAAAATCATTAAATAAGATGTCGGAGAAAAGAAGTAGATACTTATTTATTGTAGAGTTAGAAAACATGACTAGTACAATGCTAAAAGGGGAACAAACAGAATTAGTACTAAATGGGTCTTTTCTATCTACAGAATTAATAAATGTGTTCCTTTAAAAGAATCTAGTGGATGTCCAAACAGGTTTCTACAAACACTAGCCATGCTACTAACATGAGCCTACTTTCCCACTAACAGTTACAGTGCTAACGGCGGCATGCTAACACTGGCCGGCTAACTCATACTGGGCTATTATATTCACATTTGGAGGTCATTCCATATCTGCAGTAGAGACTGAAAGCACTCTGCATGTGCTCCAGTCCGGCAAGGTCGAGTGGATAGAGAAAAGCTGACTCGACATAACCTGGACCAGGGAGAGTAGGGGTTAACACAGAGAGACACAGAGCTGAGTGTGAGTCAGCAGAATCCACAGAGGGCCGGTGGATATGAAAAAAAAAAAAAAAGTTCAAATATAAACATGGCCGAACAATACAGACACGCACAGGCTGGCACATATTTACACAGGAGATGGGCTCGCAGACATTAAAGGATTAAGAATAAGGAATCCTAATTGTAAAAAGAAAATAATTGTAGAAGGAAGATGACAAACCCTTCTCTTAAGAAAGCCTAATTATGTGTGTGTTTTGTGTCAAAGTACCGGCTGCTGTGCTGGGTGTGTTTGTGTGCATTGCCCCTCCCCACGACCAGCGGTTGCTCTTTGGTCTGGTTCTTTGACTTCTATCCAGAGTTCGACGTATCACAGCTTCATGACGAGCCTGGATTTACAAAAACAAAATAAAACAATTAGGGGAAAAGAAAAAAAACTCATTCATGACAAATCTGCTCTTATTTAAACCCACTACAAAATACATAAAGTATGCCTGATTAAATAAGTAACTGAAAATAGGGTAAGGGTTGGTGACCATTTAAACTTTGAACTACCCCTGTCTTAAAACTATTCTAACTGTGAGATCTGTAGATAGATATTTTTGGGTTGCACAATATATTGCAAAGTTATTGTTATCGCAATGTTATTGATTGCAATATTTGTATTGCAAAGAATGATTTGCATTGCAATAACGCTATACTCTTCCATTTTATAGATTTGTACTTTTTCAGTCAAAATCCTTCAAAAGTGTCTAAATTTTTTTTTAGATCCTGGTTTAATCCTGGTTTAGACCTGGTTAAGATTAATTTATTCCTAGTTTAGACTTGTTTAGTCCTGGTTTAGACCCGTTTAAGCCTGGTTTAGACCTAGATTAGTCCCATTTTAGATATGTAGCTCCTGCGTTGATGTGTAGACGTTAGTCCAGAGCTTTATGTTTATTTTTCCTATCTAAAAGAGCATTCAAATATCACAGGTAATATTGTTATTGCAATATTTAAAATAGTTATCATATAACACTTTTCCAAAATCATGCAGCCCTAGTTGGTTTGATTAATTTTTTTGGTCAGGTATTCCTTGAGTTGTATTCTAATTATGAGTTTAAAGTTATGAGATTTTATACTCAGATATAGGCCATGAAAGCGAGTAAAATGTGCATGCTCCATTATAAAAAGCAGGTTTATCAGGTCTAAGTCTATGAATGAACCTTGTCCTCCTCCATTTTCTGCCGCCGCTTCTCCTCGACAGCAGCGCGCCTCTGCTCCTCTTTCACCCTTTGCTCCTCCAGCCGCTGCCTCCTCTCCTCCAGGTGCTTCTCGTAGTGCTGCCGGGCTCGCTCCTCCTTCGCCTGCCACTGGGCCTCCTTGGCGGCTGTGACCAGCAGAAAGATAATACTAGTCACGTGTACAGGTTGACACATGTGCTCACTTGCTCAAATTATAATACATAATCATATGCACATAAAGCACGTGAACACACACACACACACACACACACACACACACACACACACACACACACACACACACACACACACACACACACACACACACACACACACACACACGCTTAAAGCGATGGGTCAGCTGGAGATCATGTGACTTGGCTTAGTGCAAAACAATTCCTGAACATGATGGCTTCATTTAACAAAACAATATGACACAATAGTTTCTATAACACTAGCAATATTCGATTTTCCTTTCTTTACAGGAATGAAAAGTGTGTATACTGCTACTTAAACATTATTTCAGCACAAGCAGTCTTTGCCATTAGGATATTGAGCTTCTTTATATCACAGTAAGAATAGGTTTGCAATATTCCTAACATCCAATAACACTGAACAATCTTCCCTCATACATTCAAAACACGTTCACACACAGCCTTCCTAAACCCTGTCCCATGTCCTGACTCATTATGTAAGGGTGCCATGGCAACCCCCGGGCTCTGATGCCTGGCTCTGAGCTAGACTTTTACGCAACAACTGAAGCAACAGGCACCACAGCCACCAACCGACTACAACTTGGAGAAAAAGTCAGGCGGTGGAGAAACCACTGATGCATATTAGACAGTTGGGAATACACACCATTCTGCTTCTCACGCTCCTCTCTGCGCTCTCGGGCCAGCCTCTGCCTTTCGTCGATCTTGTTGAAGAGCAGGGATTCTGCAGCACATTTTGTCAAATCAAACACCTAAACAATATATACATCAACCATTATATAACTGGCTAAGACAGATTGGCAAGTCCTACCTGTTTTGGTGGCAGCATTGTTACTGGGGCTGTTGCTAGTGGTGACGGTAGGAGTCGGGGTGGCTGTAGGGGTTAGAGTGGGAGTGTAGGTGTGTCCGGATCCAGAGGACGCTCTGCCATCTTCCGATTTATACAGAGAGTAAGAGGCTGGAAGTAAAGAAAAAAATATTTGTGACAAACTAGAAGTGGTTGTCTTGTCTAGAGCAAGGGTTTCCAATCTTTTCAAACTGCAACTCATCACCCCCCCTCCATGATGGTTGAAATATACAAATGCAGGGCACAAGGTCTATACAAAAACAGGCAGAGCAACAACACAAAGAACAGAACCAAACAACCATATTATCATTTCAGTCATACGAGAGTGGTGATAACATCAGTAAAAGAAGTCCCAATGTAAAAACTAAACTTACAAGTGAACACAGTATGCAGGTACAGGACAAAACAGAAATATCTTATTCTACTTTATGGCTTATAAAAAAAAGTACCTGCTGCGTGTGTCACTGTGGTGCAGTGAACTGATGTGTGACTGACGCTGTCACACATTTGTCGTAATCACCTCAGGAGCAAAACATTACAAATTTAATATTTTTATTTGCATGGTTTATGTTGGAATAAAACTACAATTATGACTACCGTATGCCATTTATTAAATACAATTTATTTAATTTCTGGAAAACACCTCACGTCTTGCGACCCCCCCGGTTGTGAATTGTGAATCCGACTTGAAAAAAGATCCTGCCCAAACAAAATGCATTAACAATATGGAGGACAATGTATTGAAATTTCATAGAGGGTATAGTGTGTGAAGGGTAAATCCCCAAACAGACAGAGTAACTCCAATCTCAGTTAACATTTAGCTCTGCTGCAGTACAAGCTGTCTGAAGGCAAAATGCTGCAAAACAATATTAGACCAACTGTGTTCCCTATTCACTCTATTGTTCCCAGCATGGTGCAGTGTTTTCACCCGCTCAGAGAGAGGCTATTGATTAATGGCACCATCGGGCTGTGGGTGACTCAGCACTTTCAGCTCAGTCACGTAAAACTGAGCTAAGTTCTAAAGCCGAGGCCCATGTGAAGAACATGTCTAGTGCCACAGAAACCAATCTTTATGGTCTTACTTGGAGAAAATGAGCTGACACACCCACCTCTAGATTTTTCTCCTTCACCAGCTTTCTACTATTTCCTTTCATAGTGTGACATGTCAGTCAGGTAATTTCATAACGTTGACACAAAACTAGAGCAAAGTACAAGTTACATATCTAATATACTAAAAGGTGGGCTTAGGACACAATAAACATAAACAAAGTAATACTTCTGTTCTGCTACAGTCTACCCCGAACGAAAGCAAAATGAGAGGAACAATGTGCTGTGGTCTGACACTATAAAAAGGTAACCATGTCAATGAAGAACAATAAAGACCACATTTAATCAGACTCCATCTTCAAATCAGAGCTTTCCTGTTGGACTGCGTACAACACAAAGCACATTTTCAAGCGGTCCTTTTGTGCACCATGACTTCTTCTCAATGAAACAGACCCTTTGACATTTAGAGTGGGCTGCATCACACAATAAACAAGCCAGAGGCGACAGGGAAAGGAGTTTCTCTCCTCGGTTTGACAGCTTTAACTGGGGCTATTCATTGAAAATGCTCTGGAGCACACAAAAAGATACAGTTTCTAGCCTTAAAAAGTCTGGCTCTATGTTCAATGTGGAGAGGCAGAAACGCCAGATTGGTCAGAAGAAGAAAAAAATTGGTTTTCGCGCACACACACACAAGCACACACACACACACACACACACACACACACAGGTTATTGTTTTTTGACTGCGTGTTTTACTGAAAAGCTTTGTACTGTCACTATGTTTAAATTCTATGTGCAACCCTAATTCACAGAGAAGTTTCTTTGTCAATATGACACCACTGCCCATCTGTTGCAGAGGTTATTAACCTTCTAAAATAGCCTGTTAAATTGCTGTCAGCAAACTCAGCATAACAGCTGTAAAAGATCTTCCGTAAACGTCCATTTATATTGCTCTGCCATATTCACCTCTAAAAAGTCGATTTGATGGACAACCCAAAATGGCCCTCAAAACAACATTAAAAGCCACAGGAAAAAAACAAAGAAGACTATAATAAATAATAATACACTTCCATGTTTCTGAATTTCAAATCACACAGAGAATAAAGAGCACACACAGGTCATGTGATGTCCATAAAGTGAATTTTAGTGTTACTTTTTACCTAGATTTTTGTTCATGGTTCCAGGGGTCTCATCCTAGAACGGGACCAGTTTAAACCCCTGGCTAGCGTCCCGCTCCGACTAGTCAGATGGGTTGACCTGAAACAACCGTCCTACTTCCTGATAACATCCTACACGGCCAAAGACAAGCTCTAATCCAACATCCATGGTTTAGAAAGGCCAACACAAAAAGATAAAGGCAAAATAAGTTCCAAGAAGTTCCAGATGAGGAGAAGGCAAGTTGGGACAGAGAGGTCAACTGTGGACGCTGTCACTGTTATTGAAAGCTGTGAGTGAGGGACAGGTTGTGGCGGCTCTCCAACCCCCATCCTTTGTGCATGTGTATATTTAAAACAGACACAGTGAGACATTGGGAGAGTGACTGTTTAATCTGCCCCTCCCTTTCTGTGTGTGTTCTTATGAGTGTCTGTGTTTATGCTCCCCACCCCCTGTCTCTATGCATTCACTAGCTTCCAGATTAAATGGTCAGAGTTTCCGATTAATGCCACACGGGCCCGGGATAGTGGGTAGCAGCGCAAACTGTGTGCTCCAGCTTGTGAGCCCCTGGCAGCAGGAGAGGATTAGCCGCTAATGCTAAGCTAAACGCTAAGCTTGAGTCAGCGTAGAAGCAAAGGGGCAGGAGTGAAGTGCTTGTTTCTAGCGCGAGGACAGGTCTCCAGGGTTAAACAGGACAGGACAGTAGGACAGTACAGCTCAGGAGATGGCAGTGTAGTGCTCATGGTAAAATACAGCAACAACCATCAACATATTCTTCACATTAAGTATTTAGGAATCATGATAGACTGTAAATTGAACTTCTCTGATAATGTGGCTCTTATTTGTAAGAAAGCAAATCAAAGGCTATTCTTGCTAAGGAAACTGAAAGAATTTTGTGTGAGCAAGGCTGTGTTGCAAAGAGTTTATACAGGTTTAATTGAAAGTGTTTTAGGGTATAATATATCTGTGTGGTTCGGACGAGTTACTTCTGTGAATAAAGTTAAATTAGACAGAATTATAAGAGTAGCTGGGAAGATTATAGGAATAAAGCAAAAGTCAGTCACTCACTTATACCAAATTGCTATTCACAGAAAAGCTTTGATTATAACGAGAGACACAACACACCTTGAATCATGTTTTGAATTATTACCATCACGTCGTCGTTATAGAACACCAAAAGCAATGAAAGCAATATATAAACAAACCTTCGTACCAAATGCAATAAGTCTTTTGAATAAGAGGTAGGAATGTATATTTTAATTTTGTTATTGTGGATGTGTGTATGGCTAGATGTATTCATTGGATGTTGTGTATTGTTAATTGGTTGTTTTGTGATTGTATGGCGAGACCAAAGATTATTGTTCAGCCTAAGCTGAAAATTGAAGTACTACTAAACTAAACATTCACTTGGTGTGGCTTCCTTGTGGCTCCGAAAGCTCTTCATTTTAATCTGGACTCTGTCTATTCTCAATTATTTATAGTAAGCCACTTGAACACTTCGCTACCAGGAGGAATCAACAAAACTCTCCATTAAAGAATCCTGTAAGAAAAAAGATGTGCCGTAGCTACACTTAAAACTGTATGATTGCTTTTTTTTTTTTTTTTTTTTTTAATTAATAAACGTTTTATGTCTTTGGGGGCATTAAAGGTTTCTTAATATGTCTAATATAGCTGTTGAGTCAAAGAACTTATCTGCCTTTACCTATGAGTAATCAAAGTTCACTCACCCCATATATTAGTTTAACTGACAGGGAATCAAAATATAAAAGTTGAATGCTAAATAGGAGAGACTTTAAATCATAGACTACCGTGGAACTGTGGTGTTTCTTAAAATAAGTTTGCCATGGGGAAGAAACTGTCAATGTTAGGACTACTGTAGTTTAAGCACTGGAATCCTATAGACATATACCATACTTACTATCCCTTACCAATAGGTCACCAACTGTTGGACGAAGGTTGTAAAAAAGGTACAAAGTAAGAGAGTCTGAGTAAATATGAGACTAGCCTAATGGAGGACAATATGTCTGTAACTCCTCAGTAAAGTGTCTTCTTTATTCATCCACCAACATAACACAATTATTAATGGGAACTTTAAGCAGTAGTTTGATTTTCACTAACAACATCCAAACTAATACCGACCATGTGACAATGCACATTTGTCAGTTTTTAACAGAACAATTAGCAGTGCAACAATTGCCGTCAGGATTAACAGGATTATTTTAAAAGGTGATGAAACGGTAAAAAAAAAAAAAAAAAAAAAACAAGGCCTGCACTGTCCTACTGACTGCTTACTGAGGCATTAAGAAGTGTGAGGATGACTGTATTTTCATTCTATAAAACTGCCCTTGTGACCTCCTTCTTGCCTTGTCAGCAGCTTCCTGTCCAAACTCACACCCACTGCTTCCTCATCAGACCTGTCAGCCAGCTGCTTCAGGATGATTGAGCTTGGTGGGTTAGGAGAAAACGTCCTCAAAAATGAAAGTTGGAAAAACACCAAACGTGACTTTTAACAATTAAGCTCATTTCCCATAAAAGGTCCAGTAGAAAACATTGTCTTTCCTGAGCTACTGACAGGTCTGCTTTCTGACAGTATTTATTTCTCAATTCCATAGGTTATGATTGTAGGGGGATGAAATTTATAATTCAATTAGTGTACTATTTTAGTATTTTGTGTCAAGAGACTGGTCCTTATAACCCAGATAATGATGCCCCCGTTCAGTTGAAACTTTCTCTTGTCATGTTATTAAAAGCTACATGCATAGCTTTATCAATGCAGCTTAAATGGCACAGAGTTCTTTGATTAATCCCTGGATTTTCTTTCCCAACTCCACCTGTACCTTTTTTCTTCCTGCTGCTGGCGTCTCTCTGTCTTCGTCCCTCCTCTTCCTCTGTGATGGTAAAGAGTGCAGGGATGGCTGAACGGCTGCCTCCCTTCCTCAGCCTCCCCTTGCCCCGCAGACTGCTGACCACACCACCTTCTGTTTTTCCTCTTTTCCTCTCCGGCATTGCCCTCTTTACCACATTACCTTTGCTAACCCTGGCACCTCTGGCTACCTCACCTGACCCCTGGCCATCCCACCCTGCAGCAGCAGCCGCGGTGGGCTGGGTGTCTCTCAGGACCACGATAGAGACTCTAGAGGAACTGGATGGGGTCACCTTTAAAAGCTTTTCCTTCTCATTAAAGAATTGCCAGCTAACACGCTCCAGCTGCCCATCGTAACTGAGTCACCAAAAACCGAAAAGATGACTACGTTGAAAGATGTTGAAAAACTAGCTGCTCACAGTGCCATAATTCCTGTGGCAGCTGTGGCATGAACACAGAGAGAGATGAGAGAAAGAGGTTGCAGCGGTCTCACACCGGATGAGCTCTTGTAGTCTGGCTTTCAAACTGAGACTTAATCCACAAGACTGGCTCCATCAAGAGAACACAGGATTGCACTTCTCTTTCACAGTCTAAGTCTCTCACTCTTGATGCTGCTGTCACGGATGCATCCTGCCTTTCCTCTCTCTTCCTCCACTCTGGACAGACCTGTCACACCAATAACATCACACACACACACACACACACACACTTGTACACTACACACTGATGGGTAAAGTGGGAGAGAGCTGTTGAAATATTCATATAGGAGTAGTGGAAAGTGAGCTGGTACCAGTGGAGGTTTCCCTGACGACAGCGGCACATGGACCGCTGACGCATTAGAGCTGAAGGCAGACTTTGAGTCAACACACATCAGTGTGGACGAACGGCTGAGCTTACACCAAATCAAACATTGCAGCAATGAGCTGGCTCTTTGGAGGGGGTGTGGCCAGAAAGCACATGGTATTAAGCCCCACACACATTTCCTTTTAAAGAGCCACAGACAACAGTTCAGACTTCATGGTTTGAAACATACAGGTGCACAGGTGTATGAGATTAAAATGGCTAATGCATTTTGGGAAAATATTGTTTCTGACAGATCTGGTGTTAGATAAGAATGTTAAACAAATACCTGCATCTGCTTTGCGCAGTCACTAGCTTGCATATAATGAGTCATATAACGCTCCCATTGCCTGATTGGTCTATACCTGTGGTTCCCAAACATTGGGTTAGGACCTAAAAGTGGGTTGATATTTTAAAAAAGAAGGTATAATTAACTATGATAAAAACTACCAAAATAGCTTTAAAATTAATTAAATTGCACTAGAAGGGAATAAAAATAAAAGCAAATATCCAAACCACAAAAATTTAATTTATAATATGGGTCCCCTAAAAAGAATTAGGAAAACACTGGTCTATAGCACTTGTCAACATTGACTCAATTGAGAAAAATACAGATACAATTTTCCCAGTGCTGTTTATGTCAGCTTACACACCAAAACAGAAAAAGTGAAATGGGGATAAATTATGGGCATGTGTTTAAGCAATGTTTAACTCAGAGCTAGAACTCAAGCTCTAACCCAGGGGTCTCAAACTCAAATTACTTGGGGGCCGCAGGAGGCAGAGTCTGGGTGAGGCTGGGCCGGATCACGTATTCCACAAAAAAAAAGCTTTGTTAAATCCTCTAAAATGTCATTACTAACAGTTCTTTAACTTCAATGGGTTCTTCTGAACCTGAGCTATCCTGAACTTAAATTGAATATTGAAGAACATGAATAGTGGCTGAGTGGCCCCATTGGATGTCCACTCACCTCGGTGATATTTTAACAGAACATCAGCGTTAATTTGCAGATTTGTCATGATAACTAATACGCATGGATAGTGGCGATCAAATTGCCATCAACTTTCAAACAAATCAGCCCATTTCAAATGATCCAATGCCGATAACATTGAATTTCTCCAGCTCTAGGTCAAACATGCTCATTTCAAAACACAGTAAGAAGCAGTAATTTTTTGACGGCTCCGTGATGTTACACGGGCTCCTCCATAGTTGTGAAATGTTTCTCTGCCTGCATCAAGCCCAGCCGATGGCCCGCCCCCAGGAGCCATATACTCCACTGTGATGGTAGGTTGGTTCAGTTCCAGCTTGCACAAAAAGGAACCTTCCACACACATACAACGTGGTAACGTGCCATTCATATAAAACTCGAAGGGCGCACTAACATTAAACTTTCATATCATCCTGCAGGCCACAAAATATCGTCTTTCGGGACGCAGTTGGCCCCCAGGCCGCGGGTTTGAGACCCCTGCTCTAAACTAAATATTCTAAAATTTATCTTAATATTTTGCAGTGGCAAATTTCAGTTTTTGATGTTGGGGTGGGAGGGGTGCAGTTGGCTAAACTCAAAAACCTGATTTTGTCAGGAGTTGAGTTAGTTCTCAATGTCAATAGTAATTTTCTTTATATAATTTTTTCTACTTTTGTTAAAATGACTTGCCCACTTACAATCCCAAATGAAGCTTCAACACTAGCTACACAGACGTCTGTTTATACTGCTTTAATGACCTTGATGACTGTGGTAAACGCATCACATAAGCAACAAGGAACAGGAAGTGACACTGGATAGATTATTCGAATATATATTTAAGATTTTATTATATTTTGTTTTCCTATAGCAAGAATGCAACCATTTTAGTGGTGGCTTGTTTTGTTTTTTGTTTTTTTTACACCCAGCCTACAGCTCCTTTCTATTTCAGAAAAGTAAAGAGACGGTCAAGTGGACCCACAGGAACAAATTAAGCAAAAACTTAAAATTCTACAATAGCAACATCTGGAACATAGGCAGTGTACAAAAGACACAACAAGCAATATACACAGATTACACTTCCTGTAAGACATTTCAGTGTGTGTGAAAAAACTAGGCGTGATTATTGAAGACATAACAATAGATAATCGACTACTAGCCTCATGCAGAGTCAAATTCCAAAGAAGATTTTCTGCACAGTGTATTTTCCAGTGTTTGATACTTAACAGGATATAGGCTACAGGAATTTGCTAACTCTCAATTGTTTCATGGCCCAAGGGAGCGCACATTGTACAAATACACACTCATGAAAGGGCAATCCGATCTTTGTCCCTGCAGGATAGTGTAAGGCTGTAATCCTACACTTGAAACTTAAAAACCAGATACAGCTCCCCATCCACGCCCTTGTCACACCTCCACAGCAAGCCTGTGAGAGCAACACAGCCACACTGCAGGTTAGAGAGGGCTATCTGCTGAATCAATGAGGAAAATCGACAAACAAAAGAGTTCAAGTGAAAGCAAAAGTAGTCGAGGAGAGAGGCTCACATAAGAATCATTGACCAAAAATTGTTTGGCAGTTAAGGACAACAGGCTTGTATGAACAGTAGGAGAAGTCTACCGTTGGAGAAGTCTAAATTCATTCATCTGTATTACCTAGCCTAACCTGCAGGTGTCAGCTAAGAAAGTAGATCAGAAACTAGAAGTTTATAAAACAATTTGTAAAAACAAAATATAATGCCAATGAAAAAATAAAAAGACATAGTACTGACATTGTAAGCTAGGCTATGTGTGTGTTCTGTGTTTAGCTTAGTCCTAGTCCTGAAGCTAACGCACGCACACCATTAGCCTAATAATCAAATCATAAAAATGCACAGCAAACACAACAGCTCCAGTGCTAGTCAGTAGCAGAAATATTGTCGGGATAACTTTTTTTTCTTCCCAATTGTAAACTACACATTGCAGTAAAATAAATCCAGTTCCAATCAAGATACTAGTTTAGTAACATTATTTTAACTGCTTGACAATCGCCCACCTGCAATTAGCTTCTTTATGAAGTTCAAAATTGTAAATAGCCTATTTGACTAGATAACAGTGACAGACAGAAAGAGCTGAGCCAAAATACATGGGCCTATAGCCTGCTGTAATGTCAAAGTTAGCCCGCAGGTTTGCAGTTAAAGGCATAGACAGTTACATAACTCCGAATAAACCAGACTATCGTGTTTCTGAAGCCTAAATTAGCGAAGTAGAACAAATGTCTAAGCACTTTAGCGCTTGCACACCTGCAGAGAGCAGTTCATTAATTCACCTGTCAGCCTCAGAGACAAGAGCTTTTACACAAGTTCACCAAATGCCAGCAACAGGTGTCTGTCTGGCAACGAGCTCAAAATGTTACATTTTGAGCACACTCTACATTTTCAACATAAAAAAGGTAGATATAATATATAAAGCTTGGAAGTTGAAATGTCGCGTTAAAATAACCGGTTGGGTGAGTCGGTAGCTTTAATCCTACTCCCGTGATCCGGCGGCTTCAACAACTTGAGTAGCTTTTTAAATAAGTCACCTCTCAAACCCGCAGGAAACTAAATGAGAGCAGTCCTCTTAACGGTGTATTGTGTTTTTAAAAGGCTTCTTCGGTCTAAAAGTTTGGCAAAGTTGAGTTTGGTTTCGGTAAAACTCACCTTGGGACTCAGGAGGAGATGCGTCGATGCCATCCAGGTCCGCCATTTCTCTGACGTCAGCTGAGAGGGATCAGCGCTGGACCCAAGGACCTGGCATGGTACCGACAGGACACCCTCTGTGGACAGGTGTGGGGCGATACACACTGACCATATTTATTTCAATAGCAATAAAATACATTTAAATATTCATCGGCACAATGAACACATTTTACATATTAAGATCTTTGCGCAGACTAATGACTCTTTATTCTGACCCAACAGGTAGCCTAGCCTACTAAATGTTAATCTTTGCTTTACCATACAGGCTAGTCCATGCTTTTGATACAGGGTAGACCACAAGATGTAGCTACTTTTACCTCTGTGGGCCACTTCTTTTAATCAGCATTTGAGTTTGACTGACATCTGCTGGTAGCTGTGTGTTACCTTATTCAAGGGACTTTATCAAAGACTGGTCAGTGAGATGAGTTTATATCCTTCAGAGGGAGTTAAACAGGTAAATGGCTCATGTTGGTATAAATGAGGGGGGTCGTTTCCCACCTGAGGGCTTAACCTACCCTCTCTGAAGATGATGGCTTATTGTTGTGGTGGAAGTGCCTCTGTCTGGGTTTTAACACACACTTGTAAATAGGTGATAGTCCTCCTGTGTTAATATGTTCTACTTTAACACAAATGGCTTCTTTCAATCCACGTTTAAACCACTTGGCCTCCCTGGCCAATATCCGGACATTACTATCCTCAGAGCAGTACACGTCCACTTGAAAAAGAAAACAATCCCTCCCTCTGAGGGATATACACTTTCACAGACCAGTCTATTAGAATTGACAGTCCCTTTGATGGGGGAAAAAACGTTCCAAACTACTGTATGTCCAGATGCTTTCTTTTTAACTTTTTAGAGTGTTGCTTATGACTGAATGAATGAAACCTTTTATTGGCCTGAGGGAATTTGTTCTGCACCAAGATTGTAAAAAAACAGAAATGCATTCAACACTGCGGACAGGACAGCACAGTGGACATAACACAATTATTAAAAAGCACAGTGAGACAATAAATACAAGTATAAAAGAATACAATAGGGTGCTCGTGGCAGCACTCCTGCCCACAGCAAGAAGGTCGTGAGTTCAAAACCCGTCCGACACAAACATTCTCTGTGAGGAGTCTGCATGTCCTCCACGTGTTACTGTGGGTTCTCTCCAGGTACTCAGGCTTCCTCCCACTGTCCAAACACATGTGCAGGTTAATTGACAACTCTAAAGTGTCCCTAGTGAGTGAGAGTGAATGGTTGTCTGTCACTGTCTGTCTCTAAATGTCAGCCCTGCGACTAACTGGCCATTGTCCAGGGTGTACCCCGCCTCAGGCCCAAAGCTGCTGGGATAGGCTCCAGTCACCGGCGACCCCTAACAGGATTAAGCGGTAGAAAATGAATGATAAGAATACAAAATACAAGAATACAAAAAGGCATCACAAGAATAACTTCAGACTTTATGCAAGTCCAGTACAATGGAAAGTGCAGAGTGCCAAAAAAGAATACAAAACATTATCCGAGTTGATTGAGCAGCTTGTACTTCTTGGAATAAAGGATGTGATGCCTCTCTTGGTCCTCATCTGTGGCATCATGTACCTGCGTCCTGAAGGTAAGAGTTCCTTGACTCAGACCACAGGGGGTGATGTGAATCAGAAACAAACTTTTGGGTGAAATTGTTTCACCAGTGATCTTGGTATCGACTTTGTCCAATTTGTTTTTGTTTTGTAAGGACAGTGCTCCGCCTCAGCTCTGAGTTAAAGGTAAAAACACTCTCTACAAAACTTTTGTAAAAAAAAAGTCTTACCATTGAACTATCTATGTTAAAACGTCTTAATTTCCTTTTAAAAATACAGCCGTTGCTGGGCTTTCGCAAATCTGACATCAGTTGGAGTTCTACGTCAGCTTGTTATCAATAATTGTACCTAAATACTTACAATTTTAATGGTGGTATTTTTCAGAGTGGGAAAAGTTAGTTCTTTTATTTAGTTAGTGTTTTAAGATCAGTGCATTGTCTTTACACCACTTATAAAAACAGTTGATCTCAGCTCTATAGTCAGCTCATTATAATTTAAAAGACCATCAACAGCTACATCATCTGCATATTTAATGCGAGAACAGTTGCTACTATGGCTGTAACAATTCTTACAATACAATGTTAAACATAAAGGTGAGAGGATGCAACCTTATGGTACCCCAGAGTTCGTATTGATTACAGAAGAAGAATGACCATGTATGCTTACAAACCTTTTCCTATCAGTAAGGAAGTTGGGTATCCCCCCTGATCAGATTGTGGAACACCCAGGCTGCTTAGTTTATCTGCCAGAAGGTCAGTTAAGTGGGTTTTTATTGGACTTTAGTTTGTAGGCTTAGGCTATGTTGACTATGTACACACGTGGACAAAAATGTTGGTATCCTTCGGTCAATGAAAGAAAAACTCACAATGGTCACAGAAAAAACTTTATTCTGACAAAAGTAATAATAAATAAAAATTCTATGAATGTTAACCAATGAAAGTCAGACATTGCTTTTCAACCATGCTTCAACGGAATTATTTAAAAAAATAAACTCATGGAACAGGCCTAGACAAAATTGATGGTACCCCTAGAAAAGACTGTAAATAATGTGACCAAATGGACATGTTAATTCAAGGTGTGTGCACTAATTAGCATCACAGGTGTGTACAATCTTGTAATCAGTCAGTGGGCCTATTTATAGGACTTCAGGTAGTCACTGTGTTGTCTGGTGACATGGTGTGTACCACACTCAACATGGACCAGAGGAAGCGAAGGAAAGAGTTGTCGCAGGAGAATAGAAAGAAAATTATAGACAAGCATGATAAAGGTAAAGGCTATAAGACCATCTCCAAGCAGCTAGATGTTCCTGTGACTACAGTTGCACATATTATTCAGAAATTTAAGATCCATTGATGAAAATTGATGCATCTGGCACAGGGTGTCTTGAATCTGTGCAGGGTACAATGAAATCTGAAGACTATCAAGGGATTCTAGAGAGAAATGTGCTGGCCAGTGTCAGACAGCTTGGTCTCAGTCGCAGGTCATGGGTCTTGCAACAGGACAATGACCCAAAACACACAGCTAAGAAAGGTTAAGAGGAAAACATTGGACTATTCTAAAGTGGCCTTCTATGAGCCCTGACCTCAATCCTATTGAGCATCTTTGGAAGGAGCTGAAACATGCCGTCTGGAAAAGACACCCTTCAAACCGGAAACAACTGGAGCAGTTTGCTCATGAGGAGTGGGCCAAAATACCTGCTGAGGGGTGCAGAAGTCTCATTGACAGTTACAGGAATCGTCTGATTGCACTGATAGCCTCAAAAGTTTGTGCAACAAAATATTAAGTTAGGGGTACCAACAATTTTTTTTAGGCCTGTTCCATGAGTTTATTTTTTAAAATAATTCTTTTGAAGCATGGTTAAAAAGCAATGTCTGACTTTCATTGGTTAACATTCATAGAATTTTTATTTATTATTACTTTTGTCAGAATAAAGTTTTTTCTGTGATCATTGTGAGTTTTTCTTTCATTGACCGAAGGGTACCAACAATTTTGTCCACGTGTGTAAATGGGGACATCCAATTCCAAAGTCCAAGTTGTGTTGTGGTATACAGTAATATTAATTCTAATGTCAAATGGAACTTAAACAACAAGTTTCTTTTGTAGGTGGAAATGATCAGATAGTTCCTTTCTTCTGTAAGCTGTTATTGGCCAGCTACACACATCTAAAGAAATGACAAACATAAGGACCCTGGTTCACATTTACATTCAATTCAATTCAAACTTTATTAGGGACACAGAGCAACTGGTCCATAGAAATAAAACATCAAAGATAAGGAACAAAAACAAGTAAAATATAAAGACAGGATCGCCAGTGTCTCCACATTCTAGAAGTAAATCTCACAGCGCTAATATCTGTACAGACTGTAATTATACTATCTATGGTAGAGACCAGAGCTTGTATTATATAATTAGCCATTAATTAAAAAATAATGTTATCGGTATATTTTTATGGGAGTTTACTATTTCAATAAAATTTTCTCTTAAGCTTGTCCAATGGTGAACATGAGGCATTTGTTTCAGACTACCAGCAGAGGGAGCCCTCGTCACGCATTTAATATCTTTGACTAATCAAAACTCCTACCTTTTTTCATTGGGATTCAATACCCCAACCACATTATGCTTCACTGTAACATCAATGGTGATTTCAGCTTAAAACAAATTCAGCAATTTCTGGTCCTAAATAAAAACATATCTATCAATGTGTTTAGATTATGATTTTATTTAGCTTGTTAGATTTTAGTTTTCAACGGCTCAATAAATAACATTATTTTGTCACATGTGCTACAAAAAATATAAAGTAGAAATGTGTTCTTTTGTTTCTGAAGGAAAAGAAACAGCTCAGTGATTTCTTTTTTTTTTTCTGTCTTGCCCACTGATATTTGATTAAGGATTTACTGTTCCTGGCTAAATGTATGCTAATCTCCACTCATATCATTGCTATTTCCCCAGCTGCCTCACCCGCCTTCATGGACCCCCAATAAAATGGCTACTCATTGGTGCTTGGAGAACAGCTACCATGGCAACCAGCTGTTTGGTGGTTCTGCTGATGGAGGAGGTGGGGAGAAGAGATACTGGCCTGTAGCTATGTGCTCACACACACAGTTTAGGGCTTGGGTGAGTATACTGTAGAGATTGAGCATAGCTACAGAGCTTCACAGAGTGAAGCGCTTCACACAGAGCTTCACTCTGTGTCCATAACCTTGCTTGTTTTTTTTTTGTTTTTTTTAGTCCACCCCCCTTCAGCCGAAGCCACTGCTGCCCCACTTCAGTGTTAAGTGTTTGTTATTGTTTTTGTCCTCCAGGCTGTTTTCCATTTGAAGCTGAGGGGGTAAGCTATAAAGCCTAGGTTTGAGGTCAGAAGATGTTTGCTCATTCACACTGCTCATGGTTGTGATGAAAGCCTCCCCAAACTGTCTGTAATTGGTTCCCAGGGGAGTGTGGATTCTTAGGATTCACCCTGCGCAGAAACACAGCTTTGATGGTTCACCAATAAATCCATATAAAAAAACAAACATGGACAGACTTTACATTAGATACACCTGCGTCCACATAAAGAGAAGATAGAAGACTGTGCCTTCAAAGTAATAGTTTCCACTCGTATGTTGAATCGTTGCTGATTAACGTGCAGAGCCCTTCACGATAGACTGATAAATTAAAGAGCGTGGGTGGGTTGTTGAGAAGTAAGCAGGTCAAGAAAGAGATTGATTTTTAAGGACAAGCACCCTCTATGGTCCTTAGTGACTCATTTGGATTAAACAGTGGGCTAAGTGTTTGTGGATGTACAGTAAACATCAGGGTGAAAGGCAGAATCAGAAGAATCCAGTCATGTAGGGACATAAATAGTTAGTTTAGGCATTAATGTCTGTGATAGCAGATTGAGTGGGGATGTGCAGTTTTTTTTTTATTTCTTTATTTTTGTCAAAGCAAGCATGCACACTATAGAGGACACACTAGCACACTTTACAGCACAGTGGTTAGCACCATCGCCTCACAGGAGCCTTTCTGTGCAGAGTTTGCATGTTCTCCCGTTCTCAGGTGGGTTTTCTCCAGGTTCTTTATTTTATTATAAAAACATGCTATAGTCCTTGGTCTTTGGTTGCAAATTTGTAAAGGGCTCATACAATACTTTTTTACTTTAGAGCAAGTAATGCAATTGTCTGAATCTCTTTCCCAACACTATCCAACCATTTACCACCTATTTTAGCTTGATATCCAGTTCTGGTATTAAAATTTCTAGGGTTTTGTGATGAAACTGAGACACTTTAGTCTCATGTAGCCAATAATATTACAATCTTATACTAGGTTGATAAAACATGCTGTGCTTCTAATCGCATTATTTCTGACAGCAGTTAAAGCCCACCCAGCTACTAAGTATGTGATGTAGAACATGTGTAGGAAGATCCGAGAGATAATTAGGTTAACTGCACATAGGCAGCAAAACTTAATTTCAAACCCAGCTCAGTGAGACTCTGTCACTTGTAACGCATTACCATCAACAAGACTTGGCTCATTTACAAAAGCCCAAACAAACACATGTCGGTGCATATGAGGTGAGATCAGTTTAGCAGAGCATGTTCACAGCTCCGTTATGAATTTCACACGACTCTTATGATCATTTGTGTGTTTACTGATGCATTTACGCGGCTCCAGATGGCTTTATGTTAACACCGTGAGATGTATAAACAATATTCTGCAGCTTTTCTTTTTGCTATATCAGCTATTTCTTTGTTTATCTCGATCTGTCCCTACTTTTTCTGTTTGCTTTTCTGTCTGGTCCTGCCCCTTTTATCCTTATTTTACCTTCCATGCAGCAGACAGAAGCATAGTAACTAGTCACTGATTCGACAGATGACCCTAGTCTTTAGGCTAAATTGAGGCGGGGCGGCAGTAGCTCAGTGGTAGAGCGGCCGTCCTTCAACCGGAAGGTAGTAGGATCGATTCCCGCTCTTCCCACAGTTCATACTGTCGTTGTGTCCTTGGGCAAGACACTTAACCCACCTTGCCTCGTATGAATGTGTAAGGATGTTGAAGGTGTTGGTCGGAGAGTCCGTAGGCGCGGAATGGCTGCCACGTCTCTGTCAGTCTGCCCCAGGGCAGCTGTGGCTACAGATGTAGCTTACTACCACCAGTGTGTGACTGTGGAGTGAATGAATAATTGATATGTAAAGCGTCCTTGAGCTCTGGAAAGGCGCTATATAAATATAACAATTATTATTATTATTATTATTATTGAGTTTATCATGCAAGTAGCCAGCGTATCAGAGTCTTTCTAATTTTAAACTAAATGTCCTAGTTTAAACCCTTTGGACCACGAGGTTTTCTCATACTAGTTATAAAATACTAGCCCCACAGTGTAAAAAGGCTCTTTTAATTATTCGGCTCAACATAATCCACCCGAAACAGATGGCATAAATGAGAATGATCTGCTCTTGCCCCCTGTAGACAGACAGACCTCCCACCAGGAACTCCCCTCGTGTCAGTGAAACACACATGCCCTGCCTTGAGCACATACTACACACACAGTCAGCTGCAGAGTGAATGCTGTTTCTGGGTACGAGAGCCAGCCAATCTGAGCCTGCTGCACATCCACAGCCAATCACAGCGAGGAAAAACAAGGCCGGAAAACAAGCAGTTCATCCACAAACAGACCAGCGGACATATGGTCGTGTGACCCAAGTAAATAGTGCTATTAATTCTAAATCCTCTCAATTAATCCTGTGTTGTCATATTGTCTACTCTACAGTGTCTGAAACAGGGATTTACATATTCACGTGCAATTCAAAGACTCGTCTGTAGGTTTCTAGTGATTCTCAGTGGTTCTTGGTAAAAGATTGGCTCGGTGTCATCTGATGCCTTAAAAAAAAGTCTTGTATATGGTGGTTTGCAAATGGTTTTCCATGTGACATTGATTCTTTGCATGTCAAAATAATTCTCCATTCAGAGCCTTAAATTAAAATGTGCTGAAATATTAGGTGTAAGCAGTAGAAGTTAATCCTAATTTTTTTTTTTACATTAAACTTTTTTTTCTTATCCCGTCACCAGGGGGCGCCCAGCATGTTTTTATTTTGGAGGGGGAAACTGGACTACCCAGAGAATTATTGCAGGCTATATTTTTTTCACATATGTTGTGCTCATGCTTGAGTTTAACACTTTGCTAAGTTAAAACCAGATAGTTTTGTTGCACTGTTCATGCTGTAATAGTGCCAGCATGAACAGTGCTATTAAAAATACCTTGCTAATTATATGACTTTCCATAACCCCCTCATGTACACTCTGACTTTTGCCTGTGTAATTGGTGCTGTTGTGTGGCTGGATTGCCTGTCACATGAATGAGCAGGTCACAGCAGCGTGACACATCTCCCCAGCGTTGCCTCGATACTGCTGTCCGGTTCCACAACACGGCGGATGAGATGGGACCTATCTTCCATCAGAAAGGAGCAGTGGACAGGCTGCTGGTTGATGTCACGCCATCTCTCATCTCTACCTTTACCGCCCTGCTTGTATACTGCACTCTATCTGCCTGTCTTTCTGTTCTGTCTCTGTTTTCATGATGGATCACTTGGGAATGGGCTTCTACTATAGCTTATCAGAGATTGGGGGGATGGAGAGGACGCTAAGGAAATACACAGAATGGAGAAATGTAGAGGGGGATGGGAAGACTGGTATTTGAAATACAAAATGCAGTCATGTAAATCCTATGTCTATCTTGCTGTCATTTGATTTTGTCTAGTGTTTCCTAGCACATCGATATCCCTACACATCAGGCTCAACAGTGTCTTGAGGACTGTGCAGATGTGAGATGGTCTGGTGTGGGGCCAGCTGACTGGACAGGGCATGCTGCTGGGTGAGGAGGAGGCTCCCATCTTTAACCATTCTCCTAACATTCACCTTGCAGTCCCAATTATTCAAGACAACGTGCTCGAGTGTCCCCTCCCAGCCAATCATCCAGCTCCAGCTGTGAAAAGTGGGTCATGGAATTTAAAGGCACACTGCCGGTGTTCTGCTCAACACGCGGGAGTGTTTTTGTGTGGGCGCAATCCCCTGTTTGGGAATGTGTGTCAGTGAATCAGGCTTTTTTTTTAGCACATTTTCTGTCTGGAAAAAACAAAGACAAGTTCATCAAGTGTCTCTCTCTCTCTCTCTCCTCTTTTAGATGGTCTATATTCTTCCACAAAAAATAAATGTATATTAAATGCAGTGAGGGTGACTTATACCCTCACAAATCAATGCTAAAGTGTTCACCTTTTCTCCATTCAAGGGTTAGTCATCTTCAACATCTGCCAGAAATCAGTACAGATTTTCTACCTAGCAACAAGCTACAGTAGGCCAGTAGGCTAATACATATGGGTCTAGACTTGCCGCAGAGGAAGGCTACTCATGCGTATATTAAGCAATAATGTCATCCACTGATGAGTGCTTTATAGAATCAGACAGCGCACAGAGCTGTCCTACAAAACTCCAGTTTCCCTGCAAACACAGTGGAAATGGCATGTTTAACTCATGCAGATACATAAAGGGCTGCTAACACTTCTGAAATCTAAAAAAAAGCATGCCGATGCTCTGGAGATACTTTCATTCAGGCAAAATAAATACACATATATGAACAGTTCAGAGTCATTCTGCATTTTATTATAAGCAGAAAACAACCACACACCACTTTACATTTCAAAACAATAATGCTTTTTGTGGATGTAAAATAAGCCAATTCAGCTGCAGAAAAAAAGCATTTTATAATATTAGGTATAAAAAGGAAAGTGTTCATTTTGTGATAATAAAAACAATTGGGCCAACAAAATGTTTACCTTCACGTGCTACTTTAAAAATACATGCAAAGCTTTCTAATGTGGACACTTTCAACACCCTCTCTACACAAAATCCCATTAATTATAAAATATTATCCTATTGCCCCAAATAGTTTCTTTACAGTGAAAGTCCTATAGAGTACCATGACATGATTCCTGGATGCATCACAGTTGCCTCTGATGGCTTCCCTCTGTATTTGCATTTTCAAATCACTGATCTGGAAAACCTCTGAGCATATAAACAAATCAAAGTCTGCTCTGCCCAGGTGGACGGGAGGAAATGCAAATAGGATGCCACATTAGCATGCTGTATGCACTTGTCAATAAAGACAGACAACATTTCTCACAGACACGTTTCTCTGGCAACAGTCGAAAATGTTTTTAGAAGTAAAACTCGGGAAGAACATCAAAAACAGCACCATTGTTAAAAAATTTCCTGGATCTCTTCAACGTGATATCCACGCTGTTTTAAACAAAACAAAAAAAAATCTACAAAGTCATACATGGAAACTAATAAAAAAATCTTTTTTGCTTGATTATATTATCTCTACTCATTATCAGTGTTTACTCTCTTAGCATGCAAGTCGTGTGTTTGCTTAAACATTGCCCTGCTTTTGTCTTTGGCAGCTCAGGGTCTTTCATACAACGGATTGGGTCAATAGCTTTATTGGGATTCAGTCTAATCCCAATCCCATAACAGAGTTGTGATTGTACCAAAGCTTACATGTTTTGAGTGTGCACGCAGATCTGCAATAAATAACTAAAGCCACCTCTTAAACCTGGGAATAAACGTTTTACTCAAACTACAATGGTCTGAAATATCATTAAAACTTAACTTAATGGAGTCTCACAATTATTACCTTGAATGCAATACTCCCAGTTTTGGCACACCTAAACTGTCCTGAATGTTCTTAAAGGCATCTTCTGCAGAGTTATGTAAGCCAGTGTTTGTACCTTTAAAACCTAAATTACAAACTCATATGTGTTTGAATGAAGCTGAAGAAAGAGCAACAAACAACACCACACAACATGATAAGTAGAAGGCTGCCAATCATACAGGTTTTGTAGTCTCAGGTAGAGAACTGCAACCCCCATCATGCCTTGCAGTGGTAAAGTATTCTAGAAGAATGGGCATTTGACACTATTACAGCCCATTTCTAGGTTTTAATGTTTCATTTAAATAAACTACAGCTCTCCCTTACTTTAGCAAGTACTGACAGAGTCATGAGAAAGAGGTTGACTTTAGTATAATAGGATAATAAAACTGTCAAAGACCACATTTCAATCACATGAACAATAAATGGCAACATACAGTACAGTTTTTAAAGAAGTAACAGTAAACACCTCAGTAAAAAAATGAAACATGGAGCACTGTGTTTCCAAAGTGCCGCAGTAATTTTCACACCCACTTCGATAACAACTTTTTACCACCTCCCTTTTTGAGATGCGCTGTATTTTTGCGTTTTGCATTGCTGTAGGGATTACAGCTTTGTCTTAAAAAGTTTACGTATGGCTCTGAGATGTTGAGTACGGTGGTAATGTTAAAGCACAGTTGCAGTTCTAGTATGCTCTAGGTTTCACTTGTGTTGTGCATTATGACTTTTCTGAATGTACCTTTTAACAACCAAATATAATAACAGTTACAATAAATGCCTAGTGCTTTGTAAATAGGTTTTATGATGTGCGTTGATGCAATGGTGTAATGATCTAGTTCTTGTGACAACAGTCCTTTGGAGGGGGTGAACAGAACTGCGATAAGGGCTGATGGATGGCTCACATGACAGCTATTATAGGCCCTTCTTTGTCGGTGCGCTGAGTTTTCTCATCCCCCTTATCCTACAGAGCAACTCGCGGACAAAGACCTGCAGAGACACGAGACACACAGACAAAGATAACATTTACAATTCTAATACAATCTCCATTAATATACAGCACCTAAAAACGTTATGAATTTTCTCAATAAAACATCCCAAAAGACATTTTATTCCTTGGATTGTTGGAAAAATTTACAGTGTCACTATTCTCAGTAAAATGGATGAAAACAAATGAAAACATGTGCTTAAAAGCAAGGGGTGTAAAGGTAAAATATACTGGCCCTAGTTGTGACCTAATTACTAACAGTGTCTCTTCTTTTGTAGGTCTCGTCTCATTCTTCCTGTTGTTCTCACTCCTGTCAGCCATCTGCCTCTGGCCATTTTCATATACCCCTCTGTATCCTTTCCTCTAGAGCTTTTCCTATTCTATTTTCACTCCTGCCTCTGTTCTGCTCTGTTCCCACCTTTATCAAATGCACCCTTTTCCCTTCTTTCACTGTTTATCCCCTGCTGACACCTTCTTTGTGGGATTGAGTTGAAAATGACACCTATCTCTGCTTGTGGAGGGAGCGTGTTGTGTGTGTGTGTGTGTGTGTGCGATGGACAAGTGTCACCGGCTGTCAACCTGGCCGGACGCTGTGGCTCTGGCTACCAGTGACCTTGTGTAGTCTTTGTGTGACCAAACGCACTGACAGATGGGAGTCCTGGCTGGTTAAAGGTGCCGTATGCAGAACTAATGTGATGGACTGTAATCATTGAAAAAGGCTTAACCCCTTACACTCCAACAAACACCCACATTCAGACAGTAAGTGTGTGATTGGAGATTAATTAACCTACATATGTATGGATTATAGGCCTCTATATGTTAACAATCAAACTTGGACTGTGATCAATGATGTCTGCAAACATACTGTAGGTCATTTCCCATACGTACTGCCATGCCATATGTAGAGCGTTTAAAGGATGCAAAGCTTTACTTTTAAGTTAAGCCTTGGTGATGCATGGTGTATGTAAATCCAAGTCCAGTCATTACTCACCTCTGTTGGTTTGTAGCAGTCTGTTAGTGATTCCTGTGGAGTCAAGACAGAACACAGTTATTGCCAGATGTTTCTCAGCCTTAAATTAATCTACTGACATTTCTATATCTTCTATGTCGGCCTACGCTGGAAATCTAACATACAAATCACATCTAATGTATTCTTCTTGTCTAACATTATCTAGACATCAAAGATAATTTATGGTTTATCTATAAAGCTTTTTGGGTTAGTTTCAATCAAATTTAATCTTTGCCATACTTGGAGTTTGCTGGCTCTTTCATCGTCGCTGTTGACTTCCAACAGGTCATCGATGTCTATCTCCACCTCTGGCATCTCCTCCTCCTGAAAAAGACAAACATCTTACAATTAGTCAGCTGTTAAAAGACTTCAGCTGTCGTTTGCATCTTAATCACATATACATTTATTGTATATTCACTACTGTGCTCCTGCCTTATAGGCTCCTTCCTCTTCCTGCATTTAGTTCTGTGGAACAGGCACGGTATGGAAATGTCATTGTGCCGAGGGCTGGGTCGTTTAGTGGCTCTGTGGTTAGAGGCTGTGTACTGCTCAACTCCACTTCAAAAGCTCCATGCTCTATTTATGCTTGTGAAGAGGAAACATTTAGGAGGATCAACCCTTTCCTTTGTAGCTACCGCATTACGCATTACATCTTTAAAACTTTCTGAAAATTAGAACACAGAAGAAGTGTAGGGTTTTTTAATGAACTGCACACACACTGGCCATAAATATACTCAGGTTTCAGAGACATAACAGATTGTAATCTAAGGCTACTGCACTTTTTTTTCCAATCAGTTTCAGCTTGGATTCATTTTGGTTGACACATGCTGAGTAACAGTGCCTTTCCAACATTATGAAACACTGTGTGAAAGAAGCTGCTAATAATAAACCGGTGTTGTGTCGTGAGGTGGTTTAGTGAATCTTTGGGTATGTGTGTCTTTTTAGCCCAAAGCGAGTGCTGGTATTCAGACACCGAAGATGCAGGATGGATGATTTGAGTTTAGCTCTCAGCACTAAAGTTCAGTCATTGTGATTCCACATTCGTGTGGGCGGCTGATGCTCACAGAGAGGAATTAGCTTACACTTTTAAAACTACAGCGGCTTGCCTTAAGAAAAGGAATATTAGGAGTATAATGCTCTCCTTTCAAACCATCTATTGTCGACCATTCTCCTTGATATCGTTGACATTTGCCCTGCTCGTATCTACATTTCTGAGCACATCTGCTTAGAGCCATTTACCCTAGCAGTGTTTAAAGCATCTTCCAGGCGTTGCGCTACAGATAAGTGTCCCCTATGACCCGTTTCACAGAAAGCTCCCACTGTATTTTACTCACTCTGAAAGACCAAGGCAATGATGAAGAGAACATACTTATAAAAGCATGTCATCTACTGGTTTCCTGAGGCATGCTGCGAGCGCCGGTTCAAAAGGTCAGGGTTTAATGCAAATGAAGCAGAAAATCTAAAAACGCTGAATGTAACTTTAATAAAAAGGTGTACTTTCAAAAAAACAAGTCAAAGGTCAACATGTTTTGCTTGACACCAGCCACCTGCAAGTTTAAAGAAACATTTATGGTGTAGGTAGGAAAGATAGACTACGATTATGTTTCCAAAACAAATGAGTAATTAAAATGATTAAACTAATGCCATGGAGCTGCGTGAAGTGAAAGCCTGCCGTTTCTCAGTCTGTCTGCGGCTAGCCCAGATGTCAGCAGGCACTTCATCAGAGTCGGACACAGCTCCTGGTGATGACCGAGGCCAGAGAGTTCAGCGTGTCTGTAGGTAGACGCTACAGTATGTTTCGCACCATCAATCTTTGGCTCAGGAGTGCTCACCAAAGCTGTGAGAAAGTGCTTATTGCAGCAATGGAAACACACATAACAGGCTTCAGCTGTTGTTGTAGTCTGACCTAGTCATTGGTGATTGGACTAAAAAAATAAAAATAATTGTTCAAGTCACACCCTAACCACCAGGGGAAAGTAATTTTCCATTCTGACAACAGTGCAAGGCAGGAGATTGAAAGCCATGCATGCAGAAACTTCAATCAAACATAATAATATAATAAATATAATTAATAGTACTGGTATTGACAAGGCTGAGCAATATTTTATCTTCTCAAAACTGAGGACTGAAGATTTTATTTTTCAGCATGTGACAGAACAAACCAGTATTTGTTGAAATAAACACAACTTTGTGTAGTGTGAACACAACACAGCACAGAGACCAGTGTGCCGAAGAGGCATTGAGCGCTGTGTTCACTGAGCGCTGAGCAGACGACAGAGTTTTCACTGTGGTTCTTTCGTGCTGTGAATCACACCTAATGCCCTGTGACTCAACACTATTCAAGTCAAACTATCCGTCACCGGGAATCAGTCACTTCATTTGACAAAAGGGTTGATGATTATAATTAGTCCTATTCAGAGTCTAACTAGAACAACCAGTTGTGTTTAACAGTTGTGTGGAAATAAACGTTTAGGATTTTCAGTTGCACTTTAGTGAGCTTTAAGTAAACGTGTCAGTCAAAAACACACATGTACTTTGTTTTTTATTTAAAAAAATAGATGCTGCCTTTTAATTACTAATTTAGTACATTATTTCATTGAGACAGAAACTAGCTCATTAGCAACAATTAGCTACCTTTGAGCTAACTTGGCAGATACCTTTCTGATTACTCTTTAATTTACCATTAATATTATGCGTTTTTCTAGTAAGTTACTACATCCTAAAATGTTAAGGAAAACTCAATGTAGTCCAAAAATTGTTGAAAGTGTCATAAGTCAGACATTAGCAACTAACTTCCATGCTAAATCTTTTCTAACTCAAATACTTAATATATAATATAAGGACTACATGCCTACTAAATCTGTTGCAAAGACTCATTTTATTCAAAAATAAAGTCTTTTTAATATTCACAATATTCTCCCTATATAGGAAATGCTAGGCTACAACATGTAGGCTACTACTGTAGCTAGTATATGATAGGGATGGGAAATTGATATCTTCGATACCAGTCGATATTTTGGAATCGATACTTTTGAAAATATTGTAAAACCACTGTGCTAATATTTGAGCAATTTGGTTTTACTTGTGATAGTTTTAGGCATAAATATATCAGATGTCCATGGCTGGAGGTCCTCCCCAGGGGATTCAAACCCCAATCTCCCACACCAAAGGCAGGTGCACTAACCTCTTCATCACGGAGGAGCACAAAAACCAGCCCAAGTGTATTTTAGATTATCTTCAGTGTCACATGAGTATAGCAGCCTATCTGATGTCAGCCTCAGTCAAGCAAGCAAAGGAGCTTAGCACAGCCGCAGCATGGATGACCGAGTCAAAAGGTATTTTAGCATTTCTTTTAAGTATTTATGTCCATGAGTTTTATTTATAGTTTATATTGCCCCATAATAAAGTTATTAATAAACACTCTGCAATCATTTGATTTTCCTTTAAGAGGCATAGATGAAAAAGTACCATAAAATAATGGTATCGTATTGAAAGGAATAATCTTGGTATCGCCCATCCTATGACTTTGTATTTGTTTAAACAGCCACCTTGTAAACACCAACTTTTTGAAACCTGGCACCTTTTCCTCTGCTACATAGTAAAGATGGCGTTCAGGTGAGTATCATGGATGTGTTCTAATAATTCATCCATGTTGAGTATGAAGAATATACCTTGTCACCTACATAATTTGAACTGAAACTGTTATGAGTAGACTGAGAATGAGAGTGTGTACTACATTTCCTTTTAATGTGAATGCACTTTCACTTAAAATTGCAAGTGTCATTGAGATGTGTGTCAGTGCCACAAACTGCATGCCTGAGTATCTTAATAAAAGACACATAATATGTCTGACATTGACAAAATAGATTATACACAGCATAAAAAATAATAGCAAGCACCTAAAGTTCTAAAGTTTATAATGAAAAAAGAAAACAGGCAGCAGAAAGAGATAAAATTAAGAAATAAAAGGTGATATCAGTTGCTCCCACAGACAGACAGTCATAAGTGAAAAATTAATGACTAGAACACAATGGAAAATGGAAAAAAGGAAATATCAATGTAAGAAGAACATAACTTGACAAATTGGGACTGTGTAAAATGGAAAGTAACGGCGCAAAGCGGATGAGAGAATAAATGTGTTTGTATGAAAGATGTAAATAGGAGACAGTCGCTAAAATGAAGCGACGAGACGGAAGAGTGCCGGAGATAAGTGGGTCACTCCGATGGTGAGACAGAGGCATAGGAGGATTGTGCAACACACAAAACCTCACTGCTCCGCTTTCTTCCTCTTGCTGCAGTGCCATGATGTGTCACATCAAAGTAAGCCGCAGCAGAAGGTGGGATGGATTTATCTAGAGATCCAGGCCAGAAAGTACTACTTATGAAAAATATATGATGGGGAGCGTCAATGTGCAGAGGTTAAGGTCAATGAGACAGGACTAAAAGAGCCCATGGTTCTCCTGACAGTTTGTAAGATAAAGCAGCTTTTCAAAATAGTTTGAATTTTTTTTTTTGCGCTGCAGTTTACCAGGCCCATACAGCATGGATGATGAGACTTCCTGGTGCAGCAAAAGCTCTTTCTCACGCTGATTCAGCTGAACACCAGAGGACACAGTGGTGTAGATCACAGGAAGGAGAAATTAACATTAGTAGGCTGAAAATAATGGCGCTAAAGCAAGATTGGACTTTATTCTAATGCAAGGGTTTTAGGTTTTATCTTATACCGATGCAGATATAACTCCTCCTACTTTATCTCTCCCAGTTTAGGTGCAAATCATGACTTTTTATAAAACAGCTAGACTTAAATAAAAATAATTATTCGTACTACCTCATCTCAAAGGCTCAGATAACCTACATCTAGTCTCCAGGGACCCTTTATGCAATGGGTCACCTTTCCTTTTACACAATATGCATTTTTCATCTGTCATGTGCCTTGCATCTAACAGGCAACCTTATAGGCTGCATGTACAATTCCCTTTTTTTACTTTAAGAATAAGGTGTTGGGCACTAGCCAGTACCCTACAACAGTCCTGTAGTGGAATACATCATCCTGACAGAAAGTGAATCCCTTAGGGTCAGACAATAATGTGATGGAAAAAATATATACTGCATCATCAAATGTAGCTTTTTCTACTTTAGCCTATGTACTGTCACTCAAGGCTGTTCAACCATTTAATCCAACTATTCAGTCACCATTTATCTTTTTTCACTAAAGGTATTGTCAATTTTTGAAAGTTTACTGGACCAGGGGTTCATTGTACTGTTTATCCCAGGGACTTTTATTTCCTGAGGCTAATGTAATGACAGCGGGGTCTATTTGCAACTTTGCCCTCGGTGCAGGGCAATGCTTGCAGCCAAACATCACTGAAAATCCAATAATAACAAGGTCATAAGTGGTCAGTCAACCTCGACAATAACTGCCTTAAAGACATATTTTGATTTATCAAGTCAGACCGAAAGTAGACATTCGAGTGGAAAATAAACCCGCTCAACAGAGATTAATAACCTAATTCTTTTTAAGCTGTAAATTGACACCCACAACACACCCAAGCTAAAATTTCAAAGTCAAAACAATAATCCTCCTTAGTCACTCACTCTTTCCTTTCAGACGCATGTCAACAGTGTCCACAGTGTTTTCCATCTTTTTCTCGCAGCACCAACCACAGTCAAGTATTTATAAACTGGGAGTTTATGTGTCAACCCCCCTCACAATAAACCCAGTGATTAGCTGGATCATGTTGGAGAAGCCACAGGAAAACAAGAAATTCAGTGTGAGAGTGTGAAAAGTAGATGCCTTTGTGTCTGTGCAGCTGCTTCTCACTTTGAACTGCTTAAACACACAGTCTATTTAAAAAGTATTATGAATGAAGTGCTGAGGAAATATCACACATTTATGATTATATCAAGGACTGTCACCGCCTCAAGGTTTTTTAACGGGATTGACAATAAAAGTGGATAACCATTCCATAACCATTCACAATGTCATTAAAACTGGTTCCCATAGCAAATACAACTGCTAGTGGCATTAACAGTCTCTATTGCAAATTTGTCAAGAAAAAAAACTTCATGGTTCAATTTGTTTAAATCAATTGTTTAATTCAATGTTTAAATCTGAAAAAAAAAAAAAAACCACAATAACTTGAAAAGCCAAGGTGAGCATGCTCAATAGTCTATAGAAAAATACTATATTGCATATATTGGAATGATTTTTATGTGCCTTTTTAATTCATTGAATTTATCTGAGTTTAGTATTCACATCATACAGTATTTTGGTCTGGATTTGCACTGTCTGCATATACAATGCAGCATGATGTTACACTAAGTAGGACTAAGAACAATTTGTGGACAAAGTGCAAAGGATTCAAATAGATGACAAAAAAATACTACACAAGTCATTCTAGCCCTTAGTTTTGGTTTGACTTTTAACACGTGACACCTTTATGCCACATATGGTCTCACTAAAGGTTTTTTTTTTGTTTTTTTGTCACGTCGGATTTGTTTAGTGGCCGATGCATGTGTCTGCAGGTGCTGTGTGAAATCTGTCGACAAGTGCCTCGGACAGTCTATTTCTGGACAGTGCAAAATTTTGATTGGCCTGCATCCAATAATGCTGTCCAAGCAGAGATAACACAGGGACCTTCCACATACGGGTCACTCATTTATACAAACATTCTGTTGACTGGATCAATCTCCCATTGGGATGATTTGTCCATCATTCAAGCTGGAATGATTGAATTAACTACAGCCTTTGTGGCTCATTTTCTCTACGTACACACCATGACCTTTAAAAAACACAATGATGATTGAGTCAACGTTGTAAGAGATTTCAAAACAAGGTAATTAGGCTTCACTCACTTTCTTGCCATCAATCAGAGCTGGACATCTATTGAGTGCTGAGGTAAAACACATCTGTCAAATGTCAAGGCAGAAAATTAACAATTGAGTACATCGTGCATTGTCTATTTTTTTTCTATGTTTGTCTTGCAACCTTCATGGAAACTGTCCATCTTTGTCTGTGTCTATAGCTGCGCTATTCCTAAACCTATTGAACGCTGCTAATGACTTGGGCTTGAATTGCATTTCTTCTCCTCTGCTGCCCTGTGAGGTTCATATGATACATGGCCGCTTCGATTCCCAGCAAGAAAAACATGAAAGGCGAGCAAGGGGGGAAGATGTTATTGACAAGGTCACAAGAGAGGGCTGGGAAAAAAAAATATACTGCTTTTTTTCCCACTTTCAAAAGATGTTAGAGGAAGACAGATTTATTCCATGACCTAAACAAGTGATGCCATGAGACAGACCCTTAACCAACTGGCTTTGTTCTCCACACAGGCATCCATTTCCATTCATCTCCATGCTCTACTTGCTTTAAATATGTACAGTAATGTGCGTCTCAAACTTTAGCCCACATGCTCAGCCATTCATGCAAAGAAGCCCAACTGTTCCGTAGCCCATATCTGCAACAGAGCATCACAAGGTCTTCAACCCTAGCCTGTATGGCCGAAGAGCACACATACATAGACACACAAAGCTGGAAGGCACAGCCACCAGTGTCTTTGCTCGCTCCCACACACACAAATAAGCATCATTGAGCTTTTCTTTATCAACTATGGAAAACTAGGACATTACGATTTCTCCTTGTTAAATGCACCCCAACAAAACAGTCCTACAATGTGTGGAGCATTGACACATACAAGACTCGATCAATTATGGACGCTCTATTCTCTCAAATATGAAAACAAATAAAGCTGCCCTGCTGTGTTTTTTTTATCTCAAGAGCATTTATTGATTTTGTCAGAGGACTTGTAGACAGGCAGACTTATTATTACACTGGTGCTGACACAATCTGCCTTTGAATCACCAAAACTTGACCTTGCCATAAATCTATGCTCAGTCTAAAACACTAAGTAGAATTAGTTATTAGTTATTGAAATTAAAATACAATATGCATTATTTATCTGTTACAGCTAAACAACAAACTAATTTAGACAATGATCACCTCATTGGTCAATAAAGCGTTATGACAGCTAAAGATCTTCCAACAATGGAGATCAGTAATTGTTAGAAGAATAAAAATGAAATGAAGCACAAGATCAAAGGCTTTGACAGTAAAATAAAATGCTTTAGAACTAAATAAACTGTTAAGAGCTGCTCTCAGTCTTTGGCACTGTAAGTCACCCCTCCTCCTCTCGTCTCTGTCCTTTGGACAGCCAAATGAACAGAGGCAACATATCCCAGGAGAGCAGAGGGGAATCTATCTCTGACAGAACTCACCTTCTGTAATCCTATAGCCATACAGAGAGGGACAGGGAGGTGGGGGTCTCAGGGCCACTGAAACATAAATACTGTGAAAACATGCACTGATGGAGAGCTATGACAATGACTGAATTTGGTTTGATGATGTCTTGAAAATAAGCCAGATGTTGTAAATATTAATTGACTTACATGTTTTTCATAAAATTCTTGAGATAGTTTTAGGTATAGTTTTTTTAGAGAAGCTTTTAATTCATGTTCTGCACCATTTATGAAAGAATGGTTTGGATTCTTGCCTCGCAGCAAATATGTCATGGGTTCTCTTCCTTCCACTATCCAACAGCATGCATGTATTGGCTGACTCTAAATTGTAAATGAATATAAGAGTGAATAGTGTTACAGTTACCAGTGAACATCTCTAACACATCTCTGTAATTCACTGGCAATCACCTATGGGAGCGCGGCGCTTGTCTCGGTGCTAGCGGCCGACAAAGCTGAGCGTACAACGCCTGCAGGACTAGGGGGAAAAAAGGTGTTTAAATGAATGAGGGGCTGTACGGTGCAGAGGGGACTGGGTGAGAGCTGAAAAGCAGACAGGAGAGTGGTGAGGAGCTTTAAAGCAGCTGCTATTTAAAGAGCCAGCCAGAGCCAGCCGAGTGGGCGGAGCTACACTGTAAAAATGAGGCAGAGCCTGTTTAAATGAATTAGTGCTACTTGACGAGAGTTAGGCTATGTGTCAACGGTTTAGGATTGGGGACTTGCAAGAGCAGTTTTACCCTTTAAAATGAAATCTATCGGTCAGTCATTAGGCTGTTTTATCCACTTAAAACAAACAATATTTATAGCAATGATGAGACCCAAAAGTGGATCACATCATGTTCTTAGTGGCGTCGTCAAGTGTGTGGCTAAAAATAATGTATTGCATTCACATAGAGTTTTGATATTTTGCTATATTGTGAACAATTTACTAATGTCTTTGTAACAGCTATTCCATGAAATGTGTTACATTATCAGGAGAAATATGGGTTGACTTAAATTCATTCGTTATTTTCAAAATTTTAAATATATGGCATGAAGGCCATTAGGAAACTATGTACAAGTTTACTTTTGAAAAATAACTTGGTTGCAACTTTATGTTCAGGGGAAATCTAGCTCCCAACAGTTTAGAACTACTGATTTAGGGTCTCCTGCTTCAAGCCCAAAGCCCAGCTGGGATAGGCTCCAGCCCACTCCGACCCCTAACTGGATAAGTGCAGAAAATGAATATTCAGTCATTGAAATTGTACTGGCCCAAACAATTTAGGGGATGTTTGAAAGGCAACGCGTTTTAGCCAAATCCGCAATAATTATCATGCGGCTAGGCCTCTCGTTTACACAAAGCTAGTTTTTTTACACCTCAAAATCACAAACTTTTGAATCTGGCCAAGAGGTGTTTTTTGTTGTGGCTGCCGCTTTGCTCTGGTTTAAACTGCGAAGAAGGCATCTTTTCTGAAAAGTATCCATTTTTCTGACCAGAGTTATTGCGTGAATGGTCCCTTATTCCGACCAATTATTTACCCCCTATGGTGTGTGATAAAATTTCCGGTATCCAGTGATCACTCCGTCTCCACTTTAGCTCTGTTATTTTAGATCCTTCATTCATTCGTTCCTTCATTCATCAATTCTGTAAGACACTTATGTTTTGCTTTACAGGGGATTGTAGAACATTCCAGGTGACGTGGGTGCATGTCAGACAATCACCCTTAATCGCAAGACAAAGACTTGGAGACATACACTGACAAACAACCATACTCTCAAATTCATCAGTTGATCTCTACTGGAGAACAAGAAGGACATGCAGAGATCCAGTTTGACTTGAGCTCTTCCATTATCATCTCGTTTTTATTTATTCGTAGTGGTCTTGTGTAACATCTTCCATTTGTAGTATTATGACAGTTGATATGGTGTCTTACAATTGATATGGTGTCTTGACTTCATACTGAAATACATTCAGCAGTAATAAGATATTTAGTATCAAGTTTTTTTTTCCATGAAACGGATACAGAAGCTGACCTTTAAAGCTGGACCAACAGAGGTCATTCAGCCGTCTCTAACTCTCATAACACACATCTATAGACTACTATAGTCTACTACTATGGTGTTAACAGCCATCACGTTGATGTCACTGCCTGTTTAGGGTCGTATGATTTGACACAGTCAATAAACGCCACCTGTTCAAACACGGTTATCATCTGTACCTATCCATTCACTGTTAAAGGGAGCATGTGCATGGATGAAAACATGATTTAACAGTGTGACACAATGACATAGTGTCAAAAAAATAACAGGCTGGATTCATTACTGAGTGTCCTCTACAAAGCCTGGAGCACTGCCAACACCTCTTAGTATACAGTCAGTCAACACTATATTGTTTATACTGCAGCTACAACAGAGCACACCACTGGCTTTTTAAATTTAGTGTGTGGATGATATTAAAAATGGAGGTGTTAAGAGATGTGATGAAACGCTGTAGTGAGTTGACACCGTACCTACAGTATATTTCAAAAAAAATGTTCCTATGAGATTTAAATGAACGTTTGCAATAACCAAATCACATCTGGAAATTCAAATCTCGGTCAAAGAAGGGGAAAGGCAAATCACTTGAAGGACAATAGCACCTGGGATCAGCGCATCAACCGGACATCAGACGAGTGTAAGCATGGGTCGACTGAACGCACATCTGCTGACGGACATGAAGCCTAAAGCCCAGAGCCCGGCTTTGAAATGTAAACCAGTCCACTGTCAGACGGCTGACACACACTGCTTTGTAACTCGAGTAAGAACCACGGCAGGAGCTCGATCGCAATTAAACCCCCGCTCCGAGTAAAAAGAAGGCTTTTGGTAATACCACATGATTGGATTAAGCAATTGGGAGCTGACATGAAGCATTTGAATATTCCTATTGTGAATTTGGCTTCAGTGGAAAGACGTATTTGCATTTGTTTAGCACAGGGCAAAAAGTAAAGTAATTACTTTAAGTAATTACTTTAAGTAATTAGTCAAATGTAGTATTCTCTTTGTCCTATCAGCTTTTAATGTTTTAAAGTCTTCTTACCATTGGTCGAATCTGATTTGAAATGATTAATCTCATTGAAAAGACAGGCTCTTTTTCTGGGAACTTCACAACTTTGAGTTCAACATCTGCAGTGGAAGGATTGCTGTGATGTAATAAATGCAATAATGTTTTATGGCTGCCTGGTGTTGGACTCAGTATTTATAGTCAAGAAAACAGCACCAGAGAGTCTTGTATCGTTTTATATCTAGATCTCTTAAGTGTCATACTAGTCTGGTCCAGTGTACTCAATCTTTGTAACAGCACTAATGAATAAATGCTCAACAGTGTATATCTTTAGTGCTCAGGCTCATGTGTGGATACATGTGGTCAGGGAGCGTCTGTGTCAGAGTGGCTCAAAGGAAGGGGGTCAAAGCCACAGAAGGTGATTGGCTGGTGAAGGGAACCACAGCATCAGCACATCCTTAACCCAGTGCCCTTCTTTTTCCTGCTGCCCCCTCCCCCCACTCAGCCTGGCTCCGCTGCGGACATACCGTGCGTGGCAGCCACCGAACACATTTTCTTTCTGCACCCTCCTTCTCTTTTTGCACAAACATAAGGCCCCACTGCGCCCCTCTGTAAATGTTAAAGCATGCGACTTGTGTGAACGTGAGGGTACAACATAATTGGGTTGTCAATATCGTCTGGCGACCGATCCTCCTGCTATAAAGGTGAAAGCACCTTTGATTCATGGGCTATGGGAGGTCACAGAATGGGTAGATGGAACACAAAAGGGAATTACATCAGATCAATGTCAAGGACGTTGAGGTAAATCCTCAATGGGCGCTTTTTTCACTTTCTCTCACACCTCATTTTGTCACAAAGTCGCAATGGGCAGTGCAGAGTCAAAGTCAGCGGGTAAAGCACAAAGCAAACAGCTTTGATCACCTGCAGTTACAAAGCAGAAAATTGTCGCTCACTTACAAAGGACAATGAGGCGCCATAGACACCGCTACAACCGCCAATGTCTCATAAAACTCAACTAAAAGCAATTTAAGACAGTAGCTATCATACACTGGTCGTTCTCCAACCCTTACCTCACAGTCGTACAACTCGCTGAGCTGCTCAATGATCCACTCCTCCAGATTTAGTCTCTTCCTCAGCTCTTTCCTGTCGTATTTCACGGTCACTTTGCCTTGTTTCTTCTGCACCGGGTCGTCTGTGGGGATGGGGCCTGAGCTCACGCATCCCACGCCGGGGGTAGCCTGGAAGAACACCCGGCTCCCGGCGGTGGGAAGCGGGGCGCTTGTCTCGGTGCTAGCGGCCGACATAGCTGAGCGTACAACGCCTGCAGGACTCGGGGAAAAAAGGTGTTTAAATGAATGAGGGGCTGTACGTTGCAGATGGGACTGGGTGAGAGCTGAAAAGCAGACAGGAGAGTGGTGAGGAGCTTTTAAACAGCTGCTATTTAAAGCGCAGCGCCGGAGACGGCCGAGTGGGCGGAGCTACACTGTAAATATAAGCAGAGCCTGTTTAAATGAATTAGTGCTTGACGAGAAATGTGTCAACGGTTTAGGATTGGGACTTCCAAGAGCAGTTTTACCCTTTAAAATGAAATCTATAGGTTAGTCATTAGGCTGTTTCTTCCACTTCAAACAACATTTTTTAAAAGCACCAAATGACTTTTTTGCAGTGTACATGCTTATTTCCCTCAATGGCAGTGACATGTATGAGCACCACCAGCTTTTAAAGGCTTGTGCACCAACAACTACACTCATGCACTACTGCCACCCCGTGTTTATTTTGAGTCACTGCTTTAAGAAAATCCCTCAAAACTCAAACAGTGTTCCACGCTCTTACAGTGTTAAAGATAAATTGTGGGTTGTTGCAGTAGGGCAACGGAGAAGCTGTTGTTACAGTTCCACTTCACCTAGGATGAGAAATGAGGAAATGTTAAAGCAAAGGCAACTGGACTTAGTTTTTAAGGTGAAGACTTTTTGTCTCTTAATTTCAAGAGACTTAACTATTTCTGAGTTGAACTGATACGAGAGCTGAGCTTTAACCTGTTCATCACCTGGATGACGATAACCTTCACATAGATGAGAAAAGTTATGTTATCACACCAGGTGTGATATGAAAACGACATTTATATTAAAGCCACACTCAAGTGCAGGTGTGAATAGAAGAAAACATACGGAAAACAATGTTTGATGTCGGGCTGACATTTTACATAACCTCAAAGTCAAAGATCATGATCACAGGCTGGAATAGCCCACATTCTGTCTGAAGACAGCATGCTATTGATTGGTTATGTTTTGTCAGTATAACCTCTTTTTAAAACAATGTAAATACTAATATTTCTGAAACATATTTTATGGTGATCACAGATTTTATTAATGTAGCTAACTACTTAAACTCTGGCAACAGCTTTTATCCCAACAACATCTATTTGACTTATCATCTGAAAATATTAAGCCCAACCTTCTCAGAAGTCAGTAGAAGATTAACCTCATAGCATGCCACACAGAATGGGACTTTGTCATTTAGCCTTTTTATGTTGCGCATGCTCTAAATGTGATGTCTATCTATGCATTTTATACACTTTATTTCATCATTTTTTGTATCACCAGTTGTGCACCAACAAGTTGTTTTGAGAGAACCAGTCGCTGGGACCGGGCCTCTTTCCAACTGAACAGTCGACGGGGAGTTCTCAGTGGGCTGGACGCACCGTAAAGACACACCCCAGTTCACAAGAGTATTTTGAAACTCTAGTCTGTGGTGGAGTGTATTGTCTCAAGTCCACTGCAGCAAGCATGGCTCTTCTCTCGGTCCTGACTCCTGTTTTGGCAGTAGTCCTCTGCATAGTTCTGGGATTTCTGTTTGTTAAACCCAGAGAGACAACAAACAAAACTAAAAAGGAGCCTAAAGCAGACTTTAGACCTTGGGTGGACCAGGACTTACGGGATAATACTGAATTCAAAGCAAAGAAGACAGTAAGTGAACTCTATTCCACTTCAGATCTTTGAAGTGACTTTGCAGAATTGTTCTTTGTTTGGTAAATTTTTTTAGGTGCTGTGCGTCACAATGTGTATGCCATGTGTTCTGCCTTTCACATACATACATCTTAAGAGTAATAACAAAAACTTAGTAAACATGTCATGCCGTAATATCCACAAATGTTACAAATACTTTATTGTGCTCGTTAGGGTACTTGAAATTCAGGGGTATTTGGAATAGACCATGACATCAGACAAGACTTTGGTGTCTATACTGAGTTTGTGTCCCATTGTAATAGAAGTTTAATTCATGTTTCTTAGACGATGATGATGACTGGGAGGACAGTGCTGAGGAAGACGAGAGGCTTGCACACGTTCCCTATTCACCACCGCGCTACCCAGAGGAGGCCATGTTGGAGAAATCCCAGGACTTCTACACTCTAATGAACCAGCGGAGAAGTGTGCGCTTCATCAGCCCTGAGCCTGTCCCACGAGAAGTCATTGACAATGTCATTCACACCGCAGGCAAAAAAAACCAAATACTTTTAAAACTTATTTTTGAGCTGTGACATTAACAAGATGTGTTTCCAAATCCAAGTCCATTCTCACACTTCATGGTGTTGGCTTGCAATGGGTGAAAACAGCATGGAGATAAAAATAAGATCTTGTGCTTGGGCTTGTGAGACAATTAAATCTATTAATCATATTTAAGTAAAGTTGGTCTAAAATTAAAATCCAATATTCAAGATAAAGCGGAATAGCAATGTCTTCAATTTAAAGACAAGTTCATGACAGTTCTGTCCCTTTGTACTTCTACAGGCACGGCTCCCAGTGGTGCACATACCGAGCCCTGGACGTTTGTTGTGGTGTCAGACCCTGAGACGAAGCACCAGATCAGACTCATAGTTGAGGAGGAAGAGGAAGTAAACTACCGGCAGAGAATGGGCGACAAGTGGGTTCATGATTTGGCCAGATTAAAGTGAGTATGTATGATATATTAGCAATTTTAAAAGACAGCTATTATGATTTTTTCACTTAGTAAGACACATTTATAGTCATGTAAAAGGTTCACAAAGTTCCTGCACCTTTTTCCACCTGTGTCCACTTATTTGAGGTCTGTTTTTAATTTTTTTACTTTAAGGATGCCTAAGTCAGCTTACAATGATTT